>OX103972.1:11915361-11956279 GCA_944470395.2 Schistosoma turkestanicum
TGTACACACAATAAGTAAGTTTATTTATCAAACTGTATTTTTCTGAACATAATATCCAAAGGAAAAGTGTCATGCTTATCTGTTAATTCTTTTATAGAAAAAAAACTAAACAGTAAACAGGTACTCAATACCAAAAATACAATGAATAAAGCCGTTTTAGACTTCTTATCCTTAACCCTAAATATTTTGATTTGTAGTTTGGATTTTGTTTCATCGCAAATTATGTAATACTTTATACGTGTTGGAACTCCAAACAACTTTCAACTAAAACCAAAATCAGGATTTTCAATACAAATGTCAAGACAGTTCTACTGTATGGAGCGGAAACTTGGAGAACTATGAAAGCCGTCATCCAGAAGATACAAGTGTTTATTAACAGTTGTCTACGAAAAATACTTCAGATTCGTTGGCCAGACAGCATCAGCAACAACCTACTGTGGGAGAAACCAAACCACATTCCGGTGGAGGAGGAAATCAAGAAGAAGCGGTGGAAGTGGATATGACATACAATACGAAAAGCACCTAACTGCGTCACAAGATAAGCCCTCACTTGCAACTCTCAAGGTAGAAAGAAAAGAGGAACGCTCAGGAACACATTACACTGAGAAATAGAGAAAGATGTGAGAAGAATGAACTGAAATTGGACAGAACTGGAGCGGGAAGCCCAAGACAGAGTTGGTTGGCGAAAACTGGTGGGCGGCCTATGCTCCATTGTGGGTAACAGGCGTAAGTAAGTAAGTAAGTTATAAGTATTGATTGTAGTTCAGTTGTTTGATGATAAAAATCATCAGGTATGGTTTTCTAATTCCGTAGTTTATTTAAACAAAGAAATTAAAAGCAAATTTATCATTACTGTGATACAAAAAGGGGATAAAATATAAGTATGGTTGTGTTTATACGACAGGTAATTTCATCATACAGAAATTTCCCTGATCAACATCTACTATTTTTTTGCCTGAATCTACTGTCAAATTAGATAAAACTTGATTTTTAAAAAAGAATTAGGGTTGTATTTGAAATGCAATGAAATGAATCAACTTGCAATGGAAATTATCAGAGTTTCACTTTGTGCTACTCATTTATGACAATGAATAACCAGTTTATGTGTATAGTTCTAGTTTCAAAAAGTTTAGAAAATGTTGTTTAAAACAACAGTTTCGCGAGAGAAAAAAGGATAACAAAACTTTATGGCATATCATCCTTAGATAACGCAGAAAATGACACTTTATCCTATTCATTGATAGGCATCAGTCTATTCATTGTGAACAAATTTTTAACTGACGAACAGATTTTCTAACCAAATGACGAAAAAAAATGTTGTTTTAGTTAGGAATGAATTTGAAGCATAAAAATATTTCATATCTCTTTCGTTGAATACATTGAGTGTATCAATCTTGAAGTGATCTAAGTGTTTTTTTAATATTTTTCATAAAGTTACAAACAATCGACATTGTAAATATTGTCAGACTGTTTATTCGTTGGTTCTACTCGAATTTATGGTTGATTGAGATGGAGTCTCGTGCAATAAGATGGATGTGTTGGTTGTGGAGCTTGCATTGTTCCTCTGAACAACAACATCAACACAAACTTCATGTTGAAGTGAAGTGTTTGAATTTCTCCACGGTCTGACTTGTGGCTTCTTTTGTTGACCTCGATCGTGATTGGTCTTTATTGACCTTAAATCTGTCGTTGTGTGCACCTGGATGTTCTAACCACTAGAACTGACACAGAAAATCTGGAGACTAAAGTATTTTAGAAGCCAACCCACACAGATCTAATCCTGAACTTCAGTAAAGACAACCTTAGAACTCATAAAATCAACTGCGTACAAACTCTTTTCAAGAGAGCAAAGATACCTTGCACCACACATGATGCACAAAAAAATGCGAAGAATAATATCTAGTGACCATCTTTCAAAAGAATAGCTATCAACTGAACGTGATAAGAAAACATCAACTGAAATTGTCCACAGAAATAAAATCAAGTACAGGAACCAAAGAAAAAACGGATCATTCCACCATATCTAAAGGGCATATCGGTGATTACAGTGCGATCACTGAAACAATTTGGACTAGGTTTAGAGCACACATACCAAGCGACTAACTTCAATCAATCCTATGTAAACCAAAGAACGAAATGAAAAAAAATACTGTGAAAAACACTATACTGGACAAAGTGGACGTCTTCTTCAGCCACGTTTGTATGAACATCAATTAGTAGTCAAACGCCACGACAACTCTTCAATTACATCAATACATAAGGACAATTATGGACATACATTTGATTGTAGCAGTTTGGAGATATTGGATAGCGGGACCACAAGGGATACCAGAGAAATTTTAGAAGCTTGGCACTCACAAGTCAATCAGAAGTCAACAAACATATCGACATTGACGCAATTTACCAAGCAATCAGAAAAATCATAGACAAGCCGTGAATCGAGGAACATATCGAAGAGGGATACAATCAAAACAAAGGTGCAAACAACGACCGGTTTAAGGTAAACAGCTACCAATCAAGATCGAGGTTAAAAGAACAGTCTATGAGTCATACGTGGAAAAACTCGAATAGTTCACTTCTATCTGAAGTTTGTGCTGATGATGTTGTTCAGTAGAAGAACAATGAAAGGCTCCACAACCAAAATATCCAGCGCCGGGAATGAAACTCTGTCACCTTAGGTTTACGATTTTCTTCATTTCTTTGAATCCAAATACATTTTCTATGATAAAGCATTCATACACATGTCGTTTCTTCGCATATCAATGATTGTCAAGCATTTCTATCGATCAGTGAGATTAGTGGGAAAAGAAAAGAAATTCACGTTATTGTTTTAAGCAGTATATGGACAAAATGGCAGAGAAAATTCATTTCAAAGTAGAGTACAGCAGTTATGATTATTTTGTTTATGATTAATCGCAGACTAACTAAATTTAAAACATCTTTTTTGCAATATTTGATATTCTACTGGAAATAGATTGAGGATGTGAACGTTGAGTTAATCTGTGATTTCGAATAATAAATATTAATGAGGTATATATCAGACATAAATATATACTACTCATTAAAATTCAATGTGATAAAACATTATGTTTGACCAGGTAAGTTGAACTCTAACCACAATAAAATTTCATGGAATAATGTGTAAAATAAATCGATGTCATGTCAACCAATCACAAGTGCACTTCTAATATTGTTCTGAGAATGTAAAAAGGGATCGATTTAATTGAGACATTTTTCATTCAATATTAACCGAATATTAATGCTAACCCAAGATTCGGACTTACGTTTTCGCAACGTGTTCAATTAACCACTTTGCTTTTTTATAGGTTTAGATTGCATCCGACGCAACGTATAGTTCTTCTCAGTATAATCATGCTCTTGTTTTTATTTCATGTAAGATTAACAATAAATCTTTATTGGGACACTGGTTACAGTTATGCAGACACTTGAAGGTTAAAAGTAATAAGCGCAGATAGACATTATTAACTACTTTAACGAAAACATGACAGTGATGTGTGAAAATGTAATTAGGCTATTCATCTCATACATATCTCATTTATATATTTATGTGTTTTCAAAACGATTGGTAACTCCTCCAGTAGAACCTTAGGGGCTACTGCCGGTCCCAAGCCCGGATAAAGGAGTAGGGTTGGACATGGGGTTGGCGGCCCCATTCCGTCAAAAACTAACTTGCCAAAAAAACGCTAACCAGAAAAAATAATTCAAACCATTTTAACTCTGCCCTCACAGTTGGAAGAAGAATTATGACGTCTCGTGATGAAAGCCGAGTCCCCTCCGAAGTCACGGGGCCGATGCCTCTTCTGACAACCAGAGCAACCATTTTTTTAGGTACATGGAACGTCCTAAGATTGTGAGAGACTGGAATACCATTTCAAGTTGCTGCAGAAATGAAAAGATACAACCTCGAGATGCTTGAAATCAGTGAAACACATTGGACACAAGTAGGACAACTGAGACTAGCTTCAGGGGAACTGCTGTTATACTCTGGTCATGAAGAGGAAAACGCTTCACATACACAAGGAGTTGCACTGATGCTGTCCAAACATGCACAAAAGGCACTGATAGGATGGGAATCTCATGGGCCGAGGATCATTTAAGCATCCTTCAAAACAAAGAAAGAGGACATTACAATGAACGTCATCCAATGTTACGCACCTACCAATGACTACAATGACGACGTTAAAGATCAATTCTACGAAAGGCTGCAGTCAATCGTCGATAAATGTTCACCAAAGGATTTGACCATTCTTATGGGAGACCTGAATGCCAAGGTTGGAATGGACAACACTGGATATGAAGACATCATGGGACGACATGGACTGGGAGAAAGGAACGAAAACGGTGAAAGATTTGCAAACCTATGTGCCTTCAACAAACTGGTCATCGGTGGCACAATATTCCCGCACAAACGCATTCACAAAGCCACATGGATTTCACCGGATCACACTACTCAAAACCAAATTGACCATATCTGTATCAACAAAAAGTTCAGAAAGACCATGGAGGATGTGAGAACCGGGAGAGGAGCTGATATAGCTTCAGATCACCACTTGCTGATCGTCAAAATGAGATTGAAGCTAAAGAAGCACTGGACAACGGGGCAGACAACATCACACAAGTTTAATACGGCCTTTCTTCGGGATACCGTAAAACTCAACGAATTCAAGATAGCCCTCACCAATAGGTTCCAGGCCTTTCAGGATCTACTCAATGGAGAGGAAGCAACATTGGAGAACAATTCGAAAGGGATTAAGGAGGCAATCACTTCAACATGTCAGGAGGTCCTTGGTCGCAAGAAGCACCATCACAAGGAATGGATCTCTGTTGGTACTCTTGAAAAAATTCAAGAAAGGAGGAACAAGAAGGCAGCAATCAATGTCTGCCGAACAAGAGCAGAGAAAGTTAAGGCGCAAGCCGAGTATACAGAAGCAAACAGGGAAGTGAAGAAGAGCATCAGAGCTGACAAACGAAAATATGTGGAAGATCTAGCAATGACGGCGGAAAAGGCTGCAAGAGAAGGAAACTTGAGACAATTGTACGAAACAACAAAGAAGCTCGCCGGGAACTATCGTAAACCAGAACGACCAGTGAAAAGCAAGGAAGACAAAATAATCAGCAACACTGACGAACAGGGAAATAGGTGGGTGGAGCACTTTCAGGAACTATTGAATCGAACAGCTCCACTGAACCCACCCAACATCGAAGCAGCATCCACGGACCTCCCAATTAATATTGGCGAGATCAGTATGGCCATCAGACAAATCAAGAACGGCAAAGCAGCAGGACCAGACAACATTCCAGCAGACACAATGACAGCAGATGTAGAAGCAACTGCGAAAATATTTCACATCCTCTTCAACAAGATTTGGGATGAGGAACAAGTACCATCAGATTGGAAAGAAGGATACCTCATCAAAATACCAAAGAAAGGCGATCTCAGCAAGTGTGAGAACTACAGAGGCATCACTCTTCTTTCAATACCAGGCAAAGTCTTCAACAGAGTATTGTTAAACAGAATGAAGGACTTCGTAGACGCCCAACTTCGAGATCAACAGGCCGGATTTCGGAAGTATCGATCATGTACTGACCAAATAGCTACATTACGGATCATTGTGGAACAATCAATTGAATGGAACTCACCACTCTACATCAACTTCATCGAGTACGAGAAAGCATTCGATAGCGTGGATAGGAAAACACTGTGGAGGCTTCTTCGACACTACGGTGTGCCTGAGAAAATAGTCAACATCATACGGAATTCTTATGATGGATTCAACTGCAAAATCGTGCACGGAGGACAGCTGACAGACTCTTTTGAGGTGAAGACCGGTGTCAGGCAAGGTTGCTTACTCTCACCCTTTCTCTTTCTCCTGGTCATCGACTGGATTATGAAGACGTCAACATCTGGAGGGAAGCACGGTATCAACTGGACAGTTAGGACGCAGCTGGACGATCTGGACTTCTCAGATGACCTGGCTCTTCTATCGCACACTCAACAACAAATGCAAGAGAAGACGACGAGTGTAGCAGCAGCCTCTGCAGCAGTAGGTCTCAACATACATAAAGGAAAAAGCGAAATTCTCTGATGCAACACAACATGCACCAACCAAATCACGCTTGATGGAGATACCTTGGAGGACGTTAACACCTTCACATATCTGGGCAGCATCATCGACGAGAAAGGTGGATCGGACGCAGATGTGAGGGCGCGGATTGGCAAAGCGAGGGCTGCATTTCTACAGTTGAAAAATATCTGGAACTCCAAACAACTTTCAAACAAAACCAAAATCAGGATTTTTAATACAAATGTCAAGACAGTTCTACTATATGGAGCGGAAACTTGGAGAACTACCAAAACCATCATCCAGAAGATAGAAGTGTTTATTAACAGTTGTCTACGCAAAATACTTCGTATTCGTTGGCCAGACACCATCAGCAACAACGTACTGTGGGAGAGAACAAGTCAGATTCCAATGGAGGAGGAAATGAGGAAGAAGCGGTGGAAGTGGATAGGACACACATTGCGGAAAGCACCTAACTGCGTCACGAGACAAGCCCTCACATGGAACCCTCAAGGCAAAAGGAAAAGAGGAAGGCCAAAGAATACATTACTTCGAGAAATAGAGAAAGATGTGAGAGGAATGAACAAGAATTGAATAGAACTTGAGAGGGAAGCCCAGGACAGAGTTGGTTGGAGAAAACTGGTGGGCGGCCTGTGCTCCATTGGGGGTAACAGGCGAAAGTAAAGTAAGTAAGTAAAAAGGATTGGTAGAAATCATCAGCAACAGTTTACAGTGAGAAAGAGCAAACCAGATTCTAGCAGAAAAAGAAATCAGGAGGAAGCGTTGGAAGTGGATAGGATTCACATTGAGGAAAGCATTCAACTGCGTCGTGAGGCAGGTCCTCATTTGAAATTCTTAAGGTCAAAGGAAAAGAGGCAGACTGAAGAACGCATTACGTTTAGAATCAGAGACAGACATGAAAAGAATAAACAGCAGTTGGTTAGAAGTGGTAAGGGAGGCCCATGAAAGAGAAGGCTGGAGAACGCTGTTCAGCGGCCATTGCTTCATTGGGGGTTGGCAGACGTAAGTAAGTAGGTAAGTAAGTAAGTAAGTAAGTAAGTAAGTAAGTGAGTGGGTAAGTGAGTAAGTAAGTAAGTAAGTGAGTAAGTAAGTGTATATTTGAATTTATAATATTGATGAGAAAATTCAGCATTAGGCACATAAATATAGAATATCAGGTTATTTTTTTGAGTTGTTTGATATTCGTCCAACGATCAAACTAGCGATGAGCATTCTCTGAAATTGAAAACCAGTATACATACGAGTGAAAGCTTAGGCTGGCCAATAACAGTCATTTACATTTTTCAAACTAAATAATCAAACTTAACCTAGTTAAACATGTCGGATAGGAAAGCAAATCATTGAAATGATACTTGTAACTAAACTAGCAAAATATGCAATCATCATACTTGTAAAATAATTCAATAAACTAAATAAATTTGTGAAAACGGCTAAAAATGACGTTGCGTTTTTTCCTTTTTTTAAGATATCGGAAAGGCAATAATAGCTTAAAGCAGAAAATTTCATACATGTTCAATTACATATCATTTTGAGATGAAAATTACATTTTGAAAAATAGATTATCGACATAAAAGTCAGATGAATGAAACATGAACAGCTTAGTTAGATGAATCGTAATTTTTTATTTTTACAAATTTTTTGAGTTTGTGAAAAGATTGCTTAACTGTTTTCAAAAAAAATATTTGAAATTAGGTAAACTAGATAGAGGAGACTTCTTCAGTTGTACATTTTGTTTGTCTGTTCAGTCCCATTTGGGGATGGTAATATTTGTATTTTATTAGAGTTTCTATTTCTTTTGACTTCACTGAGTTCCTATGTTTCTTTCTCAAGTGCATTATGTTGTTTAAGTTGGTACTTAGTTATGGCGACAGCCATATTGATTTGTTCCTCTATTAGTTGAAGTGGTTACACTGACTAGTGCTGTGCATTTTGATTGACCGTGAATTGGAGCACTCTTCCAGAATAGGAAACACTGTGTTATGAAGCAACCAAATGTTATCTGTCGAACGAATCTGATCTATCCACGAGGGATAGAATATCAGTTATCTGTTGCTGTGGATTTGATTAGAGGAGGAATAACGAAGTGGTAATATTTGTTTAGTTAATGACGTACGATGATATTAGAATCGTTATTTACCCAAATCATTTGTTTCGAATTCAGCTGGGCAAGGCACGTATCTAAACTACCTAGACAGTTATTTCCCAGTCCAAAACTCAGTTTGGATCCTACACTGATTATGATGATCGATCCAATTTTAAAATCAGTAAACGTATTTAGAATCAGTCAAAAAAGAGATATGAAGAACTTCGGTCACTATAAAACTTCAGTTGAAATTTGGGTGCTAACAATCAATTACACATAATCATTCCTGTCAATGAAGAATCTTTATCACGACTATTAAAACAGGTGAGCAGTCTCTAACATGGATGAGACGATTCATACAACTGATACGAATGAATTTATCACCAATGGTTAGTATTTTTCATTGAAATTTTCAATCATTGTTTAATTAGGGTGTAAAAATTACATCTAACTTCCCCTAGTGTCTGTTTGATGTTACTACAGGTCCCCGATTTGGATAAAGGAGAAGGGTTGAACATAGGGTAAGCGACCTCATCTCGTAGAAGAAAACTGGCTAAAAGACGCTAACCTGATAAAAAAAATAATTTTAACAAGTTAATATCTACCCTAGGAGTTGCAATGTCTTCATTTAGAGCAGTCCTAACACCTCATGGTGAGAGATGAATTTCTTCGGAAGTCATGATGGTGATATTTCTTCTGACAACCAGAGCAATTATGAATATAGGTACAAGGAATGTTAGCACAGTATGGGAGACCGGGAAGATGATACAAGTTTCTGAAAGAAACTGCATTCCTATATCAAATAGTTCAATAGTTACTCTTTCAACTGTCGTGCGCATGCAGAAATCCCACTAGGAGTATTATTCTCATCTAGATTCCAGTTATGTCATGTTGAAAAAAAAACCGAAATAACTTCATTTCGACCAGTTTTTGACATCTAACACATTAAGAAAAAAAACAGAATCATTTGAATGATCAAATCCACACAAATCTTGATACAAAGAACATTTCTAAAACAAAAAAACATTCTGTAGAAATTGTTTATCAGTAAAGTTGTTTGCTTACTATGTTCATCTTTCACATTTTAGTTTAGAACAGAATTTGTAAGTTTTTTACCTAATTGCTGAAACAAATCATGAATGTTATTCTCATTAATTAAGGAAGCAAATTTTATTCATTTTGTTTCAGTATACAAACAATCTGTTTAGGTGATTACATGTTTCTTGTGCATGGTATGAACTGTGTAAATAACTTTATTGATAATTGAAAAAAATCTAATATCAACAACTATATTGTTATGAACACTAGTGTAAGCCGCTTTTTCATAGTCAATCAATAGAAATATATATGAAGACTTGAATTTGTTATTCTGATCAGGAAAACTAATTAGAAACCTTCCAGCAGATATTATTGTAGCCCTAGAGTACAAATTGAATACAGTCAGATAGACGTTGGGATTTAGAAAACTAATATTCAAGGATGTTCTTAGTCTGTGATTTTAACAAAATGTCATTCTGTTCCTGACTTATATGACAGGGATTCAGTCGTGAATCAGTCGATGTTAAATCGCCATTAGAGAACTGGAAGCACTGGACAGCCGTTCCGTCCTGGTATGGGACTTATCAACAGTGCGCATCCATGAATCCTGCTACTTGCAAAATTTGAGCCTAGGACATTAGGCTTTGCTCACGAACGCCTAACATCGGGACTACTGGACTGCATCCAACGGTGTTACTGTCTAATTTAGATTCAGTAAATACAACTTACTGCATGACTGTACAATGAACCCCAGGCAAAGACGGAACGGCCCTCTAGAACCGTAACGAGTCCAAGTTAGTATAACTGTATGCGTCGTCTGCGTTTATGCTGTGCGTTTCAATACTACTTCAACATACGTTAGTGATAGTAGAAGAACAGTTACAAATTTTGTTGGGGACATTAGATCTCCAGAACTCACTTGATAAATGTCCAAATTTTTGATTTTATGTTTTCGAGCATGGGCTGATCAGCTGACCTTAAAATTACATTTCCCACTCGGAAAATCCTTGGCTATTATTAGGTTGATGTATTATTTTAGTACACTATTTTGTGGCTCTCTCAAGGACGTTTCTATCATGTATGAATTAACTCGATTTGTGAGCTTGAAAACCTTATATTTCCTGGACGCTTGTAGAATACACTTTCTACGTCTTGTCAAGACTTCTTCATCTACTTAGTGGGGCCTTGGGACGCTTGGATTAGAGTAACCTATCGTGTCGCTGGATCATTTGTCTTTTCTTTCGTTTACCAACTAAGGTGAACTAGTAATAGTTTCAAGCATATCAGTGGACGAGCATAAAAATCTTGAAGTTTCATTATTGATTTTTTTCAGTAGAATGAAAGAAAATTTAAAAATACGTTTACGTTATCTCGATTTTACTTGCTTACTTACACCCATTGCCCCCGATGGAGCATAGGCCGCCCACCAGTTCTCTCCAACCTACTCTGATATGCGCTTCCTTTTCCAATTCTGTCCAATTTTTGTTCATTCTTCTCATATCCTTCTCTATTTCTCGGCGTATTGTATTCTTTGGCCTTCCTCTTTTTCTTTTGCCTTGAGGGTTCCATGTGAGGGCTTGTCTCGGGACGCAGTTAGGTGCTTTTCGTAGTGTGTGTCCTATCCACTTCCACCGCTTTTTCATGATTTCCTCCTCCACTAGAATCTGGTTTATTTTCTCCCCCATTATGTTGTTGCTGGTAGTGTCTGGTCAACGGATCCGAAATATTTTGCGTAGACAACTGTTAATAAACACTTGTATCTTGTGGATGATGGCTTTGGTAGATTTCCCATTTTTCTCCCGATACAGTAGAACTGTCTTGACATTTGTATTGAAAATTCTGACTTTGTTGTTGGTTGATCGTTTCTTTGACTTCAGTTGCCCTTGGTTTCATACGTAGTTAATGGAAAATATACCAGTTAATTCCTAATTGAAAACACTAATCCATATGTTTACAATTTCTGACTGAATCCTAATGTTATTGTGATCAGTTACTTTTATTATTCTATGTACTGAAAAATTTTTTTAGGTTCCGTCCTTTTGAAACCGTCAAAATCTTTAAAATAAAATGATTTTTCTATGAAAAATGCAAGCCAGATGATTTGAATTTGATTTTTCAGTCAATGTGTTGTTGAACGTGTAGATCGATATCAAGTATTTCTAGACTAAATCACTGACAAAGATTCACGCTTCTAGAATAATCTCTCACAGAGTAGTTTTCATAACCAAGATCAGGTACTTCATGACACATCAATATGATTTCTTCACAGTGTAGCTGTTCAAAACATGAATACACTTGAAAACAATTAACAAGTCGACTATACACAAGATTTTCGTCAAATGATATCGATTTGTTCTTAAACATCATCTGGTTTATTCCTTCTCATTTTCTGTATACAGACAAAAGTAGAATTCTACACAAATAAAATTCTCTTGCTCAGATATTTGGCATGAAATGAATAATATTCAATCAATACGATTGAAAGTTAAAGTCGTTGCAAAAAAAACCAATTTCATATCGTGATTTCATTCAACTTTTCAAATGAATTTCGTGTTCAAATTATGTGTATAAACATATAAGTGACGAGTTTGTAATGTCAACTTCTTTGAGGAGCTATAAAAAAATCAATAATCATGGAATTTCCTGAATTATTAACCGTTAATCTAGTTATTAAATAATTCGATTTTACAATGTCCAATGAGATCTATATATGTATATTGACCGGTCAGTAAATTGTAACCAACACCTTCTTGTGAGTCCGATTTTTAGCGTCGTAGTTCAGTGTCAGAATGACTGCACGTCTTATGTATTGTAATAAACGACTATCGAAAAGAATCGTTGGTATTCGATTTCGTATTAGTTAAGATTAGTCAGTAGGACTTACTCTTGTTCTGTGAACTTGAGTTATTCAATTGAATAATTCGACATGTTGTAATTATAAGGGTGAATATCTCAGTTCAACAGAATATCAGCTTTCACATTTCTGACAGTGAATTATGTTAAAAAGGAATTCTAATCAGTCAGGAAGTAGCAATTTTCCTTAGAGTGTAGATATACCTTGCTCAAAAGTTTTAATTACCACGAAATCTATCAACTGTCTTCAAATAACCAATAGCAATATCACATACTTGATATTACACATTGAAATTATCAATCAGTCGTTATTAGACAACCATTAGAAACCTGGAAGCAATGGACAGCCGTTTCATCCTGTTATGGGACTCATCAATAGTGCTGATCCACAACTCCTTCAACTTGCAGTATTCAAACCCAGGACCTGCGGTTTTGCAGGCAAACTCCTAATCTGTGGACCACTGAGCCGGCATCCGACGGAGTTAATGTCCAGCTGTGATCAATCGCGGGAATTTGCGCGATCTCACCCATTTGTCCTCAGTGGTTACTGCTTATACCCATCCGGTGATTTCAGGTTTCTAATGGTGGTCTAACAATGATCGATTGATGATTTTAATGTGTAAAAACACTGATCTCCATTACTCTGATTGAAAAAATCATACTTGATATTGTTTAACTAAAGTATTAAAGTGCGAATATTAGTTAAAGTGTTATTCTTGAAAATTTGAGAGTTTATTATATATGGTTTGTCTATAAAATATTTCTAACATAAACATTATATGAACAAATACATATTTCATTTTCATTAACCTCCAATATTTTTCTACGACACATTTCAGTCAGTCAGTCAGTTGCAACGTAGAACGTAGAACGTAGAACGTACGTTCAGGTTGCCATAATACATCAACACAGAGATGCAATCGTCAATTCAAATCCCATTTTAATAAAGATAGTAGAGGTATTAATGGTAATGAAGAAGACTACGGTTTGAAGATATTATTCAAGAAGTATAATTCAGTGAGATAAGGTTAGAAAGACAAAGGTAGAGGTGTTGACAAATCCAGAAGATTAGAATTCGAGAGAGCACAACGAATGGATGAACTTGCGCCATTGCAAACGATTTCGTTTCCTAACGACAGCATCGCTTGTACGGTTGTCCCACGATATACGAGCAATGCTTCTAAGACATCGATGATCGAATACTAGTAACCTACGAACATGTTCTACTCTTACGGGGCAATGTTTCGCATCCATAAAGGAGAACGGAGCGAACTGCTACGCAGTACACCCGTCCTTTGATTAGCGGTTGCCTACGCCATAAATGGCGTAAATTGGCAAAAGCGAATCGAGTTTTCAGGCCATCAGCCCTGATGAGACTCCCCAGGTAAGTGATGTGATCAACACGCTCGACTACTTCAATCCCAATCACTAGTTCAGATGCCAAAACAACCCAGTCTTGAAGTAACATTTTGCATTTCTGGGGGGGGGGGAAAATCGCATCTCGAATATGCTTGCATTGTTACTTATGGTGGTCAGAATAGTCTGCATTTTTTCCTACGACACATTTAGTAGGAATAAGTTCGTCTATGCTTTAGTAAGGAGTTTATTTGATTGTGCATTGAAATTCTCTACTGTCATCGAAACAGTTAGACCGATGACACACACACACACACGAACAATGATTATGTTGTACATATTAGATTCGAGTTCAATCATGGTGAAGTACCCTTGTTGTGCACGAAAACCCAGGTGAGGACATCAACACATATATTTGAGCGAATATCACAGAGTTGTTGCCCATATGTACAAAACCTTCCCGTGAATCATCATTAGCAAACTAATTCTTATTTGTTTCAGATTTCAGTGTTCTTCATTCATTTAGACTGTTCAGACTTCAGTTCACTTTACGTTACCTACAAATCGCCTTCTGTTCTCATTCTTTCCTTCTTGATCTTTTGCTGTCAGACGTTTGATTTCCATTTGATATCATATACTACTTATGTGAACATTAGTAGCGTACACCAAACCCTCAGTGTAGAGTCAATCAAACAAACAAAAATTGATCAACATATTAGAGATATTTCTGTCATATTTTTAGATTAAAAATAATCAGAAACCCGAATAAAAATTAAAAATATTTTGGAAAAAAAGATAAAAAAATTATAATAATTATCATCAATGTAGAATCTTGTAGTTTCTTCAAATCATCTTTTGTACATTTGAAAATGACGCCAAAATAAATGTTGACATACACAGGTACACTGTAATGCGCAAATAATAATAATAATAATAATAGTCTTGCAGTCACTTGAACAAAAGGGGTAATTCACTTTTGTCTGTAGTGTTTTTTCTCTTGGTTTGAGTATCGTCTTCATGTCTGTAAATATATATATAATGATGTGTATTTATCTGGAAGCTTTTCAATTGCCTATGAAATTACAATTTTCCTTGAGTTGTTTAAGTAAAGTATATAGTTTGAAATGTATTGAACTAGGCTGTTCAATGATTTTTTTTTCTCCTATCTGAAATGAGCAATTTTTTAATTTTCATTTAAAGACTTTTCAACAACTAACTTAGATAATTTTCAGTTATCTGATTGACACAATGTATACAAAACTGAATGCTAATCAGTGTATATCACATAGAAAGACATGTCATTTGTTGACCTATTTTGACTGTCAACTAGATCTTCATCAAACTTCATTTTCTTAACTGTGTCATATTCATGATTTTCAGAGGATGGTACTATTTATCTGTTGTGACAATAAACTGTCGACATGTTTGAAAGGGTTAATAAAGTGTTTTCCTGAATCAAGACAAAGTAATTTCGGTATTTGGCAGTTCGTACGATTACGATAGATTTGTCATTACAAAAAGATAAAAGTCGCCTTGTGACATTTCAAACTAGATTAGCGACTCCATTATTACATATTATATTAACTACATAAGATGCATAAGTGAAGGCGCGACTGGAAAATGAAGGGCAGCATTTATACAACTGAACAACATCTGTAACTCTAAACATCTATCAACAAACATCACAGCCAGAATTTTCAATACAAACATCAAGACAGTTCTGCCATATGGAGCGGAAACTTGAAGAACTACCGAAGCCATCATTCAGAAAATAGAATTGTTCATTAACATTTTTCTACACAAAATACTTCGGATCCGTTGACCAGACACCATCAACACCAATCTTCTGTAAGAGAGAACAAATCAGATTCCAGTGGAGAAAGAAAATAATAAGAAGCGTTGGAAGGGATAGGACACACATTGCGTAGAGCATCCGACTGCGTCACGATTCAAGCCCTGACATGGAACCCTCAAGTCCAAGGGAGAAGACGAAGGCCGAGGAAGACATTACGCCCGAGGAATGGAGATAGATATGAGAAGAATAAACAACAATTGGACGGAACTGAGAAAGCAGGCCTAATACAAAGTAGGCTGGAGAATGCTGGTTGTTGGCATATGCTCCACAAAGGGTAATAGGAGCAAATAATTTAGTAAATAAATATACAAAATAGAAAATATTCGCATTCATTCAACGCTCTAAGTTCCTTAAATGGTCAAAATTTGCTCTGTATAAATAGTGGTCACGACGAGCTAAATAACTTTCGATGTTCTTTACGTCATGTTTGATAATGAAATTACAGTCAGTGTTTTTAAATAGCTTGTAAGGTAACCTTCATCCTGTCACAAGTAATATTCAAGCTTTGTAACGTAAATATTTTCTTTGATGTGATTTCCCGACTAATCAATATGTGACAATTTATTTTTAATTATAAACTTGAATTTCTCCTGCCTATTTAGCTTGTTACAGGCATACTTTTAAACAGAAATTCATGTGATGGAGAAAATCAATACAGGTTTTAAAAACATTGAACATTAGACAAGTTGAAGTTGGTGAATAAATGACCGATAACCGAATGTACACATATCTTGATTCTATACCGATTAGTTTACTGGTGAGGATTTTTTCAACATGAAGTCACTAGATGGAACAGTTCTAATTCCTATATGATAGTATTAGTATTGCCGAGATTGAAGATAGTCCTTTTTGATGAGTGGTAGTCGATATAAGCATATTTATAACTAGAAAGTATTCCTAATGATCGGTTTGAACAAAAATAACACATTGAAAGTGATATTATTTTTAAGAAAATCTACACCAAATATCTAGAGTTAGTTAGGATAGTCTAATATTTACCACTTTATTCATTAAGAAAATACATAGTAGTGGGATTATTCTTGGTTTGATCTGTAATATAACCAAACCACTCTTGATGGAGATGTCTTGGAGGACGTTAACACCTTCACATATCTGGGCAGCATCATCAACAACCAAGGTGGATCCAATGCAGATGTGAGGGCACGGATTGGCAAAGCAAGGGCTGCATTTCTACAGTTGAAAAATATCTGGAACTCCAGACAAATATCAATCAACACCAAAATCAGGATTTTCAAACCAAAAATCAAGACGGTTCTACTGTATGGAGCGGAAACTTCGAGAACTACCAAAGCCATCATCCAGAAGATACAAGTGTTTATGAACAGTTGTCTACGCAAAATACTTCGGATTCGTTGGCCAGACATCATCAGCAACAACGTACTGTGGGAGAGAACAAACCAGATTCCAGTGGAGGAGGAAATCAGGAAGAAGTGGTGTAAGTGGATAGGACACACACTAGGAAAAGCACCAAACTGAGTCACAAGACAAGCGCTCACAAGGAACCCTCAAGGCAAAAGGAAAAGAGGAAGGCCAAAGAACACACATGCAGAAAGATATGAGAAGAATGAACAAAAATTGGACAGAATTGGAAAGGGAACCCAAGGACAGAGTTGGTTGGAAAATACTGGTGGGCGGCCTATGCTCCATTGTGGGTAACAGGCGTTAGTAAGTAAATAAGTAAGTAAGTAAGTAAGTAAGATCTGTAATATAGTGAGTTATTTAGGGTTCTTAACCGGAGAAAATCATATTGTAACAACGAATTTAATTATGAATTATTTTATTTTATATCTTCATTTTTATACGTGTATTAAATAATTATTAAACAAAATTTAAGCTATTGGCAATCTATCTTGGATGAATGTCTATTTTATAGTAGAGTTTCATTCTCTAAGCTGTTCGGTTTGATTGCTGAATCGTTTGTTTTTCCAATTAGAGTTACGGAGATTAGTGTTTTTACTCATTGAACTCATCAATCAATCCTTTTTAGACCACCATTAGAAACCTGGAAGTTCTGGACGGCCGTTTCGTCTCGGTATGGCAGTCATCAGAAGTGCGTGTCCACGACTCCTTCTACTCGAAGGATTCGAAACCAGGAAATTCAGTCTTGAGCGCGAAACTCTGGAAAAGCAATGAAAGCTTCATTACTTAGCGATATAGAGAAGAGAACCGAAATTCCTCCATCAGAGCTGCAAATTTTCTCCGCCATCTAAATGACTATTATCTGTAGAAATATCCTATTTTATAATATAATGATGGTCGAATTCGGGGTTAAAATTGTAACTTATAATATGTACATATAATGCACAACATAGGTATATTAGTAAATGTGTCAATTTACTATTGTGATATACAAAAATAAACGATCATTTAAAAATCCCGAACAAATTAATTTCTTCTTTCTTTTTTTTAATGTACAAACACTTAATCTGTCTAGAGTGTTAATGTTAATTTTACATTAAAATTCAACAGATTATTGACATTAGTCAGCGGGAGATTAAAATCTCTCTCTCTCTTTCTGTATATGTAAGTTTTATTTCATTCATATTGAATGTATTATGTTGTAATTTGTAAGATGTTTTTGAAGATAATTTTTACTGATTATGTAAATGATGTTTTTAAAAAAATGTGATATGTACGACAAATTGAGAAAAAAAAAGACAAACAAACATTCAAGCATAGTGTGAAGTGAATTTATGCGTACAAATGGCGGCGATTCACATATAGTCAAGAAAATCACTGTATACATTTGTCATGGTGATAAATTGAAATTTGAACAAGATGGATTCAACATGTATGTCGAAATGAATCCATACTGATTGATTATTTAGTGTTTGTGTGATTTTTTTCTCAAGTTTTTTCAGAAAATTCAATTATATTCCAATAAAATTTGAAATCATAAAAAACCGAAGTGATATTTTAGTTTTTCTTTTTAAGGAAAACTTCAATTTGAAATGGAATTTATTAGCGAACTCTACGATTTTCGTAGCTAAGTAATTTGTAATAATTCGAAAGAAGAACTGTTAGGTTGACGTAGTCTAAGATAAACTATGGATCTATGTATTTTGTGTTTCAGCACTCATAAGCCTACGAGTGTCAATTACATCTTAATTTTACAGGTGACATGGAATGGAATCTGTTAGGAATTGTCAGATTACAGTATGTTTTCTGATAAGTGCTGAAATTGGGAGAGACTTGAGTTCCAAGTTTTCAAATACCTCCTACAACTATCCTTCATCTCAACTTGGTTCATTCGGTTTGGAGATAATTAGACTACTGACGACAATGCAACTTAATTAATAGCATTCGATCACCACTGATAAGGACTTGACACACATGATATTGGCTATTGGTAAGGGGTAAATTCAGTGTAATATTGATGCCTTTTTTCCTGAAGTAACATTTTTAGAGGTAACAATGATTACCTCCAGCTGAAAATACTAACAATCAAAATTATTAAACTTAACACTTATTTATATCATGTTCATTGAACAAGTCAAAGACATTTTTGATTAAATCGTCAAACAGATAACACGGTGACATTTAATGCAAATTTAAGTTTGAGGATTACCAATTAGCAAATACAAAAATCTAGAACCTAGACATCAACCGAAATATGGCGTATAATTCACCAATTTTCCTAAACTTGGGCTGTAGTTTATTTTTTTCAATTAGAGTTATGGAGATTAGTGTTTGTTGCACATTGAAATCATCAACCAATCATTGTTAGACCATCATTAATAACCCGGATGCACTGGATGGCCGTTTCGTCCTGGCATATCACTCATCAGCGGTGCGCATCAACGACTCCTGTACCTCTCAGGATTCGAACCTAGGGCTTTCCGTTTTGCACGCGAACGCCCAACCTCTAGACCACTGAGCCGGCATCCTCCGGTGCTATTCACTAACTCTGATCAATCTACAGATTTCACGCGACCTCACATATTTATCTTTGGTGTTTACTGCCTACACCGGACAGGGTTGAACTCGTGGATGCGCACTGTTGATGAGATCCATACCAGGACGAAACAGCCGTCCAGTGCTTCCACGTTTCTAATGTTGGTCTAACAATGATTGACTGATGATTTCAAATGTGTAGTTTATTTGTCAAAATTATATAATTTATTAGATTTTGTACAATTTCTCCACACTAACATATTATAAGAAAAAGCTATTGAATTCATTTCCATTGGTTACTTTCAGCAGTGACTGATATCAGTCTGTGACCGATGTAATTTAGTTTTAACAAAATCGCTTGAACAGAATATATTTGCATACTACTTCATAACATAATTCGAGATGGACCTCATTAGCTGTGACAGAAACTCTTCATTCTATGAATCAAGACATTTCGTGAGTGAGACCTTCAGCATTCATGACATTTAATAACAATCTCTCCGTATTTTGAATTGGTTGTGTGTCTCATTTTACTTCAACTGAGTGGATTAAAATATATTATGTACTAGCTGAACTACCTGAAAGTGATAATTTATATTCATGGAAAACATGTTGTTAGATGATTCTGGGGAGTCCCATAATATGTAGCGCATAGTGGTTTTCATTTGTATCCAAAGTAAACTCATTTTTTGACGTAATACATCTCCAAGAATTCACTTAAATTGAATCAGATAAATTTTAGGTACATTAAGTGTATAAGTGTAGACTATAGGGATTATATTTCTCAGTCCTGTTATGTAACACATTACTTCCATACTTTCGCCTGTTACCCCCAATCTAGCATAGGCCGACCACCAGTTTTCTACAACTAAATCTGTCCTAGGCTTCCCTTTCCAGTTCTGTCCAATTTTTGTTCATTCTTCTCATATCTTTCTCTATTTGTTGGAGTAATATGTTCCTTTGCCTTCCACTTTTCCTTTTTGCTTTGAGGGTTCTAAGTGAGGGTTTGTCTTGCGACGCAGTTACGTGCTTTTCGTAATGTGTGTACTATCCACTTCCACCGCTTCTCCCTGATTTCCCCCTACACCGGAATCTGGTTTGTTCTCTCCCACAGTAACACATTAGATTGTCTCAAAACTTTATATTACACATGGCGCAGTGCCTCAAAACCATCCATCGATTTGTCTGACAAAATGTCTTCGTAAATTCTGACATACACCACTAAATAGTAAATAGTTTTTACGAATGTCAACAAACGGCATTTTATGAAATTGGCCAACAATCGTACTTTAGAGTGTAGTTCAAAAGAGATGATGATGGAAAGAACTGCAAAGGAATTACATGTTTCGTATTAGTCATGATACTTTGTGGTTATTCGATGAGAATCCCCAGGGTTAACAACCTCCTTATCCTAATCAAGTTGTATTGATACAACGTGTTTTTTCATCTGAACACATGAATTGGGGTTGAATATACGAATTCCTATGGCTTCTGCTGTGTGTAGGAGACGGGATTGAACTCCGTTGGGAAATGATTGAGGTATACGATAGATCACCTGAGAAGATCTAGACTTATCTACAATATGACCACTGTCAACCAGGTGTGCTAAGATGGAACTGCGTATTATTTTTGAATGACCCTTCTTAAACCATGCTTGGAGATTTTCACTCATTCGTTGGTTAAGTTGCCTGGTAGTTCGGCTAATATAGCTATCTCCTCCACAGGAGCAGCTGAATTTGTAAATGCACATAGAGGAGGCCAACTCAGGCAACTTATCCTTCGTTTGGATAGACATCACTGGTTGACTTAAGATGATCAACGCAAGTTTGGCTGCATTGAATGTCATTAGGATAGAAAGAATAGTAAATTGTCACATTACCCTATTCAGCTGCTCCTGTGGAGATAGCTATATCGGGCGTACTACCAGGCAACTCAACCAACGAATGAGTGAAGAACATCTCCCAGCATGGTTTAAGAAGGGTCAGTCAAAAATAATACGCAGTTCTATCTTAGCTTACCTGGTTGATAGAGTGGTTATATTGTAGATAAGTCTAGATCTTCTCAGGTGATCTATCGTACACCTCAATCATTTTTGTTTTAGTCATTGTTACTGTTGAGTTGTGGATATGATACTTACAACGTAATCGACTTTCGTAGAACGCTGTTTAGAAATAGTTTGGTATTGGATGTTTTAGTTTAAACAGGAAAGTCTCCTTAATTACAGATGTTGATTTAATTTATTTTTAATTGTAAAATACACAAAACACCGAGATAATTGTCTTTTAGATTGAACGATTACCGACCACTCAACTTTCGTGTTCTGAATCAATTACGTTCGTAAACGTATACATTAAACTTGAAACGAAAGATAACACCTGATATTTGAAACACAAAACTGTTACAAAGCTTAACATTTGTACCTATTTTTAATGTCCATTGACTAACAGTTTGAGATGAATTCCTGATAAATTAACGTAATACATGTATCTATATATATGTATTCATTTAAACTTCACATTTTATACCAGTCGAAACTCATTTTAAGCCTTTTATTTGTTTGTATATAAGCCATAGGATTACTGATATTCCGATAACGTATGTCCTTTTTCAAGTATAAAAAAAACAATCAATTACATTCAATTAAGAAATGAATACAATTTTATAATCAAAAGTAATTTGATGACTTATTTTTATTGTATATTTTTGAAAAAAAATTACTATTTTAAATAAAATTAAAGGTTGATCATTTATTGACAGAACGATGCAATCAAACAAAGCAAATTATAACTGGAAGTTTTGAGAACGAAATAGCCATTCAGTGCTTTAGACAGAGAGATACAACCCAGAACTTCGTACAAAAGTACATCAGTTCAGGTTGCCATACCCCATCAGCACAGAGACGCAACTGTCAGTTCAAATCCATGAGTCACAGCAATAATAGAAGTATTAGCAGTAATGGAGACGATTAGGGAGCGAAGATATAATTCGAGAAGTATAATTCAGTAAGATAAATTTAGAAGGAGAAAGGTAGTTATTATGAGGAATTTAGAAGGTCAGAATTGGAGAGAACACAAAGAGTGGATGCATCTGCGCCATTGCAAACGATTCTGAGCCATGTCATTTGAGGTCTCTAACCATCGGTGACTGTCGTCTCGCGGACCCCAAACAGGTAGTCGACATCTACCAACAT
This sequence comes from Schistosoma turkestanicum, assembly GCA_944470395.2. Classification (NCBI taxonomy): domain Eukaryota; kingdom Metazoa; phylum Platyhelminthes; class Trematoda; order Strigeidida; family Schistosomatidae; genus Schistosoma; species Schistosoma turkestanicum. The sequence goes on from OX103972.1 coordinate 11,937,756, forward strand.
GACTCAGTCCACTTGTCAGTGACTTCATGGATTTGTGCCATGTTTTGGTCTGGCCGCCCCTAACTTTCTTCCAACCTATTCCTGTATCGCAAAACGTCTCTCGTCGAGGCTGTCGGCGGTCGGGCATTGGTGACACATGTCCCAACCACCTCAACTGATGAAGTTTCAATGCTTCATCTACCGATCTGCCATCCTTACCTAGTACTCGTTTCCTAACGACAGCATTGCTTATACGGTTGTCCCATGATACACGAGCAATGCTTCGGAGACATCGATGATCGATTACTAGTAACGTGCGGAAGCCCTCTACTCTTAACGGCCAAGTCTCGCATCCGTACAGTCGGACGGAGCGAACTGCTGCACAGTACACTCGTCCTTTGGTTAGCAAATGGATGTCTCGCCTGCGCCATAAGTGACGCAGGTTGGCAAAAGCCAATCGAGCCTTCTGTATCCAAGCTGAGATTTCGTCAGTCACCAGGCCATCGGCACTGATGATACTCCCAAGACAAGTTAAGCGGTCTGCAATTTACTCCCTATCACTAGTTCAGGTGCGGATGAAACCCAATCTTGAGGCGAAATTTTGCATTTCGAGTGTGAGAACCGCATCCCGAACAACAATGCATGCACTTTAAATTCAGTGCTTTAAGGTTTCTGATGATAGGCTAAAGATGTTTATTGTTCAATAATGTTGAATAATGTTCCACATTTTTCTATGTGTAGAGTAATAATTTAATAAAACTTTCTGATGAAACTTATAAACCAAAGAATTATGATTACAATGTTACAACTATTAAGTGTTTTGTAAACGTTTAATATACAGTTTTTTCAGTAAAAATTGTTACCTCAAAATATTTAACAAGAATTAAAGTGTTCTTCATAAAAATCTTTTCAGTTTGGATTTGTTTCTCAGCTTATGTTGCAATACTATTCTAATATCAATCTGGAGGTTTTGTTGTTTGTTGAAATTTGTTCAGATCACGAACCCGTCTACGTTAGATAAGCATTAAAGATCTGGTTAGGTTTTTACGTTCGAGAATCAAGATCCTGGATAGATCTTTGATAGGGATTTGTGGACGAACACTGATAAGAAATTCATGTATCAGGACGAAACAGCCATTAAAAGTTGATTGGTTTGTGGTTAAATGTCCGTTTATCAATAACTATACAGTCAATGATATTTAGTATACCAGAATATAAACAAGTTTGTAAAAGTTCACAATTCATTTTCACCAATGACTTAAGTTATTGAGTTAGAGTCGATTTCTGTTTGAATTTCCGAAAAAAATGATCGCAGCTGAAAAATTTATGAGAAACAAAACCATTTTATTGAAATGTGTCACTCATTCCTGACCGTAACTAATAATGTCACTTCATTTTTCATTCAGAATTATGAAGATCATGGTCACATGGTCACTATTCGAAACCTGGAAGCACTGGATGTTTTTTGCGTACCGTTAGCATCCAAAACTCCTACAACTAGCAGGATTTGAACCCATGACCTTCGGTTTTGTGTGCGAACGCTCAAACTATTGACCACTGAGCCGGCATCTAACAGTGTAAATATCCAACTCTGACCAGTCATTGTTAGATTGCTATTAGAAACCTGGAATCAATGGACGGCTGTTTCGTCTTAGTATGGGACTCGTCAACAGTGTGCATCCACGCCTCCTGCACCTCGTAGGATTCGAACCCTGGACCTTCGGTCTTGCACGCGAACGCCTAACCTCTTGAACACTAGACTGGCAACCAACGGTGTTAATGTCTAACTCCGATTAATCGATGGATTTTTAGCGACCTCACCCATTTGTCTTCGGTAATTACTGCCTACATTCACACAGGGTTAAACTCCACTGGTCACGTCTTCTCACTAGAACTCCTAGAATTTCCTCATGAAGCTAGTCACTAGTAAGCACATTTTACAAATTTTCATTCAGAAATCATTTAATGATTACACATAGTAGCACATTATTTTACAGTCGCTTTTTTCTATTTATTTCAATATAAATCCATTCAATTCTAACAACAGTGTACATGTCTAGACTATAGAAAAAAAAATGAATTCAACATTTAAAAAAAAAAAATTTTCTAAAAAATTCTTATTAGAAATTCTCAGTGGGAATTTACATTCATGTGTTTAATATTGTAAAACTGAAAGTTAACCATTCACGCTGTTCAATCTTCAATGCTAGTATTTACATAAATTATTATTATTATTATTACTGTTTTCGACATTTATTTTTGTGATTAAACGAACGATAAACAAATTATAAAGCGAGTAACTGCATATTACAAATCTACTCTGAAACATGTTTTATACACGCACGGAAACATCATTATTATCATGTTTTTAATCTTAAAATCATGGTAAGATTTAATTCATTTTCATTGGTTGTTTGAATCTATATGCAACGGATGAGTTCCAAGCAGGAGGAAACACGCTAATAATGCTTGAATACCAAACGAAATATCAAGGCAGTATCCAAGTAGGATCCATGTTTTGCTCGTCTCTAAGTATGCTTAAAACTATTACGAGTTCACCTTAGTCGAATTACGAGAACAAAACAATGAACCACAGTCCAGGTGGGCTACTGTGATCGCTTGACCAAAGTGAATCAGCAAGAAGTCTTGATATAGAGTAGAAATTGTATTTTACAAACACCCAGCCAGAACACAATGAATCCAAGCACTCAAATTGCGTTTCTTTATCCACTATAGAGACGTCCTTGGGACAGTCACAAAAATAGCACACTAGAACGACACAGTAACCAATCACAGTCAAGGATTCTCCTTGTAGGAAATGTGATCTCAAGGTCAACTGATCGGTCCATGAAATAGATCCAAAATAAAGATATTTATCAAGCAAGTATTTAGGATCTAACATCCCCAACAATCCACACATGTCAAACAGGATGATCAGTTGAAATCATAAACATTAACGGGAATTCTCAAGCAACCAATACAAATGAGTTAATCTTTATCCCATTGCACAAGCCAATCGATATCTGAACTTGGTAGCTACGTGATGGTAAATGTACTGGGTTCGAGTCCCGAAGTAAACATTGACTACTAGATGCAGGTGTATGTAACTGACGGGTCCTAAATAAGACGAAACGCGCGTCTCGAATTCCTCTAGTTGCCACTATCCACTCAGTAGAAAGATTTGTTCAATTACTCTCAACTTGTTAGAAAAACTCTAAAGCATACAGATATTTTCTTAATATAAATTTACGCTAAAAAATTAATTAGTAAATTAACAATACGAATTCGCCTCATTTTATATTGATTTTTGTTCATTTGTTTGAGGTTATCATGTCAAGAGTGAGTGTTTTTATTTAGATTTTTGAATATTTATTGTATTATGTTTGACTAAAGGAGGCTAAACCTAAAGTTATATATATATATATATATATATATATATATATATATATATATATATATAATCTCCTCAATCCATATTTCCTTTCAGTTACTCAAATTATAATCAATAAAGCTGTCGCTATAGAATAATAATACACTTGTGATTATTTGTGTTGATAAACGTTGTAATTACTGCTGCTAACAGTTAGAACAAATTTTCATGAAGCATTTACGACAGTCCACAATTCCCTTTAAACAGTAGTGATTTAGTGTTAATTATTGCTAGTTAATCACATCACTAGTGTTGTTTAGTGATAATTCAGACCTAAGGTCCCAGGTTCGAATCCTGCTAGTAGCAGGAGTTGGGAATGTGCACCGCTGATCAGTCCCATACAGGCTGTCCAGTGCTTTCAGGTTTTTAATGGTGGTCTGGCGATGACTCATTCGTGATTTCAAGGTGAAATTTAGAAAAGATCGATTTCTTATACTCTTTTCACTAAAACTTTGAGTGTGCTTCATTATCTTTGTTTTTTCTAACTTTCCAATCATTCAGTCAAAATGTTCATTCGCATGTGATGAGCAATATATATTTAAACGAAAGGTACTTCAATGAAATAAATTGTGATAGCAGGATACTGTCGCATAATGATTTATATCAATCTTGACAATAAACTTGAAATACCATTATGAAAATTTATTACTTTAAAAGGTATTACAAGTTAATTTGGAAAGTACGATTAATCTGAATTTTAGTTATTGAATTATTACATGCATGAACGGTTGCTTGAAATAATCTCATCCAAACGAATTCGTAGTTGGACTTCGCAGATGATCTGACTCTTCTATTGTACACGCAACAACAAATGCAAGAGAAGACGACCAGTGTAGCAGCAGTGGGTCTCAACATACATAAAAGAAAAAGCATAATTCTCCGATGCAACACAACATGCGCCAACCAAACCACTCTTGATGAAGATGCCATGGAGGACGTTAACACCTCCTTTACATATATGGGCAGCATCATCGACGAGAAAGGTGGATCCGATACAGATGTGAGGGTGCGGATTGGCAAAGTAAGGGCTGCATTTCCACAGTTGAAAAATATCTGGAACTCAAAACAAATATCAATCAACACCAAATTCAGAATTTCCAATACAAATGTGAAGACAGTTCTACTGTATGGAGCGGAAACATGGAGAACTACCAAAGCCATCATCCACAAAATACAAGTATTTATGAACAGTTATCTAAGCAAAATACATCGTATTCGTTGGCCAGACACGATCAGCACCAACTTACTATGGAAGAGAACAAACCAGATTCGAATGGAGGAGGAAATCAGGAAGAAACGGTGGAAGTAGATAGGACACACACTACGGAAAGCTCCTAACTGCGTCACGAGACAAGCCCTCACTTGGATTCCTCAAGGCGAAAGGAAAATAGGAAGGTCAAGGAACACATCACGCTGAGAATTAAAGAAAGATAATGAGAAGAATGAACCGAAATTGAAAAGAACTGGAGAAGGAAGCCCGGGACAGAGTTGGTTGGAGAATGCTGGTGGGCTGCCTATGCTTTATTGGGGGTAACAGGCGTAAGTAAGTAAGTTAGTAATTAAGTGATTATTACGACTTTCGCACAAACGAGTTTCGCCTAAGTATGCTGTGAGGAAACTGAAGGGAAGGTTTACTTCATCGTTTACTCGATCATTCTTAAATATCGAAGTCATCGCGAGTCATTAAAGTGGTGAGCCCTACTCAACGGTGCCACTTTAGTCGTAAACTTGACATCGAATCTAACGCAGCTACTAAATACCATTATGAAAAGATATTATTTTAAAACTTATTAGAAGTTTATTTTTTAAAAAGTTTCAGTATTATTAATCGAAATTTTCGAGTTTCGAAAAAGATTTCCGTATTACCCTCTATATAATAGTCAATAAATAAACATTTAAAGTTGTCTAGTAATGATTATCAAAATGAATAGTATACGATGTTTTGGAATTGTGATCGAATATCTCCGCCACAACCTGTGTATACAACGAAGACAGCTGGCCTTTATTTCTTCAGCTCAACTAGATGTGTGCCATTGTTCTCTGGAAATCGATTAGTTCGAATCTACGATCCTACTATTATTATTATTACGATTATTAGTTATTATCGAAATATATGTAGTTCAAATTTTCTCCGCCATCTATCTCATTATCGCAATGTGCCTATGCTGTCTGTAATAACAAGCCTCAATGATCCAACCTAATCATGTTGTTTGAGACAATATATACATGTAATTAACTTACACTGACACACACACACACACATACAAAATGTGTTTCTGATACAAAGCGAAATGATGTTATGTAATTTTAGACACAAACCTACACTAACATATATATGCATGTACACACGCACACACTGAAGAACATTAACAGGATAAAAGTAGTATAGTAGTAGTAGTAGTAGTAGTAGTAGTAGTAGTAGTAGTAGTAGAGAGTGGAAAAGAATTTCCCTAGTTTCTTTTGAAATAATCTTTTTGTCTCGTATGAATTTCTTCGGATAATTTTAGTCAGTTAGCGAGGCGTAGTTTTCACTTTTCTATTTTCAATGTGTTCAATGGAAAAAAGGAAAGAGAAAAAAAACTAGTGTGTGTTACATTGATATACAAAGACAATAATTATACATACAACGATTTATCGATATGCATATATATGTATATACATATAAAACATATAAAATTGAATAATGAACATATTAATCCGTTCAACATACATTGAACATACATACATATTGATATATATGTTTGTTCATTAAAAAATTTTCTATATTTCAAACAATAAACTCTACTACACACATGTAGGTGGGAATGATAAAGAAAGAGGAAAAAGAAAAGAAAAGAAAAGTATGTGTTCATTTTTTTTTATGAAGAATCTGTCAATCAGTTGTAAATGTTAGTTGTAATTTTTAGTTTTATGTGAATTTTAAATACATGAATTAATTCAAGTTGGATACATATACATATATATGGATGAAATCTTATCGAAATCATAAATCGATCATTGTTAACCCATCAGTAGAAACTTGAGAGCACTGAACGGCTATTTCGTTCTTGTATGGGACTCATCAGCAGTGTGCTGCTACTCGAAGGATTCGAGCACAATATCGAAGGTACTGGGTTCTAATCCTGCGAGGTGCAGGAGTCGTGGATGCGCACTGCTGATGATTCCCATACCAGGAAGAAACGGCCTTCTTTCAGTGCTTCCAGATTTCTAATGGTGGTCTAACACTGATTGATTGACGATTTCAAATGTGTGCAAACACTAATCTCCATAACTTTAATTGAAAATAAATCTTGCAAAAAATAAACAAGAGATCATAAATAATAAAACTAGGAAAAGTAGTATCATCCAAACAGTTTGAAGATTTCTGTAGGAATTTTGTGAGGATTGTTGAATCTTATAATCTACATTATATAATAATCTTAGTCTAACAATCGATAAAAACAGAAAGTAATGGTGACCATACGCGAGGTCGAACTCGGAATTTTTAGGTTTCACAGAGAGCACTTCGCCTTTTTTACACCACTAGTCTATCATCCATTGTTTAAATTTCATTCTTGATATAACTGAAGTCCACGCTTCTCATTTGTACACTGAGATTAAAATTTTGCGTCAACCTATATCGCCGCTAATGATTTTGAAGCATATTAGCCAAAATCTTTGATTATTGATTACGTGCAACACTATCATAACGGTTAATACCGTTAAGATTGTCTAAATGCACTTTTTTCGCAAATTCGAAAATTTCCATTTCAGTTTATCGATTGGTTTCATTTCAGGAGAAGTATTATTATTTTATGCTTGTTCGCTATTTACTATGTACTCGTCTACCTTTTATTTACCTTGATTATTTTAATCCCAATAGTCACTTACTGTCACGTTGAAAATATTTTCTATTTTGTAATCAATGTATTTGATGGTACTCTCATGCTTGTGTACACAGATCTATCCATGTTTATGCAGAAATACACAAACTGAGTACTTCTCTTTTTTGAATGATTGAATGAAAAATTATATTACATGAAAAAGGAACACGTTAATTGTTTCAAAATTAATGTAGTTTTAATTATAGTTTTTCTTGTAAGAAAATAGTGTCGGACAAAAATCACCAACAATCGTCAGAATGGAATATTTTAGTGGGACGACTGTATGTAGCTTGACTTGATCAGAACTTTGGTTAAAGATGACATGTTTTATTTATTCGACTATTATGAATGTTTTAGTGTGACAATTTAATAAATCTCTTTAACTGATGATGATATTTGTTTTTAACTTACTGATTAAATATGCAAAAACATTTAAATCTCGGTTAATGTTCTCAGCTATGAGAGAAAGTTCAAACTTCAAAGTCCTGGAAATAAATGAAATAGACTTACAAATATATAACATGTGAAGATATTCTTTGATCACTCTGACGAGCCGGATCGATGAATGGATTCAAGTTTACCAAGAAATGTTTTGATCAAGTCATAAATAGGTTGCACTGACTTAATTTCAAGCATTTGAAAGTTATTGCACTCAAATATTTAAAGGTATCGTTTTGATGACTTGTTTTAAAGAGATATGTTGTGAGTGTACTGTTATGTCGAGCTGACAGGGTTTGTCCCGAGCCTTCGAACAAAATAACTAATCCGCTCGTATTTTGACCTTGTCAATTATTCGCTTTTATCTTGGTTGCTTATATTCGAGTATGTGTATGTGCAACGTTTACTTTTCTTATCGCATGTCTGGTTTATTGTACCTGACTATAAATACAGAGTCATGCTAGATTGCATGGAGTTGGCTCACTAGCCTTCTCCACCTTGCTTCGCCCTGCTTGTAGGCTTTTCATTCTCACATCTGTGTGCTTAAATGCAAGCAAAAACGATTTCCTAAAATAAATTCATCCAACCGAATCCGCAATAGGTCTCTTATTTCTGCCGTCGCACAGACGGGAAATGAACGGGAGATTTTTTTCAAAACATATTCAACTGTTCGTGAATATTAGCAGTCAAGATTATGGGTCAGTAAATTGTTGAGCTCGACAACGAATATAACGCAGACCGCAGAAATAATAATACTAACAGTAATAATAAGTCTTTTATATTACTACCGACGTTTTGGCATATATCCACGGAATCCGGTGTTGACGACACTTTTCGTTGTACTTATTTCACTGCATTGACGAATACATGTAGATTTTTGCAGTCGACATAAATAAGGTGCCTGTTAGTTTTTTTTAACAGTTTTAAAAATGTTCATTACATTTTTTATCAAAAATAATAACCAGTTTGACTGTATTTAGCGGCTCACTACTGGACTTCAATATGGACGAATGATCGAGTAAGCAATGAAATAAATCTTCCTGTCCATTTCTGTATATTATAATTAGGCTAACCCCATTTGGGCGACGGCGGTGGTAAGAAGCCAGATACGATGTTGCGAATGAATTTATTTCATGCATGTTCATTTATGCAGACAAACCTGAAAAGGGAAAGCGTACAATTAAAACAAAGCGAATTGGAGAAGGCGAGTAAGCTAACTCTCCTTGAGCTGAAAAATGGCTAAGTATTTATAGTCAAGCAATAATAGGCTAGACATATAATAAGCGAGTTCAAACGAAGGTACAATGAATGAATGATGAGATGCTACATGTACAATACAGTTTTATTACCTTGTTTCAGGTTTGCTATTCATAGTCATATATCAGTCAGTTATAACTGATAATCATGACGCAAATTAAATTTATAATTCTTATATTTAATAGAAGTGGAAATTATAAAAACAATATAATTGTTAATAATACTTATGACAATTAATTACAATAATGATCAGTTTATCAAAGGATACAATTGTTGTACGTTATATTGATGAGATTGCTAAAACTAATGTGTCAAAATTAACTAGATTGAACAGAAAACATTTTGTCCACTGGTGAACATTGATAGTATATCGCTTGTCTGGAGACTGTCAAGTGTGTTTTTATGTAGTTTGGTTAGATCAAAACAAAAATAATCATACTCAATTAGATTATTCATTGTTTACTGATAAATACCTTCATCTGTCATACTATTGCTCATCTGTTGTTACAAATGTGATAGCATTCCTAACTGTGATAGTTGTTAACAGTAAGTGTAATGCAGAGTAGCATGAGATGAAGGTCATTAGCAGTTGACCAGTTACTCTCAACTAAAATAAGCGTCTTTTAATTGAATTATTTAAAAGTAGACTGAAAATAACAATGTTGAAATTCTGTTTCTTATTTCTTTTTTAATTAACCGGGCAATCAGCGAAAATAGGATTGATTTCCAATGAAACCAATATGACAAACTTATTTTTTCATTATGGGTTTGTGAAACTTGTTGAGTTACTTTTTGAAATCACGAATCGATCAATGTTAGACCACCATTAGAAACCCGGAATCACTGGACTACTATTTCGTCCTGGTATGGAACTCATCAGTAGTACACATTCACAACTGCTTTGTGGTCCCGAGGTTAGACGTTCGCGCCGAAGATCATAGGTCCTGGGTTGGAATCCTGCGAGTCTCAAGATGCACACTGTTGATGAGTCCCATACCAGGAAGAAACGGATGTCTATTGATTCCAGGTTTCTAATGGCGGTCTAACATTGATCGATTCATGGTTTCAAAAAGTAACACTTATTCTTGGCTTCTTGAATGAAGGATTTTTCTATGTGCGTAGTATGCATTATTCTTCTTCGACCTTGAAAATGTTTTGTGAAGTTAGTAAGAACTATTGTTCAGTGTGTAGGTATAAAAATGCCTTTGTAATTAATTGTAAACATTATCTTTTGTAGTTTAATTGTTTTTTCTACTAGTCGCAATGATAAATTAGGACTGCCATACTAATCTAACGAAATATAAACAATGGAGTTTATTGCAATTTCACATTACAGTCACAAATATCACAAGGTGGCATTTCGAAATTTCGGATTAAACAAAAGGTCGATAATTAAAACAAAAACATAGTAAGTAAAATAAAAATTCTAATAATCCGCCAACAATGGCATTCAGTTTATGAGTTAACCAGTGTTCAAATGTATTTCTTGATGTTTAATGGTCTGTTTAAAGTTCCACGTTTCTCTGTAATCAATATGCACAACTGAATATGCTCACCCTCTGTCAGGCTAGGAACTTTTTTTTAACATAAAGCTAGTTGTTGCATCTAGCTGGAGGTTTACGTTCTTTTAAAGTAGTTAACAATGGAATCCATGAAGTATCTTTGCGGGACCTTTCGACTTCACTTTTATGAATCATGGCTGTGCGATAACTAGTGAACTATTCTGCAAGTATGATATTGAATATTATTTGTCTCATTGTATATTGTAACCCTGTGTTGCGTACACAAAGTATCATACTAGTTTAACTTGTAAAAAAGCAATCTTCACTCATCAACCTGGTATTCTACACTTTGCTAATTAAAATTACACATCCTGAGTTCCATTTTGATGGCATATATTAAAAATAGACAAGTAGGTGTTGAGGATGTTAGATCCCCAGAACTCGCTTAATAAATATCTTTATTTTGTATTTTATTCATGGGCCTTGAGATCATAGTTCCCAACAGGAGAATCGTTGGCTGTAATTGGTTATTGTGTTATTTTAGTGTGCTTTTTTTGTGACTCTCCCAAGGACGTCTCTATGGTGTATAAATAAACGCGATTTGTGTGCTTGATCGCATTGTGCTGGCTGAGTGTTAGTAGAATACACTTTCTACGCTATATCAAGACTTCTCTTTAGTATTTTTGGGTCAACGGATCAAAGTAGCCTACCTGGACGCTGGTTCATTGTCTCGTTCTTGTTATTCGACTCTAAGGTGAACCCGTAATAGTTTTAAGCATACCTAGTGACGAGTGTAACAGTAGGTAAGTTATTTTGTACGTCCACGAATAGGACAAGATGCAAATCTTCATATGCATTCCTAACCCCTAGACAAAAAAGTAATTAGTTTTTACCTGCTCATTAACTTTATTACAACAAGAAAATATCTTGATTGATTGATAGAAAAGTTAGTGAGACAAGGCATTGTTTCACTATTTGACAGAATTCAAAATAAATGAAGCGGAGAGATGGTTCAGATAAAATAAGCTTAGATCAATAAGCATTTAATCTTACAAAATCAGCATAAGATTTGAAACGGCCATTAGAAAAATTGTCACTCTGTGTATGAATGAATGAATAGTTGACAGAATGAATTATCATCTTGTAGTGGTAAACTGTTTAATATTTCCCTAACATCGTACTCATTACCAACACAAATACACAAGCTAATACCATCAGTCAATGCATAACACATATCTGTCTCATCATTGATACACTAAGCTAATCACAGTCAAAACATAATGGGCTATTTTTTTCCCGAACTAGTTTTTTTCATCTTTCCGACATTATTCTTTAGTCAATGGATGAATTGCTTTCTTTCTTATTTTGATCAAATCTTTACGTCATTTAATATCTACTTGTTTCATTGATACTACTACTACTACTACTACTACTCACAATACTACTACTTTCTTTAGCCTTCCTGTCGGATTTATTTTTTTTTTTACAGTAAAAGGAAATGAATTTTGAGTTGGCTTTTTTCACATGTGTAAGAAATTATTGCATGTTTTTTCACATAAAAATTATATCCTTGTTCATGCAATGAATGCTTAAATGGTTTTGTTCATTCGTCTGTAAATGCAATAGTGTTGGTTATATTTTGTTGTTGATGTTGTTGTTGGAGCATTCATGCATTTCCTTTTCATGTTTAAGATAATTTTCTCTATTCGAAATAACTTTAATTAATGATCATGATTATACTTTCATTTTGATTGTAAAACTAAAAGATTTTGATTTATAAGTCTAGACAAGTATGTTTTCACCTTGAAATCATAAATGTATCATTGTTGGATGACCATTAGAAACCTGGATGCACTAGATAGTTATTTTGTCATGGTATGGGATTCATGAGCAGTGTTCATTCATGACTGAACCTAGAACCGACGGTCTTGCGCACGAACGCCTAATCTCTGCGCCAGTGAGTCGGTTGAGTAAAATCCTAAGGTTCATCAAAGTTAGACAGTAACACTGCAGGATGCAGGTTCAGTGGTCCAGAGGTTAAGCGTTCGTGCCCAAGACCAAAGGTCCTGAGTAGAAGACATTGTGGATGCACAGTGCTGATGATTCCCATACCACGAAGAAATGGCCATTCAGTGTTTCTAGGTTTCTAATGGTGGTTTAATAATGATTCACTCATCATTTCAAGGTAAAACTATGATCTTTCTAATACTCTAGTGCAAAATCAACCATGTTTTTGATTTTAAATCTTAAGTACGTATAGATCATATTACCTGTTTCATTTAATTTGTGATATTGTTTGACCATAGGTAATATTGTCTTATTTCTAAGATCGGTAGAACTCACTGGTGTTGATTCAGATTTAAAACTCAGAATTCTTATCAAGGTAAGTTATTTGCGAGGAATTCCTAATCAGACAAATTTTCGGATTTTGAAAAGATTATTAGTTTTGAATATAGTTTATATCATAGACTACATTTTTGATAGACGAACACAGGGTAAGCACTTCTGAGTTCTCCCATTATCAAAATGAAATAGTTGTTCAATAGCTGTTCAATTTCAATAGTCAGTGTTATTTGAACAATCCTCCTCCAATAAAATTCACTTTGATTTTACAAGCGAATGAAATTATTGTTATGAAATAGATTTTTTGAGTGAATATTCAGTGAATAAGTTACTTAAGTTAAAAAGGATCAATAATAGCTTTTAACCTTAATATGAACGCCTATAGACCCTTCAGGGCTGCTGCCAGTCCCAAGCCCGGATAAAGGAGGAGGGTTGGACATGGGGGTGGCGACCCAATCCCGTCAAAAGACTAACTTGCCGAAAAAAAACGCTAACCAGAAGAAATAATTCAGACCATTTTAACTCTGCCCTCACAGTTGGAAGAAGAATTATGACGTCGCGTGATGAAAGCCGAGTTCCCTCGGAACGATGCCTCTTCTGACAACCAGAGCAACCATTCTTTTAGGTACATGGAACGTTCGTACATTGTGGGAGACTGGAAGACTATTTCAAGTTGCGGCAGAAATGAAAAGATACAACCTCGAGGTGCTCGACATCAGTGAAACGCATTGGACAAAGGTAGGACAACTGAGACTTGCTTCAGAGGAACTGCTGTTATACTCTGGTCATGAAGAGGAAAACGCTTCACATACACAAGGAGTTGCACTGATGCTGTCCAAACATGCGCAAAAGGCACTGATAGGATGGGAATCTCATGGACCCAGGATCGTTAAAGCATCCTTCAAAACAAAGAAAGAGGACATTACAATGAACGTCATCCAATGTTATGCACCTACCAATGACTACAATGACGACGTTAAAGATCGATTCTACGAAAGGCTGCAGTCAATCGTCGAGAAATGTTCACCAAAGGATTTGACGATTCTTATGGGAGACCTGAATGCCAAGGTTGGAATGGACAACACTGGATATGAAGACATCATGGGACGACTTGGACTGGGAGAAAGGAACGAAAACGGTGAGAGATTTGCAAACCTATGTGCCTTCAACAAACTGGTCATCGGTGGCACAATATTCCCACACAAACGCATACACAAAGCTACATGGATTTCACCGGACCACTGTATACAGAAACCAAATCGACCATATCTGTGTCAATAAAAGATTCAGAAGGACTATGGAGGATGTGAGAACCAAGAGACAAGCTGATGTAGCCTCAGATCACCACTTGCTGATCGCCAAAATGAGATTGAAGCTAAAGAAGCACTGGACAACGGGGCAGACAACATCACAGAAGTATAATACGACCTTTCTACGGGATACCGTAAAACTCAACGAATTCAAGTTAACCCTCACCAATAGGTCCCAGGCCTTTCAGGATCTAATCAATGGAGAGGAAACGGAATTGGAGAACAATTGGAAAGGGATTAGGGAGGCAATCACTTCAACATGTCATGAAGTTCTGGGTCACAAGAAGCACCACCACAAGGAATGTATCTCTTTTGATACTCTTGAAAAAATTGAAGAAAGGAGGAACAAGAAGGCAGCAATCAATGTCAGCCGAACAAGAGCAGAGATAGTTAAGGCACAAGCTGCACACACAGAAGCAAACAGGGAAGTGAAGTAGAGCATCAGAGCTGACAAACGAAAATATGTTGAAGATCTAGCAATGACGGCAGAAAAGGCTGCAAGAGACGGAAACTTGAGACAGTTGTGCAAAACAACAAAGAAGCCGGAAACTATCGTAAAGCAGAACGACCAGTGAAAAGCAAGGAAGGCAAAGTAATGAGCAACACTGAAGAACAGCGAAATAGGTGGGTAGAGCACTTTAAGGAACTATTGAATCGACCAGCTCCACTGAACACACCCAACATCGAAGCAGCATCCAAGGACCTCCCAATTAATATTGGCGCACCTACGATTGAGGAGATCAGTACGGCCATCAGACAAAACAATAGCGGCAAAGCAGCAGGACCAGACGACATACCAGCAGAGGCAATGAAAGCAGATGTAGAAGCAACTGCGGAAATATTTCACACTATCTTCAAGATTTGGGATGAGGAACAAGTATCTTGCGTAGACAACTGTCAATAAGCACTTGTATCATATGGATGTTGTCTTTTGTCATTCTCCAAGTTTCCGCTCCATACAGTAGGACTGTTTTGACATTTTTATTAAAAATTATAAGTTTGGTGTTAGTTAACACACAGATGTTCTTCAGTTGTAGAAATGCTATCCTTGCTTTACCAATCCGTGTCTGTACATCTTTATTAGATCCACCTTGCTCATCACTGATGGTACCCAGATAGATTTATGAAGGTTTCCATATCATCCAGTGCTTCTCCATGAAGTTTGATTTGAATAGTGCATGCAGTGCTGAATTAGAGGATCTTGCTTTTGTCCTTGTGTATGTTGAAACCTACTGCTGCTGAGGCTACTGTTACACCGTTTGTCTTCTCCTGCATTTGTTGTTGTGTATGAGATGGAAGGGTTTAATCATCTTCGAATTAGCCTCAGTACACAAAGAATAATTATAATCTTTTAAATATCTCTCAAAATAAAACTCAACTCTATCGATATAATCATAATTTGTTTGTAATTTACAATCCCTACTGACTTTGTGGTGCGCGCTACTTATAAGTAGTATATGACGTGAGTGTAAACGTAATGTCTGGCAGCAGAAGATGGGGGAAGATCAAGAAAGTAAGAAGAGTGGGAACAGAATGGAATTTGTATGAAATGCATGAATTAGTGAAATGTCAGACAATGGATTGATGATGGATTGAAGATTTGCAAATTAACCGTTTACGATATGGCTTTACTATTTTACTGAGTAACTCTGTAATTTGCTATAAATACAATTCGGTTGCCCTCACCTGTGTTCTCCTTCACTACAACTTTATCAAGAAAGATGTCATCATGATCTAGTCCGCATCTAGATAAACTCTTTTTCCAGTTTTAGTGTCATAATCATTATTAACTTAAGAACCCATCATAAGTCAAAGTTTGGTACTATCAGGTCTCAACTTTAAACTAATCAATCACTAATCATTAGTTTACATTTCCAATTGTCGTCAAATTAACATTGATATTTGACCGTAATTCATTTTTTTTCAAAAACGGATCGTTAGCCCACTTAATACACTATATTAGCTGTTCACTGCTTACTAGCTTCTATCTAGCTAGATAAAATAAATTCTTGATTTAAAAACAATAATTCTCCAACAATTGATCTGTGTACGATTCGTTCATCTTAATCTAATCTAAGCCACACCATTATTATTCTAATCTGTGTGAAGAATGTACACTATAGATAAATCACGAACAATAGTAACAAGATAATTTATCCATTCAAACCATTCTATCAACAATGATTACATTGAGATAGTGCAGTGACACTTTGTTTAAATGTGTAATTATTATTTCTGTACAGATTTAAACAAACAAATTCATTCATCAAGTTTCAAATGATGAGTTAGTTATCTTTCGTCAAACAGTATTCATTCCTTTTTACTCTTACACTTGATTACTACTTACTGACTTTTTAATTTTCGTTCGAATTCATTTCATGGACAATAGGCAGATAGATTATTAACACTTAACCAGGCGAATTAATCCTCTTTTCTTTTCTTACTGAATTAAGCTTGATAAGCTTGATCTCTTCATTGTAATGACTGATTGGATTTTATGTGATGCAGATTTAATTTTCTTCATTTAAATTTACATCATTGTGTCTGTGTGTGTTTTGGTTGTCCAAGGTAGGAAAAAAGAAATATATAATTTCATTGGATTTCTTATTCTCTAGGATAAATTTTTTTAATGTGAAAGGAAATTGTCTTTTCTCATGAAATAGTAGCAATACATCATGGGAGAATTCAATGAATTATGGTTGTAGAAGGAGAGAATTATAGAAATTGTCCTGTTTCAGGTTAATGTATTTTGTTGTCCTCAGCTGGAAAATCAGCATTAGATTGGAACCAGTGCGCACATCCACGACTCCTGCTACTAGAAGGATTCGAACTTAGGACGTTTAGTCTTGCGCGCGAACGCCTAATATCTGCACCACTGAGCTAGCGTCAGACGGTGTTGGTGTCTAGCTTTGACCAATGTCACTCATTGTCTTCGGTATTTAATACCTACAGCAGACAGGGTTCAGACTCAACTGGTCAAATCTTCTAACTAGAACTCCAAGGATTTCCTCAAGAAGCCAGTCACTAGTGAGCACATGTTGTTGATTTTGCATTATAGTACTGTGAAGATCGTTGTTTTATATCGGATTCCTGAATGAATCATTGTGAAACATTCGTGTGCTACACCGAATGTTCTGAGTAGGTTTCCCGCTAGTGACTGTCATGAATATCCACTACTCAAGTGTTCTATACTAGGATGGAACTACCCTCCACTGCTTTCAGGTTTCTAACATTGGTCTAACAATGATCCACTCATGATTCCAATATGAAACGACGATCTCCATAATACTATAATGCAAATCAATTCAGTAAAAGCCGAAATATGTTCAGTCAATGTTTGATTTCGGTATATGACTCTTTAGAAGTTTCAGGAATGTAGGACCAAAAATAGTTTTCTTCGGTCTTATTAGCAACATAAATAAGACTGATGATTTTACACTCTTAACTTCAATACGTAATAAAAACTTACGCCATTAGAAAAATAACTGCAAACAAACATCTTTATGAAAATAGTCTGCTCGTTTTTTAAGTGAAGTTTGGATTTAGTTTACACTTGATTAGATGTTAATATTATGTGTACACTGGAGATGGGTCCTTTGACAAGAAAGCAAATTTTCCATTGCACTCTAGTTTTTACCGGTTCTCAAGTCGATATTAATATTGGGTAAAAGTAATAACTTCACATAAATATCGAAAATGATCACTTTAAGCAAACTGCACAGATTGTTGACTGTTCGTTTCCCAATAACCAAAATTTATTTAAATTATTTGTAGAAATTCGTCTGATAAAAAGAACGGTTCTTATTATGTCACATGAGGAATCACACTTAAGTAATGGCCTTACATATACACAGCAAAATGCCTATTCACATAGAATCACTAGTTCGAGACTGACGTTTTGTTTTAATCCATATGTACAAAATGTACTGCGTAAACAATTTTGTGAACTAGAACACTTCAACACAATCTAATATAATATATTGTTTCCTATATTAGATAGCTCTCTCTATTTAAGGCTAATCAAGCCTGTAAACTGATATGAATTCTATGATTATTATTTTCATTAAAAAATGTGTATATATAATTTCTACAGGATTCTGCGGATGATACTACAATTGTTTGAAAAAAAATTACACACTTAGGTCTCATATTTAACTGAATTCCATATATATATATATGCCCAACCACTAACTGCCTCGTCTAGCTATGCTTTGCTATGTAAGAATAGTTTGGAAGAAAGTTAGGGACGGCCAAATCAAAATATGGCACAAATCCATCAACTCACTGACCCATGTTGGTAGGTGTCGACTAACTGGTTGGAATCGACGATGTGATAGTAGTCGATGGTTAGATACCCTGAATTACAAGGCTCAAAACCGTTTACTATGGCGCTGGTGAGTTC
>OX103972.1:11956779-11972477 GCA_944470395.2 Schistosoma turkestanicum
ATATTCAGTTCCATCTGTATAAGGTAAAAAGTTTTAGAAAACAAAAAAACCAGGTAACAATATAAATAACTGATTTATTCTTGTTTGGGATTTCTTAACAATATGAATCCATGAAAAATGCCCACCATCTCTAAGTACTAACTCCCGCCTGAAACCTTTTCGGGGTTACTACCGGTCCCATGCTCGGATAAAGTAGGAGGGACGGGCATGGAGTTAGCGACGCCATTCTGTAAAAAACCATCTCCTTAGAAAAAAACACTAACGAGAAAAAATTATCTAAAAAATTTAAACTTTGTTGTGGGAGTTAAAAAGTCTTTCATTTAGCAGAGTTACGATGTCTCATAATGAAAGCCGAGTTTTATCGTAAGTCACGACAACCGAAGCAACCATTAATATAGGTACAAGGAATGGATCTTCATGTGCTACTCCTTCATATTAAAATGATCTAACTAAACACTTAATTTATGGTTCGAGATAAATTTTGGAAGTTTTAATGAAACAATGTGACTTGAAGAGAGGTAATTCAATCACAACTGATGATACCTGACGATTATTACATCATATTAATAATTGACGGAAGATAGTGATGTAAACCAGATGGTCTAAAAATAACTCATTTGCAATATAACCTTAGGGTGTTGTGTTCTACCTCTAACTGAGTTAGATGTGAACCGTTCTCAATAAAATTAACTGAAATAACTCTTCTTTACTCGAGGAGATCTAACGGATAGTTAGGAGAGGGTTGTTGGATAGATAAATAACTCAGATAGCATGTAATTTTTGAGTCAATTTTTACAATCCGAATAACTCTATCACTTCAAAGGAAACTGAGAACTTCGGCAAATATTCCGCCTCTTCCTTATTCTATCAGCTTCCCTAGAGGAAAGAACAGTTGTTTCAGACACTTTTATCGAAATGTTTATACTATTCAAAGTTGCCTGTCTGTTCTTCTGTAAACTGTTAATTTTACTGGGATAAAAGACCATTAAGGTCTTTTTTTAGGGTTAGAAGTAAGGGTAATGCAGGCTTATGGTGTCATGAGTTCCAGATGAAACCATTAAAGGTTAGCTTGACTGTAGTAATTTATTCATATTAGAGCTCTTCATCCTCCGTCATTATACAATCTCTGATAGATTATCTCCTAACTGTTTATGTTTGAAGTTACTTTCATATTAGTTTCGGTCGTGGGTAGGATATGGTCATGCCACTCTGTTCACGAATCAAACATCAAAATTATTCAAATGTCTTTCAACAACACTCAGTGTTTCACATATACAAACACCTAATCTCTATCTCTTTCTCTCTTGACTAAACAGTAATATCGGAGAATGGAAACAGTCATCAACATCACATACTACATACTCACGCATAAATTACTGAATATCAGATGCAGATAGAAACGTATACCACACCATGATCGGTCGATTCCCATTAGTATGACTTGTAAAACATTCTACACTCAATGTATACTCCATCATACTCACTCATTTACCATTCATGTTCGCATTGTGTTTATGTTTTACTCAATTTCATTTGTTTATGTTAAAAAATGGAAATGTGGTTTACTCACTAATTATTTGTTTTCTGTGTTCACATGATCATTATGACTAATACTTATTGTTTGTTCAAGTGTTCAATATCACAACTTCTACGAATTTCATTGTCAAATGATAACAATGAATGGAAATCACTTGTACAAACAAACATAAGTCACATACAAACAACATGAATGAAATGTGAGTGAATATTTGTCAGTGAGATGATTTGATGAGAATGTTTAAATTGTTGATCGATGAATTTGTGGAAAGTGTTGAGGTGAGTTGGTGTGAATGACCTCGATGTAGTGGATTTTGTTTTGTGTATGATACTTGAGTACAAATTGAATGAGATTTTCAATGTCTAACCGTTTCCTTCAGTGTCATTTGATAACTCAGTATAGTTGGTCAAGTAATGCTTTATGACTAATTAAATAAACATGTGATGTGTACTATTCAGAACGAAGCTTTTAAGTAGTATGCGAAATATATACAGCAGATTGTTGCCCTGGATTTACGGCAAAAGCGAAGAGTGTCAGATCCGGATGTATGGCGCGATTTGAGTAGTAGGCATGTGGAAGAAGACAGTCAAGAATTCGTTTATTTTACTAATGGATGTTGAATAATTTGTACACACTTTGTCTAGTAAATTATGTTTTAGGTGATTAGCTCGTTTGCTCTATCTCGACTTAACTCCTTCTTTCATTACAAATATAGTGATTTCACTATCACGTTTCGGATTGGATCATAATCGTACCAAATTTGAATAAATCTGATTAGCAATTTTTTCTACATGATTCGGAATGACTGAATGTTTATCATATAAAACAGTCTTTTGAACCCATTAATCTTACTCTGCCATTCAGTTTAATGCTATAATTCAAGTAAATCAACTGATTGTAAACTTTTACTCGAATTCAGAAGGCGAGTTACATGCTATTTGGGACTTGCCAGCTCTATGAATCTCCTTCCCCTGCTTGACGATTACTTCGAGACTCAGGGCCATTTGCTCTGAATGCGATCGCATGATCCATTTAGCCACTGAGTACAGATATCCTTTACACTAGTGCAACACTTATGAGATTTAATTGAGTTTGGAATAGTTTGGATTAACCGGTTGACTGATTAACAGTTTTACTAATAGTGTGTAAAGAACTTAAACTTATTGCAACACTCAGGTTGATATTTCAAATTTATGCGTGCATATTCTCAAAAGTCTACTTATATTCATGTAATAATATTTCGATGGTAAAGTATTATTACGTCAGTTAATACAAAACAATTTGATCTACTACGTACTAGTTAATAGTTGAAAATAACCCTCCTTTCCTTCGTCATTTACTAAAAGTAAAATACCTAGCACCTTTGAGCATTTTCCGTTCATTCAGTGCATGTCTGCCGCATATAAGAAGGTTATTTTTACTTTGTCTTCTGTAAGCGCACTATTGTATTGAGTAGCAATATTACGAAAGTTAGAGCTTGAAATATAATTCTCAATGAAAATTATACTGTTTGCTGCAATATTCACTTACTTAATGAACGAGAAAAAAATGCAAATATTCCACATATATTGAACAATCAAAGGCAAATGCACTACGAATTTGCCAATACGTATCATTGTTTCCTAACATTTTTTATCATCAGAAGATTCCTTTAAATGTTCAACGTTAATGTGTTTACCAGGAAACATGATAAAATTTTAAGATCCTTAATGTATTGAGGGGTTGTTGTGAAGGTTGTTAAGTTTTATTTGTAACCATGAATCGAGCAATGTTTGACCAACACCATTAGAAACCTGGAAGCACTGAGTGACGGCCGTCAAGTCCTGGTATGGGACTTATCAAAGGTAGTGCGCATCCTCGACTCCTGCTCCTCGCAGGTGAGGAATCTTCTCCGAGTTCTAGTGGGAATTCGTGACCAGTGAAGTTCAAACCTGTCCGGATGTATACAGGGTATGAGGTCGCGCAACTCCGTGGATTTGATCAAGTTAGACATTAACACCGTTAGATACCGGATCAGTAGTCTAACGGTTAGGGCGTTCGCGCACAATACCGAAGGTCCTGGGTTCGAATCCTGCGGGATGCAGGAGTCGTGGATGCGCACTGCTGAGGAGTCCCATACCAGGACAAAACGGCCGTCCAGTGCTTCCAGGTTTCTAATGGTGGTCTAACATTGATCGATTCATGGTTACAAATTGATCCTCAATGTGTAAATGAACCAGAAGTAATGACCTGTTCAATGCTCTCCCGCTTTCATTCATTGATTTTTTGGTTTGATTTCAGTAAATAATGAGAACTCACTTTGAATTGAATCAAATCCTTATTAACCACCCTGTCTAAATAATAATGTTTAATTCATGATGATTTTAGATCATGAAGTAGCTTTAGTTAAACAACTAACTACTTAAAATCGGGAAGCATTAGAAAGCTATCTCATCCTAGTATGAGCATTCTTAATAGTGCGAATCCACTAATTCAACCAGGATATATTGAACTGAGTAGAACTTAGTGCTTCTTAATTACCAGTGATTATACAGTGTATTATATATAAAACCATATAATCTATGTATATCAACATAGTAAGGACTGTGTGTTCTTTTAAAATAAACTTGATTCATACACCAATAAATATGCCTTAGCATTGAATAAGAAACAAATAAAGTACAATATAAATACATTAATTAATCGATAAATCAACTAGCAGAAATATCGATCATAATCTAATTCCACATGCTGATAATTTAACCTATTAGAATGTATATATGAGGGTAAACTGATCATTTTTAGGTTGTTCAGTGAAACAAGCGAGATGACGAATACAAATATTTGCGTAACATGTTGAACATACTTGTCATTGAATGACATTGACAGAGATAATAAGACAGAAGTTGAAAATCTTATTCAATTTGTACTCAAGCATACTCAAAACAAAACGCTAATCAGATTTATTCAAATTTGGTACGATTATGATCCGATTCGAAACGTGATAGTGAAATCACTATATTTGTAATGAAAGAAGGCGTTAAGTCGAAATGAAGCAAACGAGCTAATCACCTAAAACACAATTTACTAGACAAAGTGTGTACAAATTATTCAACATACATTAGTAAAACAAACGAATTCTTGGCTGTCTTCTTCCACATGCCTTCTACTCAAATCGTGCCATAAATCCGGATCTGACACTCTTCGCTTCGGCCGTAATTTTAGGGTGTCAATCTGCTGCATATCCTTTGCATACAACTTAGGAGCTTCATTCTGAATAGTTCACATCACATGTTTATTTTATTAGTCATAAAGCATTACTTGATCAACTATACTTAGTCATTGAATGACATTAAAGAAGACAGTTAGACAGACATTGAAAATCTCAGTCAATTTGTACTCAAGTATTATACACAAAACAAAATCCACTACATCGAGGTCATTCACACCAACTCACCTCAACACTTTCAACAAATTCATCGATCAACAATTTAAACATTCTCATCAAATCATCTCACTGACAAATATTCATTCACTCACATTTCATTCATGTTGTTTGTATGTGACTTATGTTTGTTTGTACAAGTGATTTCCATTCATTGTTATCATTTGACAATGAAATTCGTAGAAGTTATGATATTGAACACTTGAACAAACAATGATTATTAGTCATAATAATCATGTGAACATAGAAAACAAATAATAATTGAGTAAACCACATTTCCACTTTTTTAACATAAACAAATGAAATTGAGTAAAACATAAACACAGTGTGAACATGAATGGTAAATGAGTGAGAATCATGGAGTATACATGGAGTGTAGAATGTTTCACAAGTCATACTAATGGGAATCGACCGATCATGGTGTGGTATACTTTTCTGTCTGTATGTGATGATCAGTAATATTTGCATGAGTATGTAGTATCTGATGCTGATGACAATTTCCATTCAAGGAGAGATTAGGTGTATGTGTATGTGGAACATTGAGAGTTGTTCAGTGACATTTGTATGATTTAGATGTTTGGTTGGTAAACAGAATGGAAAAATTATACTATACTGACCAGCTGAAACTATTTTGAGAGTAACCTCAAGGATAAACAATGAGAAAACTAATCAAAAATTTCATAGTGACAGAGAATGAAGAACTTCGGTTTAACAAATTACTGTATTTGGTCTAAGTGTTGATCGATTCAACTGGAAACAAAAGTAAGCCAACAGCAGGTTTACTTCTCACCCTTAGACATTGGTTTTATGAGCCTTGATCTTAGAAATACAATGTATAGACAAATACACCGGTACATATGAGTAATGGTAATATGGAATTTTGAAGTCTTGAAATGAAGTGTAATAAATGCTGAAGATCGCGATTTTTTTGAAAAGAACTGATATTAAGATTTCGAAAATATTGTTTTCACAACTACCAGTTAATTAGTCGGAGGTTCTGTGAAATTATTCGTACTAATTTAAGTGCTTTTACACATTTGAAATCATTAATCAATCCTTGCTAGACCACCATTAGAAACCTGGAAGTACTGGACGGTCATTTCGTCCTTGTGTGGGACTCATCAGCAGTGCGCATACATAACGCCTGCACCTCGCAGGATTCGAACCCGGGTCCTTCAGCGTGGTGCGCGAACGCCTAACCATTGCACCGCTGTGCCGTCATCCGACGGTGTTAATGTGTAACTCTGATCGATTGATGATTTTAAATGTGTAAAAACACTGATCTTCATAACTCTAATTGAAAATAATTTTAGTGCATCAAGTTGACCATTTCCAAATAGAATTTTTCTATAATTAGTTGTTCTGTTCGACCATTTCTATATATAGTAGTGTGACGGATATTAACGCCAATGTGAGATCTAATTAGCATGCAGAGGAGTATCACTCAGAAGATATTGCAGGAGAGAACTGTGGGATGCATGGTGCGATTAAAGTGTTTGCAAGATTCAAAGTCATGTAACAGAAGACAGTCAATAATCTGTGTTTTTTGTAAATAGTAGTCTGAAGATTAAGTGCACTTGTTTGGTTAATAATCTGCATCTTTTCATACTATATTTCTATTCCATATGGTCTTGATGTCTTCATAGTGAAGCTCACCCATTGACTGTCCGTATTGTATTCTTTTTGGGATATTTAATTATATATATCTTAGACAATCTTATGCTTAGATCCGTTCGAAAAGCAAACAGCACAAGTTCGACAGGATATCATATAATGTAATAATATTTAACAGAAAATCTTTAATGATTGATCAGATAACCACCATTCTTTGACTTCTCCGTTTAGAGCAATTCAATACTTAATTTATGTTTCGTCGTCATTCAGGAAAATTGTTAAATGATGGAGAAGACGTGACCATTGGAGTTCAGCGCTGTCGGGTGTAGGCAGTAACTACCAAAAACATTGGGTGAGGTTGCTCATTACCTTGGATTGATCAAAGTTAGACAACAACACTGTTGGATACCAGCTCAGTGGCCCAAAATCTAAGCATTAGCGCGCAAGAACGAACGTCCTAGACTCGACCCTTGCGAATAGCAGGAGTCGCTTATGCGCACTGCTGATGAGTCCCATACCAGGACGAAACAGCCATCCAGTGCTGTCAAGTTCCTTATGATGGTATAACAATGATTCATTCATGATTTCATTATGAATAGTAGATAGATTAATGAAGAACAAATGAATGTTTTTACCAGATGATTTATAAATCTTTATGAACCAAATGAATATTAATTTTCATTGCTACTTACACTCGTATAAAATACCTAGACTTTTATTTAAATTAAACTTAAATGTGTTACATTGAGTTCGTTTAATGTCAGACCAATAAATTAAAATCAACTCAATAAGAATTTTCAAATTCTGTCAATCAATATTTTCGCAGCATGATTAATTGTTTTTTTTTTGTGATGATTCTGAAACCATTTTAACAAAATAATAATCAAAATAATAATCATGTGAAATCATAAATCATAAAATAATGTAACAATAAAGTATCATAATGATTAAAATAATTTTATTTATTATTTTTTCGTGATTGAAAAGAGGCATTTCTTATGGTAATAAAAAAAACTACAAAACGATCAATTATAAAGATTATTTTAAACTATGATTGTGGTGCGAGCTACTTATAAGTAGTATATGACGTGAGTGTCAATGTAATGTCTGGCAGCAGAAGATGGGGGAAGATCAAGAAAGGAAGAGTGGGAACACAATGGAATTTGTATGAAACGCATGAATAGTGACAATGGATTGATGTTTTGCAACAGGAATTGTCCAGTTCAATATGATGAACTGATATTTTGCAAATTAACGATTTACGATATGGTTTTCCTATTTTACTGAGTAACTCTGTAATTTTTCGTTGAATGCAATTCGGTTGCCCCACCTGTGTTCTGCTTCACTACACGATGACAATGTTTTAAGACGTTATTTTTTAGATAATCTTTGAAACTTTATCTAGGAATTAGGTAATTTTACTTTAACGAATTGAATTACTTTTTCTGGTTAGAGTTTTTTTAGTGAGTTAGTTTTCTTCGGGATGAAGTTGCTAACCCTATTCATGTCCAGCCCTCCTCCTTTGCCAAGGCTTGGAACCGGCAGAAGCCCTAGAAGGGCTACAGGCGGAGTAGATAGAACATGCGTTGAGGAAAGCACCCAAAAGCACATCACAAGGCAAACCCTCACTTGGAATCCTCGAGGCCAAAGGAAAAGAGGAAGACCAAAAGACACATTATGTTGAGAAACGGAAGACAGACATGCGAAAAATGAAGAACACTTAGACAGAACTAGTAAGAAAGGTTCAGGACAGAATAGGTTGGAGAATGATGTTCGGCGGTCTATGCTCTAAGTAGGATAACAGGCGTAAGTAGTTAAGCAAGAACAACGGCTATTTGAATAATTATTTAGTATTTAATTAGTTCCCATACGGCTAGTGGAAACTTATGTTACGCTATTGTATAAATCTTTCCTTTCCGGCGGTTATAAGAAACTAAATTTAGATTCAGTTGGATTAGTTTCTTAGAGCCGATTGTTCACGCAGATATACATGAGAATATTAAAAGTGTTATCATTATTGTGTTACTGCATGCTGATTGGCTATTTCGTATCCAATTAGCTCCAGTTGATATTGAGGGAACATTCTAGAATCCCCTCATGTGAGATAACTATAAGTATACTAACATCGTTTTCCTTTAGATCTTCGGTCTACCATCTAACCTTGTTATGGGAATATAATCTATTTCCTGTTCAACCGTGTTCTGATTTGGGAAAAGGTCTCGAGTGAATCAGTATCCGAGAACACTAAGCATTAGGAATAGCTGAGTTGTAATAAAAAGAGAATCATAACAAAGAGTAAATGCAAAGCGAAGCGAAGCAGAGCGGGCAAATTAGCCAACTCAATGCCATAAGGCATGACTAAGTGTTTTTAAATTCAGACAACAATAAGCTAGACGTGCAATAAGCAAAGTAAGCGATGCACACAGGCACTTAAAAACAACCAAGATATAACCGAACGACTGACAAGGTCAAAAGACATGTGAGTAACGCGGGAAGAATGGATCAATTAATTTGTCCTAAGGCTGTGTGACAAGCCATGTAAGCCGCGATGCATTAGTACACACTACAAGTTACATAAAATGGCCTATCCATCATCTTAATATCTATATCAAAGTATCTATTAAATAAATTTACTCTTTGATAATAGTACTTAACAGGAAGTTTACTAGTTTCATAGTTCTTTTTTTCAGAAAAAAAAGCTTTAATAAACAGATCGAATATATATCTATATAATTGTGGTGGTGTTTCGTTCTCTGAGCTGGTTGTTTTGGTTGTGGAGCTTTCATTGTTCTTCTGAACAACATCATCAGCACAAACTTCAGATAGAAGTGAAGCATTCGAATGCTTTGTTCAGAAGAACAATGAAAGCTCCACAACCAAAACAACCAGCTCAGAGAACTAAACACCACCACAATCATCCATCTGAGCTACAAATTTTCTCCACCATATCTATATAATGCATTTTTTTCATATTCTGCGTTCATCATCTTGTATCTCAGCATAAACAATATTAATAACTTCTGATTTTATATATATTTTCGGTTTAGTAAGTTGATAAAAAATATTCTGATAATTAGAGATGATGTACATTGATAATATATATGCAGTGAGGAACGTTGTATTGACTGATGCCTAGTAATCAATATGAAATACATTCCATTGGTCACATGTTTCAGTTATTTTAGTCGTTATCAGCTGTTAGCATATACCCAGTAAAGTGTACGTTTAGTTTGAAATTGTATTTGAAAATCTCATACAACCTAACTGCTTGATAAATTTAAACTAAGCTTGAATAACAACATTGAAAAAATAAAATGGATGAAGTTTGTTTCATGGCTTTTCATCAGATGCAAAGAGACTAAAACTAATTAAATTAACCAAAGAGAGTGAAATTAAAGGGAGGTTGTTTGATACATTCTTGGAGCTCAGTTGGTTTCTCTGTTGTTGGGGATGTTAGATCCTCAAAACTTGCTTGGATTCTACGATTGCCAGCATGGGCTGATTAGTCGATCTTCAGATTTCAATTCCCATCAGGGAAATCTATGGCTGTGATTGGCTGCTGTGTATTTTAGTGTGCTATTTTCTTAACTGTCTCAAGGACGTTTCTATGATGCATAAAGAAACGAGAGTTGTATGCTTGATTGTATTGTGTGCTTGCTGGGTGTTTGTAGAATATACTTTCTACGCTTACAGAACCTTTTTACTTTATTCGGAGATTCAAGGTAGCCTACCTGGACGCTGGTAAAAGTCTCGTTAGCGTTTGTCGACTAAAGTAAACTCGTAATAGCATCAAGCATACTTAGTGACGAACCCAATATCTGTACAACATCAAATGTCTGTTAAATCATTCAAATATAGCTCAGTAACTTTCTGACGTCACCTCCAAGGACACTTGTGGATTCAAATGTAGCAAATAGAAAAAAAGGTTTACTATCAAGTTTAAATAACACATTCTCTACAGACTATTTCCGAAAGGTAGTAAAGTCTTGACAATTTCAATCGTCAGACATTTGATGCTTGGTGGACGCAAACTAAATATCAGACAAGCATTCAAAAGAATTCCAAAACAGCCACCGTACGATAAGTACAGTCAAATGATTCCGACCTAACTTATGTCTACTCCTGTTTGTGACTGCATTCATGAGTTGACGTTCACAATGGAAGTCAAACCCGCCCAGGATTCCACTAGTAGCCATCATCCATCTCTGTCTGTTATTCTTGTGACTCAACAGCAATGTCGAAGCAATCTGCAAAGAATGCACATATTCTAAAAGGGAATGATTAATTCCAGTCCTAAAAACTACTGAGAATATCCAAACAACCAAAGCCGATGAGTATAGTGTTCTTTGAAATTTCAAGTTGTCTATAAATGATGAAAAGCTCTGTTTAAGTGTATTTTAGACTTTGCATGACAAGCTGATAATAGCAAACAAAAAACATAGTGAAACGCAACAAGTAGTGAATGATTGTTATGTTTCATGTTTGAGTGAGCCGACTACAAATATTTTTCTCTGTAAAGGAAAAGTAAATTGTCTATTTCTAGAGTGATGACAGTTCTGACTTGATATATTCGATCGATATCATATGGCCAGCAGTTTGGAAGTAGGATCATTCCATTTATTACCATTTTCTTTAGTATTTCACCACTTCTGTTTCAATTTTCTTTCGTAAATTTATGAGACTAGTCTAAGTGCAGCGAATTAGATAGAAAGTAATTGAAAGATGTCAGTAGGAAACGTTACTTGATCTAGATTTTGTGCTTTACTATCTGTCACTTTATAACTGAACTATTAGGGTTGACATCTTAAAGGTATTTGTAGTAGTTATTAAGTCAATGGAGAGTGATCAATATCGTAATTATCTAGTCTTCTATGGTATCTACCTTTGTAGCATCTCATCATTCATTCATTCATCGAACTCTCGTTTAAATTATTCGATAATTGTATCGACCATAATTTTGAATTTGTAATAATTCGATTACAGTATCGATTATTGTATATTTGATCGTGTGTATGTGGATCCTTACTTGCTTATTACATGTCTAGCCTATTATTATTACTTAATTAAAAATACTGAGTTACTCTTCAGTTCATGGAGAGTTAGTTGGCTCACTCGCTTTCTCCAATTCGCTTCGCTTTGCTTTGCTTGTACGGTTTCTATTCTCATGTCTGTCTACATAGATGAATGCATAAAATAAATTAATCTACAACACCGTATTTTGCCTCTTACAATAGCTGTCGCATAAACGGGGTTAGCCTAAGTATAATAAATATACGAAAGTGGATAGGAAGATTTATTTCATCATTTGCCCGATCATTCGTCCACACTGAAGTCCAGTAGTGAGCCGCTAAACCTTCAACTGATATAAACTTAAACACGCAGCCTTTCGTAGAATTGATCTTTATCATCGTCATTGTAGTCATTGGTAGGTGCATAACATTGGATGACGTTCATTGTAATGTCCTGTTTCTTTGTTTCGAAGGATGCTTTAATGATCCTGGGTCCATGAGATTCCCATCCTATCAGTGTCTTTTGTGCATGTTCGGACAGCATCAGTGCAACTCCTTGTATATGTGAAGCATTTTCCTCTTCATGACCAGAGTCGAAGAGCAGTTCCCCTGAAGCTAGTCTCAGTTGTCCTACCTTTGTCCAATGCGTTTCACTGATGCCGAGCACTTCGAGGTTGTATCTTTTCATTTCTGCCGCAACTTGAAATAGTCTTTCAGTCTCCCACAATGTACGAACGTTCCATGTACCTAAAAAAATGGTTGCTCTGGTTGTCAGAAGAGGCATCAGCCTCGTGACTTCCAAGGGAACTCGGCTTTCATCACGCAACTTCATAATTGTTCTTCCAACTCCCAGGGCAGAGTTAAAATGGTTTGAATTATTTTTTCTGGTTAGCGTTTTTTTGGCAAGTTAGTTTTTGTGACGGAATCGTGTCGCCAACCCCATGTCTAACCCCTCCTCGTTTACCTGGGCTTGGGACCGGCAGTAGCCCTGAAGGTTCTACTGGCCGAGTTTTTTTTTACAAATTAGTATGAACTAATTCAAAACAACAAATACAAACTACTAAAATAACTTCATTTAAATGATCAATGATATTCTATTTACAATTTTACATACATCAATATATTATCTGAAGCATACTTACCATGCCATGAAACATAAAATTTGCCTTTTTTCGTTTTAGTATAATCACGTAGTTTTGAAATAAATTGATCATAAGTAATACGTTTAACAGATCCTTTAAAATTTAATTTTGTTATAATAAATTGTTCTATACAAATGAATGTAGGCAATGCAACACGAACTACAAGCATATTGATGATAATAATTATTATTATCGATAATGTATCAAATGATTGAAAACTTGTTCTACTTAACTAAACAACAACATTTGTAATATTGAATATTTTTATTTCACTGTTCGTATGTTGTTCAATCTAATGTAAATGTATATGTATATATATGTATATATATAATTTGTTTTAAATGTGTGCATCATTTCGACAAAGAAAAAAGGTTGAAACAATCCAATCACTAACTTAATTAGGTAATAAATATCCAGTCATTCATACTCTCATACGCTCATTTTCACTAACTAACTAGCTAACTGGTTCATCATTGATTTGCTGCTAATTTTATAGGTGAATTCACATGAATATAAAATGTAATTATTGAAAGAGTGAAAAAGAAACATACTACTGATTTGATGACAGCTCTCATTGGTATTGTAATTTTTTTTTGAGAGAAAAAATAATTGTTTCACGACATGAGAAACAGAGAGATGTGTAAATGATGTTGCACCCTATCATATCATATTGTATTGATTAGAATTTTGGAAGGTAACAAGTAATAAAAGTGTGTATTATTTAATTTTTATTTTTTCGCAAAGAGAGAAAATTATGTTTTATTTAAATTTTACCTTTTTTAATTTTAGAAAAAAAGCAAACATGAACTAGCCACAGGTATTACAAGTTACTACCACAAGTGTGTGATTGTGTATAAATCTAACTTGTAAAATTGATCTTACTTTAGATTAGTTACTTACTTTCGCCTGTTACCCCCAATGGACCGTAGGCCGCCTACCAGTTTTATCTAACCAACTCTGTCCTGGGCTTCCTTCTCCAGTTCTTTCCTGTTTTCGATCATTCTTCTGATATCCTTTTGCATTTCTCGGCGTAATGTGTTCCTTGGCCTTCCTCTTTTCCTTTGACCATGAGAGTTCCATGTAAGGGCTTGTCTCGTGACGCAGTTAGGTGCTTTTCGTAGTGTGTGTCCTATCCACTTCCACCGCTTCTTCCTGATTTCCTCCTCCACTCGAATCTGGTTTGTTCTCTCCCACAGTTCGTTGTTGCTGATAGTGTCTGGTTAACGAATCCGAAGTATTTTGCGTAGACAACTGTTAATGAACACTTGTATCTTCTGGATGATGGCTTTCGTAGTTCGCCAAGTTTCCGTTCCATACAGTAGAACTGTCTTGACATTTGTATTGAAAATGCTGATTTTGGTTTTGGTTGATCGGATCCACCTTGGTTGTTGATGATGCTGCCCAGATATGTAAAGGTATCAACGTCTTCCAAAGAATCTCCATCAAGAGTGATTTGGTTGACGCGTGTTGTGTTGTATCGTAGAATCTTACTTTTCCCATTACGTATGCTGAGACCTACTGCTGCTGTTAGTTATTTCTTTCAACGTACTGAATTCTAACAATTTGAATAGTCTAGATTAATTATTCTTTGTATGTTGGGGTTGTGGATGATGTTAAATGACTATGTTATCTCTCTATCACTAGTTGGCACAGACTTAAGAACTGCTGAAACCCTGAGAATGTTAGAGGGATGTTTTGTTCTAGTCTACAAAGATTAACTATTACGTTATATTTACTAATGAATCAAGAGTTTGATAAGATTTTGTTATGAGAATGACACTATTTGGATACTAATTTGAATTTTTTAGATACATGTGATAGGTTGTTGAAAAGTGATTGTAATCCGAAAACATATTTTATAAGTTATCCCCATTCTTCCATTACAACCCAGCTATTTCTAATGCTTATTATTCTCGAAAAGCAATGCCCTCGAAACGTTCTCCCTAATCAGAACACGGTTGAACAGGAAATAGAGATTATATTCCCGTAACAAGGTTAAATGAAAGACAGAATGTCTGAAAGAAAAACACTTTAGTATATTTATAGATTTTACATGAGAGGATTCTAGAATGTTTCCACAGTATCGACTGGCTCTGATTGGATACGAAAAGAGCCAATCAGAGCTTTAATCCAATCCATGTCCAGCTAACAGAAAGTTATGGGTGTCTACTTTTTTAGACTTCTTTCACTGTTAATGTTAAAAGGGAATACATGTCGACCGATAGAGAAAACGAAGCTAAAATCACTGGGAAATTAGCTTCAAAGATATGGACTTGTAATATGATGAGATTATAAATGTGACGACATCAAATTGCCATTGATGTAATATTATCCCTTCATTACAAGTGAACGACTTATAGCTTTCTTTCGGCGGGGCTGCTGTTTACAAAATCAATAGGGTAAACAATTAACATTCATACCTGTTGTTGTTTACTGACCACCGTGAAACTGCATCTACTAACGTTGCTCTGCTGACTGTATGGACTAGGCCTTTGATCAAAGACTTATGGAGTGTCTTGTTAAGAAAACAAATATACGTATATAAACTGAACAAACTAATACTGTGACTCATCACCGTTAATTCTATCATGTTTCTGCTTCTGTTTGATCATGTGTACATGAGTTATTCTAATTTTTGGATAGACCAATCAATTCATTCCTTATGAGTCAGCAATCACGCAGTTTTTGACTCTGTCGGTCATTTGCTAATAGCCTTAACTGTTTTTATATCAATGTATATGTGTTCGTTGCTGATACTATTCAGCACATATCTTTAACTTATTTTTCTGCCAGATTAAAAATAGTGAACCACGCTTTGTTTGTTTGTTATTTCTTTCACTTATAATTCACTCACGTTTCCTCTCATTTCTTCTACTTCATCTGCATTATCGAATGTTAGAAACTAACGTTCCTAAAACCTCTTCCTATTCGACTTTCGATATCTACATTGAAGTAAATAGGAATTATATTAC
>OX103972.1:11972975-12001223 GCA_944470395.2 Schistosoma turkestanicum
CATTCAGGAAAATTGTTAAATAATGGAGAAGACGTGACCAGTTGAGTTCAGCTCTATCGGGTGTAGGCAGTAACTACCAAAAACATTGGGTGAGGTTGCTCATTACCTTGGATTGATCAAAGTTAGGCAATAACACTGTTGGATACTAGCTCAGTGGTCAAAAATCTAAGCATTAGCGCACAAGACCGAAAGTCCTTGACTCGAATCCTGCAAATAGCAGGAGTCACTTATGCTCACTGCTGATGAGTCCCATACCAGGACGAAACAGCCATCCAGTGCTGTCAAGTTCCTTAAGATGGTCTAACAATGATTTATTCATGATCTCAACGTGAATCATGGATAGATTAATGAAGAAAAAATGAACGTTTTTACCAGATGATTTATAAATAATTATGAACCAAATGAACATTAATTTTTATTGCTACTTACACTCATATAAAATACCTAGAGTTTTATTTAAATTAAACTTGAATGTGTTACATTGAGTTCGTTTAATGTCAGACTGATAAATTAGAATCATCACAATAAGAATTTTCAAATTCTGTCAATCAATATTTTCGCAGCATGATTAATTGTTTTTTTTTGATGATTCTGAAACCATTTTAACAAAATAATAATAAAAATAATAATCATGTGAAATCATAAATTATTTAAATGTAACAATAAAGTATCATAATGATTAAAATAATTTTATTTATTTAATTTTTCGTGATTGAAAAGAGACATTTCTTATGGTAATAAAAAACTACAAAATGATCAATTATAAAGATTATTTTAAACTATGATTGTGGTGCGAGCTACTTATGACGTGATTGTCAAGGTAATGTCTGGCAGCAGAAGATGGGGGAAGATCAAGAAAGGAAGAGTTAGAAAACAATGAAATTTGTATGAAACGCATGAATAGTGACAATGGATTGATGTTTTGCAACAGGAACAGTCCAGTTCAATATGATGGACTGATATTTTGCAAATGAACGATTTACGATATGGTTTTCCAATTTTACTGAGTAACTCTGTAATTTTCGTTAAATACAATTCGGTTGCCCCACCTGTGTTCACCTTCACTACATGATGACAATGTTTTAAGACGTTAATTTAGATAATCTTTGAAACTTTATCTAGGAATTAGGTAATTTTGCCTTAATGAATTGAATTACTTTTTCTGGTTAGAGTTTTCTTTAGCGGCTTAGTTTTCTTTCGGGATGAGGTCGCTAACCCTATCTATGTTCAGGCCTCCTCCTTTATCAAAGCTTTGAACCGGCAGAAGCCCTAGAAGGGCTACAGGCGGACTGGATAGGACAAGCGTTCAGGAAAGCACCCAAAAAAGCATCGTCACCCTCACTTAGAATCCTCAGAAGCAGAGGAAAAGAGGAAGATAAAAAAACACACTACACCGATAAATGGAGACTGACATGGGCGGAATGAAGAACAGTTGGATAGAACTAGAAAAAAATTCTCAGGACAAAGTAGGTTGGAGAATGCTGGTTGGCGGCCTATGCTCCACTTGGGGTAAGAGGTGAAAGTAATTAAGTAAGTACAACAGTCATTTGAATAATTATTTAGTATTTAATTAATTCCTATACTACTAGTGTTATGTTATGCTATTATATAAATCTTTCCTTCAATGTCCGTATACTGTGCGATGGCGGCTTTAAGGAACCAAATTTGGATTCAGTTAGATGAGTTTCTTTATGCGATTGTTCACGCAGACATCCATGAGAATATAAAGAGTGTAAGCTGGAAATAGATTGGATCCAGCATGATTGCGTTGCTGCACGTTAGTTCGCTCTTTCGTATCCATTTAGCGCCAGTCGATATTGAGGGAATATCCTAGAATCCGCTCATGTAAGATAACTATAAGTATACTAAAGTCTTTTTCATTTAGATCTTCTGTCTTCCATCTAACCTTATTATTGGAATATAATCTATTTCCTGTTCGACCGTGTTCTGATTTGGGAGAAGGTCACGAGTGAATCAGTGTCCGAGAATACTAAGTATTAGGAATAGCTGGATTGTAATAAAGAGATAATTATAACAAAGAGTAAATGCGAAGCGCAGCGGGCAAATTAGGAAACAACAATAAGCTAGACGTGCAATCAGCAAAGTAAGCGATGCACACAGACACTTAAATTAAAAACAACCAAGATATAACCGAATGGTTGACAAGGTCAAAAGACTTGTGAGTAACGCGAGAAGAATGGATCAATTAATTTGTCCTAAGGCTGTGTGACATGCCATGTAAGCCGCGATGCATTAGTACACACTACAAGTTACATAAAATGGCCTATCCATCAAACTAATATCTATATCAAAGTATCTATTAAATAAATTTACTCTTAGATAATAGTAGTACTAAACAGGAAGTTTACTAGTTTCATAGTTCTTTTTTTCAGAAAAAAAGCTTTAATAAACAGATCGAATATATATCTATGTAATGCATTCTTTTCATATACTGTGTTTATCATCTTGTATCTTAGCATAAAGAATAATGATAATAACTTCTGATTTTATATATATTTTCGGTTTAGTAAGTTGATAAAAATATCCTGATAATTAGAATCGATTTACATTGATAATATATATGCATTAAGGAAGGTTGTATTGACTGATGCCTAGTAATCAATAT
This sequence comes from Schistosoma turkestanicum, assembly GCA_944470395.2. Classification (NCBI taxonomy): domain Eukaryota; kingdom Metazoa; phylum Platyhelminthes; class Trematoda; order Strigeidida; family Schistosomatidae; genus Schistosoma; species Schistosoma turkestanicum. Next base: position 11,975,602 of record OX103972.1, read on the forward strand.
GAAATACATTCCATTGGTCACATGTTTCACTTATTTTAGTCGTTATCAGCTGTTAGCATATACCCAGTAAAGTGTACGTTTAATTTTGAAATTGTGTTTGAAAATCTCATACAACCTAACTGCTTGATAAATTTAAACTAAGCTTGAATAACAAACAACATTGACAAAATAAAATGGATGCAGTTTGTTTAATGGCTTTTCATCGGACACAAAGAGACTAAAGCAAAAGCTTATTGGATTGGAAGTGTCTTTAACTAATTACATTAACCAAAGAGAGTAAAATTAAAGGTAGGTTGTTTGATACATTCTTGAAGCTCAGTTGGTTTCTCTGTTGTTGGGGATGTTAGATCCTCAAAACTTGCTTGGATTCTACGTTTGCCAGCATGAGCTGATTAGTCGATCTTGAGATTTCAATTCCCATCAGGGAAATCTATGACTGTGATTGGCTGCTGTGTATTTTAGTGTGCTATTTTCTTAACTGTCCCAAGGACGTTTCTATGATGAATAAATAAACGAGAGTTGCATGCTTGATTGTACTGTGATTGCTGGGTGTTTGTAGAATATACTTTCTACGCTTACAAAACTTTTTTACTTTATTCAGGGATTCAAGGTAGCCTACCTGGAAGCTGGTAAAAGTCTCGTTCGCGTTTGTCGACTAAGGTAAACTCGTAATAGCCTCAAGCATACTTAGTAACGAACCCAATATCTGTACAACATCAAATGTCTGTTAAATCATTCAAATATAGCTCAGTAACTTTCTGACGTCACCTACAAGTACATTTGCGGATTCAAATATAGCAAATGGAAAAAGAAGGATTACTATCAAGTTTAAGTAATACATTCTCAACAAACTATTTCCGAAAGGTAGTAAAGTCTTGACAATTTCAATCGTCAGACATTTGATGCTTGGTGGACGCAAACTAAATATCAGTCATGCATTCAAAATAATTCCAAAACAGCCACCGTATGATAATTACAGCCAAATGATTCCGGCCTAACCTATGTCTACTCCTGTTTGTGATTGCATTCATGAGTTAACGTTCACAATCGAAGTCAAACCCGCCCTGAATTTCACTGGTAACCATCATCCATCTCTGTCTATTATTCTTGTGACTCAATGGCAATGTCGAAACAATCTGCAAAGAATGCACATATTCCAAAAGAGACTGATCAGTTCCAGTCCTATAAACTACTAAGAATATCCAAACAACCGAAGCGGATGTCTATACCATTCTCTGAAATTTCAAGTTGTCTGTAGATGATGAAAAGCTCTGTTTAAGTGTATTTTAGACTTTGTATAACAAGCTGATAATAGCAAACAAAAAGCAAAGTGAAATTCAACAATTAGTGAATGATTGTTATGCTTCATGTTTGACTGCACCGACTACAAATACTTTTAGCCAGTTATGTGAAGGAAAAGCGAATTGTCTATTTCTTGATGTGTTCAATCGATATCATATAGCCAGTAGTTTGGAAGTAGAATCATTCCATCTATTACCATTTTCTTTAGTATTTCACCACTCCTATTTCAATTTTATTTCGTAACTTTATGAGACTAGTCTAAGTGCAGCGAATTAGATAGAAAGTAATTGAAAGATGTCAGTAGGAAACGTTATTTGATCTAGATTTTGTGTTTTACTATCTGTCACTTTATAACTGAACTATTAAGGTTGACATCTTAAAGGTACTTGTAGTAGTTATTAAGTCAGTGGAGAGTGATCAATATCGTAATTATCTAGTCTTCTATGGTATCTACCTTTGTAGCATCTCATCATTCATTCATTCATTCATCGTACTCTCGTTTAAATTATTCGATAATTGTATTGACCATAATTTTGAATTTGTAATAATTCGATTACAGTATCGATTGTTGTATATTTGATCGTGTGTATGTGGATCCTTACTCGCTTATCACATGTCTAGCCTATGATTGCTTGACTATAAATACTACTTAGCCACTCTTCAGCTCATGGTGAGTTAGTTGGCTTACTCGCCTTCTCCAATTCGCTTCGTTTTGCTTGTAAGCTTTCCATTCTCATGTTTGTCTGCATAAATGAATGCATGAAATAAATTCATCCGCAACACCGTATTCGGCTTCTTACTGCCGCCGTCGCACAAACAGGGTTAGCCTAAGTATGCGATATACGAAAGTGGAAAGGAAGATTTATTTCATTGCACACTCGATCATTCGTTCACATTGAAGTCCAGTAGTGAGCCGCTAAACGTGCAACTGATATAAAGGTAAACACGCAGCCTTTCGTAGAATTGATCTTTAACGTCGTCATTGTAGTCATTGGTAGGTGCATAACATTGGATGACGTTCATTGTAATGTCTGCTTTCTTTGTTTTGAAGGATGCTTTGATGATCCTGGGTCCATGAGATTCCCATCCTATCAGTGCCTTTTGTGCATGTTTGGACAGCATCAATGCAACTCCTTGTGTATGTGAAGCGTTTTCCTCTTCATGACCAGAGTATAACAGCAGTTCCCCTGAAGTTAGTCTCAGTTGTCCTACTTGTGTCCAATGCGTTTCACTGATTCCAAGCACCTCGAGGTTGTATCTTTTCATTTCTGCCGCAACTTGAAATAGTCTTCCAGTCTCCCACAATGTACGAACGTTCCATGTACCTAAAAAAATGACTGCTCTGGTTGTCAGAAGAGGCATCAGCCACGTGACTTCCGAGGGAACTCGGCTTTCATCACGCGACGTCATAATTGTTCTTCCAAATCCCAGGGCAGAGTTGAAATGGTTTGAATAAGTTTTTCTGGTTAGCGTTTTTTTGGCAAGTTAGTTTTGGACGGAATGGGGTCGCCAACCCCATATCTAACCCCTCCTCCTTTACCTGGGCTTGGGACCGGCAGTAGACCCGAAGGTTCTACAGGCGGAGTTTTGTTTACAAATTAGTATGAACTAATTCAAAAAAACAAATATAAACTACTACAATAACTTAATTTAAATGATCAATAACATTCTGTTTACAATTTTACATACATCAATATATTATTTGAAGCATACTTACCATGCCATGAAACATAAAATTTGCCTTTTTTCGTTTTAGTATAATCACGTAGTTTCGAAATAAATTGATCATAAGTAATACGTTTAACAGATCCTTTAAAATTTAATTTTGTTATAATAAATTGTTCTATACAAATGAATGTAGGCAATGCAACACGAACTACAAGCATATTGATGATAATGATAATTATTATTATCGATAATGTATCAAATGATTGAAAACTTGTTCTTCTTAACTAAGCGACAACATTTGTAATATTGAATATTTTTATTTCACTGTTCGTATGTTGTTCAATCTAATGTATATATGTATATATATGTATATATATAATTTGTTTTAAATGTGTGCATCATTTCGACAAAGAAAAAAAGGTTGAAACAATCCAATCACTAACTTAATTAGGTAATAAATATCCAGTCATTCATAAGCTCATACGCTCATTTTCACTAACTAACTAACTAACTCACTCACTGGTTCATCATTGATTTGCTGCTAATTTTATAGGTGAATTCACATGAATATAAAATGTAATTATTGAAAGAGCGAAAAAAACAAACATACTACTGATTTGATGACAGCTCTCATTGGTATTGTATTTTTTTTTGAGAGAAAAAAAATTGTTTCACGACATGAGAAAAAGAGAGATGTGTAAATGATATTGCACCCTATCATATCATATTGTATTGATTAGAATTGTGGAAGGTAACAAGTAATAAAAATGTGTATTATTATTTAATTTTTATTGTTTCGCAAAGAAAGAAAATTATGTTTTATTTAAATTTTACCTTTTTTAATTTTAGAAAAAAACAAACATGAACTAGCCACAGGTATTACAAGTTACTACCACAAGTGTAGGATTGTGTATAAATATAACTTGTAAAATTGATCTTACTTTAGATTAGTTATTTACTTACTTACTTTCGCCTGTTACCCCCAATGGAGCATAGGCCGCCTACCAGTTTTATCTAACCAACTATGTCCTGGGCTTCCCTTTCCAGTTCTGTCCAGTGAGTGTTTATTCCTCTCATATCTTTCTCTATTTCTCGGCGTAGTGTGTTCCTTGGCCTTCCTCTTTTCCTTTTGCCTTCACGGTTCCATGTGAGGGCTTGTCTTGTAACGCAGTTAGGTGCTTTTCGTAATGTGTGTCCTATCCACTTCCACCACTTCTTCTTGATTTCCTCCTCCACTAGAATCTGGTTTGTTCTCTCCCACAGCAAGTTGTTGCTGATGGTGTCTGGCCAACGAATCCGAATTATTTTGCGTAGACGACTGTTAATAAACACTTGTATCTTCTGGATGATGGCTTTGGTAGTTCTCCATGTTTCCGCTCCATACAGTAGAACTGTCTTGACATTTGTATTGAAAATCCTTATTTTGCTTTTGGTTGTAAGGTGTTTGGATTTCCAGATATTTTTCAACTGTAGAAATGCAGCCCTTGCTTTGCCGATCCGCGCCCTGACATCTGCATCCGATCCACCTTGATTGTCGATGATGCTGCCCAGATATGTAAAGGTGTTAACGTCCTTCAAGGCATCTCCATCAAGATTGATTTGGCTGATGCATGTTGTGCTGTATCGTAGAATCTTACTTTTCCCTTTACCTATGTTGAGACCTATTGCTGCTGAGGCTGCTTCTGTTATTTATTTATTTCAATGTACTGAATACCAATAATTTAGATAGTCTAGAATAATTATTATAGTATGTCGGGGTTGTGGATGATATTAAATGACTTTGTTACCTCCCTATCACTAGTTGGCACAGACTTAAGAACTGCTGAAACCCTGAGAATGTTAGAGGAATGTTTTGTTCTAGTCTACAGTGATTAACTATTACGTAACATTTACTAATGAATCAAGAGTTTGATAAGATTTTGTCATGAGAATGACACTATTTGGATACTAATTTGAATTTTTTAGATGTATGTGATTGGTTGTTGAAAAGTGATTGTAATCCGAAAACATATTTTATAAGTTATCCCCATTCTTTCATTTTTGAAAGTGTTATAATTCTCTCTTTTTGCAACCCAGCTATTCCTGATGCTTAATATTCTCGAACATCAATTCACTCGAGACGTTCTACCAAATTAGAACACGATTGAACAGGAAATACACTAAATTCCAATAACAAGCTTTATGGAAGACAGAAGATCCAAAGGAAAGGACGTTAGTATATTTGTAGGTTTTACATGAGATGGTTACAGAATGTTCGCACAGTATCGTTGGAGCTGATTGTATACGAATGAGCCAATCAGCGCGCAGCGATGCAATCATGCTTTAGTCCAATCCATGTCCAGCTAAAAGAAAGTTTTGGGTGTCTACGTTATTAAGCTTCTATCACTGTCAATGTTAAAAAGGGATGCATGTCGACCGATAGAGAAAACGAAACAAAAACCATTGGGAAATCAGCTTCAAAGATAGGGACTTGTATTAAGTGATGGGATTATAAATTTGACGATATTGCCATTGATGTATTATTATCCCTTCATTACAAGTGACCAACTTATATCTTTCTTTCTTCGGAGCTGTTGTTTACAAAATCAATAGGGTAAACAAATAACATGCATACCTGTTGTTGTTCACTGACTACCATGGTACTGCATTTCCTAACGTTGCTATATGGATTAGGGTTTTGGGTGAATGTCTTGGGGAGTGCCTCCTTAAGGAAACTAATATACGTATATAAACTGAACAAACTAATACTGTGACTCATCACCGTTAATTCTATCATGTTTCTGCTTCTGTTTGATCATGTGTACATGAGTTATTCTAATTTTTGGATAGACCAATCAATTCATTCCTTATGAGTCAGCAATCACGCAGTTTTTGACTCTGTCGGTCATTTGCTAATAGCCTTAACTGTTTTTATATCAATGTATATGTGTTCGTTGCTGATACTATTCAGCATATGTCTTTAACTTATTTTTTTGCCAGATTAAAAATAGTGAACCACGCTTTGTTTGTTTGTTATTTCTTCCACTTATAATTCACTCACGTTTCCTCTCATTTCTTCTACTTCATCTGCATTATCGAATGTTAGAAACTAACGTTCCTAAAATGTCTTCCTATTCAACTTTCGATATCTACATTGAAGTAAATAGGAATTATATTTCATTAACATCAATGTTATATTATCAAATCGAGCTAGATCGTAGGCCAGCAAACTACATATGGAATTCCGTTTACAGAAGGCATATATCCTGTCTATAACTATTTGAAACCTTTTAAATGGTAACGTAATTAGGTGGATAGGAAACACTGTACGGAGATCACTTCGATGCATCATGAAGTAAGTCTTAATTTGGAATCCTCAAGACCATAGGAAAAATGGTAGACTGAGGAACACACTGCTTCGAGAATTGGAGACAGACATGAAAAGAATGAATAACAGTTGGGTAGAACTGGAAAGGAAGGCCTTAGCTGGAGAATGTCGATCGGCGGCCTATGCTCCATTCGGAGTACCAGGCGTAAGTGTGTAAGCGGTAGAATAAACACAAATATTTATTTGTGAATTTTTTTACTGATTCAATGAAAAAATTTAGATGTTCAGAAGTTTTTAATTCCAAATCTGATAGTCAAAACACAATACCTCCTTGTGATTGCTCCTATCTTTCAAACTGACTTTATTAAATTCGCTAGCACGTGACTATTGAGTCGTTCAGGCTTCCGAATCACTTCACTCGTTTCATAGGAAGGTTTGACCTTTAGTAGTACATAAACCACTTATTTTCATTACATTACGATTCAATACATATATGTTTAAAGTGCGATCGTGTGTTTTTCTGTTCACTTATTATTGTTACCAATGACTGTCTACTTTTCAAACGTACTCATTATTTATTTTGAATTATATTAACATTTGTAATAAGTAGTATTTTAAATAGGCGAGTTTATCTGCTTCGTTGTTTATCAAAGGGCTTAGTCGAGAGAGTAACAGTAGTAACCTCACAGTTCTAACAATGAATATATTGAATAATAAGGATGTATAGAAGTATTTTAGCTAACAGCGACTGAATCATTGTGATTTTTTTTCGTGATATGCGAAACCTGATCTTAAAAAAAGACGAAATTAATATCGTATCAAAAATATACAACATAATAGACTACAATGTTTTTGTAACACCCAGATCTTATGCAATTATTTCATGTTATCTGTAGGTTGGTAGATAATGAAGTGATATTTTTATTAATTCTAAGAAAGAATAAAAGCTGCAAACTGATAAGACTTTGATCTACATATTTTTCGTTTTATGTGATAAGTTATTTTAGTTATTTGAGAAAATTAATCGAAAAATTGATGCTGAATTACGAATAATTAGTTGACAGGAATCCGGTAATTCTTCACCTAATTAAATTTAGTAAGAAGAGTTTGACATCGACTGTACCTATAGTCAACCTTGATATAATTAGTTAACATAATTGTGTTTAAATTACATTACGACCATACAGTCATAATTTTTGTAATTACTTCACACTACTTATTAGTAGTTTCAGAGATTTTATCGAAAAGTCTTGCTGTTTTCTCCATGACAATTATCCTAGGAAGCATTTATCACTGGAGATTATCGCTCTACATTGAAATCACTAATCGGTAATTATTAGACCATCATTATACACCTGGAAGGATTTCGTCCTAGTATAGGACTTTAGCACTGCGCATCCACGATCTTAACTAGCGGGAATCGAACCGAAGACCCTATAGGGGGTTGGCAGTAACTAGCGAAGACAATGGATGTGGCTACGCATATCGCTACATTGATTAGAGTTAGACATTAACACCAGTGGATGCTAGCCCAGTGGTCTAAATGTGCTGACGCGCCAGACCGAAATTTATGGGTTCAAGCCCCGCAAGCGGGGGTCGTGGATGCATACTGCTAATGAGTCCCATACTATGACGAAATGGCCGTCCAGGTTTCTGATGATGTTTTAGCAACGAATGATTCACATGAGAGTGAAACATCAATCATTATTGATTTCATACATCCTAACCCTTATATAAGTTGAAATACAACAAATATTTCACGGAAACATGAATTCATTTTATTTCAAGGCCTTGTATCAACTGTTAGAGTATGCAATCAATGATCAGTCTTCATACTTAAGTACTTTTTATTCCTAAACATTAACATTATCAACACATAGTCGTTCGGTTTTTACTGTCATCATCTGGTAATTCTTTTATTTTATATTTAAATGAATTACCTGATAAAAATCAAACTGACAATTTTACTTTTCATGCATTTTATTTCATAGTTCATAAAAGTGTTCTATTAAAAAGAATGTTTGCGTATAAAACTTCACTTTCATCATTGATAAATGAATATTATGTCTTTGAAAAATGTTGTAATCAACTTATTTCAATAATGGATTTCATATGAAATGCTTCAATATATAATTTACAACATCAGCCTACGTTACTTTAAATAAGTAACCTAAGGAATTTCATGAATGTAAGTAGATATTTTTTTACTGAGAAAAAAAATATTTGTAATTCAATGTTAAATTTTCAGCATATTCTTGTACGTTACATAGGATAATTATATTTGTTGAAGAAATTTTTAAAATGAATAACTGTGAAAGTTATTACAGAAAAATGTTTTATTTATTTTTGTTTGTAAAGAAGTATGTGCTTTCAAATCGTAATTGATTGTTTTATTCTTAGAATTTGTGTCTAGCAGGAAATTTTCAGTTTGTAGATTGTGTATATGATGAAGTGACATTTGGCAGATTACAATTGAACACCATGGAACATTGGTCAGCTGTTTCATCTGTACAGAGTACACCTTGTGTTTATTGATTTTTCCAGCGAACATCAATTAAACTATAGTTTAAACAATCCTCAGTCGTTATATTTCAAATATTTTACTGAAGTTGATATACTAAGTGAACTAGTTTGATGGGTAAAACAGTGAAATTATTTAAACAAATGACGTTATTTCACAAACTGTGTTTACATGAAGTGACTTCATATCACAAAATTTCAATTGTTAGCCTAAAGTACTTGGTCTATCAAGTATTTCAGTGTTGATAGTTGTAAACTACTTGGTTAGGGTATAGCACTGCATTTGTTTAAATTAATCGATAATAGTATCGACCATTTTTTATATTTGTAATAATCCGTTAATAGTATCATTTATTGTATATTTGGTTATGTATATGCATGTTAACTCGCATATTACATGTTTAGCCTCTTATTGCCTGACTATAAAATACTTAGTCATGCTTCATTGCATAAGAGTTGGCTCATTTGACTTCTCCACTTCACTTCGCATTGTTTGTATGGATCTCATGCTCATCTGTCTGCTTAAATGAATGCATGAAATAAATTCATCCACAAAACTGTATTTGGCTTCTTGTTACCGCTATCGCAAAAACGAGGTTTTCCCAAATATGATATACGTAAATGGAAAGGAAGACTTTCATCAAATACTTGACAGTTAACAGCGCCTAGAACCACTCTACGGTTACTGCTGGTCCCAAGCCAAGATAAAGAAGGAGGGTTGGAAATCCATTTCGCTAAAAAACGCGAACCAGGAAAATAATTTGCTGATCAGTGGCCTATGCTCTATTAAGCGTAACAGGCATAAGTAAGGAAATGTGTATACTCGATCATTCGGGCGATTAAATTGGTGAGCCGTACTTCGAATTCTACTCAGCCACCAAATAGGTCCAGACGATTCCGTATTCGACATTTGGAAACTTCTTATCTTTCCCTAGATTTTGAGTTTTACCCCGGAAAAAAGAGTTTTTATCCCATACTGAAAATATTTTTTTATTTCAGAACAAAATGTCTTTTGTTTAATCGTTTTCTATTATCAGTATAACTGTTATTATTTTTAATACTCTGTCATTTGTCATGATAATTTCTGTTTTTTATGTTGCTATAATCTATCAACAAATATATTATTACTAAATATCTATACTGGATTCAATGTTACTTATCACTAACTTGTATAAATAAGCTTATAATTGAAATCATACTTCGTCTAGAGATAAAAAGAATCAATCAAATTCTTCAAAGCAATTACAAATTAGATTCTTTTTTTTTCGAATTGAGATCAATTTGATAATGAAAATATTTCAATGCAACAAAGCAAATTAACGACTCTTTCATACTAGCAAAAAGCAAAAGTCATTTGGTTTCAACAATGTTATATTGAAATGATTCTCATGATTTATTTTCCCTTTTTTTTATTATTATTATTATTTTGATCCTAATTACAATGAACTCTATGTAAAATACGAAAGCGAAATATATATTTGAAAGTAAACATCATTAACATAGATGGAAATGTTTTTACTACCAATCACAGTACTACTACTAATAGTAGTATCTTTTAACAAGATAAAATTTAAACACACTGGTTCATCACTAATAAGCACAGAAATGAAGAGAAATTTATTGTATCGATTTTTTAGTTTTTTTAGTATCAGTATGATAAATGGAAATAGTGAATACATATCTATCTATCTATCTATCGAAATATATATAAATCACAGTTGTAGTGTCTAATAGGTTCGATGCTACTCTGTTTTAAAAATTGAATCAATCAACATGATAGATAATCAAGACATAGGTATTAAAAAGATCATGAAAAATGAACAAGATACTATAAAAAAAAAGATAGACAAAGATAGATAAATTCAATTACAATAAGATATTTTGAAATGAAAAGTTGTTTTTTTTTTCTTTCTTTACAACTAAACTGATTGATACCTATCACAGAAAAAGAGAATTTTGATTTTAAAAAATAAACGAAGTACGAAGAAATGAAAAGGTATTCACAAGATTTAACTCACCAATAAATACATAATTGTGCTTATTTTTATCAGTATTCATTGGAAGTTATTGGATAGTACGTTTAATATTTGAAATAATTTAGAATTATTTTCAAGATTTTTTTTCCTCAACCCTATCGATCAATGAGAAAAGAAAATGTACAGATTTTTGGAAGTGGTTGATTGCATTTGAACATGGATGCCAAAAGATACAAAAATAAGGGGACCGATTATGCAATACACAAGCAAATCAATAAATCAAAGAATTGAACCGATTATTGTGAATAGATAGATAGATGGATGCAATGACATTTTTTCTTTATCTGAATCAATAAAAGTTTAGCCGTTTGTTTTTTTCTCTTCGGAAGAAAAAAAATAATCACTGAAACGTATAAAATGACAATAAATACACTTGTCAATAAAAGAAAATCAAAATACTTGTATAGGAAATTGTAGAGTAGGGGGAAATGTACAAGCAAGAAACCAAACAATGAAGAACAATCAACAGGGTACATACATTTGATTTGTTGACAATCAAGTAAACAGTTGTTGAAACAATAAAAAAAAATAAAATTATAATGAACATGTCGTTTTGTTTTCTAATTTATGAGATAAAAATATTGATTATGTATTGCAAAAATCCTAAAACATCATTATGAAGAGCGTGAAAAGAGATGGAGAGATAGAGAGAGAGAGTAGTGAGTAAATCTACCTGATAGGAATGTGCATCAATATACACGTTTACATTTACAATATCATCTGATTAAAAAATATAATTGATTAGAGATTGCCTTGTTATTTATGATTTTTTTTTAGAAAAAAAAAGAAATTAAAAATCAACAGTATGAAATATTTTTTCTTAATCACAATAATGTAATATTAAGATTGGAGAGAACAGAAAATTTTACAATCTATTCACTTACAGTGCACACATTATTGTAATTCATAATTGACCAGATTTGTTTCATATAATGCTTCGTATAAATCATTTAATAAATTTTCATAATCATTTTTATCTAATGCAGCTATAATAATTACTTGTTCTGGTTGTGGATTACTATGATTATTATTATTGACAGATTGTTGACTGACTGATGATTTCTGTGTTGTTTGTAATTTGGGAAATCGCCAAAATTCTATTCCATAACGATACACTGTAACATAATCAAATGTACACAGATTTTTTAACAATTAGGAATTTAAAAAAAATTTTCGTTGAACAAAAAGATTAGAGTGTTGAAAAAAATTACTTGCTTTTATGGGCAGTTCATGCAGTGTTACACATAATAAATTTCCATTATAGGGTTGTGGAGATTGTTAGGTTACTTTGAGATCATGAATCAGTCAGTCAGTCAGTCATTTGCAACGTAGAACTTCGTATGTATGTACATAAGTTCATGGTGCCATACCACATTAGCACAAAGATGCAAATGTCAAATAAAATCCCATAGTGATATAGATAGTAGAGGTATTAATGGTTATGAAGAAGATTAGGGTTCGAAGATATTATTCAAGAAGTATAACTCAGTGAGATAAGTTTAGAAAGACAAAGGTAGAGGTGCTGACAATTCCAGAAGATTAGGTTTTGAGAGAGCTCAAAGAATGAATGTACTTGCGTTATTGCAAACGATTTTGAGCCATGTCGTTCAAGGTCTCTAACCGTTGGAGACTTTCGTCTCGCGGACCCCAACCAGGTAGTCTACATCTACCAACATGACTCAGTCCACTAGTCAGTGACTTCATGGATTTCTGCCATGTTTTGGTCTGGCCGCCTCTAGATTTCTTCCAACCTACTCCTACACCACAAAACATAGCTCGTCAAGTCAGTCGGTGGTCCAGGAACACGACCTAAAAGCGGCATTTGACTCAGTGGATCGTGAGGTTCTGTGGCATGAGTCGATCAATATCAAACCATCATTAACAATCTAGAACCACAGGATGTCCGTTTTGTCCTGTGGTCTAGAGGATAGACATTCCCCGCGTAAGACCAATGATCCTTGGTTCGCTTCTCGCTAACAATTGTCGCGGATACACACTGCTGCTGAGTCGCTTACCAGGACAAAACAGCCTTTCTCTGCTTCCAGGTTTCTGATGGTAGTCTAAAATTGATCGATTCTTGATTTCAACGTGAGAAATTGTACTAATTAGTGAGTGAACTATATGTTTCTTTGGGTCATTGACTTCAACTAATGGCATTGAAATGTTACATATGTTAGCAGCATACAAGTAAGTAAATAAAGAACTTATTTTTAGTTTTATTTATTGTATACTAAGAACTATCTCAAGGTTATTAGACTACAGATGTTTTGTATCATTTTAAAAGTTGTATTATATATATAGACTTGTATTTTCTAATATAATGAAGTAAGCTAATTGTTAAACTGAGATATATGAATGTGAGAGATGTAAACTTTCTAATTAATTGATTTTGTTGTGTAAGTAAGTAATGCATACTTGATTCATGTTCTTTTCAATATTGATTTTCTCGTCAGATTGTATTTCATTTCATTGTAGTTATTCTGCTTTACACAATACCTAAATTATGGTTAATTAATTATGAATGTAGCTTAGAAATTTGTCTGTTTTTTTATCACATATAACTTAGTTATATATAACTTTTGAAACTTTATTCATGGTATCATGTGGTGATCGTAATTTTGCGTAAGTAAAACTGTGTTTTTGAGTAAGGATAACAATTACAAAACAATATTCTATCTTCATACTTCATAATCGGACACTGGACAGATATAGAAAGTTCTCAGATTAACAAGTGTTAAGATTACTTGTTCATTGAGTATTGATGAAATGCTGATTGTGTTGGGGATGTCAGATCCCCCAAAATCGCTTGATAAATATCTTTATTTTGGTTCTATTTCAAGGACCGATCAGTTGACCTTGAGATCATATTTCCTACCAGAAGTATCCTTGGTTGTGATTGGTTTATGTGTTATTTTAGTGTGCTATTTTTGTGACTGTCCTAAGGACGTCTCTATGAAGTATAAATAAACGCAATTTGAGTGCTTGGATTCATTGTGTGCTTGCTGGGTGTTTGTAGAATACACTTTCTACACTATATCAAGACTTCTTGCTGGTACAATTGGGACAGTAGGATCACAGTAACGTACCTGAACGCTGGTTCATTGTTTTGTTCTCGTTATTCAACTAAAGTGAACCCGTAATAGTTTTTAAGCATACCTAGAGTCGAGCACAACACTTAGCACTCGTTTGCCGACTAAGGTAAACCCGTAACAGTTTTAAGCATAACCAGTGACGAGCATAACAAAGTGTTAGTTTGACAGATATATAAGGTGAACTAGTCATTAGTGGACCTAATTAATGGGATACTAATAAGGTAGTTTAAACTTGTAACATTACTAATTTTAGTACTTCTCTTTGATCATCTGAAAATTAGCTTTACTGAAAAAAGTGTTTTTGTTTGGAATAACTGTTCATAAACACCGATAAACATGAGAAATCATACTCATTAAATTTGTAGCTTTTTAAATGAACTCTTGTTATCACACAAAAAAAACGAAGAAACAAACGAGACAAACTATTACTACTACTATTAATTAGCAAAAGAATAATATCTTCACATATCATGACGTCTATTGCAGATTATAATAATTATAGCAACCAATTCTTTTTTTTTTCAAAATGAATTAAAACATACACTACTTGTTACGTACGTCAATGATTCTTATGATTGTATCAATGAACTAACTATATATTGTTGTAACAGGATAAGTTTAGAAACGTTAGTACAGTTGGAATGATATTTTTAGGATTATTACTATTATTATTTTCATTACATAGTTGTTCGATTACTATCTTATTATTTAATTCATATTTTCTGCTTATTGTAAGAGTTTCCAGTAGACCTTAATTAGTGTTTTGCTGATTTAGGTACCATCTATTTCGTTCTCTGTCAGTTGTGGCATGATTATTTTTTAGAGTACTTACTTACTTACTTACGCCTGTTATCCCCAATGGAGCATAGGCCGCCCAACAGTTTTCGCCAGCCTACTCTGTCCTGGACTTCCTTCTCCAGTTCTGTCCAATGTTTGTTCATTCTTCTCATATCTTTCTCTACTTCTCGGCGTAATGTGTTCCTTGGCATTCCTCTTTTCCTTTCGCCTTCAGGGTTCCATGTAAAGGCTTGTCTTGTGACGCAGTTAGGTGCTTTTCGTAGTGTGTGTCCTATCCACCAAATCCACCGCTTCTTCCTCATTTCCTCCTCCCCTCGAATCTGGTTTGTTCTCTCCCAAAGTAAGTTGTTGCTAATGGTATCTGGCCAACGAATACGAAGTATTTTGCGTAGACAACTGTTAATAAACACTTGTATCTTCTGGATGATGCCTTTCGTAGTTCTCCAAGTTTCCGCTCCATACAGTAGAACTGTCTGGACATTTGTATTGAAAATCGTGATTTTGGTTTTGGTTGAAAGTTGTTTTGAGTTCCAGATATTTTTCAACTGTAGAAATGCAGCCCTTGCTTTGCCAATCCGTGCCCTCACATCTGCATCGGATCCACCTTGGTTGTCGGTGATGCTGCCAAGATATGTAAAGGTTTTAACTTCCTCCAAGGCATCTCCATCAAGAGTGATTTGGTTGGTGCATGTTGTGTTGCATCGGAGAATTTTGCTTTTCCTTTATGTATGTTGAGACCTACTGCTGCAGAGGCTGCTGCTACACTGGTCGTCTTCTCTTGCATTTGTTGTTGCGTGTGCTCTCTGTCAGTTATGGCATGATTATTTTTTAGAGTACGATCTCTCACTTTTTTTTGCTGTACGGACTGATAATTGGTGTAAATGAGTTATTAAATATACAAGATAGTGGTAGTAGAGTCTCTGCCAGTGACATTTCTTCGAATTCAAGTCTTTTGATAAAGTGTAGCTTTTGGAGAGACAAACCAACGGAGGCGTCGTTTACACTGACTCACTATTAGAATCGAAGGTTTAATGGGCCATGTTCGAGACATTTGGTTATTAACAAAATAAACGCAATGTATTTCATCATAACACCTTTTACTTTACAATGCAAAACTCAATTAAATACTATAAACATTGTGAAAAGTCAATTTCTTCTCACTTACCATCAGTTTTAAAAAGTCGAATTTTACATTGATTTAATGAAAAAGCATACAAAACAGTAAGACGTGTTTTATAAGATGGGTTTAGAGTGGAATTTGTTAATTTTCGACTAGAAAATTCATTTTTCGATCGACTTCTTCGTTTACTTCCTTCTCTAGAGATTATTGGTACACAACCAACAGTTGGTTCTAGCATACATGTGAGTTTATTGGTTTCATTATTGATTATTTTAAATTTTTTCCGATTACCATCCACATAGAATAAATCTAATGGTGGACGAATAAAATTATCATCATCAGCATCAGCATCCGCAGCAGCAGTATCATTATCGTTGTATTGTCCCAAGGATAATTTAGATTGTTTCTGTTTGGATTTGTCAAAAATTAATTTTCTACCAGAATTACGTTTTGATATAGTATTACTACTACTACTACTAGTATCTTTGGCAATAATAATTAAATCATTAAATACAAACATATGTCGTAGAATATTGGTTTCTTTATGTGTTAATTGATTTTGATGAATCTGTGAAAGGAAAAAAATCGATAAAATCAATCAATCAATAAATAAATCTGTAAACAAATAGAAAATGATGAGGATTATTGATTATTGTGTGAGTTATTGAGCTTCTGATGAAGCTGACAAATTTAAAGTTTGGAAGACTATTTCAATAAGTGTGTAATACTTTGAAAAATTGATTAGGTCAAAAGGTTGAACGACACTTTGTTGTGTTCTTACACATTTGAAATCATCAATCAATGATTGTTAGACCACCATTAGAAACCTGGAAGCACTGAACGGCTGTTTCGTCCTGGTATGGGACTCCTCAGCAGTGCGCATCCACGACTCCTGCTCCTCGCAGGATTCGAACCCGGGACCTTCGATATTGTGCGCGAACGCCTAACCATCGGACCACTGGGTCAGCATCCATCAGTGGTAATGTCTAATTCTGATTGATCTAGGGATTTTGCGTGAAATCACCCATTTATCTTTGGTAGTTACTGCCTACACTCGACAGGGTTGAACTCCAAAGTTGTACAACATCATGGATTGATGGAAGGAGGACAGTAAAAACACTGAATACCGACTCGATGGCCTAAGAATTAGGCATGCGCATGTGAGACCGGAAGGTCCTGGGTTCGAATCCTGCGAGACGCAGGAGTCGTGGATGCGCATTGTTGATAAGTCCCATACCAGGACTTGACGGCCATCCAGTGCTTCCGGGTTTCTAAAGGTGGTCTAACAATGATTGATTGATGATTTCAAATGTGTAAAAATAATAATCTCCGTAACTCTTATTGAAAAAATTCAATAATCAATTGAGTAATTGGATGAAAGAAGATCAATAAAAGGAATTCTTTGTAAAACAAAATTGCTAACAATCCCTTGATTATCTAATATTTAATAAGAAAAAAATGAAAAAATTGAGTTTGACAAGAAGTTAATTTTATACTAAGGTAAGATTACAGGAAATAAAGAAATTATGTAAAAAAAATTATTAATTTAAGCCATTTCATTATAATGTCAACTATGTAAATTAGAAAAATTTATCTGAAATTTTTTTGTTGTATAGTTTTTTTTGTTAAAAAAAACATACGTTTTAAAGTGAAGTTCATTTAAAAAACATTTTCATATCAATGGTCAAGATAAACAGGATGGTGATTGAACAAGCTAATTTTCAATATATGTAAGAGGTGAACTTTTGAAAGCATAAGGTGAATTTCATGAAATATAGTGAATATATATAATATAATATTAGTGTAGAATGGTTAGTAAAAATTCATTAAAATGAAACTTTTTTGTACTACTATTCAACTTTTTATTAAACTATATATAAATAGAATTTTCTTCATTTATAGTAGGTTTTTTTAAAAAAAATAAGATTTATCGGGAAATGTAGATTAATTGAAATCATGTTAGATCGTGAAAAAAAAATTAAAACCAACTAATTGTCGAAAAATAATGAAATAAAAATGAGAAAATAGTTAATAACATAGTGAATCTTTGAATTATGTTTTCTGGTTTTGCGGAAACTTGGAGAACTACGAAAGCCATCAACTAGAAGATACAAATATTCATTAACAGCTGCCTACGTAAAAATATTTCAGATCCGTTGGCCGGACACCATTAGCAACAACTCACTGTGAGAGAGTTCAAACTAGATCCCAGTGGAGGAGGAAATCAGGAATAAACGGTGGAAGTGGATAGGACACTCACTGAAGAAAGCACACAACTGCCTCACAAGACAAGCTCTCACTTGGAAGCCTCAAATAGAGGAAGGGCAAGAAACATATTAAGCCAACAAATGGAGAAAGATATGAGAGGAATGAACAAACATTGGATAGAACTGGAAAAGGATCCCAGGACAGAGGTGGTTGGAGAATACTGATCGGCGGCCTAATGCTCCATTGTGGGTAACAGGCGTAAGTAAGTAAGTAAGTAATAGTGAATCTTCTTTTCATCAAATTTATTTTTGTTAACAAAAGTTCACATAGTTTATTGATTGAATTAGTTTTAAAAACAAATTTTAATGATAATAAAAATGAATATAAAATTTATTTTATATTTCAGCGTATTTCGGAAAATTTATTAATAATAATAATAATAATAATAATAATAATAATATAAAAAAGGAATAATTCTTTTCAAATGAATTAAAAATATCACGAATAAGAAAGTATAGGTACATCTGTTGAATTAGTAAAACGTATAATTCGAATAATGATTGGTTTATTGAACGTTTAGGTTGGATAAAGGTAGAGAAAAAAATAATAAACCTGGTTGAATGTACTTTGTTTAGTTTAAACTATTGATTATGTTGTGGAAAGCTAATACAGCATAGTAGTAGGTAGTTATCATGTAGGTTTTTTCTGGCGATTTTTCAATTGTCGATTATTGATCAAACAATTATCGACTAAAAAGGTTCTCTAGGGGCAGCTTAATTCAATGTTTAAGGAGAAAGTTGTTTTTGAAACGTTTTCAGAGACATATTAGTTTTAGTTAGGAAATTTTATTTCCAAATATTGGAGAAAATCTGTAGCTTAGGTTGATGAATATGGTAGAACTTGGAACGTAGATACATCAGTTTAAGTTGCCATACCAGAGTAATGGTATTTTCAATTCAAATCCAATAGTAATAAAGATAGTAGCAGTATTAATGGTAATTGAAAAGATTAGGGGATTGAAGATATGATTTGAGAATCATAAGCCAGTGAAATAAATTTAAAAAGAGATAAAAAAAAGGTGTTAGGAATTCGGAAGATTAGAATTTTAGAGAAGACAAAGAATGAATGTATTTGCGCTACTGCAAACGATTTCGACTGATTTACTTGCTTACTTACTTACTTACTTACGCCTGTTACCCCCAATGGAACATAGGCCGCCCAACAGTATTCTCCAACCTACTCTGTCCTGGGCTTCCCTCTCCAGTTCTGTCCAATGTTTGTTCACTCTTCTCATATCTTTCTCTATTTCTCGGCGTAATGTGTTCCTTGGACTTCCTCTTCTCCTTTTGCCCTGAGGGTTCCATGTAAGGGCTTGTCCCGTGACGCTGTTAGGTGCTTTTCGAAGCGTGTGTCCTATCCACTTCCAACGCTTCTTCCTGATTTCCTCCTCCACTGGAATCTAGTTTGTTCTCTCACACAGTACGTTGTTGCTGATAGTGTGTGGTCAACGAATCCGAAGTATTTTGCGTAGACAACTGTTCATAAACACTTGTATCTTCTGGATGATGGCTTTGGTGTTTCTCGAAGTTTCCGCTCCATACAGTAGAACTGTCTTGACATTTGTATTGAAAATCCTGATTTCGGTTTTGGTTGGTTGTTGTGTGGAGTTCCAGATATTTTTCAACTGTAGAAATGCAGCACTTGCTTTGCCAATCCGCGCCCTCACATCTACATTGGATCAACCTGGGTTGTCGATGATGCTGCCCAGATATGTAAAGGTGTTAATGTCCTCCAAGGCATCTCCATTTAAAATCACTATCCACAACTGTCTCACTTGCCCCAACTGGGAAGTCTATACCTATTCACATGGCTCAGTCCAATTGCCAATGACTTGATGAACTGGTGTCATGTTTTGGTTTGACTACTAACAGCTTCCTTCCAGCCTACTCCTAAACTACACAGCTAATCTTGTTCAGAAGAATAATAAAAGTCCCATAAGCAAACTGTTCAGCTTAGAGAATGAAACTGCACCGTAACTTTAACTTTTAATGAGAAGGATAATCATTTTAAACTTAATTCATCGATATTCTCATTGGATTTAATTTACTGAAACGATCGTCAGTATTGTATACTAAGTTCACTATTGAATAATGTATCGCTATCAGTTTAGTTTGAATAAAATCACAAATCATTTCTCCAAAATAATTGATGCCAAGTTTTGAGTGTAAGATGGGAAATCTTAGTTTTTCAGAAAAAAGGGGAAATATACAGCTTTTCAAAAACAAAGATGCCGCTTTTCACTAAAGCAATCTTTTTTCAACTATCCCTATTTGAATACTTTGTATGTCGTACACTCAAATGACTTCTCCATGACTTTCAGATTACCCGATCTGTCAAAAGTGATGAAACATTGCAAGAAGCTATTGTCGCATTGCAGGTTCACATATACATGTATACACACTGCCTGATTATTATTCCTGAACTGTAAGATATATTTCACCTAGTACACATATTTAGCATGAGTATGAAATGTACTACTAGTATTCGAGTAACGTGTTCTATGCATGTATAACAACATATGGGAGTTATCATCATCATCATTGTTGTATACAACTGCATCTCTCTGTGCTAAAATGGTATGGCAACCTGAACTTATGTATGTACGTACGTACGAAGTTCTACGTTGTCACTGACTAACTGACTGATCTGATTTATCATAAATAGTTTATCGGGGAAAAAAAATACAAATAACAACTTACATGAATCACTGTACAATAACAAACTAATCGACGATGTGTTTCAACTAATTCAAATGGATTACTCATAAATAATGATGATTCATTGTAAACATGATTATTATTAGTAGTAGTGCTATCATCATCATTGAGAATTTTAATTTCATGTAAATTTTTTATTGCTTTTGATATATGCTGTACAATAGTTGTTTGATCTGGACCCGGTATTAATGATTTCATTTTAATACGATGAAATATTTCAGTTAAGATACGATTTGAATAGATCTGTTTAAGATGTATCAAATTGTTATTAGTTTTCTGATCATTATTCATGATTGATTCATTATGATTGAGGATTGATGACATATGACCATTTTCATTAGGCATTTCATCAGGAATATTTATCTTGGATTTAGTCATGAATGGAGATGATGGTGGTTGACTTAATAATAAATCTAGAGAAAATATCAAAAAAAGAAAAATTATAAAGATAAAGGATTTTAAATAAATTGAAAAGGACAAACTGTTCAAAAATGACATGAATTTATCAGATTTCAGTGGTTTTTATCAACTGTCAACTGTGGTGTATAGTTAGAACTAGTTACGTCATTATAAACTGAGTATTACATAACATAATGAATGAAAATCAAGTTGGAAGAGTTAACAACCTATCTAACGTAATTAAAATTGGTTAGTCTTTTGTTTTCTGTGTAAAAGATGAATTCATATACAACACAAGGGAATAAACAATCAATTGAAGTAAATTAATAACGACAGTGTTATGATCAAAGTATCTAATTGATATAAAATTCAAGTTAACATCGTAAATGAACATCATTCGGATTTCTTAAATATAAAGTTGTATACTTCCAAGTCCGTTGGCTAGACACAGTCAGTAACAACTTGCTGTAGGAAAGAACAAACCAGATTCCTGTGGAGGAGGGAATCATGATGAAATACTGTAGGTGGATAGGACACATTGAGGAAAGCACCCAACGGCGTCAAAAGACAATCCCTTACTTGGAACCCTCAAGGTCAAAGAACACATTACGCCGAGTAGAGGAGACAGACAATAGAAGAATGAACAAAAGTTGTACAGAACTGGAAAGGGAAGCAAAAGACAAGATAGGTTGGAGAATACTGTTCGTCGGTCTATACTTCATTAAAGTTAACAGGCGTAAGTAAGTAAGTATGCTTTCAAATATTTTTTGTGGGTGTAGAAGAAAATATTTCGATTATCAAAACTTTAAAATTTCATGCATAAAGAGATCTGTAACATGATCGATAGTTTCCACAAGGTCATGATGAAGAGGACTAACTGTAATCAAACTTAGATTGTGAAGGGTTTTTTGATGGTTACAACTAGTCACCTAAAATAATGAAGTATAATAAATTATAACAGTTGATATACTAAATCTTAAATAAGGTGTTAAAAGATGGTATCGCTGGATCGATGAAGTGCCATTAAGTTATAGTGAAGCCACTGATGAAACTTTCTACATTATTCAATAGATCAATGAATGTTGAGCAGTCTGGCGAATATCGTCAAGGTCAAAGATATCTGACGCATATCAAAAGCTGGCTCATGAAGTAGTGGCTCGACTAGATACTTCTTTAGTCCTGCTCTATAATTATTTTCTTGGGTAAGATTACGTCTACTCAATCAATAAAATAGATACACAATGACAAAGTAATTCAGGTAGGATTTTAACTATGGACCACACTATCATCGTCCAGCTTGAGTAGATCGGCCATCAACACAGAACGCTTGCAATGTTATTTCACACTGGTTATCTGAAACGTTTCCACTGTTCAATAAAAATGTAATATTCAGCACTTTTGGTTATCTTCAGTTTACTTAGTTGGTGACTACTACATACTATTGTGTATGAGCCGCCAAAACATTTTATTTCGAGCGTCTTCAGTGCTATGATCACGCTTGTATGAAGTAGATCAAAGTGCTGGATAAAAAATTTGAATAAAATAAACTTTCGGGGTTGAAAATCAAATCTTGACTAAAAAAATACTGTAGCATGCAGTAGTCATTTAATAAATAAATTGAAAAGTCTGAGATACAACAAAGTTACTGAGTTGTAAGAACGTTGAAAATAATATCGCTCAAATTAACCTATTTATAAATATTATTTTTAAGCAACCATGAATTATATCTACTGACCTGAGATATATTTATAGAATATACTTTTTGGAATGTCAGATAGATTTCCCTCATTGATTTTTAAGATAATTCAGTAGTGTCCATCATACCAAGTTTGAATAAAACGATATGACGACTGGATGTACAAAATAAATGTATCACTGTCATAAGTAATCGATTAATAACTGAACAAATAGAATATTGGTTACTACTGAGTGATCAAATTAAGTCTTGCAGAAAGTCAGTCACAGTGTGAATAACTTGGTGGTAACGTTTCAAACGCCTTAAAATGAATACGACATGAGCCATCAGTTCTTGTTGAGAGAGTAGCAAATAGCAGGAAATCAATGCTCAGGAGTCCCCCGTTGAACAATCATCTAGAATATTACTGAATAAAGCTAGTTCAATAAACAATTAGTCCTCGTAAGTAGCCTTATTCACAGTGATGAAGAGAGAATATTTTTTAACGACTATTTTTAGGAATATTCATCCAATATCCTAAGAGAATTATTAATCAATTCCTGTTGGTTAATTCTTACTGGTCAGTTTTATGGACGTCCTAGATATCCATGTAAAGCACTCCAATGTTGTTTCTTATTGGCCGTCCTAAATTTCAATGTCATTCCGAATCTTGTTTCCTATTGGTCGTATTAACTGTCAATGTCACAGACTTCGATGCTGTTTCCTATTAGACCTAAATATATAAATACGCATTATCTGTAACGTTTTATGACCAGGACCAGGACCCGGTCCCGGATCCCTAGTCCGGGATCCTGATTCTCTTTTGGATTCGGACCTCGTACTTTCTGATTGCTTGTAGAATACATGTTCTACTTCATACCAAGTCTTGTATTCTTTTACTAAATATGGGGGTTGGGATAATCGGATTTAATAGCATGTCGTGTCGCCGGATCCTTGATCCTCGCTCTCGTTTTCCGACTAGGTAAACTCGTAATAGTTCAAGCATATCAAGTTGACGTGTTTACGTGCAGGCGTAACAACTATGCACCATCTGTACAAAAACCAAGATCAATATCTATGTAAATAGTTTTATGATAATTACTTGTCCATTATCAAGTAAATACTGACCACCTATTGATTTTCTAAACAAACAAGAACTACATTCATTAAATAACATTTCAATGGTAATAAACTTAATTGTTAATTAAATTTCTGTTACAAAATGTTGCTTTATTACAACAATTCATTACTTTCCATAATATATGAAAAAAAACAACACATAATATTTCGATCATAAATTAGCTGGTATATAAAAATAAACATTGTACTGTTCATATTGTTCATTCTCACAATAAAATTTGTAAATGACTTAAATTAGATACAAAACGAAAAAAAAGGAGGAAACTATTGGCAAGTGAACAAATGTTTAAATTCTTTTTTTTTTCTATTTTAAACAAGGAAGTTTAATAGCTTTTAATGTACATTGATTAGAACTGGTTAACACTTAAATACAAGTTTTATTTATGATAACATTTAATTATCATATTAATTTATAAATTAAAACTCAATCAATTAAAAGGTAACAATTTAGAACTTTGTACGTACGTACATCCGTTCATGTTGGCATACCACATTAGCACAGAGAGATGAAATTGTCAATTCAAATCCCATAGTAGTAGATGTAGTAAAGGTCAGAGAGGTTAGGATCAGAAAATATTAGTCAAGAAGTAGAATCTAGTGAAATGAACTTAAAAAGATAAAGATAAAGTGATTAAGAAATAAAAAGTTTAGGGTTTGAGACAACACAAAGAATAAATGCACCGGCGCCATTGCAAACGGTTTTGACACATGTCTCTCAGCGTGTCCAACCATCGATTACAAACATCTCGCGGACCTCAACCAGGTAGTCGACACCTACCGACATCGTTCATTCCACTTGACAGTGACTACTCAGTTATAATAGAATTTATGCAAGTGTTTCAAAAAGTCGATGAAGTCGTTAAAATGCTATTTGTTCATTTTCATCTCATTAACTTAAACAAATAACTCCGACAGTAGAACCTTCGGGTCTACTGCCGGTCCGAAGCCCGGTTAAAGGAGTAGGGGTTGGACATGGGGTTGACGACCCCATTCCGTCCGAAACTAACTTGTCAAAAAAACGCTAACCAGAAAAACTAATTCAAACCATTTTAACTCTGACCTTGGAGTTGGAAGAAGAATTATGACGTCGCGTGATGAAAGCCGCAAAATATCTGGAACTCCAAACAACTATCAATCAACACCAAAATCAGGATTTTCAATACAAATGTCAAGACAGTTCTACTGTACGGAGCGGAAACTTCGAGAACTACCAAAGCCATCATCCAGAAGATACAAGTGTTTATTGACAGTTGTCTACGCAAAATACTTCGTATACGCTGGCCAGACACCATCAGCAACGACCTACTGTCAGTCAGTCAGTCAGATGCAACGTAGAACTTTGTACATAAGTACATCAGTTCATGTTGCCATACCACATCAGCACAGAGAGGTAATCGTCAATTCAAATCCAATAGTAGAAGAGGTAGTAAGGGAATTAGAAATAATCGGAGGTTAGATTAGAAGATACTATTCAAGAAGTATGATTCAGTGAGAAAAGTTTAGAGAGTCGAAACTAGAGGGGTTGAAGAATCCAGAAGATTAGCATTTGAGAGACACCAGAGAATAAATGCACCGGCGCC
>OX103972.1:12001466-12039924 GCA_944470395.2 Schistosoma turkestanicum
CGAAGAGTAAATCGAGCTGCTTCTTCGTTTTGATAAGGTGGAATCAGGTTAATGACTTTACTAGGATCCTGTATGCGCGTTTCCGAGACGCAGCATACATCGATGGCACGAGTTTCTAAAGTCCTAGCTAATGATGCCTGTTGCCCTATTTGACACAATGTCCGTACATTAAAAGCTCCAACGACCTACTGTGGGAGAGAACAAACCAGATTCCAGTGGAGGAGGAAATCAGGAAGAAGCGGTGGAAGTGGATAGGACATACACTACGAGAAGCACCTAACTGCGTCACGAGACAAGCCCTCAAATGGAACCCTCAAGGTAAAAAGAAAAAGAGGAAGGCCAAGGAACACATTACGCCGAGAAATAGAGAAAGATATGAGAGGAATGAACAAACATTGAACAGAACTGGAGAGGGAAGCCCAGGACAGAGTTTGTTGGAGAAAACTGGTGGGTGGCCTATGCTCCATTGTGGATAACAGGCGTAAGTAAGTAAGTAACTTAAACAAATGTATTCAGATGTTTTTTTCCTAGTTATCTGGTTATTTAACCATGGATTTGTTTTCAGTTCAGTTCAATGTTCAAAGGTTTTTTCGTATGATTTACACAAAAACTAAACAGATCTTTATGAATATTATTTCTTGTAATTCAATTAACACAAGTTTCATATAGTTTTATTTTATTGTATTTTCTTCTAACTGATGATTTTATATTCAACTATTTTTTGTGTTTTGAAATATGAACTGATACTATTTTTTTTTGTAAAAATTTTTTATTTATTAGTATTATCCAAGTTTACAAACAACCAATGACAAATTAGTAGAATGAAATAAATTTTTATTTTTATGTACAAATATCGATTTATATAGATATCTTTTATTTTTGTCTGTTCGAGGCAATCGAAGTGTTCACATTTAAAATATTGTTCTTATACGTTTCTTAAAAACTAGGAAGTGTTGGACAGATTTTCGTCTTAGCATGAAACTTCTTGAAACTATGTCTATAAACGTACTAATATTTAAACGCAAAATTATTATTTTTAACAAACATCGATCAACTTTCAGAATAATTGAGATGGCATTAATCGTTTTTCTTGAACTAGGTTTCTAATGGTGGTCTAACAATGATTGATTGATGATTTTAAATGTGTAAAAAACGCAAACCTCCAAAACTGTGCCCCAAAATATCGTAACGATGCTCACTAAGGACTAGCTTCGTGAGGAAATTCTCGGAGTTCTAGTTGAGAAGACGTGACCAAATGGAGTTCAACCCTGTGTGGGTGTAGGCAGTAACTACCAAAGACAATAAATGTGTGAGGTCGCGCGAAATCCCTAGATCAATCAGAGTTAGACATTAATACCGTTGGATGCCGGTCCAGTGGTCCGATGGTTAGGCGTTCGCCTACAATGCCAAAGGTCCCGGGTTCGAATCCTGTGGGGAGCAGGAGTCGTGGATGCGCACTGCTGATGATTCCCACACCAGGACGTAACGGCCGTCTTTCAGTGCTTGCAGGTTTCCAATGGTGGTCTAACAATGATTGATTGATGATTTCAAATGTGTATTAAACTGTATTATCCAAGTGAACTTATTTTTTGAGATTATTTCAAACAAGGTTCATCTGTATTTTTTTTCCAAATTTATCTTGTTGTGTTTAAGGTTGAACGTCAGCTTGAGCTAACTCACGGACTTATTACTTTGGAAATCAATATTTGTGCGTATAGGCATTGATTTCAAACAATGAATTTTCACTGATATAGGTTCATTACATATGTTGAACATATTCAATGTAAAAATTAAAACATGCTGACTTTTGGTTTGTGATAGAAAATATAATCTTACATTATTTCAAAATAAAATATTATGAATACGCTATGTGTACACATATACACAAAACAGATAAACTAAATAACACTTTTGATTGTCATGAATATTACAAACCGATTTAAAATTGCTATTGTCGCTGAATGGCGTAAAAGGGAGAAAAAATCATTCCCGAAATTGATTCATTTGTATTTCTATTTTCAACGCAAAGATATATTGAAGAACAAGAACTAATTCTGTCAAGAGAAAAATGCATAGTGCGCATCACTTACAATTCTACTACATAAGGAATAATAATTTTCATATTAGGCAAGATATTTGTAAAAGAATATTATCGATGTTATATACTTTGTCATAGAAATCATTCTGTTTATAGTTTTTGAAGATTTGTTAAGAAGCAGATAAAAACAACGTATTATTGAAGATTTATGCTCAACTATCATGATAAGAATTGAACTTCTTATTAGTTTGAACAATGAACATAATGATTATTAATCCAATGAGTCTGTGTAGTCTATAATGTATATGATGTTGATAAGAAGACCCTTAGTTTTTCTAAATAAATAAATTGTATGGAATTTGAATAGAATTAAGGGGAGTAGACGTATATGACATTACTCAATGCTCAGTGGTTAATCATTCCTATAGGATGTAAGTCCAGGACTGAATAGCACAGTATTAACGTTCTTAAAACTGTGGACTTATGTGACGCAGATTCGTATCCAGTACTTCCATCAAGACTGTAGGTAAGTTCTATTGATGACTGGGGGATAACAGACAACGTTAAACAAATAGCGTTTACTGCAGACCCTTTCCAATCAACCCACATCTCGACATATAGTACACATGTCAAATTACTTTGATTAATGATAATGATAGGTAAATGGGGCAGTGATTTATGTTAAGCGATTGATTAGTTATATATATATATATATATATATATATAATCTTCTACTTACCATGTACATTTTTGATAAATTGACTAACACTCTGTTTGCCTAAACCGGATTTCGCAGCATTCACATTATGAAGACTGGTTTGTAATAAGAGAATAGCATAAAATAATAATGATAATTGATCTACAGTGATTGGAGGAGGAGAAGGAGTAGGAGCAGGAAGTGTTAAAGATTTCGTCTGATAGTTATTAGTAGTGGAAGAGGCGTTGGATGAATTAACAGATGTTGAACACCATCGAACTGTATGATAATATTCAGCAATACATTGTAATAACCGATCGATTTCTTGCGATTCCATCTATGCAAGATTGGTAAGAGAAAAAAAATAGAAAGATAATTAGTTATTTTATTTTTGGTTTTATGTTTTTTTTTCTTGAGGTTATCCAAAGATTAGAAACAAACAAGGTTGTTACGTAGAAAGTAAATATAAGTATTGTCAACTGTAAATCTACTTAGGATAATATTTAGTAAACAGTAATCAAAATACAAACATGATTTGATTTAGACGAAATTTTCGCTTACCAAACAATATATTGTACAGTTATTTGTTTTTGATGATTATGAAAAACTGAGCCGGTATCCAACGGTGTTAATGTCTTACTTGATCGAATTCACGGAGTTGCGCAACCTCATACACAGTCTTCGGAGGTTGCGCAACTCCGTGAATTTGGTCAAGTTAGGCATCAACACCGTTGGATACCGGCTAAGCGGTCTAACGGTTAGGGCGTTCGCTCACAATATCAAAGGTCCCGGGTTGGAATCCTGTGGGGTGCAGGAGTTGTGGATGCGCACTGCTGAGGAGTCTCATACCATTGTGAAACGGCCGTCCAGTGCTTCCAGGTTTCTAATGGTGGTCTAAGATTGATCGATTCATGGTTTCAAAAAATGTGTAACTTAACAATCTTCACAACCCCGTAATGCAGATTATGAAAAAGGATAGTAGATTTTTTTTTCAGAAAAAGTAGCATTGAGTAGTATGTTCGTTTATAAAAAAATCGGGCATAATAATTACTCTGGCTGTTAAAAATGTTGAGTTTTGATGATTAATGCTTGTCAACATTTGATTTTTAATAATTCATTAAATTAATGGAGGATATAACTATTGATCAATGAATGTAGTGGTGTTTGAAGAAACTTAGATAAAATCGAGGCAAATCAATGGGAAATTTATTTGACCAATCATGACATAGTTATAAATATATAATGAGTTTAGAAATTATAACTGTAGTAAAAAATATTATATACTTAAACAGTGCAAATATCTCAAACTAGTAAGAACTTTATCTATTTTTTTGTTATGAAGTAATAAAGTAAACGTTTTCGGTTAGCACTTATTGTATGTATAATTAATTACCCAGATAAGTGTGGATGGATTGACTTTAAAGATAGAAAATCTTTGAGAAGCATCTATAGTTGAATAGTTGACTTTAGTATGAATTGATTACTGAGTGAGCAGTGAATGGTGTCATGTTTTTTTAATTCTTAACTTTCAACTAAACGCTGTCAATGAAGTAACAGAGTCATCATTGCGTTGAAATAATTAGTGTTTATTGGTCCAGTCAGTCAGTTGCAAAGTAGAACTTCGCACGTACGTATATAACTTCAGGTTGCCATACCACATTAGTACAGAGACGCAAATATCAAATCAAATCCCATAGTGATAAAGATAGTAGAGGTATTAATGGTAATGAAGAAGATTAGGGTTTGAAGATATTATTCAAGAAGTATAATTCAGTGAAATAAGATTAGAAAGAAAAAGGTAGAGGTTATGAGGAATTCAGAAGATTAGGATTTGAGAGAGCACAACGATTTTGAGCCATGTAGTTCAAGGTCTCTAATCGTTGGTTATTTTTGTCTCGCGGACTCCAAACAGGTAGTTAACATCTACCAACATGACTCAGTCCACTAGTCAGTGACTTCATGGATTTGTGCCATGTTTTGGTTTGGCCGCCACTAGCTTTTGTCCAGTCTACTCCTACACCACAAAATATAGCTCGTCGAGGCAGTCGGTGGTTAGGCATTCGTTACACATGTCCCACTAGGTGATGAAGATTTGAATCCAATAGGGAGCATAGATTATTCTTTAGGATTGGAGGTACGCTCTGGTAATAAGTCAGAAACTAAGGTTTTGGAACATTCTGCTAATAATGTTTAACCGCCTACAATTATTAAATACATTGTAGTTTTAGACTTCTAATATATAAGCATAAAAGAATAAAATTTATTTAAAACTATATATTAATTGTTTTTCAAATGACTGACTAAATGAAAAAAATTAGTTTCATTTCATATGTTTTCTTAAAAAAAAATCTCCGACTGTTTTTTTGATCACTTTATATATAGCTAAATTGTAATTTTTATAAACAATTAGCTAAATTAAAAACACCTTTGTTTTTTTTTCTTGCAAAATCCATGTAATTTAGATCAAAGAAAATGATAATTGTGGAAACTGTAAATGATAAATTAAAAAAAAATTGAAATTATTATTGTCTTTAAAAAAAGAAATCGAGATGAAAAGGAAACCGAAAAATTACTTTGAAAGAGATTTAAAGAAATTGTAAAATAAAAGTTTGCATAATTATGCATATTTTATGATCTTCACAGATGAAACTACGAACTGGTTTTAGCTAAATAGCACTGGATGGCTGTTTCGTCCTTGTGTGGAAGTCTTCAGTAGAACATATCTACGACTGATCATGGGAATGGAACCTAAGACCTTTGTTTTGAGCGCAAATACTTAACATCTAGACCGCATCTAACCTAGGGGCGGCCAAACCAAAACATGACATAAGTCCATGAAATCACTGACAACTGCCTTGAGTCATGTTGGTAAATGTAGACTACCTGGTTGGCGTCCACGAGATGATAGTAACTGATGGTTCGATACCTTGAATGACATTTCTCAAAATTGTTTGCAATGGCGCAGATGCATTCATTCTTTGTGTTCTCTAAAATTCTAATCTTCTGAACCCTCCATGACTGTTTTTTCATTGAGAGATATTCGATCATTAATCTTTTTGATTATTGCTAATACTTCTACTACCTCTACTACTATGAGATTTGATTTGACAGTTGCATCTCTGCGCGAATGTAGTATGGCAACTTGAACTGATGTATGTACGTGCGAAGTTCTACGAAGTAATTGACTAACTGACCATCGCTAACTGGCATCTAATGGTGTCACTTGATCAAACTGCACAACTCTTTATTTCTACTGTGAAAATACTACAATCTTCATAAATCCTCCATACTAATACTGATTAATTTTTATTGACTAAAATAATAAAAATTACAAAGCATTATACATTATAGGTAATAAAAATTAATCATCTTTTGAAAGAAAAAAACTATCATTTCCTATTCAAAATATTTTATTGTATAACCTTGAACATCAAATTCAACAATACACTTTAATTTACTACCGTAGATAAAGTTTTAGATTTGTATTCAATTTATTGAGAAATTTATTACGAATTGTATGATGCGCACTAAACTTTACAAGGATATGTTTACCCTTCACCCAGTCGACTAACAGTTCCGATCAAAGGAGGTTAAATTATTTTATGAATAAAATGTACTTTTATTGATTAATGTAAAATTCGCTTTTTTATTACTATTATTGTCGCATTTCTTAATGAGTTTTATCCAATATATAAGTACTATTATTTAAGTGTATCATACCACTGGCAAAACAAGTTCACTGTATTAAGCTCATTATGTATATGAATATAAGGTATGAGAATGGAGAAAAAAACAGCTTGATCAATATACCTTACCAAAGAAATTTATATGAGTTTATGTGAATTAATCAATAAATATATACTCAGTAGAGATAAATTGTTATTATAAAAATGCTACGATACGGTTAGCAAGGAAGAAGTATGTAAGAAGTGAATTATTTGAGTATATATATATATATATATATATATATATATATATATATATATATATATATATATATATATATATATATATATATATATATATATATAGCAATCATCCACTCTCCCTCATCTAAATAGAATGCTCAGGATAACGTTCATTTATCTTTCATCAGGAATTTAAGCGAATAATCATACTAGCGATATGCTGACTGTAAGTATTATTTCATGATTGTGACAGTTCATCAATAAATTATGTAACGTGTGAAATCAGATATTTTGTTCCAGTAATAATCTAACCTAAATTCTATTGTTTGTAAAAAGATTTTATATGTCCGTATCATCTCATTGTATAACTGACATAAAAATTTATGACAAGATATTGAGTTGAACAAGATAGATTACATTAAACCATAAATAAAATGTTTTATGAAAATCACGAACTGATCAATATGAGATTATCATTAGAAATGTGGAAGCACTACTGGACAGCTATTTCGCCTCAGAATTTAGGGGACTCCTCAGTGAAACTCAACAATCTCCATAACCCTACATTGATAATACTTAGAAACGTTTTGAGTTTAAGAACTAGAAAGTAATATAAAAGTGGTAAGAATTATTATAACCGCACAAAAGTTATTGAGCCTAAGATCCTCTGAACAGTATCAACGAGATAAACCCCCCGACAAAAAATGATTTTCTCAAATAGAGTTATGGAGATTAGTGTTTTTACACATTGAAATCATCAATCAATGATTTTTAGACCATCATTAGTAATCTGGAAGCATTGAAAGACGGCTGTTTCGTCCTGTTCTGAGACTCATCGGCAGTGAGCATCCACGACTCCTGTACCTCGCAGGATTCGAACCCAGGACCTTCCGTCTTACGCATAAATGACTAACCTCTGGATAACTGAGCCGGCATCCAACGGTGTTAATGTCTGGCTCTGATCAATCTAGAGATTTTGGTAGTTACTGCTTACACGTGACAGCGTTAAACTCCACCTGTCACATCTCATTAGAACTCCGAGAATTTCCTCACGAATCTGGTCACTAGTGAACACATTTTACGAATTTTTCAATTAGATTTATGGAGATTAATGTTTTCACACACTAAAATCATCAATCAATCATTGTTAAACCTGTGTGTTGCAAAAGTCATGTATACGCACTGCTGATGAGTCCTATATCAGGAAGAAACGGCCGCCTAATACTTCCACGTTTCTAGGAGTGATCTAACAATGATTAATCGTTCTTCTCACTGTGTCAAAAAAGATGAATCGCAGTCATTGTCCATATAACTTAAACTGACAGAAAAAATAAGAACGGGAACATCAGCCCTCATTGTTTCTAATTTTTGTCTATTATCTGCTCATATCTTAGTTATACCAGAAAGACAATTAACATAATAAATCATGTAGACAGAAATATTGTTGGATCCTTTATTTTAACAATCACACTATTCGTTTCAACTGTTTCAAGTGAAATCTCCCAGTTATAATAGTTTAACTAAACAAAACTATCATCTTCATACAAAAACAAAATCCTATCAATGCAATCATTACATAATTAACGACCATCATCTTTTTTCCTTTAAAACCAATTGAACAAAATGAAATTCCTTTCCCAAACTAACATTGCAATACAATATGATAATACTTATTGATTTAAAAAACTAGTAAAATACTACTACAAACAGATAAATGAAGTGTAAATTAATAATATTTTATTAAATGAAGAAAAGAAGACAATTTATTGGTGTGTAGTTGGAGCGTAACTACTACATTTACATCCTGTGATCCACATAGCTATACACACCCACACACAGCCACACACACACACACACACTCACACACACACACACCCTCACACACACGTATGGATTAAACAAGTGAATGGAAGTGAAGTGGACTATGCAAGGGAAATCATCACTTTTCAGTGATTGTATTTTTTATTGTTTTTTTTCCGGTTTGCTCATACACCATAATAAAAGAAGCAATAAAAATCGATGAATCAATCGATAATCGATGAATTGAGCGGGAAAACATCACACACACACAGATGAAAAGAAAAGAATAGAAGATACACATAAGTAAGTAATTGGGATAATCCTTTCTGTTTTTTTGAGGTTACATAATTTCTCTTGAAATAGTAATCATCATCATAATAATAATAGTGTCCAGAATAAATTAAAAACCGTGTGATAATGTAAATCACATTATTGTTTGTAACAAATTCATTTGTCATTAGGAAAAAAAAATCGAGTGAAGAATTGATGAACAGCATTAAAAGAGGATTATTTTGTAAGTGTAAAATGCAATCAAATTTGAAAATTAAGGTCAAGAAAATAAATTAAAAAAAAAGGAGAAGAAGAGAATAACTGTTTTTCTCTTGTATTTATTTTTCGTTTACACATATAGTAAAAATTTATTTCTCTATATAATAATAAAGAAATTATGAAAATATGAGAAAAAAGAAAAGCTTATTGAGTCGATTTTATGGAATGAGGGTAATAGATGAACTTGGAATGAAATGATGAGATATGATGGATATTTTTGACTGATTACTTAACCAAACAGATTTATTCATCAATGCGTATTATGTTCAACTGAGTATATGAATGATGAAGAACGAAAGTGTTTATACGTCGTTATGAGTGTCATGGGAAATTAGTTCAAATAGAATTGGCAGTGTCAAGTAACTAGACAAATATAAAAACAATAGAGATGTGGAGATGTTAACAAATAATCTCAGATACAGACAGATATTAGAGGTAACCAGTCATTCGAGTAAGTTCATTACTAATACACATAAGTGTAGACAATTAAACGTTATTGATGTTGTTGAGTAGTTTTTTCAAGCAAGATGATTGATATTTTGGGGCAGAGTTTTGGAGGTTTGCGCTTTTATACATTTGAAATCATCAATCAATCATTGTTAGACCACCATTAGAAACCTGGAAGCACTGGACGGCCGTTTCGCCCTGGTATGGGACTCATCAGCAGTGTGCATCCACCGTTGGATGCCGGCCTAGTGGTCCGATGGTAAGGCGTTCGCCTACAATGCCTAAGGTCCCGGGTTCGAATCCTGCGAGGAGCAGGAGTCTTGGATGCGCACTGCTGATGAGCTCCCATACCAGGACGAAACGTCCGTCCAGTGCTTCCAGGTTTCTAATGGTGGTCTAACAATGATTGATTGATGATTTCAAATGTGCAAGATGATTGAATTGTGAAGCCTTCATTAGGAAATTATTAGCGCCTAATGTAATTCACAATTGCTAGTCCCTCATATTCTACACTTAAGACATTTCGGAGGTAAAGTTTAAGCCGAAAGCAAATTTTCATGTTTCAATAAAACATTAGGTTCCGTTTTATATAAAATAAACCTTAAATCAAAGTCAGGATATAAACAACAAAGTGCCATCCAAATCAACTATCACTGAACGATTTATAATATCGAATTAAGTTAAACATATTTGGTATGAAATTCTGTAAAAGAGTGAACAAACGTACATCAAGATTTATTTTGATATAATATGTAGTATTTAACTTTTTACATCTGTTTCCTACATAAAATTACCACAAATAATTGAAATTCTTATTGAAAACGAAACTAAGCAATTCTTGTGAATCATTCAAACATTATGTTTTTCTTACATTTAAAAATCATGAATCGACAACCATTGTTAGACCATCATTAGAATAAATCAGG
This sequence comes from Schistosoma turkestanicum, assembly GCA_944470395.2. Classification (NCBI taxonomy): domain Eukaryota; kingdom Metazoa; phylum Platyhelminthes; class Trematoda; order Strigeidida; family Schistosomatidae; genus Schistosoma; species Schistosoma turkestanicum. The sequence continues at coordinate 12,011,832 of OX103972.1, forward strand.
AAGCACTGGACGACCGTTTGGTCCTGATATGGGACTCATCAGCCATGCTCGTCCAAGAATCGCAGGATTCGAGCCCAGGACATATGGTCTTGCACACGGACGCCTAACCTAACAATAATCTCCATAACTCTAACTGAAGAATACTTTTAAATTAGTTAAATGCGAATAATAACAGTGAGGATGACTAATTTTCAACAAAGTTGTCATTAAATACACTTTTAGATAATATGTAAGAAAAAATATATGTACAGAATTAAAATTTTCTACCAATAATTGATTGACTTACCGGCATCCCAAATCGATGAACAACCAATCTCAATGCTTCATCTGCTTCCAAACCAGAAAAATTTAGAGATTGTAGAAGAATCCTATATGAATAAGAAAAAGTTTGGTTTTAGATTTTCAGTTATCAATAAAAATCAATAATTTTCTAAATATACAATAATCTTCCAATTTGATGATCACGAAAAGTTAAAACAAGTCAAATGACAACGGAAGCTCTACTGTTAATCAAGTTTAAACATATTTTCAGATTGAAAGAATAACCAGAACCAAATGAATGATTTACTGATAATATTATATCCGCTTCACTTCATCATGGTATTTACTTCCAGTCAAGTTAGTTTTAATATTTATCTCAATCTAATTACACATTAATTGCAATCTAAATGCATATCTTCAAATATAGAAAAGAACTGAATTGCCTGCGGGAAAAGTCATCTACATTGATCGATTATTGAAAAGCAATCAATATCATATTGTCTAAGAGTTTGTGAAAATGTAAAACATATATATTTCACTGATAATTTGTGAATTGTTGTTTGAATCGCTTCATTGATGTTTAGCAGATGTGCATCATGTGCCGATTGCCTCAGAATGCAAGTACATCCAACTGACGAGTCCTAAATAATTTGAGGCCAATGTCTAGGATTTCATTTCTAGCCATCATATATTTTTGTTAAAATACTTTAATTGCTTGAAATTTGTGTGAAAGTTGTTATCACATCACATCATACAAATCAGATTGCAATATACACTGACTTAATCAAATGATTAATGAGTAACTTACACTCTTTAGATTTATATCAAAAATAACGAATAGGAGTGAGGATAATGGTTTTTTATCCCTTCCATCAAAAACATATTGCTACATTTTACTGATGAATGGAAATCACAAGAAAATTTAAAAGCAACATTATTTTAAGTTCATTGTCCATAATCTTACTAACCCTAATCAATATCAGACCTTCGATATTGTGCGCAAACGCCCTAACCGTTAGACCACTGAGCCGGTATCTAACGGTGTTAATGTCTAACTTGATCAAATTCACGGAGTTGCGCAACCTCATACACACTGTATACATCCGAACAGGTTTGAACTTCACTGGTCACGACTTCCCACTAGAACTTGGAGAAGATTCCTCACCAAGCTAGTCACTAGTGGACACATGTAATTGCATTGCGGGATTGTTGTGAAGATTGTTAAGTTTTATTTGTAACCATGAATCGATCAATGTTAGACCACCATTAGAAACCTGGAAGTCCCATACCAGGACGAAACGGCTGTCCAATGCTTCCAGATTTCCAATAGTGGTCTAACATTGATCGATTCATGGTTACAAATAAAACTTAACAATCTTCACAACAACCCCACAACCTAATCAATATGTAATTGTGATGTTCGACTAAAACGTTAAGCATTTGATTTTTCGATAATAAATGAATGAATAAAAACTAGGCAAACTTATTTTGATAAAACAAATTTTTGTTACATATTGGACATGGATTTATTTATGTCTATGAAGTCATTTACTTAGTTGAACACTGCTTCCGAAAAGGTAAATCAATGATCAACTATTTTAAACGATCTACTTTAGTTGAAATTATCTGCGCTTACTTATCTTTACGTGAATAATTGATATAAATTTATATATATATCTAGTAGAAACGTTACATAAATAATATATGTTTTATTGAATCGTGTATCATATGTATACATATATATGTTTATATACTAGAACTACTAATAACTATGATAAATCACATCTTAACGTGATCATATTTGTTTATATTCTCACCAAAACGTTTAGATGAAAAAAAAACAAAACAAGGACAGCTATCGCAAACAAAAACAAAAGATAACAAAACAAGTTAGAGAAGAAAGATTATATGCTGAAGAAAAACATATTTATCTATCACACATTGTTTACTATGTCTTTATGTCTTAAAATTAGCTCATATAAGAAGCAATCGATTCTATTTAGAAGAGAAATAATTCACTACTACTACTACTACTACTACTACTACTACTACTACTAACAGTACTACTGCTGACGTTTATTCATCGTAACTTCTCATCCTAAGTAGAAAAATGTATTAAATGGTAGTTAATTAGGCAATTTTTCAATCACTGTAGGACATGAAGAAAATATTCCATTGGCTCAGGTTGTTAGATCATTCAATAGGACAAAATGAGATGAAATTATTTCGATGAATAGTGAAGGAGTTGGAATAGTGTCGTATTCATAATGAGAAGAATGACTAAATGTTGAGATTATGTTTGGACAGCAAGGAAAGAGTGAATAAACCTGTTCAACTGTAATCCGTGTGACTAAATCGAAGTCTCCAATTAGTGACAAAAGATATTTCCTATTAGTATGTACCTATCAACGTGAATAAGACTATTAGTCAATGAGGAAATTTAAATTATAATTTGATTAATATGTTTTAATGTAACACCATTTATAAAGTAATAAAACTTGCAGTATGCTTTCTTTTTACAGTCATCATGAAATCCTATTATCATCACATGTTTTCCAATATATCGTCAAATATCTGGACCTATCATAGCACTGTTATTTAAGTCATTGATCTATTGAAAGGTTTCAGCGATATCGTGAATTACTTACAGCTAGACAGGTATCTTGCTGAATGTCGGCACTCGCGTGCGAGATTGACGGCCTTAGATTCAATTTCCCGATTCAAGATTACTGATATGCAGTGCTGAGGAGTGCCAAATTATAACTTATTGGAGATATGGCGTTTTTAGGTTTTAAACAGCAATCTAGCTAATAATCAGTTTGTGAGTGAGACTATAAAAATTCTACAACTTACACAAATCCCTCTTTACTTCTTGAACAATATACACATCTATCGATCGATCATGGATTGAAAGTCATCTTCACAAGTCAGCACTTAATCACATGTCCATTTATGTATTGTTGACAAATTTCAAACTAATCAAAACTTTAACAAGATGGAAATTGTCTCATGAATGCAAGCTCAAACCCTTTGACAATTGGTGAACTCTTAACTACACCAAACTGATATGCATGATCTTACATTTCATTGTCAGCTAATATGATACACAACACTTCACTTAAAATATTTAATTATCAAAAGAATTTTACATACCCGGTTAGCGTGTATACATTGGTTTAAGAAAAAAAAATCAATGTGCAAAACCAGTTAAATAAAATCAATGTAAATAAATTACACCACTACAAAAAAACAATCACATGTGTATCAATGAACTGTTTTTTTTAAAAACAAAAAAAAAAAGGAATGTCAGTTCATTTCACACTAATTGAATGTGATATTATGCAAAATGAAAATATTCTTCTATTCACAGAATAATAATGATAATAATAACAAATTTTTAAGGAAAAGAATTTCTCAGCATGATCTATTTTATACTGATAATTTTTTTGTTTGTTTGAAAGTGTATGTATTTTTGTTCAGCAGTTGATAGGAACTAATTTATTTTTAGAAAAAAATTTGTTATAGTGTCAATTATGTATTGTAATTTTTAAGCTCATAGAGAGAATACTGAAATGATTAATGAGTTTTTCAAAACAAATATTAGTAATGCCAAGTGAAATTTTAAAGAATTAACAGAAATATCAATAAAGTTTCGAATGGTTTATATTACGCAACAGATTATACTGATACATTCATTATCTAACATATACATATATATATATATATATATATATATATATATATATATATATATATGCGTTCATACTAATGTTGAATATATTGAAGTTATAATACAATCTGATAGACAAAGATGGTAGAAATCCATTAAGTCACTGACAAGTGGATTAAGTCATGTCGATAGGTGTCTACTACTTGGTTGGGGTCCGCGAAATGATAGTAATCGAGGGTTGGAGACCTTGAATTACATGGTTCAAAATCGTTTGAAATGGTGCCGGTGCATTCATTCTTTGTGTTCGCTGAAATCCTAACCATTTGAATTCTTCATCACTTTTATCTTTCTCTTTATAAAGTTATTTCACTGGTTTATACTTCTTGAATTATATCTTCGGACAGTGATCTCTCTTAAAACTGTTGATACTTCTACTTTCTCTACTATTACCAACTAACTTACTTACGCCTGTTACCCCCAATCGAGCATAGGCCGCCCACCAGTCTTTTCCAACCAACCCTGTCCTGGGCTTCCCTTTCCAGTTCTGTTCAATTTTCGTTCATTCTTCTCATATCTTTCTCTATTTCTCGGCGTAATGTGTTCCTTGGCCGTCCTCTTTTCCTTTTGCCTTGAGGGTTCCAAGTGAGGGCTTGTCTTGTGAGACAGTTGTGTGCTTTCATAATTTAGGGTCCTATCCACTTCCACCGATTCTTCCTGATTTCCTCATCCACTGGCATCCAGTTTGTACTCTCTGAAAGTAGGTTGTTGATGACAGTGTCTGGTCCACGAATCCAAAATATTTTGCGTGGACAACTGTTAATAAACACTTGCATCTTCTGGATGATGGCTTTCTTAGTTCTCCAAGTTTCCGCTCCATACAGTAGAACTGTCTTGACATTTGTATTGAAAATCCTTATTTTGGTTTTGGTTGAAAGTTGTTTGGAGTTCCAGATATTTCTCAACTGTAGAAATGCAGCCCTTACTTTGCCAATCTGCGCCATCACATCTGCATCAGATCCACCTTGATTGTCGATGTTGCTGCCCAGATATGTATTATGGGATTTGAATCGGTTACCTCATCTCTGTGCTAATGTGGTATTGCAACTTGAACTGATATACGTACGTACGTACGTACGAAGTTCTATGTTGCTGTTGACGATGATGATGATAGACAAAAATTATTCAGTAATTAATGAGAACATTGAAAAGAACAATATAGATATAAAATGATTTGTTGACAATTTCTATATTTTTTACACGTAATAATAAAGCATAAGTAGCGCACTAAATTCTTTTGCATGTTGATAAAACTTCCAGTGTGAATAATAAACATCACTGATATCAATGATATACGAAGAACTTACCAAAGTTCAAGTTGTCATATCAAAAAATCAATACAAAGAAAATTACCAAAGTCTAAAGCATATTAATGTTAGTTAAAGACAATTTGAAATTAAAAAAAAAATGAGGTCGAACGATAAAAACAATATGAAACTTGTAATTTCGGAGTGGATAGGATAAATGATAATATTATTAAGGCTTCTAACCATTGATTAAAATTCCATTCCGGACTATTAAATGAAAATCTTAATGTCCTCAATTAGCCTTAAGTAAAATATTAATGTATATGTCTCCTGCCCTTTTTCACACTCATCCAACATATTCATTCACCGTTAGAATACTGTTATTATAAGAAGAATGAACTAATTATTAAATTTTACAGTTTTTACTTCTCAAACTGATCTTAATTGGAGAGCCACTGAAAATCAGGAAAGCTGAACAGCTATTTTATTTCAATATGGGACTCCTCAGTAGACAGTATTTAAAACGAACTAAGTAGTATAGAGATCTTAAACACACTGAAAGATTTTAATATCTAAGGTTCGATATCTCGTGAGGTCGTGGATGAGCAGTCCTACAGTAGTGAACGTGAACACAGGTGGGGCACCCGAATTGTATTTAACGAAAATTACAGAGTTACTCAGTAAAATAGGAAAACCATATCGTAAATCGTTCATTTGCAAAATATCAGTCCATCATATTATCGAACTGGACTGTTCCTGTTGCAAAACATCAATCCATTGTCACTATTCATGCGTTTCATACAAATTCCATTGTGTTCTAACTCTTCCTTTCTTGATCTTCCCCCATCTTCTGCTGCCAGACATTACGTTGACACTCACGTCATATACCACTTATAAGTAGCTCGCACCACACTACTACTCAGTGCCTCCTGAATTTTAATAATAATTTTTACTAATATTAGCTTGTGATGTGAACTATATAATGTAACTCTAGTTTTATAAAAAAAAATAATCTTTTTTTCTAAACTTATCATTAGTAATAATCTTTGGAAAATGAAATTCATGGCACACTAACAATTGTCAACCTTCCTTATTTATAGATTTTAATCAAAAAATCTATCCATCTAACTATTATTTTATATATATATATATGCTATATTAGGTAAGGCATATTGAACAGTTCAAAATAGAAATTTGATCAAGAAAATGAACATTAAGTTAGTATTATTATACTTGTCATGATTATATTTGCGATAAAGTTTCGCTTGATGAGATACTGGAAAAAAAAGTGAGTAGCAAAAAAAATAAATTATAAAGTAATCAATAATAACTAGAATAAATCGATGAAATCCGTGCAAACAGATTAAATTGTAATAGTCTGCTAAGTTTCCTAATGTAAATACTTTGTAAAGAGAGAACAATGATTATTTCAAGCTGTAATTTATCATTGTTGATATCAGATTAAATAAGGAAAATAGATAAGTTTTACATGGATTATGTATAAAAAATATCACATATACTTCATCGTTAACATTTAAATAATAATAAAAACTAGATTGTTTATGTGAACATCATTTCATATTATTTTGATCGATTAAAACAATCTACTAGACAAATAACTCTGAGTGTATTTAAGAGATAGTATTTTGTATTCATGTATATTCTGTATTCAAGTATATTCAGTGCGTAAATTATTGAGATTCAAGGCAACTAAGGAATTGATAGGAAACTAGTTCTTAAAATCAGTAAACAAACCATGAAACGATCAGCAACAGTTATCTCTGATACTACTGGATAACAATTATTAGATATGATGAATGGACTAAAACTTGAAGTTTTAATGTTAGTCAGTCAATTACGACGTAGAACATCATACGTGTTTAGGTACATCAGTTCAAGTTGCCATACCACATTAGCATAGAGAGAGATGAAATTGTCAATTCAAATCCCATAGGAGTTGAGATATTAGAAGTATTAGCAGTAATCGGAGAGATTAGTGTTCGAAGATATAATTCAAGAAGTATAATCCAGTGAAATAAGTTTAAAAAAAGAAGGATAGAGGTGATGAGGAAGTCAGAGGATTAGAATTTGAAAGAACACAGAGAGTGGGGACACCTGCACGATTGCAAACGATTTCGACTCATGTCATTCAAGGTCTCTAACTATCGATTACTAGCATCTGACGGACACCACAGTACTCAGCATTAGTATATTTGGTGGTGTTGGATTCGAATGCATTTTTATTTGTGGCCATGTACTGCTGAATAAAGTTGCGTATTTAAGAAGGTTCAGTTTCTGTAGTGGTTCGGCTAGCTACTGTCGGTTTATTATGAAACTTATCGTCAAGGAAGTATATTCTTCTTAAACCAATCAATCTAGACTATACTTCATGACAATTTCAGAAAAACTCAACTCAAAAATCTATTACAATAAATAATATAGGAAATTTTCTGAATTCTATGAACTAAGTATCATCTGTAAAAAAAACACTTGTTGTATATTCAACGAATCAGAAAATTGAAAATATTTTACTCGAACCAATGAAGTGTTCAACTCAAAATCAAAGTTTTTACAAGTTTTTACAAATTACAATTCACCGTTTGTTGATTTTTTCTTGGTGAAGAGGAAGCCAATCGTAAAAAGGAAATAGTAGTGTTTTTTAAAAAGACAAAACTATGAAACATATTCAAATTACGATTAGTTTAACCTAAATATAAGACATGAATTTATTTTTAGTAGTTAGTAGCTATTATTATGTAATTATTGCATAATTATTGCCTTATTAATAAATCATAAAAATATTAATCAACATTTACTTGATGAACAACACTTGTTAAATAACTTATGCACAATTAATATTATGAAGGAGGGTGTAATGTTTTGGCTGCTGCAATATTTATTTTTACTGTTAATGGACTAAAACAAACGATCCTTTTGGAATTTCTATCTGCCTGTCTATTTGAAATCTATATGTGTATCTATTTGTTCATAGATCAAATATATATATGTATATATATATATATATATATATATATATATATATATATATATTACAGGGTTGTGAAGATCGTTAGGTTACACGTTTTCTGAAACCATGAATCGATCAAAGTTAGACCACCATTAGAAACCTGGAAGCACTGGACAGCCGTTTTGTCCTGGTATGGGACTCCTCAGCAGTGCGCATCCACGACTCCTGCACCCCGCAGAATTCGAACCCACGACCTTCGGTATTGTGCGCGAACGCCTAACTACTGGATCACTGAGCCGGTATCCAATGGGGTTAATGTCTAACTTGATCAATTCACGGAGTTGCGCGACCTCATACACAGTCTTTGGTAGTTATTGTCTACACCCGAACAGGTTGAACTTCACTCATCACGTCTTCCGTGAATTGATCAAGTTACACATTAACACCGTTAGATCGATTCATGGTTTCAAAAATGTTATATATGTATAAATATACATATATATGTTAAGAAACGATACCAATAAAAGTTGGCCGATTGTACTGTTTCGTCAGCAATCAGATCAATCTATGCGTTGTTTAGTAAAAGTAGATTAGTAAATTTACGAAAAAAATACATATATACATGATGATAGCCTCTTTGATTGACAGGAAATATTGATTGTTTTTTCTTGATACTTTTTTGGTGAATGATGATTTTTCAAGGTTAAGAAAAAATAAGGTCGCAATTGTAAAGTATTATTTTTTTTGTCAGAGACTGAACATTTGTCAGAACAAATTGAAATAGTACATAAAAAAAAATGTATGTTAACCGAATGATGTTAAATATGAAAGTTATATTTTCAACAACAAAAATGAAATAAACGTTTGTCTTCAAAATATGTAGTAATAATAAAATGTATGAAGACAGCTACCCTTTTTCAGTGTTCAATAAACATGAAATATCTAGAATTTTTCTTTTTCGTTCAACGTGTCAGTGGTGTTTGTAAAAGTTTAATCTTCACTATTGATTTAATTGAATTCATCTGAAACTATGTTTATCGTTTTTCACTGAATACACTACTGTTGTACAATTCAAAACATGTTGGATTAAAAACGTAAATAACGTGAACGTTATAGGCCTGAATATAAACGACCGTCTGTAATAAAGTTCGGTCTTAAATGAAGCATTCAATTACTAAATGAACGGATACTGTACGCAAATAAAACATTGAGAAATAAGCGTGCTATAAATTCACAGTCACGTACCTTATGCTTAAAAATTAATCAAAATTTTAGTTTATATTTATTTGTAAAATTACAGTGCTTCGCTTTTCATTTCATTCTATTTTTTTATCAATTAATTTTACATTCAAAACTGAACTAAAAATTTGTTTAAGTTTGGATATAAAGTTTTAAAATCTAATCTGTCAACAGTGTCATGTTATTATTCTGTCTGTTTCTCTTCCCATCTATTTGGCCAAATTCTACATGTCCTGGGTAAAATCTTCATTATATAACTACTATCAAATGCGCAATATGTGACTTGATATGATTCTTTCAATCAATAATTTCAAAAACTTTCAAATGTCTAATCGTGACTTTTATGATTTATTGTGGAATAATAATAATAATAATAATAATAATAATAATTAAAAATGATCTGAATAAAAGACATTTTAGGAAATTAAATCTTTTATAACAAAATTGTAAGTGAATGATAATTTTTAATTCCTCTATGAGATTTTTATAAAAACATATGAAATAAGTGGAAAATTTGTCTGAATAATAATAACAATAATAATAATAATAAACGGCTAAAGAGATTCCAGCAAATACTGACACATTCTACCAGAATAATAACAATCAGGCAGCTGTCTGCCGCCTCTAATCCTTCAGCTGATGTCAACTTTTACTGAAAATGACTTTGATCTTGTGGTAAATCTCGTCTACACAAAAACCATACACCTACTAATTAAATTTAAAATGGTTTTTCATATAGTAGTTCTACTGCGGATCCATTGTCTATAAATGTCAACTAATTTTGAGGCGATACACTAACTTATCGATTAGATCAGACAAAAATTATGCTTCATTTTATGACAAACTAATTAGAATTGAAAATATATATATATATATATATCGGCTGAAAAAGTGATTCCAAATTCATGATTGGCTTATATTAAGTTACTTACTTGTAAAATTGTTATTCCCAAATGAATTCATTTTAATACATAAAATCATTCAGGTTTAAATTGTGTTCTTAAAAAAAGAGATTGGGTGAAATCATTTCTCTGACAAGTCATTTTCTGTAAATATAAAACTAATTAATCTATGAAAATTCAGTTTGATTACGAGCAACAACTAAAATGCTAAGAAGTCTTGAATAGTGACATCGATTAATTGTAAAATCACGTACGTAAAATCAGTTTGATGTAGATAACATCAAAACAGAAATACTCACACACAGTAAGTATAATTACAGTCTTGAGAGTAGATAAACATTTAACCTATTCATCAACATTACAGTTATCGAATTTTTCGAACTAATTCGCATTATTTAAATTGTAATGATCAACATTCGTAAGAGGTGTCGGTTCATTTAAACATGTTTTCGTACATAGACTATTGATGTGAATACAAGTTGTTTTATCAGGCTGTCAAAACTAGATCGAATAGACGTTGTAATCGTACTGCATAACGTTTGTATTAACACGTGAATAGATAACTCTTCCATAAACATATGATTCAATTTTATTGTTGTCAGATAAGTCATTGTTTTTTTATTGATTGATAAACATGGCTGAAATAAATACCTCGAAATTGACATATTCAACTAATGTCTCTTATATACCAGTGGACAAATATGTATTTTTAATTGGCTTTGTTAAAATTCCCTATATAAAAACAATGAATATGTTAAAAAGGAATTTTCTTCCGTAATTACAGATAGTGCAAACCCATTGAAAAGAAAAGAATCAAGGAATCATTAAATACGTTTCTCAACAAAAAAAGTATTTAGGATCTATGCACTTTTATTTCATTACACCCTTACTCAATAGTCAAACTTAAAGAGATCCAATTAAAGAGAATTGGGAAATAGTCATATTTATCAAAAGTTTTCCATTTATGAATAATTGACAGAAACATCCGATACAACATAAACGTGATATAATAAAAAGTAACTGATTCGTCATGAGTTATGATGTTGAAAAAAAGGAATCATGGTGGGCGGCATTAAAGTAAGATCGTCAAATGATATTAGTATAATACTCTTTCTTTTTTGTACTGATCGGAATTAGTCAGTTGTATTGGAAGTGAATTGAAAGTTGTTTGATCTCTCTATTTTACAAAAATAATTCAATCAACAATCTAATTTAAAGATTACTATTATTTTTATAGGCGAATGAAAGACTGAAATAATAAGAAAGTGGGTCACTTGCCTACTATATATATATATATATATATGTAAGGTCAACAGGATACTCTATTTACTTTGAAAAATGAGCAATAAAACATAAAAGAATAAAAATGGCAAAGAACAGAAAACAATTTTATTATTAAAATTAGATCGCTCAAGGGTAAAAATTATAAAATAATCAATAGATGAACTAGCTGGACAGCAAATGCATTTATCTTTAAAATATTAACTGTAATAGGATTGTAAATATATTGGTATGTTTCCTAGAAATTATCATGTTTAGGCATATGCAAATAGCTTCTGCTAGAAAAGTTCTGGACAGTGTTTTTAGAGGGTGGTGTTGTTTGAAAAATGATAGAATAGTAAGCGATCACCTGGCGAGTCCACTTGGAAAGGTTGAATAGTTTTGATTCCAAACTGATGGTGTACAATCAGTTTCAAAATCCTGGCGAAACGAATGATATAGAAACCCCTCCTAACCCAAGGTTCCATTAGACAGCACCAATGGACATTGTTCTATTATCTTATCGATCAGAATTCTAGACTTAAGGCTATGGGAATAACCCCAAATAAAATAGCCATTTTAAGTTTGGCTGCTCAGGTAGAAGACAGCAGAATCCTTATTGTTGTTAGCACCAAGTTGCTGTAGGTTTTATGTAAATCAAATCAAACCAATAGAAGTAGACATTTAAATATTCAGTGAAACTATAACGCATTATACTCGGGAATTTGAAATGGAAGCTAACAATGCAATCAAGAAATGATACTATGATTATTATTATTATTATCATCACTTTCTGTCTAAAATGACTACTCTCTATTTATAAAATTGTTGACTACCGAAATGTATCCTTTGATAATAATGCTGTACTCGAAAAAAAAATGCTTTTTCCTTCAAAAATACGCATTTTACCATCTTTTTGATCAATTTTTTAGTTAGAACAATTTATGAATTACGTCATTTTACATAATGTATCGTTATTTTTAAAAAAATATCCTATTCATTTTTTTGAATTAATCTTATCATATCTCTAAGCTGATGACCATTCTATGATTGTTTTCGAAATATATATATTTATCCTGATTTTAACGTAAATCAAAAATTTAAGCTGAAGAGTTAAAAACTAATAATGTTAAAAATAATTTCCTACCTAGGAAAAAGAACTATCTAATCTTTTTTCATATGAGTTAGCATTTTCATCTAACTGAGAATAATTTTTCAATTAGAGTTATGGAGATTAGTGTATTTTACACAATGAAATCATCAATCAATCATTGTTAGACCACTCTGGTCAGAAACCTGGTCGGGAAAATTCTGTAGATTGGTCAGAGTTAGATATTAACACCTTTTGGATGCCGGCGCAGTGGTCCGGAGGTTAGGCGCTCGCGCGCAAGACCGAAGGTCCTGGCTTTGAATCTGTGAGGTGCAGTAGTCGTGAATATGCACTGCTGATGTATCCCATACAAGGACAAGGCGGCCATCTTTCAGTGCTTCCAGATTTCTAACGGTGTGATAACAATAATTGACTGATGATTTCTATTTGAGAATACTTTTATAAATTTTAAGAAAAAAAAAATCATTTTTGGTGGAATTTTGCAAAACAGCTACTTGAACAATAAAACAGAAAATCGTAAAAATTTACAATGAATGTTTTATTGAAAGTAGTTTATTCGAAAAAAACACATTCAAATTATAAATCTTTCTAAAATATTTTTATTTAATAATTGAACATTTTAAATGTTAAATTTGTAAAAAACGGAAATGAATACGGTAATTATGCTGAAGAATAGATGAATGAATTCCTTTAAAAAAAATAATCTCTCTTTAGAACATACTCGAATAATTAATTTTAAATAATTAGTCAGATTTTTTTTTATTTTCAAAATAAATTTTAATCGAACAATAAGAAGGTAGAGTTAGTTTGAAAACTATGAAATAATTGTTGTATTTTATTTCGAAAAATCTGGTCTTACATAAATTTGTTAACGTGTTTATTTGTAAAAACTATTTATTACACGTATATATTAAATAAATATTCAATGAAACATAGAATGATAATTTTTTTTATCATAAATGAAGAACCAATTGAAAATCATCTTATTTCAGCCTAAATTTTACGCATAAATGCGTTGATAAATGCGTGTGTCAAGATTGCTCGAAATAATGTATCAAGAAAATAGATAACCTTTTTTTCTCTACAAAATCAATTTTATTTAGTCTTTTCTTATTGTTCTAACAAAATAATTCTAATAAATTATTTGTTTATTTTTCAAATTACATAAGCCACAAAATAAAAAAAAGATTTAATAAATAAGATAATTTAACAATAATCATGACTGACCTCGATTCTCGGTCATTTAGACAAATAGAAACGTGTTTGGTCAATGAAATGTTATAGTGAAAAAAAGCATGAAAAAATCTGCACATCTGGTTTAAGTGAACAGTCGCAGAAATGACTTTAATTTGTAAATGTTTTCTAAATAAAAAAAACTGTATTTACCATCTTCTACCTAATTAGCAATAGACTGATATGATTTTGTAAAATGTTTAATGTATTTATTTACAAGGAAAAAGGGATATACCATGCTGATTGATATTATTACTGAATAAACAGGGTAATTCTACATGAGTACTTAGTTCATTGTCACAGACTCTAATATTTTTTTGAACTCATTATTGAGAATTCAGTTAAGCGTAGAAAACATGAGTTATAACTATACATCATCTTAACAGATATCTTGAAACGTTATCGACGCACGGTAAATAATTGAGATGACAACTTCACCTAACACATATACATGTAATAGATACTTTGTAAAGTATTCTGAATTATTTTATAGATGCGAGACACGTTTTGATCAAACTACGCTAGGATGAAAGACGTCTACTGCTGACATTTCTTTAAGATGTTTACGTAATAAATGGATATCTTGCTTACGCCACAAGTGACAAACATACCCATACCGAGATTTCATCACCTACCAGGCTATCAGCACTGATGAGACTTCCAAAATAAGGCAAGCAACCGACACACCTTACTACTTCACTCCTTATCCACTAGTTTAGACGCCGACGTAAGTCACTTTTGGAGTATTACTTTGTATTTGGAAAGGGAAAATCGCATCTTGAACATGCTTGGATCGTCGCTTAGAATGGTCAGAAGAGTGTGTAGTTTGTCAGCGTCTTCCCTAAACAGAACTATGTCATTCGCACAGTTAATGACAATACAAATAGAGAAGAGTAAATTCGTGAGAAGAAATTTATATCGCAATTTTAAAATTCAATATTTAATGGAAGCTAAATTATAAATGCTCCGGTTGTTGTCATGTCACTCAAATTCTCCACCTATCAATTACGAAAATCGCACTATATTCATTATATTTAGTACGAGTAAAATACACTGAGCAGTAGAAAACTGCCAGTTTTTAAATTCTAGTAGTTAAGTCCAATCTAGTTAAATTTTCTTGATAAACTTGATGAAAGAATTATTAGTAAATAACAATAATAAACAAATAATACATGAATTTTCAAATAAAAGAGGTTTGATCAATTGCAATTTTTAATTAATTTACTGTAATAGAAAAATTTGACATGTCACTTTGAATGAACTTACATTGTAACTTCTTTTGGATTGATTTCATCCGTTGGTGGTAGACCAAGAAATGCACCAATTTTTGAACGACATAAATCAGTATTATTTTGAATAAATTTCGAGATTTCTTGACTAGAAGATAAGTTTAAGAAATGATATCTTGCCAAGTATTTAAGACCTTTTAATGGATTTCTACAAAAAAGAGAAGTAACATGTATTTGTTATTCTAATGGTGGCATTTATTTATGAAACAGTTTGAAAAAGAATTTACAAATTTGGTACGCAAAAACATTATAATTTCATTCATTTATATGTTAATACAATTTCATTTGGAAAGTATAAGTGAATAAGTAACTACTGAGATTACAGAAAAGTCAAAGTTGAAATCAGTCGAAGATCGAAATAGCTTAAGTTTATATTGTATACGTCACAGATGATTATAACAAAAACTGATAAGTAATACATCTGACAAAGTTAACACCTCTTGCAACCACAAACACACCGGGACTTTCAGAAGACAATTTATACATCTAAGTATAGAAACATTCAAAGCTTACACTAGAAGATATTTAGTGAAGTAGTAAATATTTGTTAGAGACCAGAAAAACAGTTTAGCACTGATCAAATTAAACAATCAACTGATTAGGGGATTAAGGGGTCAGATAGTAATTCGATGAAAGAAATATGAAACTGGTTGGTAAAACTTGTATTTATTTATATAAGACTGGATGATCGATATAATAATACGGCTACAAGTTAAACGAATAAGCCATCACTTGGTTGGTGATATCCATGGTGTTAAATTTTATTTAAATAACAGTAGTCAATAACAATGCAAATGTACATTGTTGACAACAAAGCGTATAATGATATTTCGGTGCAAATAAGTTTATGTAATGAAGAAAACTTTGAAAAATGTTTTCAATCCTACAGCTAAATATTGTGTTCTTGATAGGGTCGGTGATGAAAACGATTTGAAATATTCTTATAAAATTATTCCAAAAATATGATAGCCAATTATTTGGATGCAGTATAGGTAAATTTAGAGCATTCTTCGACACACTGTGTACTTGAGAAGATAGTCTATGTCATATCTTAATCTTATGACGAACTGCGCTGAAAATCGGTTCACAAAGGGCGGCTCACAGATTTATTCCACATGAAGACTGATGTCAGACGGGGTTGCTCACTCTCACCCTTTCTATTTCTCCTGGTGATCGACTGGATTATGAAGACATTAACATCTCAGAGCAAGTAATGGATACAATGAACAGCTCGAATGCAGCTGAACGATTTGAACTTTGCAGAGGATTTAGCCGTTCAATTCCACAACAACAAATGCGGGAGAAGACGATCAGTGTAGAAGTAGCCTCTACAGCAATAAGCCTCTAAATACACGAGTGAAAAAGCAAGATCCTCCAATATAACATAACATGCATGTTTATATCTTTGTCAATATATGTGCATTTATTGTGGAGACTGACTGAATTTTAGAATGGAATACTCAAAGGTTTACCAATAGTAACATAAACGTCATACTCGATCAACAGGTTAGCGAACTATCTGTACTCAGTAGCTTAATGGATAATGTACTGGCATCAGAAGCACCGGACGGGTGAGGTCACGCAAAATCCTTAGATCAATCAAAGTTAGACATTACCACTGTTGGATACCGGCCCAGTGGTTCAGAGCTTAGGCGTTCGCGAACAATACTGAAGGTCCAGATTTCAGATTCTGCAAGATGCAGAAGTCGTGGATGCGCACTGCTGATGAGTCCAATACCAGGACTTGATGGCCATCTTTCAGTGCTTCCAGATTTCTAATGGTGGTCTAACAATGACTGATTGATGATTTCAAATATATACACATGTTAACAAACATTGATTGAATTTCAGTCTTCGATTTCGACAACAAGATAACGCATTCCTTACTAATGATAACATCAATATGATGATTGAAATACAGTTCTAAGGGATGTTCATCAACTTTTCATTGTTGATTGATAATCATAGATAAATTCAGAGCTTCAATTCCAACGCAATTGAAAATAGCATAAGTTAGAACACACACAGTTTGTTGAGAAGTTTATATTAGATTACCGCTATTATTATTATTATTATTATTATTATTATTATTATTATTATTATCATGAACTACTTACCGATTAAATAAATTAATGCCTACAGCATAAATATGTTTACGACAATTGAAACATTGATCAGGTTGAAATAATGCAGTGATTGATTTTAAAAAACAATCATGTTTGATAAAATACCAAGCATTATTTGCATTATGATAACATTTAGTTAAATTATCAATATATGTATAATTACATGGTTGTGATAAATAAAATTGCCAATTTAATATACATGCTTCACAGAGATTATGCTGTTGTTGTTGTTGTTGATTGATTGAATGATTGAATAAAAATTGATCAGAATGATTTGTTCCATTGTGATTAGTATCATTCTTCATAAGAATGGTATTTGCATTTGCAATTTTATTGGCTAAATGTTTGTTTTTTTCATTTGCATAATCGCCATCACCAGCATCATCATCATGATCATCATCATCTTTTTTGATTTTAGTTATTTTGACGGATTTCGAATAATGGTGTAGTTGTTGTAATTGTTGAGATTGTTGTGTTTGTTGTGCAGGCAGTTGCATATTATCCTTAATCATCGGTTGTAGTGTGTTTGATTTACGTTTCCATATTGGTGATAATGTTAAATTAGGATCCTGCTCAATTTGTTTTTGTTCAGCCAGAAAACATGACTAAAATAAAATTATGAAATCGTCTCAATTGTTAATTTTAATTATTTCACATAATTATATGACTGAGAATAAGTTTTATCATTCAAAATAGTTTTCATCAAAGATAGACATCATTAGTTAAAATATTATTACAAAATGAACTGTTTAAAGTGTTAAGACAACAAAAAAAGAATGCAACTACACCCATCAGATTGAACATAGGACCTATAAATCTATAATTAATTTAGGATTATGTGATAAACATTGTCATCGTTGTCTAGTCTTTTAGTACTCAGTGAGTTCCGTGAATAAAGTAATCGATGATTAGAGACCCTGAATAACATGGCTCAAAACCGTTTGCAATGGCGCAGCTGCATTTACTCTCTTTGTTCTCTCAAATCCTAAACTTTTTACTTATTCATCACTTATCTTTTTAAGTCTATTTCACTAGATTCTATTTCTTGAATAATATCTTCAAAACCTAACCTCTCCGACTATTGCTAATACCTTTACTATCTCTACTACTATAGGATTTGAAATGACAATTACATTTCTGTGCTAATGTGGTATGGCAACATGAACTGATGTACTTACGTACGAAGTTCTACGTTGCTATTGATTGATTGATTGATTTGTAAATAAAGTTGCAAGATGAACACTGCTCTAAGTGACTCGATGTCAACCATGATGGGATTGGCTTTCTCTATTAGATTCGAAACCATGTCAACCGGCCTTACAGTTTGTAATGGTACTGTTAATCTATTCGGACAACATGTGACCTACAAGGCTAATAATACGGGGCTCGAATAACCCATTATTAGCATTTCAATCTATGAAACTGAGTGATACGAGATTGAATCTGTCAGGAAGCATATGTTTCCTCAGAATAACAAGCATACCTTCTTGGCGAGTATTAAGTGGCACAGAACCTAACAGGCAGAGTTTTTTCATGACTGTCTTTAGACACATGACATCTTCCAGTCTTTCAATGGTTAGAATACTTTTAAACTAGTAAATGAGGGCAGATGGTCTCCATTTCGAAATTAAGTCAGTTCAAGATATAAGAGTGATCATTAAGAAACGTTAATGTTCCTTGTCAAAATACATATTATTATTATTCACAGTTTTATTTTATAGTGCGATAATTTTCATTTAACTTCTGACTACTTTATTCCTTAAACATGTACGAAATCTCGATTGGTCAACAACTGACACTGTTTAATACCTTAAAAACCATTTTTGGTCCAAAAACAAAATGAGATCAACTAGGAATAATACTTTAGATCATAATAAAAATTGTCAAGCTTTGTATGTTACCATGTCATTATTTATAATAACCACTAAACAATCTAATATTAAACGAGTAAGAATCAATTAATCATATAATTTTCCACTTTATTATCATGATTTGTTTCTATAAATTGGACTGTTTTCATCAAGCATTAATTAGTAACCTTCCATACATGGTGATATATTATCCATTTGCATATATTATCTACTGGCATAGATATCTATCAAAATCAATCTGTCCTCAAAACAATCAGGCATATATTTGACGATAGATCTGATAATGTCATTTATGTTGTTGTTCCATGCTCTGAAATAAGATTACTCTTCTATACACAATTCATTTGTTAAAACAAGAAGAATCTGTTCTGCCAGTTCTTAAACTCAGTGTGCTGTGTGACGTTTATCGTTTCAAAACGCCCAAGGGATTGTAACTTTGTCATTTATCTAGCGTACTTAACTGTATTCAGCTTATTTTTAAAAAATCTTCTCAGATTGACTATTTAACCTGTAAGATTATGTGTTTCAATGAAAACTAGGCATTCAGTTATCATTCAAGATAATTTGACTCTAAGAAAACTTGAGAAGAAACAAATAACCTTAAATTTTGTATGTTATGGATGTTTGATATCTAAGCAAATATGAATTCAGATTTTTAGAAAATTATTTTTATCAATTAATTTAGTCCATGAATTCATACTTTCTTCTTGAATCCCATTGTCTGTATCTAATCTGTTCAACTACTACTGAAACTTTTACTGCTTATACTACTCTGGCATTTATCATTACCATTTCATTTTTATTGCACTGATCCAATCAAGGCATTTTGAATAGATGCGTCTGTATACCATATGCCCGTATAATTGATTGATTGATTGATTGATTGACTGACTGACTGACTTAAATCATAATTTAGTCTGAAGGAGAATGCAAATATACTAAACCAATAATAAAACTTTCAGATTCAGTATGCCAATTAATGATGAAAAGTTTTCTGCTTGAATTTTTAAATAAAAAACAAATCAAATAATTTGTTGCAAATTCCCTGAATCAAACTTTATTCATATTTGTCGAGAATATTATTGATTTGTTTCATATTAGATCAACAGTTACAAAATGTTACGCTCGTCTCTAGGTATGCTTAAAACTATTACGGGTTCACTTAAGTCGAATAACGAGAACGAAACAATGAACTAGCGTCCAGGTAGGCTGCTGTGATCTCTTAACCAAAAGGTATCATCAAGAAGTCTTGATATAGTGTAGAAAGTGTATTCTACCAACACCCAGCCAGCATACAATGAATCCAAGCACTCAAATCGCGTTTATTTATACTCCATAGAGACGTCCTTGTGGAAGTCACAAAAACAGCACACTAAAATGATACAGTAACCAATCACAGCCAAGCATTTTCCTGGTGGGAAATGTGGTCTCAAGGTCAACCGATCGGTCTATGAAATAAATCCAAAATAAAGATATTTATTAAGCGATTTTGGGGGATCTAACATCCCCAACACAAAACTTCTGGGAGCAAAGTATAACAATACTTACCTAACTAACATAATTGTTATCACAAAGAGGCGACTGAACTTACAATGATTATAAGATGAAGATGACTCTTTTAATGAGAATAATATGTTAATTAGTACTAGGTAAGATAACATAAGGATAAACTAGAACCCTACTGTGTTAGATTGATGCACACTTAATTGACAGTGCGCATCATCTTTACATACTTACTTTTAAAGGAGTTTTACATTCGCCTGTTTTTGAATTCAGTCGTATAGTTGTTCCACGAATTCTTTCCATCCCCATTCTAGTAGTTGCACCTTTAAAGCATGAACACTTTGTGAGATCAGTTTCATTAGGTGCAGAATTGATTGCATTCGAAATATCTTGAATGTATTCTATTTATTAGTCCAGAAAGAAAATAACATAAAACGAAATATTTATTAGAAATGTGACATTTTTTTAAACAGAAAGCAAAGTTATATATACCAACTGATGATTTAGATAAATTGAAGTTGGGATCTTTTGAGGATTCAAGTCTTTATGTATCAGTTCAGCAGTCATTGGGTATGGTATTTACTAAATCTTTAATTGTGCGTGAATTATTTATTTAAGTGTACAACAAAACATATGACATTCAGAGAACTATGAAAACTGGAATTACTGTTCATTAGTGAGTTTCAGCTATCAGTAAATACTTATGACAACCTTAAAACAGATTAATAGGATATTCATTCAATATCCTTGGGATAATTGTTGGTCGTCCTTACTATTATTGTCACATCCTTCAAATATTGTTTCCTATTTGACCTAACTGTACAAATACGCATTGTCTGTAACATTTTATGACCCGGACCCGGATCCCCAGTCCGGGATCCTGATTCTCTTCTGAACTCGGACCTCGTACTTTCCGGATGCTTGGAGAAAACAGGTTCTACTTCATATCAATTCTTCTTCCTTTACTCAATAGGGGTCTAGGACAATCAGATTAGAGTAGGTTATCATGTCACCAGATCCTCAATCCTCGCTCTTGTTTTCCAACTAAGGTAAACTCGTAATAGTCCAAGCGTATCAAATTGTCATGTTTATGTTCATGAGTAACACAGATAAAATGTATCAAGACGATGACCAAAAAATATGCTGAAAACCTCTTTATTAGTGACATGAAACAAAATAAATAATTGGAAAATCAATTCATTTACAAGTAATTAGCTATGAGCCACACTCTGACTATGCAGGCTACTGAAAAAACTTGGTTGCTCAAACAGAAGCAAGTGAAGTGGAATCCCAACCTGATACTTGACGGTCAAATATCAAACGTCTTAACTGCTATATCACCACTCTGAATGGTAGGATATAAAAATTTATGGGGCCTAATTTCATAGACAGGAAATTATTTACAAAGTTTTCAACTTCTTAACATCCAATGTTATGCTGTGCTTGGCATCAACAAATAGAATATACAGTACAACTCAGGTTGATAGTCATAAGACTTTTTAGATGCCGTTCATAGCAATCAAAAGTAAGCATTACTATCAGTATTCATTATTTAACTGATATCAATGGAAAAAAACTAAATATATTGAGATCTCGATAAAACTGCCACAGTAATATGGATATTCTAGGATAATTCTTATGTTTCATAATTCTATTAAAAACAATTCTGTTACTCACTCTACCTTGAGATATTAATGAGCCAAATTACTGATGCATATTAAAAAGACACAACTATTACGATACATTTAATAGAGCCAGACTAAATAAACTGATGACACGGTAGTTGTTATAACAGTGGAAACATATATTCCCGGATTCATTTACTGGTATTTCTTCTGGTTAGCTAACCTACGGTCAATGAATTCGGGAAGTAGGGATGGGTTTTAATATCTCATCTTAATTTCTTTAATCGAAATATACAAACCGTTATCGAAATCTCATCAAAATCATTTCACATTTGTACATAACCAAAATATACTGAGATGAGTGCTTTTTAAAAATAGTGGTTAGAAAAAATAAGTAAAACCCACTTCATTTTGTTATTAGACAAAACTGGATGTCTTACTTTTTTCATTTCTTTGTGCAAGAGCAGCTATAGCTAGTGACTGAGGTGCGTGATTTGGAACTGGTGGAGGTGTAGGAGATAGACTATTTTTCCATCCAGAAACCAGTTCCTTATGAGGAAGTGGAAGAGAGTTAGGAGAATAATTTACAGAATTGCTTGAATGTGAACTTAAACCAGAATCTCTGGCAGATGTACCAGTTTGTCCAAAATTTAAACAGTTCAAGTAGTGCTTTTTTGATTCAAGTGAGAATACTTCTGAGCATTTATCAGGTGTAGCATATTCTGTTTCTTTGTCAATTACAGCCGTATCAGAAAGACTACTAGTGCCACTGCTGCCGCCTATTTCTAGGTCATAATCAAGATGAATTGCAGGAAGAGATTTTCTTAAATTGTTACGGAATGATTTTGATATTTTTGATTCGGAAACATCAAACTCGGTGTCGAAATCATCAATTATTTCATTTCTTACAGTTGTGCGGTTCTTATTTAATGCAACTCCATGCAAATTATGAGTTTGAAGTCGATTTACATTGATAAGAGCCATTGCAGGAGGTACTGAGTCAGATTCGTCGCTACAGCAAACTGATGAACTTGACTTAAGTGACAAATTTTCTTTGTGCTTGAATTTTTCACCCTTAAAGAAAGAAATAAAACTATTAAACATTGCGATACTGTGCATTACAATTTCTAAATATAAATAATTCATTCACCAAGACAAACAGAAAGTTTTATCATAACGGTTAGTAACTTCAAGTCAAATTTTATCAGCACATTATTAAACAATAATCTTAGCTACATTTATCAGCAAATTTTTATGTTTGTTTTCTCTCTATAAAATATTTGGTTCGTAAAGGCATCTCCTTCACCAACCAAATTATGTTAAATCTTAGTATTCAGTAATATTACTTTTCGTCAGCTTTGCTGTTAGTGTGGTATTAAAAGTCTTGAGAAATAGAGAATCTATTTATCGCATCCTATTTGTTTTGCTTTAGTTAATGGAGGGAAGTAGTTGTAAGCGACACCTTTGTTTATATAATTTTATGACAATTTACAATACATATCAGAACCTTTATTCTGTTCTAAGTTCAGTCATAGTATACTCTCTTGAAGTCCTTTTTACTAACTGACATTCTCTCTGAAATCTAGATTCCAAAAAAGCTATAAAAGCCAGCACAATATCGATACGCTACAACTGAAATAGTAGATCAGATGCATAATAGTGAATTACAACAAGCATGAAAATCATTTCTGATACTTATCATGATCTAGCAAATGCTTACCTGTTTGGAATCCTTCCTAGCGATATTCAAATGATCTTTCTTTTCAGAATACATACTAAATCGAAGTCTGTCTTCAGAACAAGAGCAAGGAACACAAGCAGGACACATTTTGTTGGATAATTTTTTCAATTTCAAATAATTGATTGCGGAATGAGATACATGGAAAAATTGTCCAGATTTATAGTTTTTCTCCTCAGATCGACTACGTAACCTGGACGTAATATAGAGGTCACGTGAATAAGATGTGCTCTCTGAAGTGGTCGAAAGCGAACTTGGAGTACTTGTATAGCATTTGCAGTGATCCGACATAGTGTCTGAATTTTCCAAAAATTCATCACACCGTAGGCTAGTTGGATCTCCAGATCTATGGTACTGATCAAATAAACCGTCTTGAATAACAATCGAGTCCGTAGAGTATAAAGAAGGATTCATAGCATCCTGATTAACCACAAATATCTGGAAAGAAAAACCAGTTTGACCTGTGTAAAAGATATTGTCTGAATATTAAAAACGAAGTCAATTAGCCAGAGATCTTTATACAATTCATGGTTCATCAATATAAAAAATTATGTAGGTAGTAATATAATGTGTGAGAATGCAGATTTTAAGACGAAGAGGAGTTTGCTACCAAGTTGTTTATCTAAGAATAATCTTCATCCAGACAGCTTAACAAAACGTTTTCACAATCTTGTGATCTTATTATAACCATTTTTTTATATACGTCATTATTCTGAAAATGATAAATCAGGCAACATGTACTAAAGTATTTACTGATGAACGTACTGTAACCCTATTTAAATAGCCAGAGTCGATTAGTAACGATGAGAGCCTCACAAAAGAAAGAAAAAATTATTAACTGTTAGGAAAAAACTTGACGGTTCATATTGTAATTGCGGATCTCAAAGTGTTTAAATACTTAGAGACTTTCAAATAAGTCCTATTCCCGCCAACTACCTTAACTTCAGCAATTAGTTATTGCTCTTGGTATTTTTTGACCTGAACCAAACAACTTTTTCAATTACTACCGTCGCTTTAGCAAAGATCAATCTAATTTTGGTGATTTTTAGCCGATAATTCATATTTATCGTATTCTCATAAGAATCGTAGTAAAAGTTAGCCGACTGAACTTACTGTAGCCGACATGAATGGAGTGTAATAAACAACTACAAGCAATATAACCAAAGTGTGCTTTGAATTTATAATTTATCCATCTAAGCTTTTCTCTTACAATTTCACCTTAGTGTGTTAATGTGGTATGATGACTTGAACCAAAAAACATTTAGAAGATTCTGAGTTGCATCTGACTAACAGATTAACCAATTTAACTTTTGGTTGTTCCCTTTTAAAAAAAAACCTGACACAAACTAATGAAATCATAAAAATAACATCATGTTATAAGTTGCTAGTTCCTAAACCGTAAAGTACTGTACACTTCTTACTAAACTAGCTTGATAATAATAAATTCACTGCTTATGAGAAGTATTTCTGGAGTCACACTCCTTGACTACTTAGGTTTATTTTACAATCAGCTTTTGATTCCATTTTTGCTGGGTTACTAAGCATTAACCCCTTTATAAGAAATTCTGGTATGTAATATCCTAGGGAGCTCAATTTATCGGTTGAACGATATATCGATTCTTATATCTTGAAAGCCATAATATCTTCAGTGTTGAATGACGGATTATAAATGAAAAATAGTAAGTAAATAAGATTCTGTTGTCCATTTAGTTCGAGTCTGTGATTGTTTGAGGTGGAACAATGTTTCATCGAACGATAAATAAATTGCTGGTCTTACAGAAATAATCAGATAAAAGGCACGCTATCAAAAACTAAAATCAAAGTGAACAAAGAGTTTGAAATATGTACTTGCAATCAGTGAATGATATCCTAAAGAAAATATAATTCAAATGAAGCGACAACACAAAAAATATTGGAATTGAACGCCTTTAATTTGGTGTTTCAATATCCAATACCTTTTCCAATATCCAATATATTTTTCACGAGCTAGTGTAAACCAGTTTGATTTCTTCGGGCTCGATTCTTGTTCTTTCGGTACTGTTCCATGTGTTCGGTAATGTCCAACGAATGGAGGTCTAGCCACTCGACTGTCTAATTCTAGTCAGTCGGCAGTTAGTTGTGAGTTTGTATGTCTCGGGATTTGAATGAAACGTTTGTTTCAGGGCAGTAGGGTTTCTGGATACTAGCAGCCGTCACACTACCAAACCGGAGACCAGTTAGTTTCAATGTGGAGAGTAATAAGGGTAATAAGGATAAAATTCTAATGATAATATGAGTAAAATTTCAGAACTGAGTAATATATAGATGAATTTAGTTTATTGATTGGTTGTGAAGATTGTGAGAGAGGACAGAAGTGTAGGCAAGGGAGAGGAAACAGAGATAATAGGCGAGATAGATTAATTGAGTGATCTGAGGAGATGGCAATGGTAACAACTATCAGGTCTCAAGATATGCATCAGGCACAGCTTGTCCAAGAGGGAGATGATAGTCCGTATGTGAGTACGTGATTATCAAGTCTCTTCTTAAAGCAGTCCACTGAGGGGGCTGTAACTACCTCGGCTGGGAGAGCATTCCAAGTTGCGACTACTCGCAATGTGAAAGTGTGCACGAATATGAGTATTTGCTCTTTGATGTGCAATCTTTCGAGAATTGCCTCGAGGGGAGTGGTGGTGATGCATCGGTAAGATGCTCATATTGGGATGGTTTGGCGTGTTTAATATGGTGTACGCCATAATCAGTTCACCTCTGATTCTCCTGTAGCTCAGTGGGAATAATCCTAAGAGCTGGAGTCTATCGTCGTAGGGTTTATTTTTCAACCCTATCACCCATTTCGTTGCTTGTCTCTGCACTCGATTCAAGAGATTTATGTCTCTTTTAAGCAGAGGAGGTGCGATGGCGTTGTGAACCTCCAAGTGTGAGCGCGCGTACGTCTTAAACAGGGTTAAAAATAATTTCGGGGTGATAGCACCAAGCTGTCTTCGCATAAAGTGAAGAGTCGCATTTGCCTTGGCTGCATCCCCTACATAGTTTGGA
This sequence comes from Schistosoma turkestanicum, assembly GCA_944470395.2. Taxonomy (NCBI): domain Eukaryota; kingdom Metazoa; phylum Platyhelminthes; class Trematoda; order Strigeidida; family Schistosomatidae; genus Schistosoma; species Schistosoma turkestanicum. The sequence goes on from OX103972.1 coordinate 12,038,965, forward strand.
CTGATGTGGAGGCTTTCTGTGGTTATTAAACCAAGATCGCGCTCTGAGGAGACATTAGTGAGCGGACTTTCATTGAGAGCATAGGTCGTTTGCGTCATATGAGGCAGGTAATGCATGACGTGGCACTTCGATTGGTTGAGTTTTAAACCGTTTTTCACTGCCCATTTCTCAATAGACGTGAGGTCCTTTTGAAGCTCAGTCGAATCCTCTTTGCTTCCAATGGACCTCCAGTATCTTGATTTCTTTGCGCTTGATTCCTGTCCTTTCAATCCAGTTCCTGGTGTTCGGTAGTATCCAATGAATCGGGTTCTAGTCACTCGACTGCCTCCTCACTGTTCTATGAAAGGGACTTATTATTTCAAATGTCTGATTCTGGACAGTTGGCAGTTGTTTGTTTGTATGTCCCGTGATTTGAATGAAAAACTTTGTTTCAGGTCAGTAGGGTTGCTGGATACCAGCAGCTATGCCATTACCAGATCGCCTGAATCCCTCAGCGAGAGGCCAAATAAATTTGTATACATTACTTTTAAAATGTCGGGAATCAAATCACCATCGATATGTTACGAGGACGGGAAAATTGTTTCCGATTCCTGGGGTCTCGATGCTCTGTTCTTCATTGAATCTAGACTGCTTCAGAGAGATGTGACTGTACTGTTGGAATCCGTATACCATCAGAACTTCATCGGAAGCATCCTTCATCCTAATGGAAATATAGCCGAGTTGCTACATTGTAATGGCTTGGCTCACTGTATTGATTGGAATTTTAATTTGGTAAGCGTACCAGGTGCTGCTGAAGCCTACAAAGCAGCTGAAAGACTTACGAAAGAAAAGCGACTGCTACTGTTTGAAAATTATCAGCTTACGCGAACAAAGGAAGTACATGCAGGAAGTCTTCAAACAATTGTCCCAGGGAAATTATATATGAAGTTTGGAAATGGTGATAATATCTGAGACATTATA
>OX103972.1:12040412-12060384 GCA_944470395.2 Schistosoma turkestanicum
ATGAGGGATTATAAATGAAAAATAGTAAGCCAATAAGATTCTGTTGTCCATTTAGTTCGAGTCTGTGCTTGTTTGAGGTGAAACAATGTTTCATCGAACGATAAATAAATTGCTGGTCTTACAGAAATAATCAGATAAAAGGCACGCTATCAAAAACTAAAATCGAAGTGAACAAAGAGTTTGAAATATGTACTTGCAATCCAGTGAATGATATCCTAAAGAAAATATAATTCAATGAAGCGACAACACAAAAATATTGGAATTGAACGCCTTTAATTTGGTGTTTCAATATCCAATACCTTTTCCAATATCCAATATATTTTTCACGAGCTAGTGTAAACCAGATTTGATTTCTTCGCGCTCGATTCTTGTTCTTTCGGTGCTGTTCCATGGTGTTCGGTAATGTCCAACGAATGGAGGTCTAGCCACTCGACTGTCCTGAATTCTAGTCAGTCGGCAGTTAGTTGTGAGTTTGTATGTCTCGGGATTTGAATTAAACGTTTGTTTCAGGTCAGTAGGGTTTCTGGATACTAGCAGCCGTCACCTATACCAAACCGGAGACCAGTTAGTTTCAATTGTGGAGAGTAATAAGGGTAATAAGGATAAAATTATAATGATAATATGAGTAAAATTTTCAGAACTGAGTAATATATAGATGAATTTAGTTTGTATTAATTGGTAGTGACGATTGTGAGAGAGGGACAGAAGTGTAGGCAAGGGAGAGGAACAGAGATAATAGGCGAGATAGATTAAGTGAGTGATCTGAGGAGATGGCAATAAGGTAACAACTATCAGGTCTCAAGATATGCATCATGCACAGCTTGTCCCAGAGGGAGATGATAGTCCGTATGTGAGTACGTGATTATCAAGTCTCTTCTTAAAGCAGTCCACTGAGGGGGCTGTAACTACCTCGGCTGGGAGAGCATTCCAAGTTGCGACTACTCGCAATGTGAAAGTGTGCACGAATATGAGTATTTGCTCTTTGATGTGCAATCTTTCGAGAATTGCCTCGAGGGGAGTGGTGGTGATGCATCGGTAAGATGCTCATATTGGGATGGTTTGGCGTGTTTAATATGGTGTACGCCATAATCAGTTCACCTCTGATTCTCCTGTAGCTCAGTGGGAATAATCCTAAGAGCTGGAGTCTATCGTCGTAGGGTTTATTTTTCAACCCTATCACCCATTTCGTTGCTTGTCTCTGCACTCGATTCAAGAGATTTATGTCTCTTTTAAGCAGAGGAGGTGCGATGGCGTTGTGAACCTCCAAGTGTGAGCGCGCGTACGTCTTAAACAGGGTTAAAAATAATTTCGGGGTGATAGCACCAAGCTGTCTTCACATAAAGTGAAGAGTCGCATTTGCCTTGGCTGCATCCCCTACATAGTTTGGACTGATGTGGAGGCTTTCTGTGGTTATTAAACCAAGATCGCGCTCTGAGGAGACATTTGGGAGAGGACTTTCATTGAGAGTATAGGTCGTTTGCGTCATATGAGGCAGGTAATGCATGACGTGGCACTTCGATTGGTTGAGTTTTAAACCGTTTTTCACTGCCCATTTCTCAATAGACGTGAGGTCCTTTTGAAGCTCAGTCGAATCCTCTTTGCTTCCAATGGACCTCCAGTATCTTGATTTCTTTGCGCTTGATTCCTGTCCTTTCAATCCAGTTCCTGGTGTTCGGTAGTATCCAATGAATCGGGTTCTAGTCACTCGACTGCCTCCTCACTGTTCTATGAAAGGGACTTATTATTTCAAATGTCTGATTCTGGACAGTTGGCAGTTGTTTGTTTGTATGTCCCGTGATTTGAATGAAAAACTTTGTTTCAGGTCAGTAGGGTTGCTGGATACCAGCAGCTATGCCATTACCAGATCGCCTGAATCCCTCAGCGAGAGGCCAAATAAATTTGTATACATTACTTTTAAAATGTCGGGAATCAAATCACCATCGATATGTTACGAGGACGGGAAAATTGTTTCCGATTCCTGGGGTCTCGATGCTCTGTTCTTCATTGAATCTAGACTGCTTCAGAGAGATGTGACTGTACTGTTGGAATCCGTATACCATCAGAACTTCATCGGAAGCATCCTTCATCCTAATGGAAATATAGCCGAGTTGCTACATTGTAATGGCTTGGCTCACTGTATTGATTGGAATTTTAATTTGGTAAGCGTACCAGGTGCTGCTGAAGCCTACAAAGCAGCTGAAAGACTTACGAAAGAAAAGCGACTGCTACTGTTTGAAAATTATCAGCTTACGTGAACAAAGGAAGTACTTGCAGGAAGTCTTCAAACAATTGTCCCAGGGAATTATATATGAAGTTGGAAATGGTGATAATATCTCTGTCAAGTGTTCTGATGGTGTCCATAAATTCTTTCTATCCAGCATAAGATCGCCTCATCCACAAAACACTGGTAAGGAGGATGATTTAACTACCCAACGTGGTCGTATTCGTCCACATTATGACATACCCTATGTGTTTGAAGATAGGGATGTACTACATCAGTCTGTTGGTAAACGGGTAACTGTTCAAGTCGACTACATTCAACCGAAGACATCTAATACTGTTGATGAGCACGTGGGTGCCACTGTGCGAGCTGATGATGTCAACCATGCATTTGCCTTAGTTTCAAGGGGTCTGGCCTCCGTAATTCGTTATCGAAACACCAATGATTCTCGTCCTGTATTTTATAGTTAACTTCTTGCTTCAGAAGAAAAGGCTAAAGGACTCAAAATGTATAGCAAAGAAGATCCCACAATTCATTGTGTTGCAGATCTCACAGAGAACGTCGCTAAATTTAGAGAGTTTTTATCTTTTCTACAACGTGCCGAGCGACTGGACGGTGTGACAGAGTTCGTATTCAGTGCAAGTAGATTCCGTATTTATGTACCACGAGAGACCTGTGTCGTCACTTTTTCGCTTTCGGGTATTCAGTGTCCAAGCCGAGGATAAACAGAACATATTTTCAAGACTATGGGCCGAATACTGTCACAACCTGGTGACCTACTCAGGCGTCAGGATTTTAGTTTCCTTAGTACTAAGCAATGAGTGTAAATGAATTTCTACAGTGGCCGTTCCAATGGGTTCCAATAGGGGCACTCCTGTACGCTTTTCCCAGTTCCGGGTCCCAACCAATTCAAAAAGGACAAAATTCTAGGAGAAAGCGTCTTTATTAATCAAAAAATGGAAATACAAAGCATTACCTGGAAATAGTGCCTCTTCCAGGGTACAATTACTCCGAAGAATATCAGAAACAGTGACAGATAAGTGACGCTAAGTCCAGCGGCCACTGCATCAATCCAAAAATGTGGCGGTAGCCATATTATATCAAATTTAAACAACATATATACAGATCAGAAGCAAACCCAAAAACTTCAATATAAGTACAAATATAGAAAGAATAACAATATACAATGATAAAATCTCAAATCGGAATCAAATAAATTACCAAAAATGTCAACAGAAAAAGTCCGTCATGTCATAGCAAAAATATGTAAACATGGAGGGATTTTCCAAAACACAAAACATTCAAAAAGGATTCTACAATGAGTGATACGAATATTCACTAAGCCGTCAGCTGTGAGCTTGTTTAAAACAATCGATTCCTCGGCACTCGCCCGTTGTTGTTTCCGGACCCTTCCAAATATTTGGTGATGTCCAACGTATGGTGGTCTGGCTACTTGATCACTCCAATTCTGGTCATTTGGCAGTTATATATGAGTTTTTATGTCCCATTATTTAATTTAGTGAGGTTTTACCAGTATTTCCTTTGGCAAATTTTATCTCACTAATATTTCAGTGCTATATAAATGTCTTACATTTATGTGAAAATCTAATACGACTAATCCAGATATTTTATAAGAGTGATCGTCTAGTATTCTCCATGAATTTTGAAATGACTCAAATTACCCTTAGTGATCAAACGTAGTCGTTTTAGTGTTTAATAGAATACTCAGAAAGAATGAATAACAACTTGCATCAATAACTTAACAACTGGCTTTTACATTAAGTCATGCAGTTCTCTAAATGAACTGACGCACTCTGAGAAAGTAAATAAATCCTCAAAATAGATAATATTGTAAGCTTTCTACATTGATGCGTAGAATCCTTTTTGAATGTTTTGTTTTTCGGAAAATCCCTCCATGTTTACCTATTTTTGTTATGACATGACGGACTTTTTCTGTTGACATTTTTGGTATTTTATTTGATTCCAATTTGAGATTTTATCATTGTATATTGTTATTATTTCTATATTTTGTACTTGTATTGAAGTTTTTGTGTTTGCTTCTGATCTGTATATATGTTGTTTAAATTTGATATAATATGGCTACAGCCATATTTGGATTGATCCGGTAGCCGCTGGACTTAACGTCACTTATCTATTTTTGTTTCGGATACTCTTCGGAGTAATTGTAACCTGGAAGGTGTATTAATTCCAGGTAATGCTTTGTATTTTCATGTTTTTATTAATAAAGTCGCTTTCTCCTAGAATTTTTGCTTTATCTGAAACTTGGACTGGGAGAAACGAGTTCAGGAGTGCACCTATTGGAACCCATTGGAACTGCCACCGTAGAAATCCATTTACAGATGCTGTACCCCTTAAACTTGCTGGACGCATCCTGCCTGAAGGTGACTGTCATGCATTGGACCAGACCGTCATTTTATACGTCCTACTCATCTTCGTGCAATAATCAACTACCTTGGACCTCTCGCTTCTCGACACATAAAATATCGCCTAAACACGCCTACAATTTTCATCATTCCTGATATTCCGTAATATTACGTTTGTTAATCTCGACTGGAAAGCTATTAGGGATAAAAAGTTGTAATGCAGTGATTATTCATGACATCTTCGATTCCGTATGTAAATACTTATTTGTTTAACCTCTTACTAATTATCCTAATAATACCCAACAACAAATATAGAAAAGATTGAAAACTCTCTGGAAGGAAACTTATAATTGTCGTGGTGTATCCACTCATCAACTGTATCCTCTTGGATCTAATAATTTCGTTGAGTCAGTCACGGCTTTGCAGTCTGCACAGTTCGACTTATGTCGACATTTATATTTATTTATTTATACCTAATAAACTCTAGTTCGATCTGTAATGAGAGGAAGGATTTAGACATGCTTGAATCTCTTTGTCGACCACCACTTATAATGGTATCTGAAGCAGAGACCACCAGTGATAATTCTGATCTATCTGAAAAAGATAGAATCCGAGGACTACCAGGAACATTTCTCAAATACGTTCAATCTTATAATAATAATAATAATTTATTCTCAGGTGACAACATGTTGCAAAAGGCAAGCCAATTTGCAGGAAAGATCAAAATGTTAGTATTGCTAATATATTTCTATAAAAGGCTGTTCATATTCATACATTGCCTTCATATAGAAGGCAGAATGTTTCATGTAAAACTATAGATAATGTTTCAGACTGTGCAATGTACAATGCAAATAATTGGCACGAGTTAAGGCGGTTGCGTTACAAAACAACGCAAAGTGAAACCAGGTTTGCATTTAACAGGAATTGATTAGGTAAATGTGCGAGAATCTTGTTGATACTTGCCCGGTAATTAATTTACAGGCTCTCGGGTAAAATAACCAAGTCTTCAGCAAATATTCAGACTAATATTTAAAGATCGGAATAAGGTGCTGAAAAAGAGACATAAATAGAAGGAGGCGAGGAACACTTACGTAGATAAGTGTAGACAATTCAGTAGCGATACACTGAATAAGCAATTAATCGTATGATAGAGGAAATTCGGAAGAACCAATCTGTTTGCAGTAATGTTGATTTACAGAATATAATAATCGGGCACAGTGATCAGTTGCTTTCATGATATTCTATTTAATCTTTTTATTTTTAACTCTGTAACTCAAGGAATCATCATTGAGTGCTTATGAGATGTACCAGACGTAGCAGATTACAAGATTCTGAGTAGATCGTTCTGAGACACTCAGATTCAGTTTTCTTACTGTTTGGCTGCGTTTACCGTCAGCAAACTCACCAAAAAGTGTCTGAAAAATATTATCAGAAATAATCATGTTTGCTTTATCCCCACCGTTCACAGGGTAGGTTTTTTTTGAGACTGCACTATGCTTGAAATCTCTTAGTTTCCAGTGCGCACACAGAAATGCCAGTTTTTATTGCCGTCTGTAAAGTTTTTGGGATTCATCTTCGACGCCGACAACCGCAGACCAGATCCTGAGAACACCCGAGCTATCGAATTGATGCCTAGCTTCATTAGTGTCTCACAATCATGATATTTTCTCGGATCAGCTATTATTCAGCGTTTGTTCCTTCGATGCATAATATTCATACTCCATTGAATTGTCTACTGCAGGACAACAGCACTTGGAGCTGGACTAAATAGTGTGACGTGGAGTTTTATAAACTCATGTCCATAATTAGCTCTGAATTGTTGTTAACACACTTTGACGCATCCATGCCAATCATCGTAGCAGCAGACGCTCCAGCAAATGGCCTAGGTGCTGTTATTTCACATCAGTTCCCAGACGCGTCAGAAGAAGCCGTTATGCACGCATCCCGTACTCTAACCCCAGCGGAAAATAAGTACAGTCAAATAGAGAAAGAGGCTCTTACCCTTGAGCTTGTTGTTTGCCTTTTGCACAAGTTTCTGTACGGTTTAAGATTCACTCTTCTAACAGATTACAAGCCAGTGCTAGTAATATTCGGTTGAAAATCTGGCATTCCACCCCATTCTGCAAAATCGTCTTCAGCGATGGGACTTAGTAATTTTGGGCTATATTTTCGAAATCCAGTACTGGCACACTGTAATAATTAGAAGTATATGTATCAAGAATTAAAGATATGCACAAACGAATGTATTGTATTTAGAATTCGAAATCAAGCATTCAACAACAACAAGAAGTTACTAGTTCATTCAAATACCACATCCGCCACAGCTTTAATTGGAATGTATATGTCTGTAATCAATCGTACGTCTTCTTCTCAAATTCATCCTGTGTCTGTACGACAGTGTATTGGATAAAGACTCTGTAATATCTAGAATGCTCTCATTAGTATTAGAATTAACAACCGAAATTGGAACAGACTCACCTGGTTCTTGGAATTTTATTTGATCAACATGTCGATTGTGTGTACTTAAGTCATTGATATCTAGAAGTCGCACCAAAGATTTCCCGACATTCTTCAGAACAATACCCGTGGATGGTCGAAGATCATTGCCACGATAATATGTAACTTCTGCAGACTCCAAACATCTCATATTCGACCGAAGAATTCTTCCTTTTAATAGTTTTGATGGAGTCTCTTTCGTCACCGAATGTCTGGCATTTCTATATTGCAGTAGAAAGGTATCTACTCCCCTCTTCAGCTCATTAAATGTTGAGGCGGCAATAGAATCAATAGCAGTTTTCAATGTCCTGACAAAATTTTCTGCCTGACCATTAGAACAAGGATGTCTGGGAGCATTAAACAGATGTTCGCACCCTATACCATTTAACCAGGTAGTAACTGCATCTGCAGCAAAATGAGAGCCGTTATCAGTCACTAACACCATTGGAACCCCTTCTCGACTAAACACCTTTCTTAATGCTTGAATTGTGAAGTCAGAATTTGGTGAAGTTGTGAAAAAAACTTCAGGCCTCTTTGAAAAATAATCAATGACTACAAGTGCATAGTATTTGCCAAGAAACGGGCCACAATAGTCTGCATGAATTCTCTGCCAGGCTTCCGACGATACTGGCCATGGAGTCCACTTCAAATGCTGATTTTTCAGCTTATGACACTTTACACAATTGTTTGCTGTACGACAAATATCTGCATTTATCTCTGGCCACCAACACGTGAGCCTCGCCAAGGACTTCATTTTCTCAACACCTAAATGTCCACTATGAAGATCTTCCAGGACAGCTTTACGCAATGAGGGAGGAATAACAACCCGATCATTTAAGCACAAAATACCATCAGGAGTAGTGGATAGCTCATCTCGCTTTGAAAAATAGACAGGGAATCTGCGTTTCAGATCAGCATTCCAACCTTTCCGTATAGCATGAATTATACATCCAAGGTTTCTACGAGTTTCTCTAATGAGATCTGGACGTTTCACTGGTAAAGGTTGCACCAACAAACAGTCTGAAGTATTAACAGGTTTATCTTGTAATGACTGTCGAGAAATGTAGTCAACATGTTGAATTTGTTTGGCACTCCTGTGCTGAACCGTATAGTCGTAGGCACTCAAAGCAATACTCCATCGTTGAACCATAGCAGCTGAGGCACGTGCTAAGGATTTTTCAGGATGATAAATAAACTGCAAAGCCTCATGATCAGTAACCATAGTAAATTTCTTTCCGAATAAATATTTATGAAGTCTTTTAACAGCCCAAAACACAGCTAATGCCTCTCGCTGAGTCTGTGAATAGCCTTGTTCAGTAACAGTAAGTTTGCGTGAAACACAAATAACTGGTCTACCTTCCTGTTCCAAAACTGCACCAATACCCACAGGTGATGCATCAGTGATAAGTACAGACTGTACACTAGGGGAGTAAGTTCGAAGAACAGCATCACTTTGAAGAAACTTTAGTAGACTACGTAAGCACGACTCTTGTTCCTCACCCCATTTGAATGAATTGGATGTCAAAATATTAAATAAACAATTTGCACGACAAGAAAAATTAGGAATAAAACGGGAATAGTACTGAAGAGCACCCACTAGTGAACGTAGTTCCGTAAGATTTTTTGGAGACGGTGCATTTGTCAGTGGAGCTAGTCGTTTCATATCTGGTCTAAAACCATTACCATCAACTAGGTATCCAAGACATTTAAAACTAGATACACAAAATGAACACTTATTTGGATTTACTGTAATATTCTTCTCAATTAAACGACGCAATAAAGCAATAAGTCTCTGGTCATGAGCTCCCTTATCAGCACCATGAACAATCAGATCATCTTGATAAACTTCAACACCTTCAAGATCACTAACCACCTTATTCATAACTTCCTGGAATATGGCTGGAGAACAACTTAACCCAAATGGAAGGAAATTGTATTTAAACAGACCAAAAGGAGTATGAATTGTCGTCAAAATAGATGAGGATTGATCTAAAGGGATTTGAAGATAAGCATCTTTTAGGTCAACTTTCGAGAACACTTTAGAACCATGAAGTCGATTTAGGATATCTTCAGCCTCTACTGTAGTGCATAATTGCTTCAATAAACGGGAGTTCAAGGTTAGTCTATAGTCACCACATATCCTAGGAGTCTTGCCATCCGATTTCAGTGGCGTAACAATGGGAGTACCCCATGCTGAAGACTGAACAGGTACAATTACACCTTTTGTACACAAATCATTCAAAGTCTTATGCACTGCATCTCGAAGACCGTAAGGAATTATTCGTCTTTTGAGAAAGACTGGTTCACCCTGTACTTGAAGTTTTATAGGCTGGATTTTCATACCTCTGTAGTGGAACGCTTCTACGAAGAAAATGCGATTTTTGAAATGTGAACATTATTGTATTCGCTGTGTTTAATTGTACCAAAAACACTTCTTCGACTTCTTGCGCGCAACGTTCTCTTCGCGTTGCCGCCATGTTTCTTTATTTGCTGCTCCCTATGTAACGCCAACGTTCTCCTTTAATAAACCACTGAACTATGGATTTATTTTGTTCTCCTTTTCATCACGCAACCGTATGGAACATTTAGTGGTGGGCATAGTCAAGCTGGTTTCCGGACTCGCTCACTAAAATTGGTGAGACTGACGTTTCTTCGAAAGAAGTCAATTACGGTGAGTCTATTATTCATCTACCACTATTTTTATAATGTTGCAATACTATAAATAATGTCTTTAATATATTTTATACTTACAACAACTTTTCGAAATGGTAGATAGCTATAATAATAGACTCCGAGGTGCAGGTCATGGCATTTTCACCTGTCTCCTCACCGTCACTTCAGGTTGTTAGTTTATTTTACGTGCTCAATTTTTGCACTAACGCTAGGTGCTTGATGGCCACAAGTGCCCAAGTTTCTGTCGTATCGTTTGGTAGCAGTAAGTCATAAGCTACGATGCTTCGACCACGCACTGCGAATGGCTCTGTCATTCCTACCTACGGTACACGACAGCTAGCTATCAACCTGAGTATCCGACGACAGTATCTATGGACGTTCATCCCTTCTGATGTTCCCATAGCCATACTCGGTATCGATCCATTACAGCACTATGAATTGCTATTCAATTCACGTAGGCTGCGTTATTCGATACTTCGTCGAATATCAAATCCATGGTTTTTAACGCGCAAACAGATATGTACCGAATCATTAATATGTATATTTTTTGCATTACGATTTATCTTATGTTATATTCGATAAATTCCCCAAAGTAACGAAACCGAGGAGATATAACTGTTGATTATTTATGTGGTAAGCCACATCGTCACCTGCAGACCCCCAGTCACGGCAAAACCTCGCCGACTGGCACTGGACAACTTAGTTTTCGCTAAGCGTGAGTTTGACAGTTTACTTGCTATATGTATTACTTCGTCTTTCTCACAGTCCTTAAGCCTCCTCTCCTCTCGGTTCGCAGAAAGATGGCATTTGTTGGAGACGACATGGCGATTACGGAGCAGCAACGGCAGAATCCAATGTTCCGCCTTCGAACTCATATACGGCACGACATTGCATCTGCCTGGGGAATTTCTTCACGCAACGGAGCAGCGATTTATGTATATCAGATTACGTCCAACGACTATCTGCGTTGATGAGAATACTGCCTCCGGTGTGAACTCGAATATAACATCGACAGGTCGCTCTCCCTCGAGAGTTATTTACCTGTCCGCAAGTTCTTTTACTAGTATATTCGGTACTCAACAACCTTACGAAGGATCTTTTCACGTGATCTATCGTCACGAAAAGACCTTCAAGGTTGATGGACACAGTCAGCATTGATCGTCTCATACCAGCGCACGTCAATGACAGTGCCCTACCTGGTAAATCGAGATTTAATGCTGGACTCGTCCAACTCACTAGCGGGATCCTTATTTTTCCTTCTGATCCCACGCTAGCGAAATCAGAAACCTCATTCTCACGTCCCAGTCAGCAGCACGCGCCATCTGCACTATCTACGGATGAGACTCCGGTCTCACGTCCAGATCAGCGGATCACGCCGCACTTGACTGCGGATGAGAATGCAGGCTCACAAGGTACGCACGAGGCTACTGTCTCGCGTTCCGGTCGCCGCGTACGCCTACCTGTACGCTTTCTTGAATAACTACCAATCCTCCACAGGGGCGGCATAGGATTTTACCATCATACTACACGCATGCTACACTCTCCTTTTCTTTGATTTTTTTATCCCGAGCCTATACTTCCGACCATTGTCCTGTTGGTACCGTCGACTTCAGTCAACCTTGGCGAAAGCTGGCCTGATCACCCACGCTCTAGTCAACGCACTCAGTCGATCTGCTGGCTACGAATATATCTGGTATACGAATGGTTTCGAAATGGTCGTTTCTGGCTCCGCTCAATCTGGTTCCGTCCTACGTCTGCAGCTTTATCTGGTCCGAACGCCTACGAAAGCAATCTTCAGACTCTGGATACGAGCCACGCTGGTGTGGCATGCCAATCCGATAGACAAACTTGGCATGTCAACTCGAGCAGCAAACCTGGCACGTTACTACTGGTACAGTTCAACGTAGAAGACTATCGGTGACAACTCGAGCTTCATTGGTCGCTTCCTGTTCGTCAACCCTTCCGCGCTAAAACCAAATGTTGGCCGACCAGCCCCCCGTCAAACGTAGCCGCTATGTATCGAAAGTGTAAACCCTTTCTAGGCGGGGGCTGCTGTAGTGGAACGCTTCTACGAAGAAAATGCGATTTTTGAAATGTGAACATTATTGTATTCGCTGTGTTTAATTGTACCAAAAACACTTCTTCGACTTCTTGCGCGCAACGTTCTCTTCGCGTTGCCGCCATGTTTCTTTATTTGCTGATCCCTATGTAACGCCAACGTTCTCCTTTAATAAACCACTGAACTATGGATTTATTTTGTTCTCCTTTTCATCACGCGACCGTATGGAACATTTAGTGGTGGGCATAGTCAAGCTGGTTTCCGGACTCGCTCACTAAACCTCCACTGCACTTAGCACACGTGGCTATCAAATCTTTAAGTAAAGCATCAGAATTTTCTTTAGAAACTAGGAGAGACAACTCCACTTTGAGCCTTTTCAAATTCTTTAAACCCAGTATTGACAATCCTGTTTCGCTAACTAAGAATTCACATGGTATGTATGAGAAATTATCATCTCTTATTAGCAATTCACAACATCCTCGTATAGGCAGTTTGTGTCCAGTAATCCCCAATATTGATACTTCAGTGGGTCGAACTACAACGTTAGGATCTAACGATTTCAAGTTCTTGAATGAAATAATGGACTCTATACTGCCTGTGTCCACAATAAAGTCATGAAATGAACCAAGCGATGTATATAGTCGCTTTTGAATATCAGCATTACCTTTTTGTTTCCTTTGTAATTCTTTTTTGAGACACCGTTCATATTTACACGAGAATAGGTACCACTGTTAAACGAACACAATTTTGATTGACCCTGAGATTGTTTTTCATCATGACAACTAATCAAAGGATTGGAAATCTTCATCGACTGAATATCAAGTTCATTCAACGCCTCGTAGTTAATGCACGCAGTTCTAACATCTTGAAAGGAACAGTTTGACATTCTTAACAGCTCTCTTTCCAAACTAGGTATGTTAATTCCTGCAATTAATCGGTCTCTCAGCTGCACATGAAGTTGATCACCAAAATTACATTTGACAGCCTGTTTCTGCAATTCAAGAATGAATTCCTTAACATTTTGGTCATTTTGACGAATCATCTTATGAAATTTCGCTCTTTCACGGCATTCAAAACCGGAGCACTTTACATGATTCAATAATAACTCCTTTAGCATTGCATAGGGAAGTGAAATAGGTTTCTCTGGATATGCCAAGGTTTTCAATAAGCTGTACGCTTCTTTTCCGATGAATGTTATGAAATGAGCCACAATTTTATCATCTTTGACATCTTTCCTGGTCATACTCCAGATTTCAAACCTTTCCAAATAATCTTCAAAAGCTTCAGAAGTAGAATGATTATCTAGCTGTTCCATTACAAGTTCCATCGCGACGCCAATGTAGTAATTAGAAGTATGTGAATCAAGAATTAAAGATATGCACAAACGAATGTATTGTATTTAGAATTCGAAATCAAGCATTCAACAACAACAAGAAGTTACTAGTTCATTCAAACACCACACACACTCATCAGTTCGGTCAGGCTGTACAAACTTATGTAATCTACCTGTCACGTGAAGGAAGGCAAGTCTGCTTCAGTTCATACTGAATGAGGAAGAAGTTTTACCTAGTTTTTGATTTATACTTCTCAAGTTTGACCGTCGACACTTCATCTTGAGGGTTGTATATGCATGGACCTAGGACAAGGACTATATTATAAGAGGAGTATGTGAGCTTGTGCAGGAGCGAAATGTAGATTGGACTTAAGCCTTCTCTTCCAAAGTGGATCAAGTCCAAGCTCATGACATAGAGTTGGATAGTCAATGAGTGAGTTATGATTCAGTATTTTCCGAGTGAACGTCCTTCATATTCCTTCAACACATCAGATAGGCGTTAGTTGGAAAATAGGAATGTACAGTATTCAGCAACAGGTCTTGTGCATGTTTTGTAGAGAAAAGTTCTGGATTCTCTATGAAGGAAGTTACGAAAAAGAAAGCCTAGCATTTTTTCGATTTGAGAAACTTTGTTGGGAATATGTCCAGAGAAATTTTGGCTGTGCGAGTAATGCACTACTTGGTCAGTTACTGATGTCAGTTTAGTACAGTTTTGGCAGACGTATCTGTAAAACACATCCAGCCACATTTCTCAGTATTAAGTCCAAAGTTCCAGTGCTTATACTGATTATCTCCATTATTAAGTTCATACTGGATTGTTTGCGTCAAATTTCTTATGTTAGAGTTGTTAGCTTTATAGATCAATTTTAGGTCATCAGCATAGAGGTATGTTTTGCCAGTGTTGAAACAACTGCGTACGCTTCTGATGTAGATTAGGGAAAGCAGAGGACCCAAGACACTGCTCTGCACAACACTGCTGGTAATTAGCCGTGGTGAAGATTCAGTTGAGTTAACTTTAATAATTTAGTTTCTATTAGTGAGAAAAAACCTAATCCATTGAAATAGGTGGCCAGGTATCATAGTGACTGAAGTCTACTGATTAATAATTTGTGAGGTACTTTATCTAAATACAACACTATTACTGGTTGCTTCTGATCGCATTTACTGGTAACCTCACCAAAGTAATCTAATAGGCACGTGGTATATGACCTAGTTCTAATGAAGCAATGTTTTGAGGGGTCAATGAGACGTTCCTTGATTAAGTGATCAGATAGTTGATCTGTAGTGTGCCGGCTTAATGCGTCTTCTTACGTTTCGTAATAAGCTCGTTCAGACTACCTTAACCAAATGACGTCTGACGGTTAATAAATCAGAAGATGAATTCCAAGTAGCGTATACGTTTATTGAAGCACACCACAATTAATAACAGCAGACCACAGACAGACCGGACAGACAGACTAGTGAGCGAATATGCGAATGTGCGAATGTGCGAATGAATTAATAAGATAAAAATGTTCGTATATATACAAAGGAAAATGTCTGAGTCATCGTGGTATTGAAGAGATTAATATTAAAGCGAATAGGATGCATATGTGCGTAGGCGTTAAGCAATGCTCAGTCATACTAGCTCATACAAACCAGATAATAAAAAATACCAATGGTACATACAAGTTGTTGCTAGGCGAATGGCTTGGTTAAATAAATTAATCGAAAGGGCTTAACCAAGTTAGATGTGAGAGAAGTGAAATATATGTAAAGGCACTACAATAGCCCCCTTCCAGCAAACAAGGTTACGAAAATGTCTTTGTTTGCGAAAAAAAAAATCAAAATTGTCGGAAAACATCAAAAGTTTCGGAAGTTAAAGTTACTCTATTCGCATACGTTCGTGAGGTCGCAAAGGAATAGAAGATCAAACAAAAGTATAGCAATGTTTTAAGGGTAACATCTCAATTTTGAAATACACTAAATGTATCGAAGGCAATAATAGATAAATTAGAATTTCCGACGTACAGATACGAAGCAAAAAAAATGTGTTCGAAATGGTGAGAAGAATTATCAGTTCAAAATCGTAGCTATATATCTTTGCGGCCACCTGACTCTTCGTTCATATCTGGTCGTTGGTGGGCTTCCTTCTGTTTTCTGTGTTGCTGCTTCCGAGGGTTTAAGCTCGCATTTCGGTGATTCAATGTCTTTCGATGGGTTTGCGTTTATTGGCTGTTCTTCGCCTTCGATGAAAGCTGGTTTGACTCTGTCGATGCTAACTACATCCGTTTTTCCAGCTTTATCTACGGTGATAGTTTTATCGTTTCTGTCGATAACTTTAAAAGGACCATCGTAGGTCGGTTGTAAGGGACGTCGCACAAAATCTCTCCTGATAAATACATAGGTGGTATCGCTTAGTTGCTTCGGAATATATACTCGATGTTGATTCTCCTGCGGAAGCGTTATTCTTAGATCGCTCATGTGTTCTTTTAGACGACGTACGTAGTTAGTTATATCAGTTGGAACAATCTTACCTGAGATGAACAACTCTCCTGGTAGACGTAAGGTAGTTCCGTAAACTAACTCTGCAGGGCAACATCCTATGTCTCTTTTAACCGTCGATCTTAAACTCAACATGACTAATGGAAGCTTGTTGGCCCAGTCATTGTTGTTAATAACAGCTGTAAGAGATGCTTCTAGTTGTCGATGTAATCTCTCTACCATACCATTTGCCATCGGGTGGTAGGAGGTTGTGCGTATACGTTTAATCCCAAGGAGCTCTGTGAGTTGTTGAAAGAGGCGACTTTCAAATTGGGCTCCTCTATCGGTTGTGATATGAGCAGGGACTCCATAGTATGAGATCCAATGTTCGACTAAGGTTTTAGCTATTGTCTCTGCTGAAATATCTTTTATGGGCACCGCTACAGGCTATCGCGTGAATCTGTCTATGCAGGTAAAAATATAACTGAAGCCATTCGAAATTGGCAGTGGTCCCACAATATCGATATGTATGTGCTCGAATCGGCTGTCTGGGTGACGGAATGGACCTACTGCGGAACTTGTGTGACGATGAACTTTAACTTTCTGGCATTTAATACATGCCTGTGTCCAGTTGCGAACATCTCGGTTCATATTTGGCCATACGAAACGGTCGCTGATCAGACTGATCGTTGCCTTAATTCCAGGATGTGATATATTATGCATAGTTTCGAAAACTTTTCGTCTAAATGGCTTCGGAATAAACGGTCGTGGTCTGCCTGTAGAAATATCACAGATTATGTTCACTTTGCCGAACGGAGTTTCTCGGAATACTAAAGAAGTTGTATTGGATGATCTTAGCCTGCTTAGCTCAGCGTCCATATTTTGCAACGCTGCTATTTTGTGATAATCAATTCCAGAGTGGATGAGAGCGTTAATCATTGCTCTTGATAATCCGTCTGTTTCTTCGTTACTTTGGACTTTTGAGACCACTAAATTCATCGAAACGTGTTCGGTGATTATTCCTCTTATCACCAATGAACGGTCTCTGCTCAAAATCTGGTTTCGTCGCGAATCTACTAATAAGTCGAAATTCTTCAGGAAATCAATACCGATTATAGGTACGGATACGTCTGTTATCACAAATTTCCATCGAAGTGAAATGTTTCGACCGAAATCTAAAGTTATTTTTCGCTTTCCGTACGTTTTTATGTCGGATTTGTTTGCTGCTTTCAAAGTAAGCGCCGTATTAACATTTCGTCGTTCATTACTAACGGGTGGCACAACACTTATTTCTGCTCCTGTGTCGACTAAGAATTGAGCACCAGTTGTCTTGTCCTGGACGTAAAATAGACGACTGGTTTTGGGAGCTACATCAGTTGTTGCAGCAGTTACCGACGATCGACAGGATCGTTTCCCTATTGTATGAGCTTTAAATGTGCATGGCAGTCTACATTTCCGAGCTCTTCTGCCGTACGTCTGGTGATACCAACATATCGTGGGAGCAGATCGTTCCCTAGAGCGTGATCGGTTTTTGTCACTCGAAATAATTCGTGACCATCTTTGTGGTCTGTCGTTTCGCGTCAGGTTCGTCAGCTTTTGGCGTAAAATACGAATCATTTTTTTTAACTCTTCGATTTCACCATTTATTGGTGTGTGGTGTACCTGTGGATTCGGTGTTTCCGTTCTTTCGTAAATTCTGTCGGCTATTTCTGCTATATGATCTATGTCGACATCAGCATCTCCGAATGCAAGAATCTGCTGAATATTTTGGGGAAGTCGCCGGAGCCACAGCTGATAGAAAATGCTACTATCTATTTTCCTGTCTCCGATTATGCTTCTCATATAATTTTTTAGCTGTGATGGAGTTCTGTCACCTAGTTCGACTTGGTTGAGAAGTCGATCTAAGGCCTGCTGGTCGCTTAGCGAGACGGCCTTTATCACAGCCACTTTCAACACGTCGTACGGAGCTTCTGAGTCTGGTTTGGCGAGAACGTCGCGTACCGCGTCAGCTACTTCGTTCGGAAGCAATGCGCATGCATGGCCGAATTTGTCGCGTTGTAAGCTAATACGGTTAACTGCGAAGTAACTTTCGAGTCTGATAAACCAAAGTTGTGGGTCGGCGACACTAAATGGAGGAATAGCAATATTAAGGGACCTCACGGACGCCACTTGTGGCAGACTTGTTTCGTTAACTGAAGACATGTTAATGTACAATTTATAGTACGCGAATAAATTAAAAAAAATAAGGGGATGAAATTAGCTGGACGATAATAATGTTAACAACAATTAATAAAAGGTTATAACACGGAACAGACTTACTATAATGCAGCAGTAAAACAGTTTTATGTATAATGACGTAATTCGTAATTGTTAATATTGTCAAAATATGTCAAATAATGTTTATGAAATAATTGTCATGCAATTACGATATGATAATGATAATAATCCAAAATGTTAATTTAATCCACAATAGTAATTCGTATCGAAATAGTTATTGTCAGTAATATTGCGGACGCGTTCGATTTGTGGTCGTAGTTTTTGGTCTGTCGTCGATATCAGCATATTATTCCTGGGAGCGTCGTGGTTACCAATTTTTTGGAAGCGTCGATTTTTTTGTCAGTATCCGTAAATATCCTGAGAACGTCGGGATTACCAGTTTGTAGTGTGCCGGCTTAATGCGTGTTCTTACGTTTCGTAATAAGCTCGTTCAGACTACCTTAACCAAATGACGTCTGACGGTTAATAAATCAGAAGATGAATTCCAAGTAGCGTATACGTTTATTGAAGCACACCACAATTAATAACAGCAGACCACAGACAGACCGGACAGACAGACTAGTGAGCGAATATGCGAATGTGCGAATGTGCGAATGAATTAATAAGATAAAAATGTTCGTATATATACAAAGGAAAATGTCTGAGTCATCGTGGTATTGAAGAGATTAATATTAAAGCGAATAGGATGCATATGTGCGTAGGCGTTAAGCAATGCTCAGTCATACTAGCTCATACAAACCAGATAATAAAAAATACCAATGGTACATACAAGTTGTTGCTAGGCGAATGGCTTGGTTAAATAAATTAATCGAAAGGGCTTAACCAAGTTAGATGTGAGAGAAGTGAAATATATGTAAAGGCACTACAGATCTTTCATCACTTTCTCCATTATCCATGAGATAACTGGGGTGACATTAATTAGCCTGTAGCTTTAGATTAGGTTTTTCGGCCCTGATTTGTGTCTTAGGACAACACCAGTTAATTTTAAGGCTTCAGGTATATTCCAGGCTCTAGGGATAGTGTAAATATTTTAGGCCAAAGTGTAAGATGATTTTGTGCTGTATGGTATTTCATCTGAACCACAGCTGCCATTGGGTTTGAGGGTTTTAATGGCGGCCTGAATATTGCTAAGGCCAAAGTTGATGGCATTGAGATTATCCTTACTGCTTCAGTAAAGACTATTATCAGAGGTAAGAGGTGTGTTCTGATTCAGAGAGAACCATGGACTAACCGGTCCACAAATGACACTGTGGTCTTTACAAGTTTCTCCATCATGCAGTATAGAATGAATACTGTGGTCTGTGTTTTTGTTCATGCATTTGTTAAACAGACGACGGAGATTTTGGGACTTACATGCAGTAGAAAGTGAGTTATTTTCTGCTATTTGCTCAGGCACTTCATGCTGGTTATTCACAACCTCAAAGACAGCGTAGATTTGGTACAGGATGCTGAAGTCCTTATATGTAGGATACACCTCTCCTCCTCATTCGCTCGTTTACTTCTGTGTTCAGCTCGTACTAGTGAAATCTGCTGAATAATGGCTTAGCTGTAAAGGGGAATGTTTTCTGTTGTCATACATTCCCTTTCACTTTATTTCTTCTTTTTAACATCTCATATTAAGCCTTGAATATTATTACTAATAACAGATTTGATATTGCTGAAGACTTCGTTACTTTACCCATGAGTCTGTCAAATTATTATCTGGGGAGTCTCAATGAGTTCAGAGACTAAAACCCCCTTAATAGTTTTATGCGACAAATATTAGCCCTCTACGAAAGGCCAGCTTAGCTTGCTAAATATTTATGAAAACCGAACAAGCGTTTACAGAAAATATGTCAGCAGTTTTTACATTTTGATCTTGCCTGTAAATTGGCATGCCTTTAGTAACACGTTTTAATTTAGGAATAAATTATTATTATTAGTTGGCGCCGAATTTTGTAGTGAACATTCCATTATTTTAAAATTATTAGTCATCTCATATGGAAAACAGTGCACCCCTGTGTCAATGGCCAGTGTATCTTCTGAAATGTCAAGCTATCTAACCAAATTTTTACAGTAAATATGGT
>OX103972.1:12060531-12084674 GCA_944470395.2 Schistosoma turkestanicum
CCATTGGATGCTAGCCAGCTTAGTGGTATAGGGTTCAAACGTCCTCGCATAAGAGCAAAGTTCCTGGGTTAGATTTCTGTTTGCAAGGTCATAAATGTGCACTGCAGATGAGTCCCATACCAGGACGAAACGAGCGTCCAGTGCTTTTATGATTATGAGTAAATTTATAAATTTATATTTTTCTTTGCAGTGTATTAATATCAATTAAGAAATCATTAAAAACCAAGTAGTACTGGACAGTTTTCGTTTAAATGAAAAAAATATCTCAACAGTTTTCATTAAGAGCATTGTCATGAATCGAATTCTGAATCTGGAAATCTGTCAGCATTAAAGGATACATTACTACACCTGAGTCTAAGTTGCATATCTTAAGCATCACTCAGTGATATTATTCGATAAAGTTTGCTCATTATTACCTCACTCATGATATACGCAGACTCAACCAGTCACAACTTCTTACTATGATTTCAAGAAGTCATCTTTAAGTCACTTCCTAATGATCACACAAATAATGTTTACTTCATACACGGGAAATCCACTCGGCCAATTATCTGGGTGCAATCATCTTTTATTGTCAGTCAAGTGAAATACAAGATGTAAATCAGTTAGTCACAAAAAAACAGTTTCTAAAGCGCCTTAAGAAAGCTTGATTATCCAACGTTTCACTGCATGACAGTTTCTTCTGAGTAAAATACTTAGAGGTTTGAAACAAAAATAAATTGTTCAATATACTACTTGATTTACGATTGTTTCTTTAATTGATATCAGTTCATTACCAACTGGGCCCATTTAAAAATATTCAGTAGTAATTAGTACATAGATAAACTTTACCTTGGCCAACTTTCTCATAATATTGTTAAAAAAGCTCCAAAAACCTCCTTTACTCCATAACTAATTATTTATGAAGAAAAGTAAGTAAGTAAGTAAGTAAGTAAGTAAGTAAGTAAGTAAGTAAGTAAGTAAGTAAGTAAGTAAGTAAGTAGTAAGTAAGTAAGTAAGTAGGTAAGTAAGTAAGTAAGTAAGTAAGTAAGTAAGTAAGTAAGTAAGTAAGTAAGTAAGTAAGTAGGTAAGTAAGTAAGTAAGTAAGTAAGTAAGTAAGTAAGTAGGTAAGTAGGTAAGTAGGTAAGTAAGTAAGTAAGTAAGTAAGTAAGTAGGTAAGTAAGTAAGTAAGTAGGTAAGTAGGTAAGTAAGTAAGTAAGTAAGTGAGTCTAGGTTTTTATTGAAAAAAGTGTTACATATTTATACATATTTACTACATTATTCATAACCATACGTTCATCATCGATCGATACTACTCAATCGTCAGTAGAAATTGCTGAACAATTGTCAACCTAATCAGTGAAATTTATTCTAATCATTTGTTGAATAACAGAATAATAATATCAGACAGAAATATTTTTAAAAAAAGTCCAATTACTTAAAACCAATTTAGTCCTATACTACTCATAAAGCTGAACTGCATTAGAAATAAACTCTTCAAAAATAATGTCTACTATTCTGCATGTCTAAAAACAAAATGTCAATTACATTTAATCCAAAATAATAAAAAAACAAAATAAACCGAATTCAATAACACTGAAATAATGAGACGATTTTATTTTATTCACCTATTTATTCACTGTCTTGTTTACTTTCTTGACAAATCAATTGTTTTTTCGGCGACAGAAATTTAAGGCAACAAAATAAAATTCATTTGACTAACTGAAAAATCATTAGAGAGAGGGAGAGAGGGAGAGAGAGAAGAATGGCAAGTTCATAATGGAATTTTTGATGAAGAAACGTTGATCCAGTTAGAAGCATTGTGTTTTTTTGTGATAACACTTCAGCTGATCCCTGACATTTTTCATTACACCTACGGTCAAACTTTCAGAATTTGCAGTCTCAGTAAACTGACAACCTTGAGTTGACCAATCAGAATTAAGTTAGCACCTTATGTAGTTTGCAATGAAATTAAAAATACGGTGACTGATAACTGGTATGGTACTATTAAATCGGTGAATATTAGAAATATTGATGTTTTAAAGGCTTGGAATCAGTACACAAATTTATCATTCAAATAAAATGTAAATCTAAGACTGTAATGAAACTGATTTACAAAACACACTTGCTCACCAGTCAGATGGTGTGTAAGAGTATTTGATGAGATTTCAAATGTGGTTAAATGTGTTTTTGTGAAGCTAGACAATGTTCTCTTTTTCTAACACTTACAAAGGACCTCAACTCATGAGTAAAATCAGTCCATGACAAAAACAGTGATTACTTAACGCCAGCACTATAATTGATGTCAGCTGTTGAAGATAATCTGATAGGATGATAACCTTAACTCAAACCACTATCCTGACTTATAACAAATAAAAGTGACTTTTTTTTTGTATTACGAGAAAAATAATAAATAATTTGACTTGTAGGAGTTAATGATTCCTCGACACTGTATTGTTCACAGTTTTATGACAAGTGCATGTTTCAATATTGGTTGATAAGTTACTTAAGGTCGTCGTAAAAGTATACGTTTATCAAATTTATGGTTCGAAAAATAAATAAAATAACTCCAGCTATTTGAATGTTACAAAAGAAAGAGGAAATTGTCAGTAATAATAACCCTCTGCTAACATTTTTTTTATATAAAACACTCTTATTTTAATGATTACAAGTAGTATTTTTAAATATTAGTTTTTCTTTTACTAACTTCCTTACTTCATGTGACAAGAATGTTGGACAGAGAAATAAAAATTTATCCTTACTAGGTCATTTATATGCCGACGATATAGTTCTATTTGGTGAAGACGCTGACAAAATGCACAGTCTTCTGATTACCCTAAACAACAATGCAAGCATGTTCGGGATCTGGTTCTCACCCTTGAAATGCAAAATGTTGTTTGAAGGTTGGAATGCGTCGGCACCTGAACTAGTGATAGGGTGTGAAGTGGCTGAACGTGTTGACCGCTTCACTTATCTTGGGAGTCTCATCAATGCCTATTGACTGGTGACTGACGAAATTCCATGACGGATACAAAAGGCTTGATTAGCTTTTGCCAACCTCCACCATTTACGGCATTGGTGAGATATCCGTTTACCGAGCAAAGGATGAGTGTACAGCGCAGTAGTTCACTCCGTCTTACATTATGACTGTGAAACATGGCCGTTAAGAGTAGAAGATATTCGTAGGTTACTAGTATTTGATCACAGGTATCTCCAAAGCATTGCTCGAGTATCGTGGGACAGCCGAATAAGCACTGCTGTTACTAGAAAACGGGTGCAAGGTAAGGATGGCAGATCAAATGATGAAGTATTGAAACTTCGTCAGTTGAGGTGGTTGGAACATGTGTTAGGAATGCTCGACCACCGACTGCCTCAACAAGCTATGTTTTGTGGTGTAGGTTTAGGCTGGAAGAAAGTTAGGGGCGGCCAAACCAAAACATGGCAGAAATCCATGAAGTCACTGACAAGTGGACTGATTCATGTTGTTAGACGTATACTACCTAGTTGGGGTCCGCGAGACGAAAGTAACCGATGGTTAGAGACCTTAAACGACATGGCGCAAAACATTTTGCAATGGGGGAGGTGAATTTATTCTTTGTTTTCTCTCAAATTCTAATCTTCTTAATTCCTCATCACTGTGACATTTGTGTACTCACCTGTTGGTTATTCAGTGATAAACTACATTACCCAAACAGTATGTCAAATTATCAATCCCAGTTCTTGCGTTTGAACCGTTGGGTTGTTAAAAGTTGATTTTTAAAAGAAAATAAAATTGGATACTTTCATTTTAACCTAAGAATAAATCTTGTTATTTTTAATTCTGAATAAAATTATTAAATACAACAGATGTATGAAAAATAACAAATTTCTCACTGAGATGAAAAGTGGTCATCATTCGGTTAGTTGATAATTTGTTCAAGGTATACAAATAAATACAACAATTTAGCGAAATCATTCAAATGACGGAAGTTTACTTGAAGTAGATAGTTCCCCTTTAAAAGTAAGACTACACATAAAAAGCATAATAACTAATAATAAATATTTATCATTAAACTGAATCACGTCAATTTAAATACGGTCATTAATTAAATTTTCATAAATTTCATCACTTAAACAAGTGCACTGATGTTAAATTACTGTGAATTGTCAATGGGAGATCAAATTTTTGGTGAATAAATTCGGTTGAATTGGTGCGACCTAGCGAAAAAAAATCGGTGTTCATCTTTCGTTTGTTGGTTTATTTTTTTCACAGTCGAATTGTGTTTTTTGCATAGAAATCAGTTGTGTGTTTTTTTGTAAATTACGCTCATTTATTTGTATGCATCACTGATTTCATTGTTTTACTGAATCGCTTGTGTTCCCGCAAAATATAATGAGGAAATGCGATTTACGGTTAATTGTTAATTTTGTTGAACAAACAAACCATGAGTAGTAAAATCTACAGATTAAAACGAAATCTTTATTCTAATGAAACTAAACTATACTATTTTAATTATTTATTCTGCTTATTGTTGAGAGAAGAAAAATACTGGCTATAGACTAACGATTCTCTTTATAATTTCTCTTCATATGGTCTGTAGTGAGTATTTATCCATGCTATTTGTATGTAGAAAGTAAGCATAGTACAAGTTGATTTCATTTGATTGGGTAGATTGTTGCAAGTTACCTGGCTCACTAGTGACCAGCTCCGTGGGGAATCTTCTCCGAGTTTCAGTAAGAAGTCGTGACCAGTGGAGTCCAAACCTTTTTGGGTGTGAAGCAGTGCTCATCGAAAACAATGTATGAGGTTGGAATTAGACATTAACACCCTGAGATACCAGCTCAGTGATTCAGAGGTTAGGCGTTTGTGCGAAAGACTGAATGCACTGGGTTCGAATCTCGCGAGGTACAGGATTCGTGGATGCACACTACTGATAAGTCCCATACCAAGACGGAATGGCCATCCAGTGCTTCCAGGTTTCTAGTGGTGATGTAACATAGAACGGTACTTTTCTCGGATTAATTTAAATTATAACATAACCTGGTTTATTTAATGGAACGTTAATATTCACCTTTTGAGTAAATTCTGTACACATTACATAGTAACGTATTTTTATCATGCGTTCATACAAAGGTTTACTGGTTCTCAGCTTTATCAACAAACATCTGTATTATATATATCCGGATCTCAAAAGAAAGTAACCATTTATGAACGTGTAGATATTAATAAATTATGACAAAACTACGCAACTTTTCTAGTCACTTTCTTTAAGATTAACAAAGGATAGATAATGCCTTGTCAAAGTTTGTTTTAGAAGTTGTTCAAGATAAGGAACATTATGCAGTCTTAAATTTAGTCTAATTTAATGTTTTTAATGAATCAAGTAAGTTTACTGCAGATAACAACTTTAGAAGCAACTAGTTGACATATTTTAGATAATGACGTAGAGACGAGATTATCAAGAGAGATAGGAAATTAAAAGCAAACGACGTAAAAGAATTAAAGTAGTACGGAGGTTTGAATATGAGATAAAGAAATCTGTTAACTAAGAGAATAAAAGTTTGCAAACTACACTACTCATGATAAAAAAAAAAACAAGTTACTACGTAATTACACTATGTAATTTGTTCAGAATATACTCAAAAGTTGAATATTAGTGTACTAGTGAATCAAACGGGTTATGTGATAATTTAATTTGTTTTGGGAAAAGTATTGTTATCAAATGATATAAAAGTATACTACGCTGCCTTTTTGGTATACAAGTACTATACTATTGATAGCTATGATCTGTAAAAAGTAGATTGAACGCAACATTCTTTAATTTTCAGTTCGTTTGAAAGCTTTGAAAGTATGAATGAGGTTTTTGAATTAGCCGGTCTACTAGAATTAAGCGACCAGAATGTTAACAGATAGTAAGATTAACTTCCATCATCCAATTAACCGTTAAATCGTTTTTTTCTCCTAAACCATTGTTTTCTTTTTATCTGTACTCAGTAGCTCGTAGTGAACATCAAATGCGAAATGCATCGATATTCATCTGACCAGTCCTAAATAAAACATATGGCACGTCCTAGATTCTGCCGTTAGTCACCATCAGACTCTGATTATCATACTTGTGCATTAATAGTAAGATCGAGACAGTTCACACATGGCACATATTTTTCCAAACGAATTGATCATTTACAGTTCTGAAAATCAAGCGAACGATTCGAACGACTAATATAAATGAAAATGTAACCGTTTGCTTTTTAGAACACTACACACTTACCAGAGTATTCAATCCAAATATAAGGTTTTAGAATAAATTATGTCATGACATACAATGCAGAAACTGCTTGAAATAATTGTGTGGGGGACTGAGAGACCTTGCTTTGTGAAATGGTGTAATCACTTGGAATTCATAGACAATATACAATCATTATACTCATACACTGCAATTAATGTGTTGATTAAAACTTGTTTTAGACAATCTTATTAAATATTCTTAATTTGTCAAACCTCTTTATTGACTAGCTATAACGAACATAGTTTTTGGTTAACTCATAATCTATCCAGTTCAACATTTGATGTTTTTTATAACGATCGATCAGATCCTACTTTGATATATTGATCGCTTATTGTAACTTATCACTAAAATGCTATAGAAAGACTCTACACAATAGCAATACTAGTATTCTATACCAAATAGGATTAAGCCAATATTATTGATAACCTGATAACTAACTATATGTGTAACACATTGGGTCACACAGCACAAACGCGTATTTATAACAATAGCGGTGTTAATAATAAGAAGAACCGGAATTATAATATAATGAGAATAATACTTGGCTAAATAAAGCTACTTCATGCAAGTATGAATGTTAGTGTTAAAGATTAGTAACTGTTTATTTACAAAAAGAATTGGAATACTCTACCACTTTTGTACAAACAAAGTTAAACAGTTGTAAAAATAATGTATGTATATTGTTATAATGAGCTTTTATGACTTTTTCTTTACAAAAGAATCATACAATAACCCATTATGATACTGGAGACAGTTGAAATACGTTGGTGTTCATTGGATTAACAATTTAAAACAGGAAACTAATAATCAGTGTGAAATATTGGGAATAAAAATTACAAATCTTAAAGTTTCATATTACTAGTGAGTTGTACTTAGCATACCATAGATAATAATTTTAAATTTCTTACACTCACCACCAGCATATTCAAAATCTTTCCCAGGGAGGTCTTATGAAAGACAAGTTAGTTTACTTCATCGTAAAAATAAACTTTTTGAGCATACAGTTATCTACTGTGAACATGTTGATGTTAAATCAATGTTTGGTTGAAATATTCAGTTGATTTTTGAGAGTGGAATACATTAACAAATTTCGATCTTATTTACATCTCTTTTTGAGTTATCATTTGAAAGTTTATTCTTTTATTCGTATACTCTTCATAATCGGTTAAATATATATGAGCTAGAGTTTTAGAGATATGTGTTTTTTCACATTTGAAATCATCAATCAATCATTGTTAGACCACCATTAGAAACCTGGAAGCACTGAAAAACGGCCGTTTCGTCTTGGTACGGGACTCATCAGTAGTGCGCATCCGCGACTCCTACACCTCTCATGATTCGAACCCGGGACCTTTTGTATTGTGCGCGAACGCCTAACTATCGGACCACTGGACCGGAATCTAACGGTGTTAATGTCTAACTCTGATTGATCTAGGGATTTTTCGCGACCTCACCGATTTGTCTTTGGCAGTTACTGCCTACACCCTACACTCCATTGGTCACGTCTTCTCACTAGAACTCCGAGATTTTACTGATCTATAAGTTCCTAAAGTACCCTATCTGTTTAGCAATAAAATGCGTTTTCTTGTGGCAATTAAATTTGGAATAATAACCAAAAATATTTTTTTCTTACTAGGTGATGTTTTTTTCGAAACAGACCATAATAACTCAAATAGTATGTGATTAGCTAGTCGTTTTTATTATCCTAACAACTCTATTCTTTTCATGGTAAATTTTGACCTTCAGTCCATGTAATTCTGCTGTTTGTGTCGTACTTTTAGACTTATGTATTTCATATGTACTTGTTCATTTGTTTACGCATATAAAATCAGCAAGTATGCCTCATTTACATAAAAAATTATTCTTAGTGGATAGCGTACATCAATAAACATATATTTATTCTCTCATTATACTGAATAATATTCTTTGTTCAGTCAACAAAGTCAATTAAAATGTAGAAATCTAAATGAAATTCATCAGAACAAACGATTTATTTAAAACCTACCAGATATACAAACTATAAATCTATTTTGTTACACGTTTGAGAAGTTTAATGATGTTAGTTTAATGTTTGACTCTTCTAATTAAACATTGCGTGTCATGCAAAACTATTTTGTTTCAATAATCATGAATGAGTGAAATATTATGATCAGTAATAATCAATATCTCAAGTCATGTTACTTGTAAGTATCATTTATAATGACTTGAAATCAATAGGAAGTGTCAAACACATCAAAGTATTGATAACTTCTGTTGAAATATATTTCGGCAAAACAAATATATATTTTCATCAATGTTTGTGTCATCGGACTAATGACAGTAGACATCACCAAACAACCACTCCTAATTATTATCATTGAATATTGCCCTTCCTACGCTGGTTCAAAAAACTGCCTCTTTTTAAAAAGAGTGTCATCATTGTATACTCCTTTTTTTTGAATTTTAACTTATTGACTTGAGTTGTTATTGTAATTTGAATACATAAACTGAACATGTAACATGTAAAACTATGCAACCTTAAATTCTAAAGCTTAGCCAATTATAATGTTACAGATGATTTTGTAAGTTTGAAGTTGCCTTTTAAATAATAATGAAAGAACGTTTCGTCAGAGTACGACGGTTTCTGGGGCGCGTTTCACTTCATGCAGCTTTCACTATCAGTTTCTTTAGAAACATTACTAAAGAATCTCAATTACTTGATTGTGAGTGGCTGCCTTCATGGATCACATAGAGAATTTCTTTTCTGTCAACAGGATCTCAATTGAGAAATTTTCTGACGGACTAATGGTATGTTATGAATGAAGAATGACATTATGCGAAAGATACTTGAATAAAAATTCTGTTGATTTAAAGCTTGTAAAAATTCGAACTGTTCAAACTATACCTTTTTTTCATATTACCATTTTTTATCGATTATGTAACAGAATCTTAATAATTAATTACAAAATATAAAGGTGTATTGTGGTGCGCGCCACTTATAAGTAGTATATGACG
Source organism: Schistosoma turkestanicum (assembly GCA_944470395.2). Lineage (NCBI taxonomy): Eukaryota > Metazoa > Platyhelminthes > Trematoda > Strigeidida > Schistosomatidae > Schistosoma > Schistosoma turkestanicum. The sequence continues at coordinate 12,069,771 of OX103972.1, forward strand.
CGAGTGAAAACGTAATGTCTGGCAGCAGAAGATGGGGGAAGATCAAGAAAGGAAGAGTAGTGGGAACACAATGGAATTTGTATGAAATGCATGAATAGTGAGTGAAATGTCAGACAATGGATTGATGATGGATTGAAGATTTGCAAATTAACCGTTTACGATATGGTTTTCCTATTTTACTGAGTAACTCTGTAATTTTCGTTAAATACAATTCGGTTGCCCTCACCTGTGTTCTCCTTCACTATAGTGTTTCTTCGAAAAGTATTGATAAATATAAACTTATATTTCTATGATGCTAAATTAATCGAGCATATGGATCGAACATTATGAGTGAATATATGTATACATAAATGTATGATGTACCAGGTGGTTTGTAACGAATTTCAGTAAGTAAACGAAATTCAAGTTCTACCTTAAAGATAACAATTTGTCTCTAATAATAATAATAAAAATAATTTTTGTTTCAGATAAATAAATAAATGAATAATAAAACTGTCATATTTTATTGATCCCATGCTTTAAGTTCATTCAATTATACAGTATAGTTTGGTTCTATTGAATAGTTAATGAAATATTACATAAATTAACAATGATAACCATAAGAGTACAAATTGAAAAATCTGACTGTCAATGTACTAGTCTTGTTGAAAATATTAAAGCTTTCAATGGTTGTTTTGTTAGAAGACATAGGTCAAATAATTTCAGCGAAGAGATACAAAAATAATGTTCAATAGAAATTATCAAACAACTTTCAACCAAAAACCAAAAAATCAGGATTTTCAATACAAATGTCAAGACATTTCGACTGTATGGAGCGGAAACTTGGAGAACTACCAAAGCCATCATCTAGAAGATAAAAGTGTTTATTAACAGATGTCTACGCAAAATACTTCGGATTCGTTGGCCAGACACAATCAGCAACAACGTACTGTGGGAGAGAAGAAACCAGATTCCAGTAGAAGAGGAAATCAAGAAGAAACGGTGGAAGTGGATAGGACATACACTACGAAAAGCACCTAACTGCATCACGAGACAAGTCCTCACATAGAACCCTCAAGACAAAAGGAATAGAGAAAGATATGAGAAGAATGAACAAACATTGGACAGAACTGGAGAAGGAAGCCCAGGACAGAGTTGGTTGGAGAAAACTGGTGGGCAGCTTATGCTCCATTGGGGGTAACAGGCGTAAGTAAGTAAGTAAGTAAAAAATTATCAAAATTACGTGATAAGAGATGTTTCAAATAATAAGTCGTAAAAAATAGGTATTTCAGAAAAACAGTTGACGAAAATATTGAGCACAGGAGTTTTGCTAAATCTGATTTGGTTAAAGAAGGAAAAAAGGGTATTAAAAATTCTTTGTAAATAAAAAAAGAATTAAGTTTTTTTCTCGGATTCATATATTTTCTGCTATGTGTAAGGCATGAGAACGAATTCATAAGGAAAAGTAGTCAGTAAATGATACATTTTTCTAAATGATTTGGTTCTATCTACTACATGACCGCTATCGAGCAGTGGTGATTGAATGGAGCTATTTCTTGTTTTGATTGTACATTTCACTATTGGATGCATGTCTTGAGGTTGGGTACTCTCAGAGAAATCAAAAGTTTTACATTCTATTTGCGCCTTTGCCGTAAATAAACATTGTTGAGAAGTCTTGCATTAGCATATAAAATCTGTCCAGTAACTCTAAGTTTTCATGGATCGTCAAACGACAATTAACAAACCTCCTAACACTATAAATATAATTATCAATTATCTCAAACGTAATAAAAACATTTGTAAATTTTCCAAAATATACTCCATAATAATATCTATATGTTGTGGCGATTTAATAAATTTGTAGGAAAGATCCACCGAAATTATTGTTCTACATCTATTATAGGGCATCATTTCTACAACTGAAGTATATCTGGAACTGAAAACGACTCTCCACCAGTCAACACTAAAGTTACAGTTTTCGGTAAAGACGTCAAGACAGTTCTGCTGTACAGGCTGGAATCCTGGAAACCAGAAAGGTCACCATCCAAAAGATACAGGTATTTAATAACAGTTGTCTACTCAAGATACGGAGGATCCATTGACCAGACACCATCAGCAACAACCTACTGTAAGAGAGAACAGGCGAGACTTCCGCTGAGGAAAAAATCAGCAGGTAGTCTCGGAGGTGGATGGGACACACTGTGTAAATCACCCAACTGCGTCACAAGGCAAGCCCTCACCTGGAGACCTCAAGGCCAGAGGAAAATAGGAAGACCAAATAACACAATGTGGTGAGAACTGGAAACAGACACGAAAAAAATGAAAAGAGAATGGGTAAAACTGGAAAGGAAGGCGCAGGACAGAGTTGGTTAGAGAACGCCGGTTGGCGGCCTATACTCCTTTAAGGGTAAAAGGCGTAAGTAAGCAACAGTGAGGTGCAAAAATTTATACACGTTTGATGATAGATGCTTGTCGTTCGATAATAACCCAAGTAGGACAGTTGGAAGCTGTTAATTTATAAAGAAACTGTTCTTCAGAATCATATTGTACACAAATTACTGGCCATAAATTGTATTCAACGGATTTATAAATTTTTTTAGATTTGACAAGGCTTTTTTGTGAACTATTTCCTTTCATCATCAATTGCTTTCTATAATTTTATTCAATATCTTTCAATATGGATAATCTTAATTTTATAAATTCCAATATTGACCATGACAAACACATGAATACTGATCATCTTTCTAATATTTCCCGTTAACTTTTATGCCGATCATGGAAATTATCGATCTGTTTGGTTGATATATTTAAATGTTTTCTATTTTGTAAAAGTTATCGTGATACAATCTCATATAGAAAAAATTTATTATTTCACTATTATTTGTAACAAATACATAATAAAATGAAATAGATTTGTTCAAGCATAAAGACGAAGGTAATCTGACCGAACAATTCGATATTATGAAACATATTTCTGTTTTATTTTAAAATGGAACGTAATCAGGAAAAATTAAAAATAATGTTGATTTGTATTTATAGAATTTGAATTACTAATTGATCTTAACTAAACCACCACTAACAACATAGAATAACTGAATGAATGTTTCGTATCGACATGAAACACCTAAGCAGCCGGTAAAGCGCATGATTCCGCATTTATTGTCGTGTGGGAATGCGTAGTCTATGGATCACTCATCCGTGATCTAATAGTGTACTGTCTAACTTTAAAAAATTCATTATACTGTGCAACTTTTATCTATTTACTGAGATGAACAACTGTAAAACATCCGGAATGGTTGTACTCTACTTCATTAGAACTTTGAGAGTTGTATATTGAAGCTAGTCATTAGTGAGCATATAAATAGTAGTATAATGGGATTTGTGGAGATTCTTGAGTTTTAATTTAAGATCGCGAAATGATCTTGATCATTGAAAACATGGAAGTACCGGACGACCGTTTTGTTAAAGTGTATTACTTTGTATGTATCTATGCCTGGGAGAAAGCTTATTTAATTTGCACAATCTTATGAATACTGGATTTAACTGTTGTAATTACTGACGGACCATAGTTTATATTTCCGATCTTTATACTTGACTACTTTAATTCGGATATCCAGTTAATGTAAACAAGAGTAATACAAAAAAACTGTAACTCTAAGCCGAGTTTTTTGTAAGTGACAATTGAACAACAAGTGACTAGTTGATAATCAACTAGATCTTAAATATTTCAGAAAAATATATCACTGTTTTTGGAAAATTAGACTAAATTCACCGAAACATCTTATCGGAACTATCTGACCAACATCATTTCTTTAAATTTAAAAAATTCTTATCAGAACATCTTTTTTTTGCGAACATCACAGATTGCTTCACAGCACTGTCGGCAGACAATATAAATAAATATCAAGTGAGCTATATTTTAAAGGTACGCATTATGATAAGCCTGTATGACAATTGAACGCATGAATTTTTTAATCCATACAGAATTTAATATAAAAAGTGTATACTACTATGAGTTTATCTCATGCTTTCTATAGTAAAAATCAAAGTGAGATTACATTTGGTATACCTTGTGTAAGAAACCATAATGGTATGTAGCTGATGCTGATAAATATTATACACATAAATCTAATATTTACATTACATAATTTTGAAAATCCATTACAGTGAAAATCAAAATTAACTGAACATTGAAAATAAATAAATATTAATATTGAAGAGATTTTCTTGTGTGTTAGCTAATGATAAATGCCTTTTTTTTATTGATACGAACTCATAACTCATAACAAAAGCGCAACTTTACATCAACTCCCATATGAATAATATATACATGGATGAATGAATTAAAGTATAAAGTTTTACATTTTGTCAAACTCGTTTAAATTTCTTACAACAGGAATTGTTTTAGTCAGAAATTCAGTTTTGCTCAGAACTACAAAAGCCAATCAGTTAGTTACAACGTAGAAAATTGTACATATGTACATCAGTTCCAAATGCCATATCACATTAGCACACAGACTCAATTGTCAATTCGAGACTCTTAGTAGTAGAGGTAGTAGAAGTAGTAGCAGTAGTCAAAGAGCTTAATGATATAACACATCATTTTAGATGTATACCGCAGACGATTCAGTTAAAAAATGAATAAAAAACGGTCATGAGGAATTCAGAAAATTAGGATTTGAGAGGACACAAAGAATGGATGCACTTGCGCCATTGCAAACGGTTTTGAGCTATGTCATTCGAGGTCTTTGAAAATCGATTACTATCATCTCGCGGGCCCTAACCAGGAAGTCGACATCTACCAACATGACTCAGTCTACTTGTCAATGACTTCATAGATTTGTGCCATGTTTTGGTTTGGCCACACCCCAGCTTTCTTCCAACCTACTTCTACACCGCAAAACATATCTGAACTAAAAGAGTAAAAACTAAAGAATCAATTACAATTAACTCATATCTATTAAGTGATCAAAAAAAAAACTTTGATCTTTTAAGTGTAAGCGTCTTTGATTGTGACATGTAGTGAAGCAAGTTTTTTTTATAATCATTCAGGTAATATTAATCCCAAGTTTACGTTACTGACCATTGTTAGTTTCCATAAGAGAGGATTCAGTTAAGTGTTTTCTTCCAATTACTTCCAGTTACCTAATGACAAAACTAAGATGACCTTTAATGATTTATGTGAGTTCAAATTTTATGTTGCATTAATATTTTGATATCTCAAAAACAAAGACATTCTAAGAACGAATGAGAAAACATAGTTAAATTTTCTTCAGGACAAAAATATATCCCGTTTAAAAGGTATGTTTTACAATAGAGAGAAATAAACTAATACACGCAGTAAACCTTTAATTTTTCAAGCCCATAATCTATTTAGTTGAAGTTATTTTATGAAGATTGATTCACTCTTAGAAGATTAGTTTCAGTTATAGTACTATCAATAAAAATCATAGATCACTGGACACTTGTTTTATTCACGTAATGTATCAAATTCTAGGATTGAATAGCTGCCGAAAGGTTACCCATGTAAGATTAATCTTGTCACACATACAAACAGATCTATTATTTTCAGATATAAGTAGTGGATTCTACCGTTTCATTTAAATCTGCCTCTACAGACATTGATTATTTAATCGACCTAATAAATATTCACTGTTTACATCAGAAGACAGATATGAGGCGATTAACTGTAAACCTGAATTTACTTTCATTTGGAGATTGAATGAATTGAAATCGTAATATGCTTTACGGGGTTGTGAAGATTGTTAAGTTACACATTTTTGAAACCATGAATCGATCAATGTTGGACCACCATTAGAAACCTGGAAGCACTGGACGGCCATTTCCTCCTGGTATGGGACTCCTCCGATGGTTAGGCGTTCGCGCACATTACCTAAGGTCCTGGGTTCAAATCCTGTGTGGTGCAGGAGTCGTGGATGCGCACTGCTAAGGAGTCCCATACCAGGAAGAAACGGCCGTCTTTCAGTGCTTCCAGGTTTGTAATGGTGGTCTAACTAACACTGATCGATTTATGGTTTCAAGAAATCGTAATAGTTAAATGATCATACTATTCATCGTAGATGATTTATGCTACAGAGATCCGAATTTAACTTGTTACACTAAGTGGTTTCGAAAAAAATTTACTTTGACAAATAAAAAACTGTATTACATCACTTTAGAAATCAGCATGTTTCAAAACACCTATAAGACGTTAACATATTACAAAGTCTCAATTGTTGAATATCAAGCAAATTATACAAAACTTTATCCTTTTAGGATTGAGCACAACATTATTTTTCATTTTACACAATAATTAATTGTTATATAATCTGATTTATGATTATAACTCATGTTATTTCCTATCTACACTTACATTTAGAATTTATAAATATTTAAGACAATCGACTTGACATTCACTAACACCTGCGAGTAACTCTAATAATTTTTATATTTACAATGTGTTTATTTGTTTAAAATTTACAAATTAATGGCTAAAAGATCAAGTTATTTAAAACAAGAATTCTTACTGTTTTGTTAAAAATTCAATATGATAATGGAACTGTGCTCATCAGTCTTAGACACATAACCAAAAAAAACGATCATAATTAACTTACTTACTTATGATTCAACAGAACAAGTGACAATATGATGTAACTCAAAATGCAGGCTAATTATTTATTGCAAAAAAACTTTTTTTTTAATAAAATAAATGTAGGTGGTTTTTTGATTGGGAAATATGTATGACAAAAAGTGGATTGGGCTTGCAATATTTGTATGTTTTTTCATTGGGAGAAATAGACACATCATGTTCTCAAATAATGCACACTGAGCATTGACCTTGAGTCTAGCCAATCACATACTAAGATGATTCTACTATTCTATTGGTGCAAACTGTGTAGGACATTATCCTATGCGGTAGTACTTCATTGAAATCATATTCTCTTAAATTGTTTAAACTTAATATAGTTCAAGAGTTAAATGTAAATCTTCAACTTAAAAAGACATTGTTTAAAAACAATTTATCAAGTATTATATTTCTTTTTAAAGAGAAATATTTTTTAATCGGAGTAATTGAAGAGATGAATGAGAACTAACTTATTTACTTTCCTTAGAAATCACTCATCATTGTATTGACCAATTACTTAAATATTAAAATCCTTCCTATTTATAAAAGTAGACTCTAGGTTTTTTTTGAAATATATTGAATGCCAAAAAATTTTATTATTGGTAGAAGAAAAAGAACTTAGAAGCACTGGACGGCCGTTTCGTCCTGGTATATGGGACTCATCAGCAGTGAGCATCCACAACTCTAACAGTCCACACGATTCGAACACAGGACCTTCGGTCTAGCGCGTGAGCGCAAAACCTCTGGACCACTGGGCTGGCTTCAAATGGTGTTAATGATTGACTGATGATTTCAAATGTGTAAAAACACTAATCTCCATAACTCTAATTGAAAACAGAGAAATAAACTTGACTTTATCCTACTATTGTGTGACACTTTGTTCTTACTGAACACCTTATAGTGCCTCCACATATATTCGAGTTCACTTACATTTAATTTGGTTAAGCCGTTTTGATTTATTTATTTAACCAAGCCATCTGTATAGCAATAACTCATGTGTACCTTTGGTTCTTATTAATAGCTGGTTTGTATGAGCTGGTACGACTGAACATTGCTTTACGGCTATGCGCTCATTCATGCATATCTCGCCTGTTACATGTCCATTATTTGTCTGACTATAAATTCTTAGTCATGTTTTATTTCTTGGAGTCAGCTCACTCGCCTTCTTCACTTCGCTTCATTCTTTCATTCACCACTTCGTTCGCTTGCTTGTTTGCCATCCGGCGCTCGCATGACGATCTTATCTTCGAGTGCTTTTAGTCTGCTATTCTAATTTTAGTGTGTCAAAAATAAACGTATTCAACACTGTGTGTTTACCTTCTGATTTATAACCATCAGGCGTTATTTGATGCTGATTGCCTTTGACGAGCTAATTATTGAGCTTAAGAACACGCAGATATTGGCCACCAAAAACTTTGTAATAGTAATAATAATAATTAATATTATTATTATTATCAACTGATCTACTGAATAGAAATAACATTCCTTTCTCTATGTTTTCCATTTATTCATGTCAATTCTTGATGATAATTTCAGATATTTTTACTTATTTTACAAAATACTACTGATTTATAGATCCTTTGTTGTAAATAATAATGAAAGAATTTTTGCAAGAAATCTTCGATAGCTAAAATCGTTTAGTAATAGATTTAAATTGACTTTAAGATCATTATATTTTCTGAGTGCATGTAGAATACACTTTCTACGTCATACGAATACTTTTCTTTCAGTTAGTTGGGGGCAGCGCAATCAGAGTAGCCTACCGTGTCACTCACTGTTCATCGTCTCGTTCTCGTTTATCGACTAAGGTGAACTCGTAATAGTTTCAAGCATATCAAGTGACGAGTATAACATGATCATAAGCAAAGCATTCATATAAATGATGAAATATAGCTTATGATTTGTTTACAGGCATTTTTACTCATGGTATGAAATTAACGTTTTGTCATAAAAAGCGTTTTTTTAGTAATTTTAAATAAATAGCATAAACTGAAATGTCGGCTTAATTATTTTATCATTTGTACGTCAATTACTGATTGATTTTATGATATATATGTCGTCAAGTTATTTAGATAACTTGAAACAGTCAACTATACGATGGATTAGTTCACTAGTTAATGTATATCATGAGAGATTGGTCAAAGTAGTTTTATTAAATAGGTTTAAAGGATTCATTATCTATCTGTTTCCTGTACTTTCATTGCAGTTATGAATAATTTAATAAGAACTAAATTGGGGAAAATTCAACCTGTTACAGTCATCTTATTTATATATGAACGGTGATAAATGCATTTCAATGAGTAAGAATTTTTTCTCCGGCTATTTCAATAAATTATCCAAGCATTAGGAATTATTCAATATTTCCCAGGTGAATACGAATGTTTAATTAAAACAAGCAAAAATGAACCGGTAAATTCAATTATTATTCTGAGTGATTTGTGTTTGCTGTTATTGTTAATAAACTGAATATGAATGGATCTAAAGAGTAGTTTGAAATTCTTTCTAGGTACACAGTGGTTGTATCTACTAAAATAATGGTCAACTGGAAAATTCTTGACATGCTTTTCGTTCGATTTAAGACTTATATGCTAAATACTTATTATTCACATCCAAGTGTTCATACTTACTTACTTACTTACTTATTTACGTCTGTTACCCCCAATGGAGCATAGGCCGCCCACCAGTTTTCTCCAACCAACTCTGTCCTGGGCTTCCTTCTCCAGGTCTTTCCAGTTTTTGTTCATTACTCTCATATCTTTCTCTATTTCTCGGCGTAATCTGTTCCTTGACCTACTTCTTTTCCTTTTACCCTGAGGGTTCCATGTGAGGGTTTGTCTTGTGACGCAGTTCGATGCTTTTCGCAGTATATGTCCTATCCAATTCCACCATTTCTTCCTGATTTCCTCCTCCACTCGAATCAGGTTTGTTCTCTCCCACAGTACGTTGTTGCTGATGGTGTCTGGCCAACGAATCCGAAGTATTTTGCGTATACAACTGTTCATCTTCTCTTGCATTTGTTGTTGCTTGTGCGATAGAAGAGCCAGGTGATCTGCGAATTCCAGATCGTCAAGCTGCGTCCTAACTATCCAGTTGATACCGTGCTTCACTCCAGATTTCTATGTCTTCATAACCCAGTCGATCACCAGGAGAAAGAAAGTGTTCATAATGACAGTAACTTAATACTTGCTGATTAAAGAGCAGGCGAGCTATCCATCCATTATAGGAGTCATGATAAAATGCATTTCCAATTGGTAGGATTTTGATTGTCATTAGAAAGAATTTGTATTCACTTGTTGTAGATAATGTAGACAACGCTTTGGCATTTTAAAGTCAATGATAATTAGTTTCATTTTCAGAGGTTTAATTAAATTCCTTAGGGTCACGAAACTTATATATTACAATCCGCTGTTATCCACTTCAAGAAACATTGCAGTCGGAGTTTGGGAGATTGTATTATTGCGTTGATTGAGTGGCAATCACTCATAAAACCATATTTTTTGTCACAGATATTCTCAAAAATAAATAGTAGGAGACAAGATAATTATTGATAAAAATATAAACTGTTTCATGCTGAAATCGTACATACGCTTATATGTTATGCTAGTCACTCAATATTCTTGAAACTATTACGAGTTCACCTTAGTCGATAAACGAGAACGACACAATGGCCCACTGACACGATAGGCTACTCTAATCCGTTGCCTCGTCTAACTGAAGAAGAACTCTTGATATGGCATAGCAAGTGTATTTTACAAGCATGCAGAAAATATAATGATCTCAGGCACACAGAACAAGTTTATTTATATAGGATAGAAACGTCCTTGGGAGAGCTACAAAAATAGCGTACTAAAATAACATAGCACCTAATCACAGCCAAGGAAGGTGGAAGATGGGATCTCAAGGTCAACTGATCAGCCGATGAATAAAATCCAAAATGAGGACCTTTATTAAATGAGTTCTGGGAATCTAACTTCCCCAACATTATATACAAAGTGTTAAGCATAATACTTGCTTGTTGAATACATTTCTTGAATTAAAATTATCTCCCCGATTATTGCTAATACTTCTGCTACCTCTACTGCTGTTCGATTTGAACTGACAATTCTATCTCTGTGTGCCAATGTGGTACGGCAAATTGAACTGATGTACGTACGTACGACGTTCTACATTGTAACTGACTGATTGAAGCACAATAAAATTCCTTTAAAACGCCAAACATTGAAAGAGTTTTAACTTATCAATCAATCATTCATCAAAAAGTAGAATGAAGAATGAACTAGCAAAATCACTTATCACTCTTGTTAGGGATGTTAGATCCCCAAAACTCGTTTGATAAATGCCTTATTTTGGATTTCACGTTTGCGAGCATGGGCTGAACAAATGACCTTGAGATTTCATTTCCCATCAGGAAAACCCTTGGCTGTGATTGGCTACTGTGTATTTTAGTGCGCTATTTTCGTAACTGTCCCAAAGACGTTTCCATGATGTATAAATAAACAAGAGTTGTGTGCTTGATTGCATATTGATTTCTGGGTGTTTGTAGAATATACTTCTACGCTTACAAAGCCTTCTATCTTCAGCTTGGGATTCATGGTAGCCTAACTGGACTCTGGTAATTGTCTCGTTCGCGTTTATCGACTAAGGTGAACTCGTAATAGCTTCAAGCGTACCTAGTGACGAACCCTACAACTCTGTAGTTGATACAGTTATCATATCCTTTTGAACTATTTCGATATTTCATTGTTACATCATCAAATGGTTTTAGGATGATACTGTGTGATTTACGCTTTTTGTTTAAATATTTAAATGTAACTTTTGTAATTTATTCTCGTTCAAATTTATTTCATTATTTTATAGGATAATAAAAATTACTCGGACGAGTAACATACCAAAAATCCTATTTTATTATGTTGATTTCTTATTCAGTTGATAATTTTACTAATAACTTACTGTTTGTATTGCTCATGTCTTGTTAGAATGTTAGCCAGCATATCAATAATTCATTCATAAACAAGAAAATCTCATGTTATGTATCAATGTTCAGTAGTTTCAAACTGATCATTGATCATCACGCAACATCTTATTTAATCCAATTTACCAGTCTATCGTCTCATCTATTAAATTTAAAACATATTTAGTGTTTTAGCTACAAACTGAGAAAAATGCTAACTGATTCTTTTCTGTATACTAATCTAATATCTATTTTTAGATGATAAAATCATTTTTTACAAGAAAAGAAACTATTATGAACCTACGCTTCAGAGTATGAATAAATTTCGAATGTCCCACGCTTATAAAATCTTACCATTTAAAACAATTCTCTGCTGGTGTAATTATGGGTTATAAAATTAGACTTTTTTTTGTTGTTGAATCACACTGGTCATGCTTAAATTACCGTGTCAACTAATTTATATAAACAAATTAGTCGTGCAAAGAAATAAACTTGATAATCGAATTATTATTACAAAGATGATAAGTAATTAACTTTCTGTTTTTTTAATTGTCTGTTGCTTTCTATTCTTGTTAAAAATAATAATAATAGTAAAATTATTAGTGTAAAAAACAACTTGAAGTTTGTATTATTTTTTTTGTTGACAATAACTCATTTTCTCTAATATCAAGTTAGATAAGCTGAAATAAAGAAGTTCAAACTGTTTTAGGTTGACCATGAACTAAAATTATCTATGAAATAATGAGAAAATGTTCTTTTTTAAAATCTTACACTAGTTTAATCAACTTCTGACTGTGTTACGCTTTTCTCTAGGTATGCTTCAACTATTACTAGTTCACCTTAGTCGAATATCGAGAACAAAACAATGAACCAGTGTCCAAGTAGGCTTTTGTAAACCTTGACCAAAAGGTCTCAGAAAGAGGTCTCGATATAGTGTAGAAATTGTTTTCTACAAACACCCAGCAAGCACACAATCAATTCAAGCACTCCAATTGAGTTTATTTATACGCCATAGAGATGTCCATGGGACAGTCACAAAATAGCACTCTAAAATGACACAGTAACCAAGGATTTTTCTGGTGGGAAATGTAATCTCAAGGTTCATGAAATAAATCCAAAATAAAGATATTTATCAAGAGAGTTCTGGGAATCTATAATCCTCAACAGACTGTTACATGTAAATAGTTGAGCTTAATTATCTCAGGCAGCTAATTATTCTGGAAATTAGAACAACACATATTATAATAAGCGAACAATATTGTTGTTTTCGGTTAGATAGTCATCAGGCTTTACTCTACAATATACATGAATATTTTCATACGAAAATGTTAGGCTAATCAACGCAATTCGAGTCAGTAGTCACAATGAAATGAAGCAGATTACGTGACTACAAACATAATAGATAGAAGTATAAGTTGATATTAGGAAGACAGGTGTACTGATAGTAGTAGTAAGATAACTATAAAATACGATAACAAAAATTTTTGTCAGTAGTTCAATGTTGAAGAGAGTAGGTCGAATAAGGATAAACAGACTTAAAATAATTACTACAAAACACTGAAACAAGTAGGTATTAAGAATAAATAAAATAAAGATATAAAGGGATAGGGGTGTGACGAATTTCTTCTGAACACATAAATTGGGGTTGAATGTACGAATTCCTATGGCTTCTGTAGCAGACAGGATCAAACTCCGTTGGGAAATGATTGAGGTATACGATAGATCACCCGAAAAGATCTAGATTTATCTACAATATGACCACTATCAACCAGGTGTGCTAAGACAGAACTGCATATTACTCTTGACTGACCCTTCGTAAACCATACTCATTCGTTGGTTAAGTTTCTTAGTAATGCGCCCGATATATTTATCTCCACAAGAGCAGCTGAATTTGGAAATGCACATAGAAGAAGCCAACTTAAGTAATTTATCCTTCGTTTGGATAGACATCGCTGTGTAGAATGTTCTACTAATTACTTTCGTTGATCTGTCCTGCAGAGTATCGCTAGCCACATCTCCGTTGAATTATAATTTAGCAAATAAAGGCTCCTTTCTAGCGGTCAAAGTCTCCACATTTCAGTGTTATCATAATTCCCAATGAATAACTATCACATAACTATCTATTTCATTTTATATTATTACTGTAGTATTTAACTACAAAAGTATAAAAGTCAACACAAGAAACTCTTTTAAAGATGATAAGTAGGTCAGTGAATGGGCGTAACAGCCATTTAGTTTCATATTACATAAATCTGTCAGTAATTTGGAAGAGATCAATCTTAGTCGGCCTGTAATATCTTTATGATATAAACACAATAATTTTTGTTTGTGAGATAATCTCAACTGATAATTAACTAACTACCTTCACTCAATAACTCTACGTATTTTCCGAAAATTCAAAGTTTTAATGTTACTTTGTACTTTTTCAATTTCAATGTCACTCATTGATATCTAACTTTATCTTGTCTGTTAACTTTCAGCGACATTTAAGATTGTTGTTACACTTTCCCATCAGTTGTTTTCTATATTGTGCTAACATAGTGAATGACGGTTTAAACTATAAAATATTTTACTGAAGGTTCCAAATTGTTTTTAATAGATCGTCTATAAAATAATGTCCACATTTTTAAAACAACTAAATTAGTCAGTAGTATAAATCGCACATGTGTTCAAGTAGATTATCGCCAACAAATTTAACGTGCTGAATTTGCTAGAGCATTATGAGGTTATAAAGATTATAGAGTTAGTTTTTAATATCATGAATCGATCAATGTTAGAGCACCATTAGAAATCTGGAAGCACTGGAGCGCCATTTTGTCCTTGAATAGGACTTATCAGCAGTGAGTATCCGCGACACCTGAAGCTCATGGGATTCGAACCGAGGATCTTCGGTCTTATGTGCGAACACCTAACTGCTGGACCACTGAGCCGGTATCTAATGTAACGGCCATCCATTGCTTCCAGATTTCCAATGTTGGTCTAACATTGATCGATTCATGATATTAAAAACTAACTCAACAGTCTTCACAACCTCATAATGTTCTAGCAATTGCAAGTGAATCTGTTTTAGGTTTCCCTTTTTTCATTGTATTTACAATGATCCAGCCATTTAAACCAATCGATTAAAACAAAATAAATATTTATTCAAAATGTTCTCGACAAGTCAGACGAAAACGATAAGGGGGAATGAAAGGTCAAAAGTTAATGAAGAAATCTACTCGGTAAACATTGAGGAAGGTAAACATAGAAAAGTTAACTCACAACATTTTTCTCACCTATTTATTGTCACATTTGAATTATGAATAGATATTAGTAAGCGAGTTTTCTAATTTGGTTTTTTTATGTAACT
>OX103972.1:12085168-12107195 GCA_944470395.2 Schistosoma turkestanicum
TTTTACTGTTAACTAGTTATAGAACTGAAATAACCAAATACATATGTACCTGAAACTTCATTTTATCAGACATCAAAAACACCAAGAAGGATTTTAAGATGATTACAGTAAAATTTTGGTGTAAAAGGATTCTGAATTACAATTTATTTCATAGTTACTCTTCAGCTGTTGGCAACTTTAGAATTAGTGGTTTTAACTATTTGTGTAAATCCTTAATACCCGTAATTTTTAGGATCGATAGAGTTGAATTTGAGACAGAATAATAGTAGGAGGTGTTTAAATGTTTAAATATTTACATGTTAGGTGATATGAATATTCTGAAATAAAATGTTAACTGTTTTTGCATTATAATAATATAGAGACCGTTGTTTTATACTGAAATCTTAAATGAATAATTGTTAAACCGCTATAAGAAACCTGTAAGCACTGCATGGCCGTTTTGCCCTGGTGTGGGACTCATCAGCAGTGCGCATCAATATCTTCTACTACTCGCGAGATTAGAACACAAGACCTTCGCCCTTGCGCGCGAACACAACCTCTGAGCAGGCATCCCACGGTGTTAATGTCCATCTCTGATCAATCTAAGTGTTTTCGCGAAAGCCTACCCATTGTCTTTAGTAGTTACTGCCTACAGCTGACAGGGTCAAACTCTCTGGTCACGTTTTCTTTTCTCATTAGAACAATCGAGAATTCGCTCACGAAGCTAAAACAAGGCAGCCAAATAACATCAACGAAAGCAATTGATCATAAGTTTTATGTAAACTTCCTCTTATTTCACACGAGAAGGAATGAATGAGATGAATTTCTCATTCTAAACACAAATAGTACTTCCCTTTGAGAAATTGGCAGTGTGTAAGACTGACAATAATATTATTCTGATAAAATCCTCACCATCAAAGAGAATATTTCTAATATCACAATAAACAATACTTCATTGTCCCCTACATCAAAATCATTGCTACTGTTATGTCTAGAATTTAAACAGTTTTTAAAGAAAAACAGCTCGATTATTATGATTCATTCTCATTAGATTCACTCTATGTCCCCTAAATCTATTTAAAATGTATCGATAATGAACGGACGACGTAATAAAAAAAACAATTGTTTTTGTAAATAAACTTATTTCATTTCATTTCATTTCATTTTTTCTTGGTTTATTTATTCAAAATAACTAGTTAAATAGTTATTTTTTATTATTGATAAACAAAAATATTATTACAAATCACTTGAATATTAAATGGAAAATAGGAAGCTAAATTGAATTCATCAACCATATGTGTATATATATAAGTCACGTTACTGACAACGGTTATCAGTAGTATTGTGGTGGATAGTTTCAAAAAAAAATTGTACAATTGATGATGATTTCATTATCATACTATATATATATATAAATATGTATAAAAGGAAATAATATTGAATTACATAGCATAATTTATAATACTCATAATAATAATAGTAATATTAGTCAGATTAATAACAATTTGTTTAAATTACACCGTCATCCTCCTCCTCCTCCTCGTCATCATCGTCATCATCATGATTATTATTTGAACATGATGAAGAATTGTCTGGTAGATTCAATATTGATTTCTGTTCGAATTCATCATCTGATTGTATTGAATGATAATCAGTTTTTGGTGTATAATTTAAATAATGTGGAAACATTGTAGAGGATGAAGAACCAGTTGGTTGTTTTTGAAGATCATAATACTCAATAGGATGATGGTATAAAGATGAAATGTTTGTCGGTAATTCATATGGTGATCTTGTATGACAAGGATTATTAGTAGTTGGTTGTGCAATGGTAGTAGTAGAAGTAGTAGAAGTAGTAGTAGTAGTAGTATTACCAGTAAACATTGTTGGATTACTATTAAAATTTATTACAGTTGCATGAATTTGTTGTTTAGGTCTTTTAATTTGTGTCATAATAGTATGTGGTATACAATGTCTTTTTAATTGTGGAGTATGAAAGTACATAGGGGATTTTTTCAATTTGAAATCATCAAAATGTGAAGTAGATGCAAAATTTGACGATTGATCAGCGGTTAGATTTGTGGCTTTTTTGATTGGTTCTTCATTTCTTGTATGAGTATACATTTCACCAATATAATCTGGTTCCCAATCATAATTTGTTGGTGGAGGTATTGGCTGAAAATGCATACTTGCTGTGAATGGGTGTGGAGCACTTTCCTGACTTTCATTTGTATCAAATGATCTATGCGCTTTAAGATTGGATATGTTTGAACCTGATGGAGGTGGAATAGGATGAAATATTGAACTATAAGGGTTTGGTTGAAGATCAGTTTTTCTGTGAGTTTGGCTAGTCTCATAACCATATGGCTGATGCTTTAACAATGGTTCATGAGAAGAATATTTTGTAGCATATTCTACACTTGGACTTCGTGTTAATTGAGGCATATTTCTTAGTCCCCATAATGGTTCACCTCTAATATCGGTTTGTTTTGTGAAAATAGGAATTGAATGTTGATGTGGAAGCTCTAAAGGACGTTTATGTCCGGTTGTTTTAATATTCATATGTGATGGAGTATGAAATTCAGTAGGGCTAACATCACATAACTGATAGTATGGCATATCTCTTTCATCCTCAACAAAATCATCAGTCCTATTGGTATCAATGCTAGGGGATAAATGAATACCATAACCTCTGCTAGGCATTATTGGCTTTTGTGAAAATGGTTTTGCATAAGACACCGTTTGCGGTAGATATTCTGCTTCATCAGTATTGTAAAGTTTACCAAAATTGGTACGCATTAACTGAGGATGATGATGATGATCAGGTTTTTCGAAATACTGATCTTGTTGATCTGAAAAATAAACAATATACATTTTAAAACAGTGGTTCCCTTTGATCAGTTTGAACAGAGAAATGAGAAGACATATTTCTCGTCAGTCACATACAAGCAACATGTTATTTATGTAAATACAGTTTTGAAGATAAGGTAAACAACTGTCGACACATACTTTCCTCGATTCCTTTGAACTTCTCCCAACCTTAGAACACTTTAATATTTCTAATAGTCGGATGCGTTCTTTCGATGTAAACTCTTTGTTCACAAATGTACCTCTCGAAGAAACTGTGGAATTTATTTGTGACTTCATCACTTCACACAACATAAGAATACCCATTCCGACTACCTATCTTCGCGATCTAATTTTGCTCTGCACAAAGAATATAAAATTCTATTTGCAAGGTAAAGCATTTATGCAAATCGATGGAGTGGCTATGGGAAGCCCTCTCGGACCAGTTTTAGCAAACATATTCATGGGAATGATAGAAAGGCAAGTGAGTCACTTCATCGATGGTATTACACTTTACAAACGATATGTAGACGATATTCTTGTCATATTACCACATTCTACAGATATTAATGAAGTCAATGATTTATTTAATGCGATTCACCCGAATCTGAAAGTCACTCATAAGGAAGAAAAGAATAATGAACTAGCCTTCCTCGATATCCTGCTCCATCGCCGTCCAGACGGATCAATCAGACGAAAAGTACACCGCAAACCCACCTGGTCGGGACAGTACCTCCATTTCACTAGTTTCTGCCCCATACAATATAAACGTTTCGTTGTCAAAACTTTATTAGCTCGAGCAAGTAGAATCTGCACTGCTGATACATTGAACAACGAATTCAAGCTTATTACTGAGACACTTAAATCAAACGGATATCCCGAAACGTTTATTGGTCATCAGAACACAACTACGACGAAGCTGATAGCAACTGATGTACCCAAGAAACCAGTGTACCTACAGTTACCTTTCAAGGGTGATCATTGCATGAAAATTACAACCAAACAGACTGCAGCTGCAATAAAAAAGACCTTCAATGCAGCTAATCTGAGGCTTATCACGGGAGGCTTATAGATATCAGTTACCCCAATCAACTCTCCAAGACCGATTCAGTCCAAATCCCACTGTATTTACCAATTCACATGTAACTGCGGAGAAAGTTACTTAGGTGGGACAGATCGCCGATTGGAAGACAGGATAGGGGAACATATTCCAAAATGGTTAATCAAATCCATGATTCATCAACCTAGCCCATCATCTCAAAATCGATCAAGAAACCCAGCCTCGTCCATTGCAAAACATCTAATGATGAGTGGTCATCAAAGTGACCCAAAATCAGCCTTTAAATTTGTGACATGTCTTTGTTTTCTTTGTTTATCATTAAAGGCTCTCATAAACAATTCATCCCAGACGAAAAGTCATCTCGAAAGGTCCTTATTTTTTAGACTTGGAATTTCAGACATATTAATCATAACGATCAATAACCAACAGAAAGCTACAGTTGAAAAAGGTGGAACGTGTATTTCTTATTGCTATTGAGTCATAAATCCCATGAGATAGTTCTGTAACTGTTAGTATTCATGAAAAATTTACTGGATTCCATTACAAACTTTATAACTAGTCAAAAATATATGCAATTGAATCATGATGATCGGTCAGTTAGTTAGTCAGCTACAACGTACAACTTCATACATACTTACGTACATCAGTTCAAGTTGTTATACCACATTAGCACAAAGAGATCGGACTGTCAGTTGAAATGCCATAGTGGTTGAGGTAGTAAAAGTATTAGCAGTAATGAAGAAGATTTAGGTTCTAAGATATTATTTAGGAAGTATATCTCAGTTAAATAAATTTAAACAGAGAAAAAATGGGTCCTGATCTCATGAAATATTGAGAAAAGACAAAAAAAGGATGCATCTTTGTCATCGCTCACGATTTTGATCCATGTCATTCAATGTCTCTAACCATCGGTAACTATTGTCTCGCGGACCCCAACCTGGTAGTCTACACCTGATAACATGACTCAGTCCATTTGTTAGTGACTTCATTGATTTGTGCCATGTTTTGTTTTAGCAGCCTCTAGCTTTTTCCCACCATATCCCTACACCAGACAACATCGCTCATCAAGGCAGTCGGCGATTGGGCACTTGTAACACATGTCCCAACCACTTCAACTGATGAACATTCACTACGTCACTAACTGATCTGCTATATCATGATGATAATTGTTATGAACCACTAATAAACTGTCAAATTTCAATAACCTTATTATTCAACTTATGAGAGACATATTCAAAATTAGATTATATAATTTATACACACTGAAACTTACCTTCAAAATAACTTCCTGGTGAACTAGTCACAAATTGATGCTGATGATGATGATGATATTGACTTTCAGATAGTTCTTCACTACTTTCATTGATTTTATCAGTTATTTCAAAATTTCCAGGTATTTCATGATGTAAAGTATTATTTTCCCTCAGATGTTTTGAATGACTTGGATAATAACGGGCTGAATTACGATCACTGAATACTTGATCGTTTTTAGATGGAATAAAATGTGTTGCATAGTTTTGAAATTGTTCCGTTGATGTTATACTATCATCATGATCAATAAAATGTGATTGATGACTAGGATGTTGTGGATCAATTTCATTCATTCGTAATCTTTTCCGTAAAAGATTACTACTACTAGCTCGATGTACATGTTTTTCAGTGAATTCTGATTTTTTTGGTGTAAAAATACGATTTGGTTCATTATGATCTGAAATCTTTTAAAGATAATCGAATTGGTCAAAAGTTGAATGAAAATTGAGTGATATTTAAGTAATATGTACAGTGTATTCATCTTTAAAAAAGGAAGCTACATATTATGAACTAGCTTATTATTTTATTTGGCTAAAAGTTTAATTTCACAAACTTGACCAACGGTGGTAATGTCAAACTTTTATCAGTCTAAGGTAATGTGAGAAGCCGTGACTAGTGAAGTTCAATCCTGTCGCATGTATGCGGGTATGCATCATACCGAGGATTGATTGATGTTAGACAATAACACACTTGAATACTGGTCCAGAGGTCTATAGTTTAGGAGTTCGCGTACGAGACCGAAGGTCCCGGGCTCGACTCCCGTGAGCGGAAGTCGTGGATGCACACAATCGATGAGTGTCATACTAAGGTGATATGACCGTCCAGTGTTATCAGGTTTTTAATGTTGGTCTTAAAATGATTGATTCATGAGTTCAATGAAACTCAATAATCTTTACAACTGTATAATGAGAATGAGAATGAACTTAAATAATCGTATTTCTAAAAAATTGTTAACTTACTGAAAGTATACTTTTTCTTGGATGTTTATTTCCAGATGTTATATTCTCTGAGAATTCATTCAGATCAGGACTAAAAAATTGAATTCAAAAACAAAATTTAGCTCAATTTTTATGTAAATGTAAAACAATGTTTTACTAAGTTGCAAGCATACTGTTATTATGTTTAAAAACAAAGTGACGTTTCATCAGGAGTTACAGGGTCGATTTCCCTTCTCATAATCAGTGCAACAATCAGTTTAGGCACACTGAATGTTATCACAATGTAGGCTACTGGCAGAACTATTCAAGTTGCTGTGGAAATGAACATCATCCAGTGTTGTGCGCTTACCAACAATAACAGTCAAGACGATAAAGATGATTTCTATGAGAAATTGTAGTCAGTTATCAAGAACTGCCCAGCAAACGATTTGACCATTTTGATGGACGACCTAAACGTCAAGGCTAGAATGGACAACACTGGGTATGAATATAATACGGGATGATTGGTTGTAATGAACGAAAATGGTGAGAGATTCGCAAATCTGTGTGTCTTCAACAAAACGGTTATAGGCGACACACAAGTAAGTGAATAAGTAAGAAATGACTTTCAAATGAAGAAGGTAACGACCTGGAAAATAAACTTTTAGCTTCGTAATCATCCCCGAATTTCCACATTTTCAGCGGCACTAAAAACGAAATCTACTTGCTTAAACAATAACCCAAAGACAGTTATCATTACAAAAGCGGAGAAATGAAATAAAAACGTCAATCTCTTCAGGACATTTTGAAGATCCAACGAAAACCAAACAAACCTAAAATGAATCCTACTGTACCATTGTATCCGGCATTTTTCAAGAATAGATGTGAAGATAAAACATGATCAGAAAAAAATATGAAATAACCTTTAATGTTATTTTGTGATATTTTGATGGTCCTAATAGTCTATTCTCTTTCACTTACTTACCTACTCTTGCATGTTGCGCTAAATGGAGTATAGACCGCCAACCAGCGAATTATTTTTCTGGTTAGCGTCTTTTTTCTAGCGAATTGAATTTCTAGGGGATGAGGTCACTAATCCCATACCCAACCCTCCTCCTTAATCGAGGCTTGGGACCGACTGTACCCCTAGAACGGCTACATGTGGAGTTCTATTCGATTTTGACTGATTAATTATTGTGATTTTCAATATTGGGAAAGCGCAAACCACAAAATTATAAACAAACTGTTTTATTCAGTAGAAAAAATCTCATAGTTATTTACTATTTGAGTATGAATAAATATGGTAGGTTTTGATGGAGTGAAATGTAAGTCAGAATAAAATAAAGAATAATTATGATTACTTTTCTTAACCAAACCGATGTATACTAACAAAAGTTATGGAGTGATTATTAACGCTAATAAAAACTATGATAAGCAGCAAAAGTTAGCTATCAATATGAGTGATTAGTTGATTAATACAAGCGAAAACTTCAACCAAGAGTAAGATAATAAGACAAGAAAAGGATAATCATGGTTGTTTTTATATTTAGAAATGATAGAATCTACTTGTTACTAAACTATGTCGGAGGAAAAATTATTTGAAATCATTCGCTTGACAGTTAAAACACTCAGTGCTAACAGGTTTCTGCTGGTTTATTACTTCGATCGCTACAAGATTTCACTACTGCTCAACTCTTTTTTTTCACAACCCCATACTGATACAAATATAAACTTACACTTTGTGTTCAGCGAACAAATATCAGGGCTTGGAATATTTCAATACAAAATAAAGACAATCACCTCTACTCACCTTCCTTTTTCATCTTCTGTCTCAGAATTCACATTTGGATGATGAGCATTTTGTTTTACTGCACCGAAAAATCGTGCTAATATGCTGGCAGATTTCTAATTTACAAATAAAACCAACAAAAAACAGAAGATGCTATGCTTTTGATTTTAACCATAAGAAAAGAGTTTTTTTAAAAAAAAATAGGCTACAAACGATATTTTAACATAATATTGAAAATTCTACGCCATGTATAAATGATTTAAATATTTATGAATGAGACTATTTGATTAGTTTTAAATTTTTTAAAAAAGCATTGACAGTTGGTCACGAAAAGTTATAATAAATTGTTAGCTCAGATTATTTATTAATTGTAAATCTGAATTTCAAACGGGTGAATAATAAATAAAATTTCAACGTCAAACCATGTTAGTAGAACGACAAATTTTCAGCTGAAAGTTATATTATTTAAAAAATCTTTACTATAAAACAGCATTCTTTTAGTGTTTTAGACAAGACTGGTTAAGTAACAACTGCTTAAACCATTATTTTACTTGATGTAAATAAGGATTGAATTTATGATAATCATACTGATTGTGGATCAAAAAACAGGCGGTAATCTGAAGAAATTTGTCAACTGCTTTAATTAAATTTAGTAAAGAGAGAGAGAGAAAAAAGTGAACAAAGATAGCTCTTCAAGGAACGGAATCACTCTCGAGTTATCTTGAACAAGCGGGATGTAGACCAGATCATTCTTCTAGATCATTTGTTTCTCAACTGTACAAATTTCGTAGAAGATTTCATGTTCTTTTTTATTTATTCGGAGAACTTATACACTAATATTGACTGTCTAAATTACCAACAGTTGGTTATATACTACTGCAGTACTAGTGAATATAAAGTTTCAACAGAATAATCATCAAGGAGTTAGGGATACCTTTTTTCTTGTTGGCATTTTAGAGAAATGATAGTAGATTTAACTAAAATATATCAGTCAACGATTTTCCTTAAACCAAAAGCGTTCACGATTAATGGTAAATGTCAACTAGTCAACAGGTTTATGCATGTTATCTGTGAAAAGTCAAAAACTGATTGGATAGAATACGAGGAATAATGTATGAATGTCAATGTCTTCATGGCAGTTAAGTATTTCATGTGGAATGAACTCGTTTTTATTGTTCTTTTCTAAAATTAAGAACGATTTGTTGAGAATAACTGATACATTTTCATAATTGAAGTCAAAGCTTGACAATCATTAAAAACCTTAAAGCGCTAGATGGCTGTTTCAGACCACAATGGGATACCTCAGCAATTTGCATTCACAACCCTGCATGCGGAAATCTAACTCATCACCTTTGGTTTCAAGTACAAACGACAAACCCTTGTACCATTGAGTCATGGATTAACGCTATTGAAGAGTTCCATACTAGTATGATATATCATTCTAAACGTTTCAAGTTTCCAATGAAGGTCTAACAGTGGTTGATTCATGAAACTCGACATCATTCACAATCAGAAACCAACAAACATATCGACATTGACCTAATTTATCAACAAGTCAGAAAAATCATAGGCAAACATAGGATCAAGACACAGATCAAAAGGGAGATATAATCATAAACAAAGATGCAAACAACAACAGGTTTAAGGTCCACAACAACAGGCAGTCAAGATCGAGATTAACAGAATAAGCTATCGGTCAAACGTAGAGAAATTCAAAGTTTGTGCTGATGATGTTGTTCAGCAGAACAACAATGAATGGCTACACCACCGAAATGTCCAGCTCATAGAATGAAACACCACCACAATCATTCGCCTTAGCTACAAATATTCTCCACTATCTCATTATCCCCAACCTTATTCTGAGATATTCAGTTGATTCTTTGTCGTTAAGTAGATCTTCAGTATAAATCTTTAAATGGTGATCTAATCGAAAAATATTGATTCCAGCATCTAATCTAATATAATCTAATCTAAGCATATAATCTCAGGATTTTCAATACAAATGTCAAGACAGTTCTACTGTATGGAGCGGAAACATGGAGAATTACCAAACCATCATCCTGAAGATACAAGTGTTTATTAACAGTTGTCTACGCAAAATACTTCGGATTCGTCGGCCAGACACCATCAGCATCAACCTACTGTGGGAGAGAACAAACCAGATTCCAGTGGAAGAGGAAATAAGGAAGAAGCGGTGGGAGTGGATAGGACAGACACTACGAAAATCACCTAACTGCGTCACGAGACAAGCCCTCACATGGAACCCTCAAGTCAAAAGGAAAATGAGGAAGGCCGAGGAACACATTACGCCGAGAAATAGAGAAAGACATGAGAGGAATGAACAAACATTGGACAGAACTGGAGGGGGAAGCCCAGGACAGAGTTGGTTGACGAAAACTGGTGGGCGGCCTATGCTCCATTGGAGGTAACAGGCGAAAGTAAGTAAGTAAAGTAAAGTAAGTAATCTAAGATTAGATCACACAGCATTTGCAATATTACAAGGTAAGATGGTGTACTTAAAGCACACATATCACAAGTACAGCTCACAGGTTAAGTTGTTGTAATCTCTGATTTATTACAATTTAGAATATCAGTGACAAGTTACTCAATAAATAATTTTTATAATTAAAACTTACCGATGTTCCACCTTTACCTTGAAAAGCTCGTGTTGCTCGCCAATTTTCAATGATAAGATAACTTGCATATATTTTGCCAACAGTCATTTTATGATAGACAAGCTCTATTAATATGTATAATTTTTAATCAGAAAAAAATAAAACATTTTTCGTTTTTAAAAACCATTAAAATTTCTAATCAATAATCATAATTAAAATAACATAGATTTATGTTGATCAAATCCCAATGATTGAACAAAAAAAATTGAAATGTTCAGTGTTTTAACGGATTAATGTAGGTTGTTACTTTTTTTTGAACGAACAAATTATTAATTGAATAGACATGAACACGATGTTTGTTTTTCTGATTACACTAAATATTTGGATTTGTTTCATTTTACAAATTAAATTAATATTCATTCATTTAGAGTTGTTTATTATTTGAGGTAATGCAGTGAAGGAGAACACAGGTGGGGCAACCGAATTGTATTTAACGAAAATTACAGAGTTACTCAGTAAAATTGGAAAACCATATCGTAAATCGTTCATTTGCAAAATATCAGTTCATCATATCGAATTGGACTGTTCCTGTTGCAAAACATCAATCCATTGTCAATATTCATGTGTTTCATACAAATTCCATTGTGTTCTAACTGTTCCTTTCTTGATCTTCCCCCATCTTCTGCTGCCAGACATTACGTTTATACACGCGTCATATACTACTCAAAAGTAGCGCGCACCACAGTAAGTGAAGTAGACAGACATCTAAAAGTTCATGTTTTATTCATTTAGATCTTGGGACAATCGAAAACAAATGATTCGATGACCAGTTTATTCGAAATTATTAAGTCAGATATTAATAAACAGATGACTACTCAATATATTGAGGATCCGTTGACCAGAAACTATCAGCAATAACCTACTGGAGTAAAGAACAAATCGAATTCCAAGAAAGGAAGAAATTAGGAAGAAACGCTGTAGATAGACAGGACAAACATTGAGGAACGCATCCAACTGCGTCACAAGACAAACCCTCATTTGGAATCCTCAATATCAAAGGAAAAGGAGAAGACCATAGAAGACAATACGCCGAGAATCGGAAGTAAACATGAAGTGAATGAACAGTAGGACAGAATAGGTTGGAGAATGCTGGTCGTCTGCCAGTGCTCCATTTGCAATAATGGGCGTAGATTAGTGAGTCAAACCTTGATAATATTGATTCTTATCGAAATTGTCAAAGTCAAATGTTCTTGAAAGATGATATTTGTGTGAAAACAGGTTTGATTAAGAGGTTAGTTGAAAAAACTCACGTAAAATAATCAAACATAAGAAAAGATGAACTTAATAACTACGCAACATAGGAGAGTAGTAATCTTTCTATTATCTTGTAATCAGATTCTAGTACGACCAAAAACAGACATGATATTGAGATTATAATATCAGAATTAGCTTGGTTTAAGAGTATTGGTACTTAAAACTAACAAATCAAATTCTCTCATCTAATCCAAATGTGGACGAAAATAATTTTTTTTATCCGATTACACTGATTTTTGAACTGACTGGTTGGGGTCCTCGAGATGATAGTAATCGATTGTTCGAGATTTTGAATGACATAGCTGAAAACCGTTTGCAATGGCGCAAGTACATCCATTCTGTGTATCCTCTCAAATCCTAATCTCCCAAATTCCTCATGACCGTTATTTTCGCTTTTTTATTGAAATGATTCCTCTGAAGAATACATTTGGAATGGTACGATAACTGCCCATACTCCTACTACCTCTACTACTATGAGATTTGAATTGACAATTGAGTCTGTATGCTAATGTGATATGGAAACTAGAACTGATGTAACTACGTATGTACGAAGTTCTACGTTTTAACTCACTGACTGACTGATTAGTGGACGAGATTTGACATGAATAATAACAACACCACAATAGTGGTTCCCTTTGATCAATTTGAACAGAGAAACGAGAAGATATATTTTGTGAGATAGTACCATTTCGTGCTTTCTCGTCAGTCACATACAAACAACATGTTATTTGTGTAAATACAGTTTTGAAGATAAGGTCAAAATTTCTTATTTAGCATGACATTCACTCACTAGAACCATGATAAACAAAGATCAACATACAGTTGTTTTTGAACACATAAAGTTGGACTTTTCCGACCAATCAAGATAGATCCAAGTAGTTTCAGTGTGTGTGGGTTTTGATGACATGTCACAACTCTAAAAGCTGATTTTGGGTCAATTTGATGACCACTCATCATTAGATGTTTTGCAGTAGACGAGACTGGGTTTCTTGATCAATTTGAGATGACGGGCTAGGTTGATGAATCATGGATTTGATTAACCATTTTGGAATATGTTCCCCTATCCTGTCTTCCAATCGGCGATCTGTCCTCCCTAAGTAACTTTCTCCGCAGTTACATGTGAATTGGTAAATACAGTGGGATTTGGACTGAATCGGTCTTGGAGACTTGATTGGGGTAACTGAGATCGATTGAGTTGTTGTGATAAGCCTCAGATTAGCTGCATTGAAGGTCTTTTTTATTGCAGCTGCAGTCTGTTTGGTTGTAATTTTCATGCAATGATCACCTTTGAAAGGTAACTGTAGGTACACTGGTTTCTTGGGCACATCAGTTGCTATCAGCTTCGTCATAGTTGTGTTCTGATGACCAATAAACGTTTCGGGATATCCGTTTGATTTAAGTGTGTCAGTAATAAGCTTGAATTCGTCGTTCACTGTATCCGAAGTGCAGATTCTACTTGCTCGAGCGAATAAAGTTTTGACAACAGAACGTTTATAATGTATGGGGCAAAAACTAGTGAAGTGGAGGTACTGTCCCGACTACGTGGGTTTGCGGTGGACGGCGATGGAGCAGGATATCGAGGAAGGCTAGTTCATTATTCTTTTCTTCCTCATAAGTGACTTTCAGATTCGTGTGAATCGCACTAAATAAATCCTTAACTTCATTAACATCTGCAGAATGTGGTAATATGACAAGAATATCGTCTACATATCGTTTGTAAAGTGTAATACCATCGATGAAGTGACTCACTTGCTTTCTATCATTCCCATGAATATGTTTGCTAAAACAGGTCCGAGGGGGCTTCCTATTTACCCTATTTACACAAATAAAATGTTGTTTGTATGTGACTGACGAGAAAGCACGAAATGGTGCTATCTCACAAAATATGTCTTCTCAATTCTCTGTTCAAAAATACTCTAAAATATAACATCATTTATAACTGAAACATTCTAGTATACAATGTAACTTATCATCATACTTTCACACAATTTATTGATTATCTGTTTGTTTGTTTATTTTTTTTCATTACCTGAATCAGGAGGTACAAGTAAATGCAGCATTTTCTTTCCATGTACAGGCCATAATTTACAAATTGTCTCTTTTAATTCAATATCACGTTGATCCATAATTTCAGTTGGTCCAGTTTTAATTCCTAATGATTCACGTATTAAAGCTAATAATGTCGTTGTAAAATGTACACAACCATTTTCATCTACTGGCATATTCATTCGAATTAATTTCTGTTTAAAAAACCAAGAAAATTGAAAAAAAACCACAATAGAAAAGATAAGAATAGGTTTTGTTCAAATTCAATGTTCACTGTTTGGCGCCATAATTGATATTGTTTAAAACAATATGATAATCCTAACCGATTTGAAGTTCGGAAGAATAATATTTGTGAGCAAGACTAGTTTTCCTCAAAATCTGTACAAAGTTAGTATGAAAACAAAAAACCATGTTCACGTATAGATTGAAAAATCGCCATCAATCGATGCCATTTTTATTATGTAAACTATTTTGATAGGACAGAATACTTTAGGGTTTTACTTTACTGTTTGACTGTTAAAACTAAATAACATCTTAACAGAAAACCTATCGCTCCCTTGTCAAAGTTATCCAATAAACTATATATGTTTTGCTAAATTTATTGACAACGTATTCGATTACCTGAACATTGCAATTGACTGAGATGTGCTATTGAACAAATATCTTTCTCATTAAGAATCAAGTCAATTTTGTAGGCAAAGTAATATATTCCATAGGCAACATGAACTGATGTACATACTTACGAAGTTCTACGTTACAGCAGACTGACTCTGTGGCATAAAATACTACACTTCCATGTCTGGTTGCCCTTAGGTTCTTTATGAGTTTTATCCTGCATTTTCTAAGCAAGATACATTTACGCTGACTAGTATTTACTCTCTGTACATATTGGAAAAAACTCATCTAAGCCTAGTTGAAACAAAATAGGCTGAGGTTTATAGCTGACAGTTTAATCTCACCGTAAACATTGAAATCAAACATATGATCTTCCACTTGAATTTTTTTTATCGGAAGTGAATAACTTACAACAGTCATTCTAGGAAAAAAAAATCAATTAATTCTATTTTATCGAATGCCTCCCGAACGGAAATCAGTAATATGAACATTAGTCAAGTAGGAAATAAATACAAATACTCAACAACATTTCATTGTTGAAATATACCGCTAGGTTTTATGCATAGAATATGTTGAAATTTTAATTAAAACTTTTACACCGGAAATTGACAAAATTTCTGTTTTGAAAAAAATAGAAATCAAGTTGTCATTTTATTTATTCATTTGTAAATTATCTTTTATTATTGTATGAAATGAGAGAAAAAGAATGAAAAAATTTTCAATTCATTTGACACAAAATGACAGTATTTTCTTGAATTTTTCAAATTAAAATTCTGTTTTATGTTGTGTTTATGCGATATAGTCAAATAAATTCATCTTCAATGAGCAAAGGTAACTTCACATTGATTTAAAGGGGAACCTAACACTGTCCAAGTGTTACCATTACAACCGGAATAGTACAGCTCACTCTAGTGGAGCAACCTGACGCTCCGGTGGACTAACCAAATCGCACTTGATGGAGAGGCTCTGAAGGATGTACAAACCTTATTGATAAGCAAGGCCGATCTAATGCGGATGTAAAGGCACGAGTTGGCAAAACAACGACAGCATTTCTACAGTTGAAGAACATCTTTAACCCGAATCGTTCAACACCAAAGTCACAATTTTCAATACAAATGTCAAAACAGTTCTACTGTATGGAATGAAAACTTGGAGAACCACCAAAGTCATCATTCAAAAGAAACAGGTGTTTACTAACAGTTGTCGACGCCAGATATTAGGGATCCGTTGATCCGATAGGATCAGTAACAACCTACTTTGGGAGAGAATAAACCAGATTCCATCAGGGAGGGAAATCAGGAAGAAGTGCTTGAGATGGATAGGACACACATTGAGGAAAGCATTCAATTTTGTCACAAAACATCCCTAACTTGGAATCATCAAGGCAAAGGGAAAAAAGGAAGATGAATGAACATATTACGACGAGAATTGGAAGTAGATAAGGAAAGAATGAACAGAGATTGGATAGAACTGAAAAAGAAGGCTCAGGACGGAGTATGTTGGAGGACGCTGGTCGGCGACCTATGCTCCACCAGGGGGCAGCAGGCGTAAATAAGTATCCAAGTTAATTGATATAGCTGGGTTTATATTTCAAATTTTTTTATTAAACGCATTGTTAATTAATGATTTTTAACCAAAAGTCAAATATGTTAATCCTTAAATCTTTAAATTAAATTGAATTACTTTTATTAATATCGTTATTCCTATTGTTAGTAATTTGAAGATAAAAGAATTTACAATATTAAAATTATAACAGAAATTAGAGCTTGAATTTGAAGTTCCACTTGAAAAATCTTTGAATGTTAATATGAATGTGAACAATCTAAAGATACTACTCACGAAAAAGGTTTAGTGTGATCTGAAACGGGGAGTCTGCAATTAGGATTGGAATTTAAGCTTTTAGTAAGTAGAACGACGAACTCCTAAAATGTTTGATTTTGTATAGTGAGTATTTCTATGGTCTCAGTTGATCGTAAGAAGAACTTAGAAATAATGTTACATATATGTAATCGAAACATCAGCGAGATACCAAAAGGTTTGGACCTCTTCCGTTCTAACAGCGTAAATAATATCAATAAACATTCTTGGTTTAAATCTATCTGAATCGATTAATTATGACACTTAATTGTATGTACTCACAGGAGATTATTAATAGTAGAATAACTTAACGTAGTGTAAAATATTGTAAATCTCAATCTGAAATATTGTACTACTAGCATATTATTTAACCTTTAAAATAAACGATCAATATATTTAGAATTACACATTTTTTGAAACCATGAATCGATCTATGTTAGACCACCATTAGAAACCTGGAAGCACTGGACGGCCGTTTCGTCCTAGTATGGGACTCCTGCACCCCGCAGCATTCGAACCCCGGACCTTCGGTATTGTGCACGAACGCCCTAACGTTTAGACCATTGAGCCTGTATCTAACGGTGCTAATGTCTAACTTGATCAAATTCACGGAGATGCACAACCTCATACACAGTCTTCGGTAGAATTCACGAATTCAATGTTTGCTCAATCGAAAAAAATTATCTATAGCACAAAGAAACAAAACTTTCGCTATTAAAGAAGAGTAAAAAAATATTAACTGTTGAAAAAAAATCTATAGGATGTGATTGATTACTCAATAATTACAATTTGAATGTATGGAGGAAGAGAAATTCATTGTAATTTTGTACAATTAATGATGATAAGAATCTTTTACTATTGAAGAAAAGGTATAGTGTAGTAGTCATTCACAGAATTTCAGCACTTTCTGATTTCACTTATGATTATTATCAAAAACCATAATACTAGTGCAGTGAACGAGAACACAGGTGGGGCAACCGGATCGTATTCAACGAAAATTACAGAGTCACTCAGTAAAATAGGAAAACCATATCGTAAATCGTTCATTTGCAAAATATCAGTTCATCATATCGAACTGGACTGTTCCTGTTGCAAAACATCAATCCATTGTCACTATTCATGCGTTTCATACAAATTCCATTGTTTTCTAACTCATCCCTTCTTGATCTTCCCCCATCTTCTGCTGCCAGACATTACGTTGACACTCACGTCATACACTACTTATAAGTAGCTCACACCACACTAGCAATAAAGTAGTAATATCTTCATCGTATATTCAAAGTCGATTAATGAATCATTTAGAAATAGAAGCCTTTTGAATTAAATATATTTTATATTTAATAAAAATACCAGTTAAGTGCCTCTTGCTCCAGGGAAAATTTCTATTACATAAACTTTCTATTAGTTGCTGTACACAAAACAGCCGACGGCTGTTATAAAATCTTTTAGATATTTCACAGTTTCAATTTCTGAATAAAAAAACAAGACGTGATTGTTCAAATCGAATGGGATTCATCAGCTCAATGGATAAGATGTTAGGCATTTGCTCGCGAACTGAAAATCCTAGGTTTCATTCCTGCTACGGAGGATTCTGGATGCGCACTGCTGATGAGTCCCATACTAGGACGAAACGGCCAACCATTGATTACAGGTTTCTAATGTTGGTGATCAATTCATAACACAGTGAGACTCATACATCTCTAAATTATTGTCATTTTGCTTTAATTTAAAAAATCATGTGAAAGAAATTTGTTGCTCTTGAATTCTCTAAAAGCTCTTAATTACAACATAAACGTTCTACGGGTACATTGTCTTTATTTAAAGAGCTATACCTTAAGCGCTGCCAATGAATATTTCACTGCACGGTTAATAAAGCAGGAAGGAAATCTAAAGAACAAGCGTTATAAGAAGGATACATGAGTTGTGATGAAACAAGATACAAGTATATCACAACTAATCCAAATAAAGGCATTTACTGCTTTTAGTATACAGCTGTGAAGATTGTTGACTTTCCTTGGAACGATAAAATCGATCATTGTTAGACCATCATTAGAAACATGGAAGCACTGGACTTCTATTTCCTTCTAGTATGGGACTCCTCATCAGTAGTATGCATCCACAACTCGCGCTCGCGGGAACCAAACATAGGACCTTCAGTCTCGTGTGCGAACGCCTAACCTCTAGAACTCTGGGTTGGTACTCAACTGTGTTAATTTCTAACTTTAATCGATTCTCAGTATTGAGCGACCTCACCCATTGTCTTCGGTAGGTAACTGCACACCTTCGACAGGGCTGAACTCCACTGGTCACGGTTTCTCCCTAAAACTCTGAAAATTTCCTCACAAAGCTAGTAAGCACCAGTAAGCGCATTTTTCTGATTTTTATTATACAGTTGTGAAAATTGTTAGGTTTCATTAGAATGATAGCGATTCACTCGAATGAGTGTCGTAGATGCTCATTACTGATGAGTCCTTCATACAAGGAAGAAACTGTCATTCAGTGCTTCCAGGTAAATAAAGCTATTTTCTTTTTACTTATCTTTTGGGAATCGTCATTTGCAGTCGAAGATAAACGACCGGTAATCATAGTTTTAGGGATATCTTTTGTAACTATTCGCAAACTATAATATTTGACAATACAGTTGGATGGAAATTCATTGTCCTAAAGTTGTTTGTTCAAAATTACATTTAATTAAAAAATATCAGCCTTAAATATATATTATAAGATATTCAATACAAATGTCAAGATAGCTCTACTATATGGAGCGGAAACTTGGAGAACTACCTAAGCCATCATCCACAAGATACAAGTGTTTATTAACAGTTGTCTACGCAAAATACTTCGTATTCATTGGGCAGACACCATCAGCAACAACGAACTGTGGGAGAGAACAAGTCAGATTCCAGTGGGGGAGGAAATCAGGAAGAAGCGGTGGAAGTGGATAGAACACACATTACGAAAAGCACCAAACTGCGTCACGAGACAAGCCCTCACATGCAACTCTCAAGTCAAAAGGAGAAGGAGGAAGGTCAAGGAACACATTACGCCGAGAAATAGAGAAAGATATGAGAAGAATGAACAGAAATTGGACAGAATTGGAAAAGGAAGCCGAGGACAGAGTTGGTTGGAGAAACTGGTTGGGGGCCTATGCTCCATTGTGGGTAACGGATGTAAGTAAGTAAGTACCAAGATATTTGTTTCATTGAAAGAACACTTCATCAAAAACTCAATATTTCGGATGGCTAATCGACGAAATTTCCAATAACATTAAAAATATTATAAAATAATTACGCGAATATTTAACCACGAATGCAGAATTTATAAGATTTTATGTGTTTTTAGTCTATAAAAATATTACTGACTACAATATATTACCCTAGATAAGTTATTTGATTGAAAAAATGCTGTTTAGATAAGAACATGTTGTATGTAATGTTCAGGAGGCCGAAAAACAATCCATTTCTTAATATAATCCACCGTATAATCTACAGAAAAGTTCATGAGCTTATGGCCTCGTAACGTGATTGGTTCGAAACCTAGGATATGAAGAATATTGGTATCTTTGTTTGAAGTTTCTGAATCTATCAAGTAATTAATAATCTTAGAAAAAACTTTTAATTCTGTGTTTCTCTCTTATGATATTATTCATCATCTACGGGCAATAGATTATAAGATGATGGAAACTCATTAGGAATTCAGTGTTTCAATGTTAGACGTAATAAATTTGACAAAATGATAAAAAATATATGAAACACTCTAATTAAATGACAATTTGCATATACTACTTAATTGACTCTTTTTTTGTAATTGTTCGCCTTTTAGTACAATGCA
Source organism: Schistosoma turkestanicum (assembly GCA_944470395.2). NCBI lineage: Eukaryota > Metazoa > Platyhelminthes > Trematoda > Strigeidida > Schistosomatidae > Schistosoma > Schistosoma turkestanicum. The sequence continues at coordinate 12,105,347 of OX103972.1, forward strand.
TATTCCGCCATTAAAACAACAACTTTCATCTTCTCTACTCATTCTCAAGATAAACACACACACACACAGAGAAAGAGAGAGATAAAAGTATTTCTTTATCTAAAATACAAGTTTATATGAATGAAATTTTTTTTTCCGGTATTCAAATGGACCATTAAGGAAGGGTTTTGGGAAAATTCCGACTAATGGTTAGTAAAACTCTGCTTGTATGTTTGTTTTAAAGTATTTCATTGAAATGTTTTAATCAGTGGATAAATTATTGCTGACAGAATTTTGAATTAAATTTTGAATAGAATAAAGGATTTTAGGGAAAAGTAATTAACTTCCTTAAATTTTATTTAATTGAACGATTTAAAAGTTTGAACATGAAAGCTTAATGTCATTTACCTTTATTACTTAAATACTAATATACTTTCAATTGTTGTAATTTTTTTATGAAACTCATTATTTTCTTTTTGAAAATTAGACTAAAACAATAAAAGTGGGAAATGAAATATTTTCATCAGGTTTTACTTTTAACTAATTTAGTTTTTAAATTGTTAGCCTCCATTATACTTAGACGCCTTACTAGTGCTCATGAAGATCAGACTAGAGAAAACCAGGCTGTTTTTCGACCTGGACGTGGCTGTATAGACCACATCTTCACACTACGACAGGTCCTGGAACACAGACACACATTTAGGCGTCCTACAATAGTTGTCTTCCTGGACCATAAGGCGGCATTCGACTCTGTGGATAGTGAGATTCTGTGGCAGTGTCTGTCATTGAAAATTGTACCAAAGAAGTACATTAACCTAATACAAGCTCTCTACTCGAACACTTCTGGTCGAGTAGAGAGTTTATGGCGAACTGTCACCGGAATTCTTCACTTCAAGCTGTATGCGTCAGGGATGTCCATTTTCTCCCTTCTTGTTCAATTTTGTCAGAGACTTGCTCCTAGTTGTAACCTTAGCCTCGTCCGACTTTTCTGGAGTCAACTTTCTACCAGGAAAATCACTTTCTGACCTAGAATATACCGATGACATAGTTCTATTCGGTGAAGATGCTGACAAAATGCAGCGTCTTCTGACTACCCTAAGCAACAATGCAAGCATGTTCGGGATGCCGTTCTCCCTCTCGAAATGCAAAATGTTGCTTCAAGAATGGGTTCCATCGGTACCTGAACTAGTGATAGGGAGTGAAGTAGTCGAACGTGCAGACCACTTCACTTATCTGGGGAGTCTGATCAGTGCTGATGGCCTGGTGACTGACGAAATCTCAGCTCGGATACAGAAGGCTCGATTGGCTTTTGCCAGCCTGCGTCACTTATGGCATAGGCGAGATATCCGCTTGCTAACCAGCATCAGCAGTTCGCTGTGTGCTACTATAAGGATGCGAAACATGGCTATAAAGAGTAGAGGACATTCGTAGGTTACCAGTCTTCGATCATCGATGTCTCCGAAGCATTGTTGGCGTATCCTGGGACATTCGAGTAAGCAGTGATGTTGTTAGGAAACGATTACTAGGTAAGGATGGCAGATCAATTGATGAAATATTGAAACTTCATCAGTTGAGGTGGTTGGGACATGTGGTATGAATGTCTAAACACCGACTGCCTCGACGAGCTATGTTTTGTGGTGTAGGAATAGGTTGGAAGAAAGCTAGGGGCGGCCAGACCAAAACATGACACAAATCCATGAAGTCACTGACAAGTGGACTGAGTCATGTTTCCTGGTTGGGGTCCGCGAGACGAAAGTCACCGAAGGTTAGAGACCTTAAACGAAATGCCTCAGAATCGTTTGCAATGGCGCAGGTGCATCCACTCTTTGTGTGCTTTTTAATTCTAACCTTCTGAATTCTTCATAATCTA
>OX103972.1:12107692-12176249 GCA_944470395.2 Schistosoma turkestanicum
CACAATATATAAACACAGCTTTTATAAATGTATTCAGTTTTAGACTTTTAAATGAATACCTGCTTACGGAACGTAGAAAGATCTTTCTATCTACCAGAAATCTACACTCAGAAGAAATTTTTTCCAAAGACTAGATTTTAAGAAATTTTTGAAACTGTCCTGAAAACTCTAGAAAAGAAGTAAATGTTTATTAATTTTGGATTATTATCAACATTTTTTGTCCTGGAAAATTGATAAATTGCTTTTATGAGCCCACACAATCACAGTACTTGAGAAACCCAAAGAAATCTCTATTTTTTGGATGCTAACTCGTTAAATCACCGTTCTGTTATGAGACATTTTTTAGTGTATATCATTTCAGACTCTTAATTCAGATGTTTATAGTCTAAAATGAATGTTTCAATTAGTCAGTCAGTCATTTACAACGTAGAACGTCTTACGTAAGTTCATCAGTTCAAGTTGCCATACCAAGTAAACACAGCGATAATTGTCAATTCAAATGCCATAGTAGTAGAGGTAGTAAAGGTATTAGAAGTAATCGGAGAGGTTAGGATTAGAAGATGTTATTCAAGAAGTATAATTCAATGAGGTTAATTTAGAAAGAGAAAGATGCAGGTGATGTATGTTTATGAGTGATAAATCACAGTAATGTTAGTTCACTGGGACAATAAATCCGAAGTTCAACTGTCCAGTTAACTCATAGAATTAGGATCATATTTTGTATTACACCTGTAGATAGAATAGTCCTGTTTTGTAAAGACTCTGAAAAAAATATAGAGTTATCCGATCACCTAGAACAACCACGTATGTATGTTTACGATGTGTTGGCCAATAAATATTTTTACAAAATGTTGATTCTATACTTTTCTTTCTCACCTCCTAAATTAGTGTTAAGGAGTAAAGTAGTTGAGATCATTGACCATTTTACGTATCTTGGCAGTCTTGGGGAGATAATGTTTGATCAAGGAATGAGTACATATTATGCAATTGTATGAGTACAGAATATATCTGTAGGTTGCTGGAATCCGATCATAAGCGTCTTAAAAAACAACGCCCGTCTATGCTGAAACCACCAACTAAGCACTGTTGGCATTAAGCGATAGTTCTAGTTGAAGGAAGTAAGTCGGTTTACTACGTTATTGAAGTCATCAACTCAGATATTATGACAGATTCAGGCTTTCAGGTTAGGGTTTACACAGTAATACATGGCTCAGAATCGATCACTGAAGCTCAAATGTCTTCACTCTTTGTTTTCCTTTAGATACAGAGTTTTTAAACTATTTTCTACTTTTTATTACGCTAATTCATTCTTTATTCTCATATCTCATTGTTTACTACTAAAAATTTGTTTCCCTACTACTTCTACAATTTCAGAAATCATCTTGGTAACTGAATGTCTCTCTGCTGATTGTGTTGAGCAGCTGGGATTAATGAATATTTTCCACTTTATACCTGAATAAGTAGATTAACACGGTTATTCAAGTAATGAAAAAGAACTTTTATTGTTCGACAGGAGTTGATGAATCGATGTTTCAGAAATGCAATTAACATTAATACTCCGTAGAAATATATTAGGATAATACATTTAAAAGAGTATGATATCAGTAACATTGTACATTTAACAAACTCATAAGATGAAAGAAATCAGAATGTATGATTGCTGTCTGAAATGAGGATAAAATTCTGAAAATCCTATAATTTATTTATAATGAGGTTAATATTGATAATGCAACCTATGCTATGTTGGTTTCAGCATAAAAATTTTAACAAGAGTTATAAATTTTGGAATATATGCATAAAAGTTAATTATTTAACATTCAATCTATATGAAAAGTTATCATATCAGTAAACAGTCAAATTACTATTCAAACATAATCGTTCACTGAAATTGTCACTCATGGCGTAGGCGAGATATCTGTCTACCAACCAAATGGCAGATTCGCCCTGTTCTACTTTATGGCTACGAAACATGGCCAGTAATAGTAGAAGATATTGGTAGATTACCAGTCTTCCATCATCACTATCTTCGAAGCATTGCTCGTATGTCTTGGCATGACCGAGTAAGCAATGGCACTGTTAAGAAAAAGGTACTAGGTAAGGATGGCAGGTAATGATATGAAGTAGTAAAACTTGATCGGTTGAGGTGATTAGGAAATGTGTTACGAATGCCCAACCACTGACTGCCTCGTCGAGCTATGATTTGTGGTGTAGGAGTAGGTTGGAAGAAAGCTAGGAGCGGCCAAACCGCAACATGACACAAACCCATGCAGTCACTGGCAAGCGGACGGAGACATGCTGATAAATGTAGACTAGCTGGTTAAGGTCCGCGAGACAATAGTAACCGATTGTTAGAGACCGTGAATAACGTAGCTTTAATTCGTTTGCAATAGCGCAGATGGATCCATCCCTTGCCTTCTCCAAAATTCGAATCCGAATTCATCATGACCTTCATCTTTCTCATCTCAAATTTATTTCACTGGATTATACTCCTTGAATAACGTCTTCATAACATACTCTTTCCGATTACTGCTCATCCTTCTACTACATCAGCTACTAGGGGGTTTGAATGAACAATCGCATCTGTGTGCTATCTTCGTAAGGCAACTTAAACTGATGTTCATCTTTGTCAACAGAAAGATTCGTTTCCTACTGATTATATACAGTGCGATCACTGAATTTGACAATTTATATAGTTTCGCAATGATAAAAACAGGCTAGCCAGAAATATTATGCAATGAAACTCTTTCTTGATTTAAATCAACAAAAAAAATATTTCACAATATAATTTACTCACCTAAATAACAATAATATTCCATCGCCAAATGTTTGAAAATTATTATGATTATTTAATTGTGAATGTGGATCTGTTTTAATATTACCAAAAACCTTGAAAAAAAAATTGAATTGTAAGTAATATAAGTAAGAAATGAAAAACTATGAAAAAATACATATATGTACAATTATTGAAAGTAACATTTAGTAAATTTAATATTCGTATTTTTCATTTTGTACTGAATCAAGTACTTTTTTTTAAAAGAAAGACAAATTGTTTAACAGAAATACACGTTTAATAAGCATCTTATTCCATTATAAAACATCTGATAGTAACAGACCATAATGTTGTGTACATCATTGTAGCCTAAGTGATGTTGTGTTAAAGGGTTTCAATGGCATATACTCAGATTTGTTAAAAGACTTTATCATACGAAGATTAGAACACGTTAAATGTATTCAAGAATCATTTGTTTTCAACTTGAATTCACAGTGGAAATATTCAGTTGATCTATTGTTTGAATATTGAATTTCTGAACAAGTAAATTTGTGATCAGGTTATTTGAAATGCACTGGGCTTTAACTTTGATATGCTTGTCAGTTGATATGCTTGAATGATATTACGAGTTTACCTCACTCGGTAAACGGAACGAAAGCTATGACTCAGTGACACGATAGGCTATTCTTATCCGTTGTCCTAGCCCCTGCTAATTATAGCATGAAGTCTTGATAAGGAGTAGAGAATGTATTCTAAAAGCACCCAGAATATACGAGGTTGCTAAGAGCACAAGTCAAGCCTATTTATAAAATGACAGCAACGCCCTTGGGAGAGCCACGAAATAGCATACTAAAATAATCCACCAACCAAAGACAGCCAAGGATTTTCCGAGTGGGAAATGTAAGCTCAATGTAAACTTAGCGTCTTATGAGCAAAAACATGAAAAATCAAAATTTCAGCTATAAATTACGATATTAGATTCACAAGGGTAATTATTATGTTACGCAACTACTAGATGATTCGCAAATCATATATGGGAATTTTATTTTCTAGAATAGTCTTTCCCACTGATCGATCTACCATTGGGTCAAAATCAAAACACTGTCACTGCGATAGTAACGAATTATAATTAGATTAGCCGATTTCAACCAACGATATAGGCGACAGATTTTCGAACCCTGAAAATCAATGAACATATTCGTATAAAGTATGCAACTATTGAACTCAAAGTACCATATTTCTAAGCTATGGAAGAATGAAAACTTAAACTTTCTAACATATACACCACCACTGACCATTCGGGTTCAACTATGACAGAGATGAGTCAGTTATCCACCAAATGCAATAGAAAATGATTGCTCAATATTTCAAACTATTAAGAGATAGAAATAAAAGCATTGGACACTGGTTCATCAGTCTTAAATGTTTCACATCCTGGGTTCAACCTCTGTTAATAACAACTTAATCGTAAACTGCTGAATAGTCTAATTCTACCACGTAACAAGTGTTCATTGCCTCCATAGTCTTCAATATCTGTCTAACTACAATCAGTCTGTGAAACAATCCGCGGAAAAATTCAACAACCTTCACTATGGTCCATTCATTCAATACATACTGATTCATTCGGAATCACACAAATTACTTGATATTGATTTCAATGTAACATATTATGTAGGACATATTTTTTTCAAATTAGACAACGGTTTTATATTTCGACTCATTAGAGTTATTTTGTTAGTTTATGTGAATCAAACATAACATTATCTATGCTTTAATATATAGTCATATATATTTAGATATTTCATGTATGACAGAAATTAATTTGACCTTTTTTTTTCTCTACAATGGATTAATGCGAAACATTTTTTTGGAATTATTAAACAACGTTCAACTCATCAAAACTATTATATACCAATAATAATAATAATAATAATAATAATAATAATAATAACTGTAATAATCATGTTTTGTATCCCTCAACCTACCTGCATACCAACAATACAATAGATAAAAAATAACATTGTAATCAGTAAACAAACATATGGCAATGCTTTAATTGATTGAATAAATGTCCATAGGATAATACGTATACTATAACCCTGACGTAATAATTTAATTAAACGTGCTGCACGAAATAAACGTAGAAAGCCCAAACTTAAAAATGCTGATTCCTATATTAAAACAAAACAAATCAACAAAACAAAACAGGTAGATTTTCAATTGGACATTGAATAAATTTAATCAAAAAGGGAAAAGTTTTCCTATTTTTCTATAATGATGATTTGAACACATCAATATTATTACATTTTATAGTGTTGTGTACTGTGGAGTGAGCAACGCTGTTATTAGGAATCGGGTGCTAGGTAAGAATGGCAGATCAATAGACGCAGTAGTGACACTTCATCAGTTGAGGTGGTTGGGACATGTGTTGCGAATGGCTAACCACCGACTGCCTTGAAGAGTAGGAGTAGACTGGATGAAAGCTAGGGGCGGCCAAACCAAAACATGGCAGAAATCCATGAAGTCATTGACTAGTGGACTTAGCCATGTCGGTAATTGTCGACTACCTGGTTGGGGTCTGCGAGATCATAATAATCGATGGTTAGAGACCTTGAATGACATGGCTCAAAATCGTTCGCAATGGCGCAGGTGCATTTATGCTTTGTGTTCTCTCAAATCTTAATCTTCTGCGTTCTTCAACAACTCTAGTTTTGACTTTCTAAACTTTTCTCATTTAAGCATACTTCTTGAATAATATCTTCTAATCCTAACCTCTCCGATTACTTCTAATACGTTTACTACCTCTTCTACTATTGGATTTGAATTGACAATTACATCTCTGTGCTGATGTTGTATGGCAACATGAACTGATGTACATACGTACGAAGTTCCACGTTGTATCTGATATGGAGTATAAAAGACGATCGTGAAGAGCAGTGCACAAGCTAGCTACTAAAGCTTAGTCATAGATTACATTCTGAGTATGTACATCTAGTTGGTCATAAATTAATTGAGTAACTTGTCATATACCACTAAATACCAAGTATAATGCTAGTTATTACTTTAGATGTTTCGAGTTTGAAAAAGTCTTGGCAAACCAACATTTTAATTTGGTTTAAACACTTAATTTATTGATATGAAAAGCTATTTACCGATTCGACTACTTTTATTTAGGTTATACTGATATAAATGTAGGCTGTTGTTATTAATTAACAGCAAAAGGTGAAATATAAATGAAACAATATTGAAACATGTAACATAATGTTCAAAATTCAATTAATTTAATCATTCAATTTGAGTGAGAAAGAAACAATAAAATTTATTTCATCAAATTATATATAAAAATATAAAAATATTTCTAGTCGACAGAATTCATTGTAGCCTAGTTAATAGTATACAAAAAGAACTTAATCAATTTTCTGAATGCGTTTTCCACGATAATGAATACATCAGTTTGGTATTTTAACTCTGTGAATATAATCTCATTGAAATATCGAATGAAAAGTTAAACAGGAGTGAAATATATATATTCAATTATGGAGGTATACGATAGATCACCCGAAAAGATCCAGATTTATCTACAATGTGACCACTATCTACCAGGTGTGCTAAGATAGAACTGCTAGATTATCCTAGCAAATTTCAGAAAGTCACCAGTAATAACGACATCAATAAAAAAGTGGAAAAACAACTGACGAATTCGCTTAAAGAACTAAAGAAAAAGGGAGTAATTGCGTCTGAAATTCACGACTCGATTAAACCGACGGGATCATATACACCACGACTATATGGTTTGCCTAAAATCCACAAATCGGGTCTTCCTCTGCGCCCGGTCCTTGATATGTACAATTCTCCTTACCACAAAGTTGCGAAGTGGTTAGTGCGAATTTTAGAGCCTTTGCATAAATCAGTTGTGCAAAGAAGTGTAAAAGATGTTTTTGAGTTCACTTCCAAAGTGGAAAGTATGAATGTTAGCAAGAAAATTATGATCTCACTGGATGTGGTTTCGTTGTTCACTAACGTAGCACTCCTCGAGACTATCGATTTCATATGCGAGCAAATTAAAGAAAAACAAATCAACATTGGCTTGCCCGAAGATTGCCTTAAGGAATTACTCCTAAGATGCACGATGAATGTCCATTTCGTATTCAACAACAATTATTATAGGCAGATAGACGGTATAGCCATGGGCTCACCTCAAGGCCCGATTCTAGCTGATCTCTTTCTAGCAAAGCTAGAAAATGGACCACTCAACGAAGTTATTCAAAAACTTGATCTATATTGCCGTTATGTCGATGACACATTCATCATTGTAGATCAGGACATCAGGAAAGAAAAACTTTTAGAACAATTCAACAATGTACACCCGGCAATCACGTTCACTGGTGAAGAAGAATATGATGAAAAACTGTCTTTCCTTGACATCACACTAAGTAGGCGAAAGGATGGTTCACTAAGTAGAAGCGTGTATCGAAAAAATCCCAGTGCTTGCCAATACACTCACTTTTGTAGTTTTACACCTATCCGCTACAAAAGAAATTTGGTTAGATGTCTCACTTACAGAGCAAATATGATATGTTCAATGGATACTGTAAGTCAGGAGCTGGAATTCATCAACGGCTCACTAACCGAGATTGGTTATCCCAGCGCATTCATAAAGAAGTATATGTCTGCCGTAAAAAGTAAGTCGGTGGTTTCGACTGCCCGAAAGAAGCCTTTGTTTATGAAGCTACAGTTCAACGGAGATGTGGCCTGCGATACTCTGCAGGACAGATTAAGAAGAGTAATTAACAGAACATTCAACGCTGCAAAACTTGCATCGACTTTCTCCAGTCGACCAGCGATGTCTACTCAAACGAAAGATAAGTTACCTGAGTTGGCCTCCTCTATGTACATTTACAAATTCAGCTGCTCCTGTGGAGATAGCTATATCGGGCGTACTTCCAGGCAACTTAACCAACGAATGAGTGAACATCTCCCAGCATGGTTTACGAAGGGTCAGTCAAAAAACAATACGCAGTTCTATCTTAGCACACCTGGTAGATAGTGGTCACATTGTAGATAAATCTAGATCTTTTCAGGTGATCTATCGTATACCTACATCATTTCCCAACGGAGTTCGATCCCGTCTCGTACACATTGCAGAAGCCATAGGAATACGTACATTCAACCCTAATATATTCAATTAGTTTTATATGAAAGGCGTTTAGTGATTAATTGTTGACAGTGCTGTTAAACACTCGTATCTGTACACAAACTAGAATGATATGACGTTTCAGTTAATTATACTATTCGAGCCTTTATGTGAGATTGTATTTGAGCTTTCTGGCTATTGACTGTAAGTAGATAGCTGGGATTATCAAGTTACCTTTACCATACTGGATTAAAATAATTATATATGCATATAGACAGACAGATACAACGCAGAAATTCGTACGTACGTACATCAGTTCAGGTTGCCATACCACATCAGCACAGAGAGGCAACTGTCAGTTCAAATCCAAGAGTGATAGCAATAATAGAAGTATTAGCAGTAATCTAGAAGATTAGGGTTAGAAGATATGATTCGAGAAGTATAATTCAGTGAGATAAATTTAGAAAGAAACAGATAGAGATGATGAGGAATTCAGAAGGTTAGAATTTCATAGAACACAAACAGTGGATGCACCTGCGCCATTGCAAACGATTCTGAGCCATGTCGTTCAAGTTCTCTAACTATTGGTGACTTTTGTCTCGTGGACACCAACCAGGTAGCCTACATCTATACTTCTTACTATTATACTACTTTTCAATATTCTTTTCAGTTTTATTCAAGTATAAGAAGATTAAATTTCTTAGTACAATTGACCCGTTTGGTTTAATCATTAAGCTACTAACTTGATTACGCTTTTATTGATTGACTGAATAATGAGATTTTGACAGGATCTTTTATTTTGGTGTATAAAAAAAAATGAACAAAGGGTGAAATTTATTTAACTAAGATTATTGGTTAATCCAAATTTATTGTTTCAATTATTATAATTATATAGTTAATGTCAAGCGATTTGACACTGAAATTATTATTTTTTTTTCAAACCAATGTATAAAATGAACCTGGAAGTCTTATGAAAAAAATGTATTCTAATTCAGTTATTTACTAATAAAATGAACTAACTACACACTGTCATCATTTTTTGACAACAGTCTAAGTAGTTCATTGTTTTAAAATAAATAAATTAACTAATTATTTTCATTAAATTTTGATAGAACAGTGAGAAGACCTAAATGATCTGAAAAATGTGATGCGTTTTGCGCTATGTACATTTCGAGCAATCTGATCACATATATTTTTACTTGTCAAGGCATTTTATATGATTAATAGAATTATGCAAGTTCAAATAAGGACATAAGATGATAACTGGAAATAAAACAGAGAGAACATTTTCAATTAGCGCGTTATGGAGATTAGTTAGTGTTTTGACACATTTGAATTCATCAATCAATCATTGTTAGACCACCATTAGAAACCCACAAGCACGAAACGACCATCCAGTGCTTCCATGTTTCTAATGGTGGTCTAACAATGATTGATTGATGATTTCAAATGTGTTAAAACACTAACGAATCTCCATAATTCTAACTGAAAGTATCGTAAAATGTGTGCTCACTAGTGTGACTAGCTTCGTGAGGAAATTCTCGGAGTTCTAGTTGAGAAGACGTGACCAGTGGAGTTCAACACTGTCGGGTGTAAGGCAGTAACTACCAAAGACAAATGGGTGATATCACGCAAAATCCCTAGATCAATCAGAGTTAAACATTAACAGCGTTAGATTCCGGTCCAGTGGTCCGATGCTTAGGTGTTTGGGCACAATACCGAAAGCCCAGGGTTCGAATCCTGTGAGGTGCGGGAGTCGTGGATGCGCACTGCTGATGAGTCCCATACCAGGACGAAACAGTCGTCCAGTGCTTGTGGGTTTCCAATGATGGTCTAACAATGGTTGATTGATGATTTCAAAGGGGAAAAAATTAACGTAATATGAAAAGAATAAGAAAGGATAGGAAATAAACAAATTACCCTAGGCATAAAGATTATCAGGGTAAATTCAAGGTAATGACAAACTGTTTCTGCACACATAAGGGGGGTTTTAATTTTCGAATAGCCAAGGCCTTCATAAACCTCAAAATTCATCCTTCAACAGTTCTACACAATGTTTTGAAGACTGTCTTAATGTCAATCTTATTCCCTGTCTCAATTATGTGTTTAGCGATGGATGAACATGGTTTTCTATTTCCTACGCTAATCGGCTCATCTGACGTTAACTGATTTTGAAGCCATTTAGGTACTTGTTCCATAATCCTTGATTGCAAAGTCCGATTACTCCTCCCTATGTATGTGTGTCCACAGAAACATATAAATTGATAAATGCAATGGGATGTGATGTAATCATTCGAGCAACGTTTAGGTCTCTGTGAAATCATGGGCTTAGTATTTTCAATGACAATCAGTTTAGTAGTGTTGTATGTTTTCTCTATGGCTTCTTTTAGTGTCTGTCTTAAGATTAGACCATTTGCTTCGCCTCTAAATGGTAAAATAATATAAACCTTTTTCTCCTGAGCAGAATGAAAAACTGGCTTTTGTATTTAACTGATTTCTACACCTATTGATGAACTTTAGCCGATAACCATTTGAAATCAATGCTTCATTTAAGAATTTTGCCTCATCTTCAAATGTATCCATGGTGCAAATCCTTTGAGTCCTATTGAAGAGACATTTTACCAAACCTCGCTAGTGTTGCAGTGGACAAAAACTGCAGGAATTTAGATACCGTCCAGTCCAGGTTGGTTTTTATAAACAAACATCTTCCGTAAACATCTCACTGTTCTATCAAAATTTATAAAAGGCCACTAATTGTTTAAAACATCTCACTAAATTGTTTAAATTTTTCTAAATATCATTGAATTTTAGTTTAATGACACCTGTCTCACTATTTAAGTCGTTTTATTATCAATAATTTTCAAAATTCATTATTAACTACTTCTTAACATCATCATGACACATGTATTAAATTGAATATATCAAGTTTTTTTACTGAATTCACACTACACTTACTTGTAGCTCAGAAACTAATACATCAGTAATACTTCCTATCACTGTAATAAAATCAAAAATATTCCAACGATCACGAAAATAATTCTGTAAAAAAAAAAAAGAAAACGTGAAGCAAAAAAAAGGGAGCATCAAATCATTTTCTTAATTCAACAAAACAAAAACGATCAATTGAGTGTTTCAGAGATTTTACTAAGCTAAAATCAGTCTGTATACTACTTATCGAAAACATAAACATATCTAGTTTATTTAGAATAGACAGAATGTGACCAGCAGTGAAATCTAAGATGTGCGCTGCTTCTTATTCGGAACTCGTTAGCTGGATATCAGTCAGTCAGTCAGTCAGTTGCAAGGTAGAACTTCGTACGTATGTACATAAGTTCATGTTGCCATACCACATTAGCACAAAGATGCAAATGTCAAATCAAATCCCACAGTGATAGAGATAGTAGAGGTATTAATGGTAATAAAGAAGACTAGGGTTTGAAGATATTATTCAAGAAGTATAATTCAGTGAAATAAGGTTAGAAAGACAAAGGTAGTGGTGCTGACGAATCCAGAAGATTAGGACGGCGCACAAGCGACTATCTACAGGGATCCAGTCTAAGAGAGATTGTTGTGCCCTACGACTCAATGCTATACCTACACCGGCGAGGCCCCTAGAAGCAGCATCAGGGCTACCGGATACACGAAGAATAAAATCGAGTTGCTTCTTTATCTTGACATGGTGAGGTCAAGTGAATAATGCTACTCGGATCCTGTATGCGCGTTTCCGAGACGCAGCACACATCGATGGCGCGAGATTCTAAAGTCCTAGCTAATGAAGCCTGTTGCCCTATTTGACACAATGTCCGTACATTAAATGCTCCAACATATAGTTTAGAACGGGGTTTCAAAAGACCAGGAATAAGGTTTCGAGGACTCGGATCGTTTGCAACAGAGGTGCGGGGAGATAAAGGAATATGAGTAGAATTAGTCGTGGAGATAAGAGAGATAATAAGGGGTGTAGGAAGGATTCGATTTTGATAAATTTGGTCTCGCGTGCTGTTATGGGTATGAGGGCGGTTATCACTTCCCGGCTGCCCGCACCGTTTAGGGGTTAGCTGGATGTACTCACATCTTAGAGTTGATTTTCACTTCTGGACTCGAACTCAGTGCATCGAGCTAATGAGTCGCAATTAGGACGTAACGCGCAGCTTAGATTCCTTTGCTAGCTACATTCTATTTATTCAAAAAAACTGGTGTCTCAGTAATTAGATCGAGGAAGTACACACAGGATGCCCATATTACCAACCAAGATGGATCAAATTTTAAGTCAAAAGCATCAAACTATTTAAGATCGAATAAACTTATCTCATTTAAAAACATTCATGAAGAACATTGAACACATGATAATCAATTCTAATAAGTATCTTCTTTCGTTTTTCATGAACAATTTGCTTCAAATATACAGTTACTTTAATCTTTATTGTTCATCATTAATTTTTGTTGAAGATTGAAATGTAATGGGATTATTTATAAATTTACCGAAAATTACTCTATTGTTAAGCAACCAGTAAGTGATTGGCAAAAAATATCCTGTTTTCTCTTTATAATATGCTCGTTTCATCTGATCTCTCTAGCTTCATTATATCGAATCAACTGAACATTACGTATTTAACCCAATCAATGACCTTATGTATATCGTTAACCTACTGAATCCATTTTCGTTGTTGTTGGAATTTAACTTTCTTTAGACGAAAAGCAGTACTGTTGGGGATGTTAGATCCCCAAAATTCGCCTGATAAATGCCTTATTTTGGTTTTCACGTTTGCCAGCATGGGCTGATCAGTTGACATTGAGATTTTGATTCCCACCAGGAAAATCCATGGCGGTGATTGGCTGCTGTGTATTTTAGTGTGCTATTTTCTGAACTGTCCCAATGACGTTTCTATGATGTATAAATAAACGAGAGTTGTATCCTTGATTGTACTGTGATTGCTGGGTGTTTGTAGAATATACTTTCTACGCTTACAAAGCCTCTTTACTCGCTTTGGGGATTCAAGGTAGCCTACCTGGACGCTGGTAAAAGTCTCGTTCGCGTTTATCGACTAAGTGACGAAGCCAATAAATACAGAGAAATTCTGAAAACAGTGACTTTTTTTCTTCGAAATGATTAGTTACAACGAAAGTTTCATCTGCCAAAACGTTAGTGGATAATTTGACATTTTGTCTCGCTTTAAATGTCTAGTTTTTAGAAAAATTATGTTTAAAAATTAGAAAACTCATTGTCTAAATTCTATCTAAAATGGAACCAAGTAATTATTAATTGTATTTTATAGCATGAATAAATGTTGATTATGGTTAAACTAACAATAATTATTCTTGATTCACTGAAATAACATATATCATGTCTGAAATATCTTTATCCAATAAGATATAAAAATATATGAATTCTCAGTTCGGTCAGTCAAAAATGAAAAGTAGATTTGTTTTAGTTCTTAAACCTCATCAGAGAATACTTTCCACATTATAAAAAGAATTGAAAAAGTTTTGCCACTGATTTGTAAGTCAATCTATATTATCAAAATCATGAATCAGTCGATGTTAGAAACGCAATTAGAAACCTGGAAGCACTTGTCCACCGTTTCTTCCACGATCCCCACACAAGTGAGTCGAACTTAGAACCTTCAGTCTCATGCGAAAACGCCTAACCTTTAGATCACTGAGCCAGCATCCAACCGTAGTAATGTCGAACTTTCATCAATCAGCGGTATTGCTCTACCCCACGTCTGTGGTTAACTGCTTCCAGATCTTACATAGATCGATTCATGGTTTCGGAGAAACTCAACCTGCACAAATATATCATTTTGGCAACAATCAAACTGGATTATAATGTGTCTACCATAATCTCTCCCATATTTCCTACTTCATGAGGTTCTAAGTGTATATGATATGCTCAAAACTATTACGAGTTCATCTTACTCGGTAAACGGAACGAAAGTCAATGACTCAGTGACATGATAGGCTATTATAATCATCCGTTGTCCCAGGACCCACTAACTAGAGGAAGAAGTTTTGCTAATACATAGGAAATATATCCCCCAAACACTCAGAAATTATGAAGTCCAGAAGCACACAACTCAAGCTTATTAATACAATGATAACGTACTACTAAAATAATCCATCAACCAATGACATTTAAGGATTTTTCGAGTGGGAAATACTAGCTGAAGGTCTTCGGCGCGATAACATAAAATTCAAATGAGTTTTGGGGATCTAACCTCCCTCAACAGTATATGTATGTATTCAAAAAGCTATAAAAAGCCTTCATAGTTTTCAATTATTCTCAATCCAATGTTCAAAAAACTGAAAAGACAATTCACTTAAACTAGAATATAAAATAAAAAAACAATTGACACAACATACCTTTGGTCCAAAAGCCATAATTTTCAGCATACATTCAACAGAGAACATAACAGTGAATGCAGAATTGAAATATAATAATGTATTACAATAATTATGATAAGCTTGTTGTTCTGTATCAACTGAAGCAGTAAAATATGATTTTTGTTCTTGACGATGATACTATTTTCATTGAAATTGAAAATACAGACAAACAGAAATTCAAATGAGCATTTAATCGAATAAAAGTGTTTTGCATATGTCATAAAGCTTTCTAATCTTTTTTTTCAATAGAAAAACACATATAATAAGCGAACAATATTGTTGTTTTCGATTAGATCGTCATCAGGCTTTACTCTCAATTATACTACTGTGGTGTGTGCTACTCATACGGACGATATAAGTAGTATAAGAAGGGACGTGAAAGAAGAAGTCTCACGGTCAGAAGAGGAAAACGGAAAGCAAATGGAGCAAAAGCAAGAAGTAAATGGAGTACCAACAGGAAGCAGGAAAGGAAGCAACAACAGGAATGGAAGAAGGATGGAGCGTTGGAAGTCAGGACTCAAAGATGGTGTGCAAATAGAGTGTTCAATGTAATGTTTTCGTTTTTAGTTGACTAAGAGTGTAAGTATGCACATTTCAATCTTCCGCGCCTGCCTGTCTTCTGACTACTACTATCCACTTGTACATTTGCCTATTGTTTGTGTGTAGTGACGTAATTTCTGTTTCATTTCATTGTGATTATTGACTAAAATTGCCTTGATTGGTTTAACATTTTTATTTAAAATATTCATGTATATTGTAGAGTAAAACATGATGACGATCTAATCGAAAACAACAATATTGTTCGCTTATTATATGTGTTGTTCTAATTTTCACAATGGTAATCTTTAATATTCCTTTTCATTGTTCAACTACAATACTTTTCATGAAATGGATATCTTCTGAAGATGTTTTTAAGTTTCTGTCTGTTATCCTCATAGATTGATCACAGTTGAGATACTATTGTAAATCAAAGAGTACTGAACAACTGCTTTATCCTAATGAAAAAAGACTTCAGAATGTCAATAAAAGTTTTCCATTTAAACGTGTAGTTCAAAATAATGAATTTTATTTTAGAAAAAAAGCCTTTACATAGCTGGGCAGTATCATTGACGAGCAAGGTGGACAGGATGTAAATGTGAAGGCCAGGATCGGCAAAGCGAAGTCAGCATTTCAACAATTGAACAACATCTGGAACTCAAAACAACTATCAACAAACACTAAAGTCACACTTTTCAGTACAAATGTCAAGACAGTTCTACTGCATGGAACGGAAAATTGGAGAAAAAAAGTCATTATTCAGAAGATACAAGTGTTTATTGACAGTTATCTAGGCAAAATACTTGAGATCCGATGGCCAAACACCATTAGCAAGAACCTATGGGAGAGAACATACTAGATTACAGCAGAGGAAGAAATCAGGAAGTGCTGGAAGTGGATAGGATTCCCATTGAGGAAATCACTCAAATGCATCACAAGACAAACCCTCACGTGGAATCCTCAAAGTCAAAGGAAAAAAAAGGAGGACCAAGGAACACACGCTGATAATCGGAAGCAGACAAAAACACTTAAAACAAGAATTGGACATAAGTAGAAAGAAAGGTCCAGAATAGAGTATGTTGGAGAATGCTGATCAGCAGCCTATGATCCATTGGGGGGGGGGGTAACAGAATCATTGAAATGATGAATTAGTTATTATTAGACCAGTATTAGAGACCTGTCATATTAAGGGACTCATCAGCAGTGAATATCCACGACTCCTCCTCGCCGGATGACTAGCTTCATGAGGAAATTTTCGGAGTTATAATGAGAAGCCATTAGAAGTTGAGTTCAACCCTACTGGGTCTAGGCAGTTACCTACCGAATAGGATGAGTGAGGTAGTGGAATACTGAGAACTGATTAAAATTAGACAATAACACCATTGGATAGCGGTTCAGTGATCTAGAGGTTGGGCGTTCGCGGGCGTGACCAAAGGTCCTGCACTTGATTCCCGCGAGCAAACAGTGTGCATGCCCACTACTGATGAGGCCCATATTAGGACAGAATAGCCGTACCGTTCTTCCAAGTTTGTAGTGGTGTTCTAAGAATAGTCGATCTATAATTTCAATGAAACCCAATTATTTCCATAATTCTATAATGATAAATGAGAATATATACAAAACATGATGATTTCATTGAATTTCTCCTCAGTTCTATACAAATTACCATGTTTATGCTTCCCAGTTTATGACCTAATATTAATAATCTCAAACTGTAAACTACTGGCCGATAATATGTGTATAATGTATAATGTTTGTAAAAACACCGCTAAGAATTTGTTAACTTTACAAAATATTTTCCAGTTTGGCATAACAATTCATAACAATTAAAAAAACTATGTTCCAAAGATAACCACTCTACATTGGTATTGTCCATTTTATAGGTTAACAATAAGTCCCCTTCGCCCGGCAAAAAAACACTTAACTGCCCTCCCAATCAATTCCCTACCATTATCTACAATTGATTTAAAGCAGAATGTTTTAAAAACTTGTTATCGATAGTCATTGCTAGTCGGTGTTTTGTTTTGATAAAATCTACTGTTAATTACCCATAAACGTATATATGTATATATGTATACATGCTTTCTAACTGCTTACATGATCTGTCATTTAGATTTTATAAAAATCACGGTTGATTATTTGATCTCAACTAAATTTCAGTTTTTTTTTACTTTAATCTTTGAAACAAACAAACAAAAAAAACTGCTAAGCAAAGCAAAGCAAATAGAATGATTAATGGTGTACCAGGAAGTTGATTATTTTTTTTTATTCTTCAGTAAACATCGTTCCACAATCAGATCTCAATTTAACCAATAAAAGAAGGCATTGATTTCTTAGTTAATAGTTATTATTAATGCGACCTGCGGATCAGTAGGATATGCTATTTTCTATCATTTTTTTGTGTGTGGATTTTATAGTTTGTATATCATTTGATAAACTTTGTGAGGCAAACACTGAAAACTACGAGGTACTAGAAAACTACTGCATCCCTGTATGAGACTCCCCAGCTGTGCTCACACACGCCCCAATCGGGGACCGAAAAAGTAATCGTCGGGTTTGTGCAAAAGTGGGCAATATTTAAATCAATGAGTTCACTGGGAATGGTCTAAATCTCAATCTATCTATCGTATTATACAACTCCTTTTTAATACCATCGATGTGCAACTGTCTCACATCACTGACATGGTTCAACTATACAAATCATCATTATCAATCATCAACAGAAATGTAGAATTTCGCACGTAAGCACAGCAGCAGTTCAAGTTGCCATACCACATTAGCACAGAGAGATGAAATTGTCAATTCAAATCCTATAGTAGTAGATGTAGTAAAAGTATTAGAAATAATCGGAGAGATTAGAGTTCGAAGATGCTGCTAATTCACGAAGTATAATTCTGTGAGGTAAATTTAGAAAGAGAAAGACAGAGGTGATGATTAATTCAAAAGGTTAGAATTTCATAGAACATAAAGAGTAAATGCACAATGCGCCATAACTTTTGACTAGAACTTAGAAAAATTATCTCTCGTAGTTAGTTTTCCTGGTGAGACCATAAATATGATTATATCTGTTGAATTTTAATCTGATAAGTTCTACCCTGATCTTTTCAGTCAGTTATTGTTCAGCGACGTTAAGATTTAAATACACTTCAACATATATTAGTCGCAGTGAGTTTAAACTTGATGAAATCTCTATTCTTAATAATTTATTATCAGATAATATGAATATTTCTATCATAACGAAAATGAGAAAGTTATGTAAGTTCTCATTAACAGATGGGAATAATTGTAGAAAACATTAAAATCATTGTATTCAGTGGAATTCTAAATTGATGTAGTAAATAAATTATGTGGTAAAATTCACCACATGTTTAATTTGTTAGAAAGTTTTTATGTATAGCGTAGAGAAGAAATAAAACAAGTGAATAATTATTGAAATCATGAAATAATCATTGTTAGACCACCATTAGAAACTTAGAAACATTGAACGCATGAATAATTAACAAGAAATGTGAATAATGAGTAGGATAAGGCATAAAAATGACATTAATCATTATTAAGCGTAACAATGAAGATCATATATTCAGAACTTTCCGACAAAAATGAATCTTAGTAACATTGTTGTGATATAATGTTTGATAAATCACCTTGAAGTGAATGAACTGAGCAAAATCAGAAAACTCTAGTGGTTATTACTTGAAATAATGACTAGTTTCGTGAAGGAATTCTCAGATTTCTAGTCAAAAGACGTGACCATTGTAGTTCATCAACCTTAACGCATGTAGGCAATAACTACCGAAGGCAAATGGGTGAGGTCGCACAAAATCTCTAGATTGATCAGAGTTAGACATTAACACCGTTGGATTTTCGGCCCAGTGATCCAGAGGTTAAGGCGTTCGCGCGCTTGACCAAAGGTTCTGGGTTCGAATCCTGCGACTACTGATGAGTCCTACATTAGGACTAAACGGCTGTCTAGTGCTTCCAGATTTCTAATGATGCTCGAACAATGAGGACTTCGGTAACAGATATAAAAACACTGGAAGCTTTGTGGTTATTTTGTACATGTTACTAAACTCTTGCCTATTCTATGTTTATTTATCCACTAGACTAATGAATATTAAACTTTTAATGAATAATACTTAAGTAAGATACAGTATTCTCTCACATTACCTTTCTTCCTGTCTTCCTGTTCTCATAAAAGTAATTAAAAATACTAAAAAGAAGAAACCTACACGGCTTTAAAAAAACCGAAACTGAAAAAAAGCGATTACTTATACAAAAAAACAATGGATTGAAACAATGCAATTATGAAATTGATAGATTACATAAAAAATCCATTAGGCAATAGACGTAATCTTGATAAGTAGTTAAATATTATTAATAATAAACTCAAAGTATAAACTGTACTTTATACAGTTATGCAACAATAAAAAAAGGGAACAGAGATTTCACAGAAGAAGACAATGACGAAAGGAGACTGAAATGAATTATTCTATTGTAGTGCGCGCTATTTATAAGTAGTATATGACGCGAGTATAAACGTAATGTCTGACAGCAGAAGATGAGGGAAGATCAAGAAAGGAAGAGTGGGAACACAATGGAATTTGTATGAAACGCATGAATAGTGAAATGTCAGACAATGGATTGATGATTAATTGATGTTTTGCAAATTAACGATTTACGATATGGTTTTCCTATTTTACTGAGTAACTCTGTAATTTGAGATAAATACAATTCGGTTGCCCTCACCTATGTTCTCCTTCACTACACTATAACCGATTCTATTTGGTTGATCAGGGAAAGAAGAGTAGTTCTATAAATTTTTTGTGAATATAGAAGTCATGTTTGTTAAAATGGAAGGGTACTTGTCCTGGTGTTTTGTTCTCTGAGCTGGATGTTTTGGTTGTGGAGCTTTCATTGTTCTTCTGCTGAACAACCTCATCAGCACAAACTTCGGGTAGAAGTGAAGTATTCGAATTTCTCCACGTTTGACCTGTAGCTTGTTCTGTTAACCGCGATCTTGATTAGTTGCTATTGCCCCTAAGTCTGTCGTTTGATTGTTTCCCCCTTTTGATCTGTTTCTTGATCGTATATTTGCCTATGATTTTTTCTGATTGGTCAATCAGCAATTAACAAACACAGCGACATTGACCCAATTTATCAACCAATCAAAAAAATCATAGGATCAAGGCACAGATGAAAAGGCGATACAATTAAAATTAAGGTGCAAACAACGACAGGTTTGAGGTCAATAACAACCGATCAAGATCACTTTTAACAGAAGAAGCTAAGGGTCTAAAGCGGGGAAATTTGAATAATTCACTCTTATCTGAAGTTTCCGCTGATGATGTTGTTCAGTGGAAGAACAACAAAAGCTCCACAACCAAATCATCCAGCCCAGAGAACGAAACACCATCACAATCATCCTCCTCAGTTACAAAATTTTCTCAACCATCTCCTAAGCTTTCATTATTATATTGAACACTGTCATCAGCACAAACTTCATGTAGAAGTAAAGTCATTGAATTTCTACACTTATGACTGGTAGCTTGATTTGTTGACCTCAATCCTGATTGGTTTTGATTGTCTTTAAACCTATTATTTTCTGCACCTTTAATCTGAATAAATCTCCCCTTTGATCTGTTTCTTGTTTACGGTTTTTCTGATTGGTTGATAAACCCGGATCAAATCCAATGTGTTTGCTGATTGATGACTGATCTCAGTGCTGTGCCTGTAAAATTATTTTATTGTTCTAAATAATTCCTCTATCGATTATGTCAGCATTTTTCAAATCGAATTTATGTTCACAAATGTCAGCATGTCATGGTGTTTGACTTACTGACTGACGTTCACGTTGGCGGAAATGTTGAAATTTATGGGATAAAGGGAATATGAAGAACACTAGAGGAATTTTAGGAGCATGGCATTCAAGTCAATCAACTATCAACGAACACATCGATATTGATATGGTTTATCAACCAATCAGATAAATCATTAACAAACATGAGATCAATAACGGGATCAAAGTGAAGAGGTCAGTAACAACCAATCAAAATCAAAGCCAGTAGAACAAACTACGAGTTATAAGTCAGTTAATATCTGAATTTTGTACTGATGATGTTGTTCAGAGGAACAACCAAAGCTCCACAACTAAAACATCCAGCTTCGAAACTCCACCATAATCATCGACCCGGGCTACCAATTTTCTAAACCATCCCTCAAATTTAAATCAAATATGTAACACATAACTTTAACCATTAAAATTAATATTTTTCTTAATTGCAAAAAAAAGAGTGAAAG
Source organism: Schistosoma turkestanicum (assembly GCA_944470395.2). Classification (NCBI taxonomy): domain Eukaryota; kingdom Metazoa; phylum Platyhelminthes; class Trematoda; order Strigeidida; family Schistosomatidae; genus Schistosoma; species Schistosoma turkestanicum. Next base: position 12,128,812 of record OX103972.1, read on the forward strand.
ATAAACTTACTTTCATCATTAAAATTAAAGTATTAATTGCAATCATCACCATGATGTAATATTCAAATGGGGTTGAGACAACAAGACGCCAAACTCGATATTTCAATGAATGTCTATCTTTTGGCATATAACGACATAATGGTTGAGCATTAATAGCGAAATCAATACAACGTTTCTGAAAAAGAAACAAGGTAGATTGTATATGATGAGAAAGTTGTACGCTTTTTTTGTTGTTGTTGAGCGAATTAACATGTAAATTAAATGAATATTTCTATATACATAATTTAACAAAATATAAATTTGTTGATGATTTCATTTTTTGAAAATACTTATTTTCATTCAGAGTTATGGAGATTAGTGTTTTCATAAATTTGAAATCATCAGTCAATCATTCTATCACCAACATCAGAAACCCGGAAACACTGAAAGACGGCCGTTTCGTCATGGTATGGGACTCATCAGCAGTGTGCACCGAAGGTCCCAGGTTCGACTCCTGTGAGGTGCAGGAGTCGTGGATGAGTCCAATACCAGGATGAAACGGTCGTCTTTCAGTGCTTCCGTGTTTCTAATGTTGTTGGTGAGTGAAAATACAATTGAAGTGACCGAAGGTCACGGGTTCGATTCCTACCTGTGGGATTGCATGAATATATACAGTGCTGAGGAGTTCTATACCAGTGGTCTCAAGCTTCGAATGGTGATCTAATCAACATTGGTTCACGATTTCAATTGTGAAAATTAAAGAGACGTTATATTTTTTTAGTAACAGAGTTTCACACAATAAATAATTTTGTTTCATACTTAATTTAGAGCTGTATGTTAAATATGAGCAGTAACATGAATTTTATATATGATTTTTAAGAAATGGTTAAGTGTCCTACATTTCGCACGTTGAAGACAAATAGGTCAACTGTATATATCATTCTTCATTGGTTGAAAGTGGATTAGTTGACATTCTCATATAAATAAGCAATCAATATTCAATAGGAACTATTATTCACATATCAAAATATCATTTGGTTTTAAGTACATGAAGAGTTTTTTATGAACTAAGTAAACATTCAGTCAGATATCAGATATCAGGTCAAAAGTTTAAATCAGCAGGTGAGAGATGATGATTTTCGGGTTAAATAAAAAATATACCTCAGATTTCATTTTTGTCTAAAAAAACGTTAACAACTTGTCGATGAATATAGTAAATATAACTTCTTTACGTACGAGCTTATCTATACACTTTAAAACAACACTGAGAAAATTCATAGCTCAGAAGGATAGTTGTGATAGAGTTTCGTTTGTTCAGCTGGAAGTTCTAGTTGTACAGATTTCATTGTCTTTCTTCTGAACAACATCATTAGCACAAACTTTAGAAACTTCTATCTGAAAGTTCCCTACCCAAACCATCCAGCTCAGAGAACGGAACTCTATCACTAAAACAGCTCATTTTGTATTCAATAAAACTTTTACATATTAGATCATTGGATTCAAAATTCAAACTACAACTAACTTGATTTTTATCTAAATCCAATTCGATCAATTCATTTTCACCTTGATTTTGAAATGTAATAATGATAAGTGCAACGAAAATATTTACAAAAAAGAATGGAAATACAATAAAGAATACCACATAGAAAATAGCCATTTCTTGACGAAAATCTGGTGATGGACCACGATCAGCCACAGTGGAATCCATAGAATTTTTTAATACTCTATAAAAGCAACAAAAAAAGAAATGAAAATATTTTGTAGCGAATTGTTTCATATTAATGAATAAAATTGTTTGGACTAACTAAATTATGGAGGAAAACTATTATTATTTCTCTTATCATGAATCGGTATTGACTGAATTTGAATAAGCTGATGAGAAATGCAACATAGTACAAGCCTGCAATATTACATAGTACTAAATTCAATAATTTTGAAGCAGAAATCAAAATAATCTAGCGTGATGTAGTTGATTTTCTAGTGGTTTCAAGACATGTAGGTCAACAGAGTGATTCAATAAGGAAGAATAAGAGTAAAATTAAATTAATTTCCAAATTTATGAAGTAATTATTAGGAGGTCTTGTGAAAAAGCCACAAAAATACGATAAAATCGATACTTATCAGCATATGTTAAATTCAATCTAGAGATCTTTCCTCCATGTTTTGTATTATAGGGTTATGAGGATTGATGAGTTACTTTTAATATCATGAATCGATCATTGTTACACTGCCATTAGAAACCTGGAAGCTCTAAGTAGGTAGTTTCGTCCTAGTTTTGGACCCATCATCAGTGCAGATCTAGATGTCCAGAGGTTAGGCTTTGACGCTCAAGACCCAAGGTCCTGGGCTCAGATACTGAGAGTAGCGAGAGTCACAGATGTGTACTGTGAATATGTCTCATACCAGGACGAAACGGCCATTCAGTGCTTGCAAGTTTCTAATGGTGGTCTAACACTGATAGATTCATGATTTAAAAAGTTAATCTATAATCTCCACAACCCTATCGCGCAAACTACCATGTGCTCCCTAGTGACTGGCTCCATGAAGAAGTTCCCCCGAGTTCTAGTGAGAAGTCGTGACTAGTGTAGATCAACCCCGTCCGGGTGTGTAGCAGGACTCACTGAAGATAGTGGACGAAGTTGCACAATATCGTGAATTCATTGAAGTTAGATGCCGGCTCACTCATCCAGAGTTTAGGCGTTCGTGCTTACAACCAAAGGCCCTGGGTTCGAACCGGTTTTAAAGTTTAATCATGTTAATTTTAATCGCTCTATAGAAATTTAACTCTATCAGTATCAACTGTTGATTTAAGTTAGAAGCATGAATTCATTGAATTACATTCGAATTATCCAAAGCTATCCAAAGCAGTAGACCCTTCGGGGCTACTGCCGGTCCCAAGCCCGGATAAAGGAGTAGGGTTGGGCATGAGGTTGGCAACCCCACCCTGTCAAAAAAGTAACTTGCCAAAAAACGCTAACTAGAAGAAATAATTCAAATCATTTTCACTCTGCCCTGGGAGTTGGAAGAAGAATTATGACGTCGCGTGATGAAAAACCAAGTTCCCTTGGAAGTCACGGGGCCGATGCCTCTTCTGACAACCAGAGCAAACATTCTTTTAGGTACACGGAACGTTCGTACATTGTGGGAGACTGAAAGACTATTTCAAGTCGCGGCAGAAAGAGAAAGATATGAGAAGAATGAACAAAAATTGGAAAGAACTGGAAAGGGAAGCCAAGGACAGAGTTGGTTGGAGAAAACTGGTGGGCTGCGTATGCTCTATTGAGGGTAACAGGCGTAAGTAAAGTAAGTAAGTATCCTTTTTCTTACTATAATACCTTGATTGTTCACAAACTATCAGAACAGTATTACGAAAAAATAGTTGCTTTGTAACAACAAAACATGACACTGAATAGTCTTAAAACATAAACACTCAGTCACTTTTTTATGTACACTTCAAAAAATAATGCATCAGTTTGTACTGTCTGCCTTTTTAATGACATGATAATCTATTGACAAGATTTTCATTTCAAAATACTTATACTGATTCTTTGTTTTGATGATAAATTGAATTTGTTTATTAACTGAAATAAAATGTAAATCGAATTTTCACTTTCTGAAATGTCAAAAACAATCCCCCTTTTTAATCAACTGACTCTACACAAGTAGATATTTGAAATATAATGAAGTTTAATGAGATTTATTTTGTAGCAAACTTTTTTTACACAACTGTGATGAATTGTCTTAGATAAAAAAAGCAGTCAACATCTAAATGACAATTCAATGTTGTTTTAAAGGATTTTATTTAATTGATTTATGAGTGGGGTACTAATAATAATAGTTTCTTTATTAAATATTACAAAGATATTATATGATATTTATTACTACAATTTTACTTTTTAAAAATGCTACATATATCAGTGAATGGAGAATATAATTTTATTTTTTATATTATTGCTATCACTACTAATATCCCACTTCATTGATAGTAAGTTCATTAAAAAAGTTAGCACCTTTGAAATAAAGCCTTACATAATCTCAACCAATACTTCTACAAAGTGCGATCACTGATGCAATTATCTGCAAGAAAACGACAAATGATTTATATTGGACCCAATATGCCTATAACACATAACAAGAAATCCTTTATTAAGATTTCATGTAATGCTGTTCCCATCAAACAGACCACATGGACGCAATTTATTTTGAGTTTTGATTTTCGCCTACTTAATAAGTATTAAGTAGCTCATCACTAAGTACCACAATTTCAGGTGGTTATTTGATTCATTCTAAAAAATTTTATACTATAGTTTCGAGTTGGAGTGATCCAACAAATACTTCTTCGAAAATTCTCATTAACTAACCATAGGTGTATGTTGGCTTCTATTATCACGAGTGATAAACATATTTTAGGTTCATTTTTAACTGAATTGGAATGAGATATTGTACTTCGAATTCTCTCCTCGAACTAAGTTTCTTAATTAGGTACTTTCTGTTTAGAACTTCTCATATCACGTTGCTTTTCATAAATGCTTACCATATGTTCTGATTTTTACACGTGAGTTTATTATTATTAAAAATTCCGAGATCATTTTTCAACTGAATTTGTTTAATGAGAGCTATTGCTAGGAAGCCTCGAAATAGAAGCCTAGAAATACAAGTAAGTGTTGTTTTCTAGTCAGCATGGAATAGAGTGTTCACAGAAACATCTGAAAAATGCAGAATCACGTGTTATAATTTTGAGTGGAATTTTAGCCATAATGCTGCTATATTCAGCAATGTTTTCAGAATTTCCAGAAGTACAATGTGATGGATAGTTTTATAAATACCCTCATTTTTCTGTATAAAAAGTAAATTTGGAGTAAAGCGTTCATCTCATACTTCGCATCCTTTCTCTCGTGTTCAGATTGCAGTGAAGATTTATACTTGGGTTAAATAAATAAATCAGGTGACTAGAAAGCTACAGAAAATCGATTGTGATAGGGCAGAACATTCTCAACATCAAAGCTTGGTTCATGTCTATTAGAAATCCATTTGTTATAAATAAATTCTTGATCATTATAAATTGCTGGAGATGAACTTCCACCATTGAGGCATCGAATATTCGCTAAACCATGAACCTTACAGATAAATGACCTTGCATTTAGATTTTGTCCTCCGTTTTCAACCATACGCCACATGAGCTACCACAATCTAGGTCAAACCCATTGTATTCGGGTCTTCAAAAAAATTTGGAATGGTTTACTTATTAAATAAATGAATGTTAATCGGTGACGATTTTCTGCATATGAGGAGAAGGTTTATGGTAGAGAGGCTGTGACCTCTAATTTAACTATTAGGACAGGATAAATGGAATTAACACTTTTCAAATAAGAACACTTGAATCGGTAAAAAATTTTATGAAACAAGAACTACATTTTAAATGAAATTCATGAATTATATACCGCTTGTCAGCTGTGGCATAATTTGGGTTAAGATGTTCCTAATAATGTTGATTTTAGAAGACTATGGATCTGCAATAATTACATACTTAACTTCAAGTTAGGTCAAATATATTTATTAAAATATTAATAACTTACGCTGGCCACCCCTCACCAGTTGTTACTGTAAATAGTGTAAGTAATGCATGAATTACATTATCATAATTGAAGTCACGTGTACGCCATGTACGATTCTGAAGGAATGGATCACCCCGATCATTGTAGTCAATAAACTGGCCCCTAAAAGTGAGTACAAAAAATGCATTTAAATCTTCCGAATGAACTATTTAGGCATCAGCTACACACTACTAGCAAAAAATTAAGTAGCTCAATTAGTTATACGAAATTGTTTAATGTTTTATTTTGTGAAAACAGACCGAATTAGTGTTTAATGTCACATTAGTTAACAAACAGCTTATTTCAGTTTATTACTTATTGGCAATGGTTTTTCAAAAACAGTTGGGCGTACAACTGTTCTCAAAATATTTACAGTTCTTTTGTTTTGTTTGACTTTCACCGTCTATTATTGTCTCAACCTACCTATAAGTAGCTCCGTTTGTGCATTCGAGGCGGGCAGTTACGGTTTTCACTTTACTCTGGTTCACATGAGGTATAAGAGAAAACTTTGTTAATTTCTTTGGCATACAAGAATTATTCTCAAATATCAGTTATTCGCCCGAGAATCCCGTACGAGAACGGACGCCCATGAGTTTTAATCTTCAGTGTTAATATGGGAAGAATACCAATCCTTACAATCAGGAATAAGTACAATGACATTTTATTTAAGACAAAATGCCCTACCTAAATATACACCATTTTCTTCCTGAATAAGCGGCATAAAACGCTTTAGTTTTTGTTACATACAAAACAAATATCAATCTTGACAAATACATATATATACGTTGATTTCCGATTTACAAATTCCTTTTCTCACAGATTTTAAATACTGACAATCAAAGATAAGTTAGTTGACATAATAATTTCTAAAAAGGCTAAAGTGTATGCTTAGGAATCAAAAGATTTTATACACAGATTTCATTGTGCTTATTTTCGTTTGACGTCTAAGACTAAAATATGTATAGAGAAGTAGGTGAAAATTTGTAAAGAACAAATATATGTATATATATATCAAATCAAGACTTCATTATTATTATGTAATGACTAGTTAACTAGATAAACTTACTGACAATCATCTCTTGTCATTTTAGAAATATCATTACAATAGAAAAATTTTCCCTGAAATAATTGTACAGCAATGACAGCAAAAATAAATTGAAATAACCAATAGACAATTAATATATTGAAAACATTTTTCAATGAACTAATAACACAATCAAATACAGCCTGAAAAATGAAGAGAAAAAAAGGAGAAACAAGTTAGCTTATTGCATAGATTTGTAAATATTAAAGCAAGTTACAAATTCAATTTTTGTGATTTTGTTGGGGATGTTAGATCACCAAAATTCGCTTGATAAATGCCTTTTTTTAGTTTTCACGTTTGCCAGCATGGGCTGATCAGTTGACCTTGAGATTTCAATTCCAACCAGGACAATCCATGGCTGTGATTGGCTGCTGTGTATTTTAGTGTGCTATTTTCTTAACTGTCTCAAGGACGTTCCTATGTTGTATAAATAAACGAGAGTTGTATGCTTGATTGTACTGTGATTGCTGGGTGTTTGTAGAATATACTTTCAACGCTTACAAAGCCTTTTATTTCGACTTGGGTATTCAAGGTAGCCTACCTGGACTCTGGTAAAAGTCTCGTTCGCGTTTATCGACTAAGGTAAACTCGTAATAGCCTCAAGCATACTAAGTGACGAACTTATCAGATTTGACAATAATTTGCACTGCAAAACATATTCTGTGATATTTTATCGAACAATAAATCCTCTGATTGATCATGGAATTTAATAGGGATTTTGAGATGATGGAGAAAATTTGTAGTTCAGCTGGATGATAATGGTGAAGTTTTGTTGTGTGAGATGGATGTTTTGGTTGTGGAGTGGTCAAACAACGACAGGTTTAGTCAGTCAGTTGCAACGTAGAACTTCGTACGTAAGTACATCAGTTCATGTTGCCATACCAAATCAGCACAGAAGTATAATTGTCAATTCAAATCCAATAGTAGAAGAGTTAGTAAGGGTATTGGAAGTAATCCGAGAGGTTAGGATTAGAAGATATTATTCAAGAAATATGATTCAGTGAGAAAAGTTTAGAAAGTCAAAACTAGAGTTGTTGAAGAATCCAGAAGATTGGGATTTGAGAGATCACAAAGAATAAATGCACCGGCGCCATTGCGAACGATTTTGATCCATGTCATTCAAGGTCTTTTCTAACCATCGATTGTTATCATCTCGCGGACCCCAACCAGGTAGTCGACAATTACCGACATGGCTAAGTCCACTTGTCAATGACTTCATGGATTTCTGCCATGTTTTGGTTTGGCCGCCCCTAACTTCAATAACAACAACAACCAATCAAGATTGAGGTTATCAGAACAAGCTATGCGTTAAACGTGGAGAAATTCAAATACTTCACTTCTATCTGAAGTTTGTTCTAATGATGTTGTTCAAGAAGAACAATGAATGCTCCACAACTAAAGGGGATTTTCGACTACGTTATGTATTTCTAACGAAAAGATGGAGTATACTATTTTTATGAAGTGAATAATTTAATCAGCGAACATCTATGGATACTGTAGACAACATCATTATCATCATCATAACTTATTTTAAATTAAATCTAAATGTTTACGGTAATTTCACACGGTTAGGTCAGTGCTTCCTCACAGTCTGATTGAGTGGTTAGCTTCCGTAAAATATGTTGTTACGTTTATGCATAGTCCCATCCCTAATGGTTGTTATATTAGGCTTACATTTGCTCATCTGTAATAACCAATGAAGATTTTATCAAAAACAAATGCGTACCAAGTTGTCATACTACTTTAACACATGTAGCTGAGTTTGCCAAAATGACATGTTACGTAATTTAAAATAATAGTTGGATCAATTATTAGTTATTTCCATAACTAATTGTTGTTATGCCATAACTAACCAATCAGATTGTGGTTTAAGCGCTCACCACGTTATCTAGTCTGACCGGTCTGTAAGCCTTCATTGTTGTAAATGACCTATTGATTGAAGGACGTTATTATTTTATTATATTGATGTGACTCATGCTTTTATTCATTTTCCAAAGACACGCTATACTGGTCGGTATGTTTATTCGTTTCCATTTATAGCTGTAATTTCCTTATTTATTATACTAATTTAATCGTTCTTTTTGTTTAGAAACAGATAAAGTTTAAAACCAAGTTGACTTTATTCTTACTATAGCTTTACCATAGACTCTATGCTCGTCAGTATTGCGTTTACTGTTCTAGAATTACATCTGTAGGACAAATTAAATCCTACATCAATGATGATGAAACGGATAAACTGGAACTAACTAACTAATGGCGACTTCATCTTTTCCATATACTTCAGCGTCTCCAACCAGAGATCACATTTATTATGATCAATCAACCAGATTATGTGACCTAGAATCAAGTTACGTATCGATTCATTGACTGAATGTATATCTCTATGTCTGCTAATGGTTAGGCGGAGTGAACTTATGTTTCATCCGACCAGTTCTTCTGGTTGTTGGTGCAGGTGAGATCTTGTATGATTCTTCTTTTCATTATTGTTGAGTCCATTGGTGTATGTAAAATTAAACTCAAATGATTATGTTAATTTATGAATAACATTTGATTGAAGAGCTTTCAGAACAGATGATTAATTACGCTATAAAATAAATCTTTCCTTCCGTTTTCGTATATTCTATTTAATCAAACCTCGTTTGTACAATGGCTGTAATTAGAAGCTGCATATCAATTTAGTTGGATGAATTTTATTTCATGCAATTGTTCAAGCAAACAGTCATGAGAATAAAAAGCGTAAGAGCAAAGTGAAGTGAAGTAGAGAAGGTGAGTAAGTCAACTCACTACGATAAGGCATGATTACCTATTTAGACAGAAATGAGCAATTTATTTATCGATCATGACCAACCATACTAGATTTTAAAAATGAACGAATGATAGAGTAAAGAGAAATGCAATCTATCATAATTTTGTATAGTCTGTGAATGAAAGCCATGCTACTCATTAATTTTACTTGGTCAGTTTAAGTATTGTCTTGACTCTATAATAAGTAATAACTAATCAATGAGAAGTTTCATTCGATTTGATTAAATAAATTGTTTTACTTGTGACAATAGATATTTCAAATAGTAGACTAACTTTTAATTTTGGCACACGATTAATTGTTTTCAATGGTCTAAGTACACGTAGTACACGTAATGACTTGATGGTATTTAAATTCTTTGCTGATGTACTTGTTCCAATTCGTCTGACCAAAATGAAAATAAAAAAGCAAACATACGAATTTGTCAATGAATTGAAGTCAACATATGAAATATAAGGGATAGGTATTCTATAATTTGTAATACAACCGAAATACTTATAAACTTTTATTGAATCAAAGTACTAAGTTATCGGTGCCAAGAATATTGATACTTCTAAGTAAACATACGATTAAGAACTATATATCAGATAGTTTCTAAGTCATCATTTAGGCTATTCTAATGGGCAAGGTCAGTGTGATTCACTGCTTGTGTCTGATAGATAGGATAACTTGGAATTAATTCATTTAAATAGGCACAATTTACTTCAGTGTTATCTTAGTAGTACTAACAGGAAATAGATTAGCTTTATTCAACTGAGTTTGCAAAACTTCTATGTTCGTCATTTGGTACGCTTGAAGCTATTACGAGTTTGCCTAGTCGGAAAACGAGAGCGAGGATTGAGGATCCGGTGACATGTCATGCTACTCAAATCCGATTATTCCAACCCCCATAGTAATTAAAAGAAGACAAGACCTGATATGAAGTAGAACCTGTATTCTACAAGCATCCAGAAAGTACGAGGTCCGAGTCCAGAAGAGAATCAGGATCCCGGCGGACAGGGTCCTGGTCATAGAACGTTACAGATAATGCGTATTTATGCATTTAGGTCGAATAGGAAACAGCATCGAAGTCTGTGACATTGACAGTTAAGACGACCAATAAGAAACAACATTGGAGCACGTGACATTGATATCTAGGACGACCATAAAATTGACCAGTAGGAATTAACCAATAAGAATTGACCAATAATTCTCTTAGAATATTGGATGAATATCCTAACAAAAACACTGAACATAATAGAAACTTGTGCCAATTGTTTTCGTTTAATGTCAAGAATAAGGCTGAACAAATGATTAAACTGAACATTTTCTTTCAAAATCAATCAGTTACTACTTATAACATTTTTATTTGATTATCTGAACAAGGTACCTGACTAGAATAACTAGAGTTGACTTTCAAACGAAACTTATCATCAGTTTATATTTTAATTTAAAAAAATATAATTCCAATCTACAATCAGTGTACTAACACAACAATAAATTTCAGACTTCAATAAGGCTGCTATCCTACTAATCTAACCACTTACAGTAGACAATATAAGGATGTGATGTTGCCATTAAAAATTATTGCCTTAAAAATCCATATTACGTCTAACTTTCATTTCAGTAAAGAATATGAAAAGATATACGAAATCAAGTTGTGTTCAGTGCAAACTCTCAATGATATTTAAATCTAATGTAACTGACAAGAATTCTGACTGATAAAAGTATTAGAACAGACATTAAAATAAGTTATACACTCGTAATACAAGTTTATCTACCATTTGAATAAGATATACTATCAATTTAACTGATAGGATTACAGATTTCTCATACAAACTAATTAGTATGGTTTTAGCCAATAGGCTAATCTAATAATTAGATAAAACGAATATGTGTTTATTTTTGACAAAACACTGTTCAAGTGTTTGTCTCACGATAAAGTCGTTTCTAAAAGTTTACTGCCATTTTATGTACAATTAAATAAAGCAAATGATAAGTAAGTTAAATTAGCGAACACAGTTCTAACTTGATCCATGAAAGTATGACTGAACAAGAAAATTTTAAAAGTTGATACAGATTAGTGTCAGATAAATAATTGCAGTACAATCATCTTCGCAATGGATTTGAATATGTTTTATTTGCCTCTGGTTTGTAATTCACTGCAATGTTATCAATAAATATACTTCACTTGACACTAACTAAATAGAGCAGATTAAAATTTGATTAATTATTATACTTCTTCAATAACTAATTTCATTTCACCTTTTAACCAATTCAATAAAAAAAATGATTGATGTATTCTTGCAGACTATCGATAGATAATAAGCTATTTTTTAAAAAAAAGCAAACTTACCCTAACGAGGTAGCTGATCTAAAAAGCAAATAAAAATAAAAAATTATGAAAGTAAAATATTTACTAAATTAAATTGAAATTATTATGCTAGTAACAAAATAAATTGTAAGTCTAGAGGCTCAGTACTCGTTGTAAAACTGGACTTTCCAAATTCTGTTGCCAACAGCCCAATTGATGCATACTATCGAGGAGTCTCATACTAGGATGAAACAGCTGTTCAGTGTTTCCTGGTTTCTGACAGCTGTTTAGTTAAATAAATAAGTATGCGACGCAAACGATTAAACTTAACTTACTTATTTATACTACTTATTAGTAGTTATTATATTATTGCATAATTTTTTGGGCGCTCACCTACTTGCAGTAGTTACTGAAATGTTTATTTATCTAGTCACTAGACTATATTTAGATAAAAACCAGGCACTTATTTCTTTTTTTTTATGAGCCTACCATTAATGATTTATTACTGATTTTATCACTGTGTCTGTAAGCCAATGACTTGAATTAATTTCATTCGGTCTAGAATTACTCACTTATTTATCTACATGCCTTTAGAAGTAAAAAGTCAAGTAATATATGCACTTATACTGCGAAATCTAACAGTCATTTTGTATAAGCATCATTCTATCCAATTATGATTATAGTTTCCATATGTGAGATTTTCAATGTTATTTTCATTGGATTTACAAATATTTTATTATTGTGTTTTATCTTTAAATTTCACACGAGAAACAAGTTATCACATATTGATTATGTCTACATTATATGAGAAAAGCATCCACTGAGTTACATTTATACAGTTAGATAGCCATTAGAGGATTAATAAGATTCAAATACTAATTAGCTTTGAGATATTACAGAAAATTTGTAATTCATTGTGTGAGCTGATTGTTTTGGTTGTGGAGCTTTCATTGTTCTGATGTGCTGATAATGTTGTTCAGTAGGAGAACAATGATGAAAGCTCCACAACCAAAACATTCAGCTAAGAGAACGAAATGCCATCACAGCTCATTAGCTTTTATTGCCGATGTTTAAATTTATTCGAATTCACATAAATATTGTCCAAGAAAAACTATTTTCAAATGGTAGCTATTGTAGAGTACATTAAACTTGATAATTTCAGCCAAGTTATATATTGAGATAATTTTTGATATTTTATAATTTCATAAATATTTACCAATAAATTTGCAAACAGTTTTTAAATTAATATTGGGGAATAACTAGTTTTTGCTGACTCCAATTTTCAAAAAAATGAATAAATATACTTTAGTGCCTCCACATATATTCGGGTTCGCTTACACTTAATTTGTTTAAGCCCTTTCGATTAATTTATTTAACCAAGCCAATTTGTATTGCAACAATTTATATGTACCATTCGTTTTTGTTATTCTCTGAGCTCACATGACGTGTCCCACTTGTCATTCGACCTTGTCAACCATTCGTCGCTTTTATTCATGTGTGTACATGCCTATCTCGGTGATCACATGTCTGTCTTATATTTTTCTGACTATATATTCTTCGTCATGCTCTATCTCAGGGACTTGGCTCAAGAGCCTTATCCAATTCACGTTTTATTCGCTGCTGCTCCGCTTTGCTTTGTGGTGTGTCCTAAATAAACGTATTCAACACTATGAGTTCGTTCACCTTCAGGTTTATAAACCGTCAAACGCTATTTAGTAACAACAGCTTGGACGAGCTAATTAATTACCGAGCATAAGAACACGCAGAAATCGGCCACCACAATGTTATGAAATGAATCTTCTCTCTCCTTTACTGTTTATCATACTTAGGCGAACTCCGTCTACGCGACGGCGATAATAAAGAGACAAATACGGATTTAGTTGGATGGGCTTATTTCATGAAATTGTTTACGGAGACAAATGTGAGAATAAAAAGGCATAAAAGCAAAGCAAAGTGAAGTGGACTGGAGAAGGCGATTGAGCCAACTCAATGAGAGCAGGCATGACTAAGAATTTATAGTCAGACTAAAATAAGCTAGACAGATGACAAGCGATGTCAGGAATGCATACAGATTTTTAAAAATTCACCAAGTCATAAGTGAGTTATAAACAAAGCCGAAAGGCATGTGACTAATTTGTTCAAAAAAGCTAGGACAAGCTATGTGTGCTCTACATATCAGTATACCCTGCTCTAGTGTTAAATTCATGTAAATAAATCCATGCTATAGGGTTAGGGTTATGCATGAATCGAACGCCTAGATGTTATTTTCTCTGTTTCATGTTTGAATCAATCACATGGGAGAATATCATATCCTCCATGTTTTCTGGGAATATTTTAACGCCTCGATGAAGTTCAGTTAAGATCAACTAGTTACAACAATGTAAATAATTTCTAAAACTTGCAATACCAATGCACACAGAGAGAAGTCATTAACAATCGACTACTCTAAATCCACTTAATTGATAACATCTTTATTAAACAAACAATATCAGTTTATGTTAAAAAAGATCAAATATAATAAAATGATATTTTTTTAGTATGTTTGTATATTTATCTGTTTTAGAGTATGCACTTATCTTGCTTGGAACAATGTTCACAGTTTTTTAATTGAATATACTTGTTTTTTTTTCTCCTGTATTAATTGTTACATTATTCCAGGTAAAAAAAGTAGTATTTTTATTTTCACAAAAAAAAATGCAAAATCAACAATGTTATCAGTTGTTCTATTAATAAATTCATTTTATCCTAAACTGATAACAGGGTACAATGATGATTTTTATTTTTTTTCTCATACTCGGTAATTTACAATTACAAAATAATGTAAGACATACTTTTGATCCTGTCTGAGGATTGTTAGCTGAACTGCATACCCTAGATTATGATACAACACTATCAAAAGCATCAGCTCAAGAATATACTTATGTCAATAAATATTAACTACTTTAAAGTCCTGGATATTAACGACTGCAAATTCAGTCAGTCAGTCAGTCAGTCAGCTGAAACGTAGAACTTCGTACGTGCGTATGTACATAAGTTCAGGTTGCCATACCACATTAGCACAGAGACGCAATTGTCAATTCAAATCCTATAATGGTAGAGATAGTAGAAATACCAAATCAATGTGATGAAGTGTGACCAAGTATATATAGTCAGGCACTAAAAAGCAATAATGTCAGTCAGTTGTAACGTAGAACTTCGTACGTATGTACATAAGTTCAGGTTGCCATACCACATTAGCACAGAGACGCGAATCCGGTAGCCCTGATGCTGCTTCCAGGGGTCTTGCTGGCGTAGGCATAGCATTGAGTCGTAGAGCTGAACAATCTCTCATTGACTGGATCCCAGTAGATAATCGCTTGTGCGTCGTCCGACTAAGCAGGACAGTAAGGATTCGAAAGGGTAGGGACACTCGTCGTTGCCTCTTCGTCATATCAGCCTACGCCCCCACTGACTGCAGTGCAGACGATGTAAAAGATGAGTTTTACAGAAAGCTTTCGAACCTCCTCCAAAAAGTTAAGCGCTCTGATATGGTTATAATGGCTGGTGACTTTAATGCTCAAGTAGGTAGACTGAGTGAGCAGAAAAGACACCTAGGTGGATGTTATGGTCTCGCGGCTCAAAGAACATACAATGGCGACCGTCTGTTGCAACTGTGCTCAGATAACCGCCTATTCCTAGCAAACACTAATTTTAAGCATAAGGAAAAACATTACTTGACCTGGCGACACGAAGTCGTCTCAATGTTGGATGCAACTAGATCATATCGTCATCAGCCACCGACGGAGGGGTTCGATAGAATAAGCAATAATAAACGAAGTAAGCATGCACCTACACACTCGAATGAAAACTGCTAAGCAAATGAATGAATAAGAGACAAGATCCGCAGACGTGTGAGTAACTCGATAAGAATCCATGAATTAATTTGTTGGAAGCTTGGGAGAAGCCAAATGGGCTCGACATATTAGTACGCACCACAAGATGCTAATCACTAATCACATAATGAAAAATTAAAATTTTTTATTCTAAATCCATTTTTTTGAACAATAACTTTCCATGATATTTGCTACGTTTATATAAAGAATATCATGACCCAAAATAATAATCTTCTGCTAAGCTAAAAAGATCTGATCTCAGTCAGTCAGTCAGTTGCAACGCAAGAACTTCGTACGTATGTACATACGTTCATGTTGCCATACCACATTAGCACAGAGACGCAAATGTCTAATCAAATCCCATAGTGATAAAGATAGTAGAGGTATTAATGGTAATGAAGAAGACTATGGTTTGAAGATATTATTCAAGAAGTATAATTCAGTGAGATAAGGATAGAAAGACAAAGGTAGAGATGCTGACGAATCCAGAATATTAGGACATGAGACAGCACAACGAATGGATGCACTTGCGCCATCAATCACATAAGAATGTGTAAAAAATCACTTTTGATGACTATCAAAATATATCTAGTCGCGAAAATGAATAGCTTGTTTGATCAAAAGAAAAATGCTCTTAACAGATAAACTCTGTCCAATTTAACTATTAAAACGAAGCATTCGGACGATATCAAGAGAGAAAATGATTGTTATCAGTTAACGTGACAGGTAAGGCTACTGAAATGTTTTGTCATTCACCAACTATCAATGATTAGTTAGAATGTAGTAATTCATTGAAATTCTATATATTTTATACAAATAAATCTCCTAATTGATAAGATTATCTATTTATGTTTAACATCAAACGGTGACTTGTAGAAAACAATTTTCCAAAGTTTAATTAATGTGAATTCATCTCTGTTTTTCAATATGTGAATAGTTAATCCTTTAATCTTCTTAACCATTGCTCATTTCTGTTAGTTTATATTCTGTAATCAAGGTGAACAAATTGTTGATCATAATACAGTCACATATTTTATGATTGTCTTATTTTCTTGTACAAATCGATCGATATCATTGTATCAGTGATTCAATTTAAAAATCTTTTAAAATCATATCTTGTAGGTTGATTTGAAATATTATCAAAAGAACCGCCCCAAATTTTAAATGAATAATTGTACAAGAAATATTTTTATAACCTGACCTATCATTATAAAACTATTCAAAAATGGTATATGTTTTCATATAAAGTTCATCAACAGGTTGAAATGAATGATTTTTAGGTGCTGATATTATTTAAGGGTTTAAGGAGACCAGGAATGCCGTTTCGTGAACTCGCATCGTTTGCATTAGCGGTGCAGTGAGATGAAGGAGTGTGAGAAGAGTTAGTCGTGGAGATAAGAGAGATATTAGGGGGTGTAAGAAGGATTTGATTTTGACCAATTTAGTCTCTCGTGCTGTTACGTGTATGAGGGCGGATGGCACACCATGGAAGGTTGATTCTTGAGGAACCTAAAAACGAAAGTAGATTAGTGTTGGTCTTGGAGACCTGGGTGCGTGACCGCAGAGTCCAGGGGACAACTGCTTGGGGCCGGTCACGCACGGCTTTTTGATGAAAAGTTTTTTGAGTATGAGCTCCGCTCTTGAAAGCCTTTAGTAGGCACCCTAACCGCCGAAGACGGAAATCCGTGAGGTAGGGTGAGGTGTGACATTTTTAGGGTCGACTTTTTCTAATCCTTCCTTTCTTGTGAGAAGGCAGCATCGCTGCAGATGCCGGTTGTCCGAGGGAAACACCTTACTGCTGTCACACCCCTCTGCAGTCAGCAGTACGACTTCGCCCCCAGATCTTGAGTAGCTGCTTTTAGTCTCATTGTTCTCCAATCGACCTGCCTGGCATGGTAGAACCTTCAGGAACATATGTTCCAGCCAATATAGCTCGGTTGGGTCATCACGATAGGCAAGCCCGACCATCATGTCAAGGTAGCAGCTACGGTCAGGTGATATTATTTAAAAGGAAGTCATAAGCAATTATTAAACAATCGCATTGTATGACTGTTAGATTCATTTGTGAATTAAATTGTTTTAATGAACAATTTCATACGATATTAATTATTAACTAGATTTTATTATAGGTTTGTGGAGACTGTTGGGTTTCTTTGAGAAGATGAATCGGTCATTATCAGACCACCATCAGAAGCCTGGAAGCACTAGACTGCCATCTACGCATGACCAGTGGAGTTCAAACCTACCATGTGTAGGCAATTCTATACCGAAGACGATGGGTGAAGTTGCGCAAGATCCCTAGACTGACTGATCAGAGTTAGACACTAACACCATCGGCTCAGTGGTCTGGAGGTTAAGCGTTCGCACATAAAACCGAAGGTCTTCGCTCGGATCCCTGTAAAACTGAGATTGCGGATGCGCACTGATGATGAGTTGTACACTTGGACAAAACGACCATCCAGTACTTCAAGGTCTCTATTAGTGATCTAACATTGATTGATTCATGATTTCAATGAGACTAGTTTTCAATTTACCTGCCTCATTTCACTCTCATCAAATGTTGACTACTACTATGCTAACATGTTCACATTATTTCAACATTTGGTAATTCACACTAATGAATGCCCTATTAGGTAATGCAATGTGTTTGAAGGAAACGTCACGGAAATGCATATACATTGCAATTAACTTCATGTGATTCATGTGATGCCTTTAATGACCATCTAAATGAAATAATCGTCAATTTTATAGAGCTAAATTATGATCGATTGGATTTGAAAATGCGAAAGATATTACTGTTAAGACATTCAATAGATGAATTACAATATCAAGAATTAATTTGTTTTAGATATAGTGACCTGTTGTTTAAAGAAATTAAGTTATTAATTAGTTACGCTTCGTTTGGCACTGAACACTTGTTGTACATTGTGAACAATTAATAAGACAAAATAAAATAACTCTTCAGTGCTCTCTAATTTCCGATGATTCGTTAACCGATTTCAACTTACGATGGGAATTACTGTGATTGAAATCATAAATCGATCATTTTTAGATCGTCAATAGAAACCTTGAAGTATTGGACGGCTGTTTTGTCCTAGTATGGGACTTGTCAGCAGTGCGCACCCATGACTTTCGATTGCGGGAATCTAACCCAGAACCTTTGGTCTCGTGCGCGAATGCTAAATCTCTAGACCACTTAGCCGGCCGGCATCTAACGGTGTTAATATCAAACTTCGATCAATCTTCGGTACTGCGCAACCTCACCCATTGTCTTCGGTAAGTAACTGCCTACACATGACAAGATTGAACTACACAGGTTCTAAATGGTGGTCGAACAATGATTAGCTCATAATTTCAATGAAATTAAACAACCTTCACAACTTTACAATGAAAAACCCTAGTGTAGTGTATTATTTCCACTATTAGTGAGAACAAAATATCACTGACAAGAGAGTTAGTTCCAACACGTTGACCATTGAAGTAACATAGTTATTGAAATACGCAAAGAAATACGCAAGTTAACTGCTTCATTAGTCACATAATGTCAGTTTATAATAACAAAAATATCTTTGAAATTTATTTGCTTTCATATTTTATCGCATAATTATCATAAATTTATTACGTATTAAATTTATTCTATACAAAATGCATACCGGAAGTATGATTTTTTTGTTATTCTTCTATGGTGTAGTTAGTATATACGATAATTTTAATTACAGATTTATACAGTTGATTTTAGTCAATCAGTAAAGAGATAAATCTTTATAGTACTTATATTTATAATTCATATTTAATTTATTAAATAATATATGCATATATGTATATATATCATACAATGTCAGTCAGTCAGTCAGTTAGATGCAACGTAGAACTTCGTACGTAAGTACATCAGTTCATGTCGTCATGCCACATCAGCACACAGATATAATTGTCAATTCAAATCCAATAGTACAAGAGGTAGTAAAGGTATTAGAAGTAATCGAAGAGGTTAGGATTAGAAGATATTACTCAAGAAGTATGATTGAATAAGAAAAGTTTAGAAAGTCAAAACTAGAGGTGTTGAAGAAACCAGAAGGTTAGGATTTGAGAGAACACAAAGAATAAATGCACCAGCGCCATTGCGAACGATTTTGAGCCATGTCATTCAAGGTCTCTAACCATTGGTAACTTTCGTCTCGCGGACCCCAACCAGGTAGTCGACAATTACCGACATGGCTCAGTCCACTCGTCAATGACTTCATGGACTTCTGCCATGTTTTGGTTTGGCCGCCTCTAACTTTCTTCCAACCTATTCCTACACTACAAAACAAAGCTCGTCGAGGCAGTCGGTGGTTAGGCATACGCAACACATGTCCCAATCACCTCAACTGATGAAGTTTCATTACTTCATCTATTGATCTGCCATATTCTTACCTAGCACCTGATTCCTAATGACAGCGTTGCTCACATCATACAATGTACATACAATAGAATGAAATTTTCTCATCTGTGCAAAACTCAGTGGTCAACAATCATTTGAATATACATCAATCAATCGAAACTTACCTTACTACAAATGCTACTAAAGCAAAGAATACAACAATTGCATCAAGTATATTCCATGTATCACGAAAATATGAACCAGGATGTAGTACAACGCCTAGATCAATAACCTGGAAAATTAGTAACATTAGCAAAAAAAATCATTATAGTTAATTTCGATTAAATGAGAAACTTTAATTGATGTCGATTAGTTTAGTTGTTTGTTTCTGTTTGACAAGTAATTTTTGACGCATCGTATCCATATACAGCTATTCTGGGGTTACTGTCAGTCGAAAGCCCGAATAAAGAAGAAGGGTAGGACGTAGGGTTAACGACCTCATGCCGTAGGAAACCAACTTGTTAAAAAAAGCGCTAACCAGAACATATGATTCAAATAACAGCAAGTAAGCAAGTCCGTGTATATTTAAGCCTAGATTTCATTCAAGTATTGATTACATATGGTAAAAATCGTAGTCACTAATCATGAACTTTGATGTAGAGTACTCTGGATGATAGAAATTCTATTGAAAAGACTGTAAATAATCACCTACTGAGATGGATGGGATATATCTATTTGACTAACCCCACCTATCCTTCAGTTTATCTATGACTGATGAGAAAAATTTAAAAATGAGCAAACGAACACATCTAACTAACTTCTAACATTGTTTCCTAAAGTAATATCTTTCTAAATACAGACTCTATTCAAATATAATTGATAGTAATTACTATAGGGGACATCTGTTTAGTTTCACACATTAATTTGCCCTATAAATGCATTGCGGTATGAGGTAATTTTCATATCTGTACAAATCGCTTACATTTTTAAACAAAATAATTTTACAAATCCTCACTAACAATTTCTTGAATAACTTTGAACCTATAGCTATAGAAGTGCAGAGATTCATGGTCTAAATATTACTGATAGATTAACTGAAGTTTAGTCTTGAAGACTTAAATATGTAATTGTGGGAAAAAATGAATTTTATTAAGAGAATTTCTTTTCATTCAGTTACTAATCAATAAATCATTTATCTAAACCCTACCAGTTTCAAAAACAGATTTTACTAAACTATTCATCATTTTGTAAACGTAATCCCATCAAGATTGATTTATTTACAAATTGAGTTATGGAAATTAGTGTTTTTACACATCTGAAATCATCAATCAATCATTGTTAGATCACCATTAGAAACCCGGAGGCACTGGACGGCCGTTTCGTTCTGGTATGGGACTCATCAGCAGTGTGCATCCTTGACTCCTGCACCTCGCAGGATTCGAACCAGGGACATTCGGTATTGTGTGCAAACGCCTAACAATTGGACCACTGGATCGGCATCCAACATCCCGGGTTCGAATCCTGCGATTAGCAGGAGTCGTGGATGCGCACTGCTAATGAGTCCGATACCAGGACGAAACGGCCGTCTTCCAGTGCTTCCAGGCTTCTAATGGTGGTCTAACAATGACACAACACAAACCTCCAAAACTCTACCCGAAAATTATTGTAAGCTTTGGATCATTGAGTACATTTTCACTTTAATGTATGCATTTCTGATGATATGGCTTCCTTATTCCCATAATAAACGTGGATTCTATATGTACCAACTGATTGAGTAACTTACTAGTTTTGTACTCGATAAGGTAAAATTGGTGATCAAAATCTATTAGAGAGCATCGAATTGATGTGAGACAAATAATCTTCACGTTTTGTCAATTAGTACTCAACTAAATTCTATTGTTCACGTCATCAATTCCTTTTATCAGATGACTAGTTGAATTTTTAATAACCACATTTGAATAGCATTTCACAAATATTTACACTTATTTTATTGATCAAACTAACTGATAGATTTTTATTACGGAGTTGTGAAGATAGTTGAGTTTCATTGAAATCATAAAACCGATCATTCCTAGACCATAATTAGAAACGTAAAAGCAATGGACTGCCGTTTCGTCCTAGTATGGGACTCATCAGTGAGTGGACTCATCAGCTCAGATATCTAGTGAGACGCCATGACTAATGGAGTTCAACCCATTCCGTCGGTAGTCAGTTGCCTACTGAAGACAATGGGTATAATCGCGCAATAATTTGTGTCGACTAAAGTTCAACATTACCACCGTTGGATTCTACGTCAGTGATCTAAAGGCTAAGCAGTAGCACGGGAGACCGAAAGTCCTAGGTTCGATTTTTGTTTGCAAGGTCATGGATGCACACTTCCGATAAATCTCACCTTAGGATGAAACAGTGAACCAGAAGCCGTTAGGTTTCTAACGATGGTCTAGAAATGATTAATTCATGATTTCGATGTTACTGAACGAATAAAATAAATCACATTTCAATAAATGCATTTTTTGCTTATTAATCTTTTCAAATAAGAAAAAAAAGGAAGATTCAACTTACTTTTAAAATTAATTCAATTGTAAATACACCAGTAAATGCATAATCAAAATGTTCTAATATTGTATTACGTTTTGATTGTTCCGAAATTGGATCTTCAGCAGCTAAAGCAATACTACTTGCACAAATTACAATCATAATAAATAAATCAAAATAACGTAAATTCACTACAAAATGACAAAAACGTCGAATTCTGTAACGAGAATTGGAAAAAGGTTGGAAAGAGAGAAAAAGTTAACCAACTGGATGAAAATTAAAGCGAAAATCAATTATTCAAACTCTTATAAACAGTACCAAACAACAGTACTCAAACAACTAGCCCCAGATTGCCCATCAACAGGAGCGAATTTCCCCTTGACATCCTGCTACATACCTTCAACCTACCGGCAGCCCCACTAAGAGAAGAAACTCAGCGAAAAGCTGATCTCCGTTCCAGAAGGTATCCTCTCAGACAGCAGCGAACAACAGTCAATATGCAAGTCGACCACAGGAGCGCACGCTATTAAAAAGGGGAGGAGTGTTAGGAACGTTAAATCCCTAGAACTCATTTGATGAAGGCCTTTATTCTGGATTTTGTTCATGAGCTGATCAGGTGATCCTGAGATCACATT
Source organism: Schistosoma turkestanicum (assembly GCA_944470395.2). Taxonomy (NCBI): domain Eukaryota; kingdom Metazoa; phylum Platyhelminthes; class Trematoda; order Strigeidida; family Schistosomatidae; genus Schistosoma; species Schistosoma turkestanicum. The sequence goes on from OX103972.1 coordinate 12,151,967, forward strand.
TCCCACCAGGAAAATCCTTGGCTATCATTGGTTGATGTGTTGCTTTAGTACGCTATTTTTGTGACTCTACCAAGGACGTTTTTATCATGTATAAATAAACGCGATTTGTGTGCTTGAGATCATTGTATTTTCTGGATGCTTGTAGAATACACTTTCTACGCCATATCAAGACTTTTCTCTTCAGTTAGTTGGGGCAACGGATCAGAGTATCCTACCGTGTCACTGGATCATTGTCTCGTTCTCATTTATCGACTTAGGGTGAACTCGTAACAGATTCAAGCATATCAACTGACGAGCATAACAGAAATACTTTTGTTAGGGTGGCATTCAGTTTGAAACCTTTTTCAATGACTTGCCGTAGATTGCTTGCAATAGCTTATTATCTGAATAAAATCCACTACAATCTTTAATTACTTAGATTGGTGACAATAGTTTCAATCCGGACTAAAGACTGAATAAATATGATATGGATTACTACTCAACGATCATATGGTGTAAATAATTGATCGTCATGCTACCAATCAAATCACTAGACAGTATCCTTGATATGCACTGAAAAATGTGTTATTTTATATTACATGAATGATGTTATCTTCTCTACAGAGTTGTGGAGATTGTTTAGTTCCATTGAAATCATGAATCAATCATTGATAGACCAGTATTAAAAAACTGAAAGCACTGGACGACTGTCTCAACCTAGTATGAGACTAATTAGCAGTATGCATCCACGACTCTCATTCGAGGGAATAGAGTCAAGGACCTTTTGAACTTGAGAGTGAACGCCTAACCTTTAGATCACTGAGACGGTGACAGCAAGGATCGAGTATGCGCACTGCTAATGAGTCTCATACTAGGACGAAACGGTCGTCTAGTGCTTCCAGACTTCTAATGCTGGTCTAACAATGATCGATTGATTATTTCAATGAAAACTACATTACAAATTGGTCAACTCGTAATGTACTGTGATATCTAAGAATTTTCTTCAAGTGTCGATTGTAGAGCAACACAAAAGTGTCTATCTACTTGTATCTCAGTTTTACGCTAATGTCCGATTTCATGTTATAGAAAGTAAATTATATAGAATTCATTTTTTAATGTATGGTCATCAATCCAGGTAACTCAACGTTTAATTTAGCAATACGAAGTATGTATTACGGGGTTATGAAGATTGTTAAGTTTTTTTTGAAACCATGAGTAGATCAATGTTAGACCACCATTATAAACCTGGAATCACTGGACAGCCGTTTCGTCCTGGTATGGTACTCATCAGCAATGCGCATCCACGACTCCTGCACCCCGCAGGATTCGAACCCAGGACCTTCGGTATTGTAGCCGAACGCCTAACCATCGGACCGTCGGATATCAACACCGTTAGTTACCGGCTCATGGTTTCAAAAAAAAAATACGAAGAATGTACAAAGATCAAAGATCACTAGCCAATACGATTTTAATGTACATACAATGAGTTATATCAAACACTTTCGACAATTTTCCCATTTCATCAGTGAGTGGGTGTTTCATATTCAAATGCGATTCCTATCAAACCTTTCAAAACTATCCACAACTTTATCTTATGCATGTTATAGTATGGCCAAGATAAACGCAAGCATATCGATAGATACCACTTGAAATAATATCCAGTATTAAACAACCAAATGAATAGAAAAGTATTCAAAACTGATCAATATAACACATTATTCGCATAATGAAAATGTAAAGAGTAATCTCAGTCTTGTAATATAAAAAGTTGGTTTGATTCGCGATTATCTATAATGTCTCAGAGTATTGTTTTCACTTTTTTCAATGAAATTCACTGATACATTCTACATATAACATGAAATACCAGAAGAAAACAGATAAATTAATCCAAAAAGCTTTCATTCACTGAATTTTTTTTCGATCGATAAAGCAAATATACTTAAATTAATTTCAACTTTCGTGTCTCTTATTGATTTATAGGGAAAAAAACCGGTCAATATTATTTTTTTTTCTTTTGCATACTTACGCATTAGTCGGTGCAAAAATAAACATTGAACTATACGGAAGAACTGGTTTTCCTTGAATTTGTGACGATCCTTGTAATCTAGCTGTATCATCACTTTCCAATGATGTAAAATTTACATTGGTCACTGTGATTAAAATAGTGTTTAAAAAAAACAACTTGATTTCATCTCCCATTTTTATTATTGTAAGACGTAGTAGATAAAAACAGTTTAACAAATAAAAACCCACACTGATAAATTCTGAGAAGAACAAAACTTACTATATATGTTATTGGGGAAGTTAGATCCCCAGAACTCGATTACAACTCGACTGAGTTATGTTGGTGATAAGTTCGTCACTTAGTATGCTTGAGGCTATTACGAGTTTACCTTAGTCGATAAACGCGAACGAGACAATAAACCAGCGTCCAGGTAGGCGGCTACCTTGAATCCGAGGCTGAAGTGAAAAGGCTTTGTAAGCGTAGAACGTATATTCTACAAACACCCAGCAATCACAGTACAATCAAGCATACAACTCTCGTTTATTTATACAACATAGAAACGTCCTTGAGACAGTTAAGATAGATGTATGCTACGCGGTTGGGGTCCACAAGACGAAAGTCACCGATGATTAGAGACCTTGAAGGACACGGCTCAAAATCGCTTGCAATGGCGCTACTGAATCCACTCTTTGTGTTCTCTCAAATTTCAATCTTCTGAATTCATCATCTCTATCTTTTGTTTTCTAAATCAAGAAAGATCAAGAAAGGAAGAGTGGGAACACAATGGAATTTGTATGAAACACATGAACAGTGAAATGTCAGACAATGGATTGATGATGAATTGATGTTTCGCAAATTAACCGTTTACGATATGGTTTTCCTATTTTACTGAGTAACTCTGTAATTTTCGTTAAATACAGTTCGGTTGCCCTCACCTGTGTTCTCCTTCACTAAACTATGTGTTGTTCTATTGAAAAAGGAAATTATAAAGTTTTATGACATGCGCAAAACACTTTATTTGATTAAATGTTCATTTGAATTACTTTTTTCTTTGTTTGTTTGTTCGGTATTTTCGATTTCAATCAAAATAGTATCATCGTCAAGAACAAAAATCATATTTTACTGCTTCAGTTGATACGGAACAACAAGCTTATCATAATTATTGTAATACATTATTGTATTTCAATTCTGCATTCACTGTTATGTTCTCTGTAGAATGTATGCTGAAAATTATGGCTTTTGGACCAAAGGTATGTCGTGTCAAGTGTTGTTTTTATTTATTCTAGTTTAAGTGAATTGTCTTTTCAGTTTTATGAACACTGGATTGAGACTAATTGAAAACTATGAAAGCGCTTTATAGCTTTTTCACTATAAATATGGAATTTTGAATTTTATGTTTTCGCGCCAAAGACCTTCAGCTTGCCTATCCCACTCGGAAAATCCGTGACTGTCATTGGTTGATGGATTATTATAGTATGTTATCATTGTATAAATAAGCTTGAGTTGTCTTCTTCTGGACTTCGTACTTTCTGGGAGTTTGTGGAATACATTTCCTATGTCTTAGTAAGACTTCTTCCTCTAGTTAGTGGGTCCTGGGACAACGGATTATAATAGCCTATCGTGTCACTGAGTCATTGACTTTCGTCCCGTTTACCAAGTAAGATGAACTTGTAATAGTTTTGAGCATATCATATACACTTTGAACCTCGTGAAGTAGAAAATATGGAAGAGATTATGGTAGACACATTATAATCCAGTTTGATTGTTGCCAAAATGATATATTTGTGCAGGTTGAGTTTCTCCGAAACCATGAATCGATCTATGTAAGACCTGGAAGCAGTTAACCACAGACGTGGGGTAGAGCAATACCGCTGATTGATGAAAGTTCGACATTACTACGGTTGGATGCTGGCTTAGTGATCTAAAGGTTAGGCGTTTTCGCATGAGACTGAAGGTTCTAAGTTCGACTCACTTGTGTGGGGATCGTGGAAGAAACGGTGGACAAGTGCTTCCAGGTTTCTAATTGCGTTTCTAACATCGACTGATTCATGATTTTGATAATATAGATTGACTTACAAATCAATGGCAAAACTTTTTCAATTCTTCTTATAACGTGGAAAGTATTCTCTGATGAGGTTTAAGAACTAAAACAAATCTACTTTTCATTTTTGACTGACCGAACTGAGAATTCGTATATCTTTATATCTTATTGGATAAAGATATTTCAGACATGATATATGTTATTTCAGTGAATCAAGAATAATTATTGTTAGTTTAACCATAATCAACATTTATTCATGCTATAAAATACAATTAATAATTACTTGGTTCCATTTTAGATAGGATTTAGACAATGAGTTTTCTAATTTTTAAACATAATTTTTCTAAAAACTAGACATTTAAAGCGAGACAAAATGTCAAATTATCCACTAACGTTTTGGCAGATGAAACTTTCGTTGTAACTAATCATTTCGAAGAAAAAAAGTCACTGTTTTCAGAATTTCTCTGTATTTATTGGGTTCGTCACTTAGTCGGTAAACGCGAACGAGACTTTTACCAGCGTCCAGGTAGGCTACCTTGAATCCCCAAATAAAGTAAGAAGGCTTTGTAAGCGTAGAACGTGTATTCTACAAACACCCAGCAATCACAGTACAATCAAGCATACAACTCTTGTTTATTTATACAACATAGAAACGTCCTTGAGACAGTTAAGATAGATGTATGCTACGCGGTTGGGGTCCACAAGACGAAAGTCACCGATGATTAGAGACCTTGAAGGACACGGCTCAAAATCGCTTGCAATGGCGCTACTGAATCCACTCTTTGTGTTCTCTCAAATTTCAATCTTCTGAATTCATCATCTCCATCTTTTGTTTTCTAAATTTATCCTACTCAATTATACTTCTTGAATAATATCTTTGAACCCTAACCATCTACATTACTGCTGATATTTCTATTATCGCTACCACTATCGAATTTGAACTGACAGTTGCGTCTCTATGCTAATGCGGTACGGCAACCTGAACTGATGCACTAACGTACAAAGTTCTGCGCTGTATATGTCTGTCTGTCTGTCTAACGGATTTCATGTCTCTACTACTGAGATTCAGTTTATAAGTTAACTAGTAGTGTAGTGAAGGAGAACACAGAGTTACTCAGTAAAATAGGAAAACCATATCGTAAACGGTTAATTTGCACATCTTCAATCCATCATCAATCCATTGTCTGACATTTCAATATTCATGCGTTTCATACAAATTCCATTGTGTTCCCACTCTTCTTCCTTTCTTGATCTTCCCCCATCTTCTGCTGCCAGACATTACGTTTTCACTCGTGTCATATACTACTTATAAGTAGCGCGCACCACAGTAGTACATAGGTTGCGTTCAATAAAAAGTAATTTTAACTTTATCTAACACATCAATCGTGCGATGAAGTTTCACATGGGCTTATAAAAAAGCAAATTTACAACTAAGACAATGATCAATAATGGACTTACTGTGATGAAACATAAAATTATCCTTTTGTACACCGGTTCTATATTTAATGATTTCATTTAAATTCTCTTGCATTGTACTATAGGGGAAAAGATATTAAAAAAAGACAGTTAATTCATGTAATAAGGTAAGAAAATGAAAAGAATTTGAATTTATAGCTGATTTCATAAACTTGTTGTAAATAATAAATGACAAAAGAATGATTTAGAAGGTAATTTTCAATGATATATTGATGTATTTTGAAAAATTATAGAAAATCAAGGTCTACTAGGCAGCTGTCATTTTTTACTTAGTTTATGATCTCAATGAAATGTTGAATGATTCGAGTTGGACAGAAAAAAAATGCCATCTTATCCTTCAATTTGAGCTAATGGACAATTGTATCTGCGAAGATGAGGTAAATGATGCTCTTCGGCTGACTTAGATGCGCATCATCGAGTTTCACAATCTGATAAGTTGCCTATGCAGTATTTCGGTCAGATAACATAACATAACATGTCGAGTGATTCAAGGTGGACAGACTTCAATTCGAACTAATGGACAATCACCACTGCAATGCTGAGTGAGATAGATGATGCTCTTCAGATGACTTAGACTCTCATCATCACATTTCTCATTCTGGTATGTTGTTATCTATGAGGTATATTGGTTAGATAACATTCCACATTTTTGGATTGTCTAGTTTACAACAAAAAGGAATTCTAGTTCTCCCTGCAAAAATAACGATATAGATTCTTTTTTTAAAGAAAAGTGCTCAGTACAAGCGTATATCAAAATAATTGGAATATAAGTGTTTTTTTCAAAAAGATATCAGCTTTTGCATCAACTGTTGTACAAGATACTATAATAACATGCATGTTTTTTCACGAGTATTATCTATTGACTAGGAAATGAAACGGAAAAAAACTTCAAAAATACTAGTCTTTATCAGTAACAATATAACTAATTATACTTCTTTTTGGATAAGCCGCCATTTATCTAGGATAAAATGTTTTATTGTTCAATGAACGAAAACTGTCAGTATTATTATTATTATTATTATTATTATTGTTATTATTATTATCATTTATCTTATCATTCATGTTCAATGTTTCAACAGATGGTAATGTTGAAATGACAGAAAAGTAAACATATTTAGTTAGACAATGGAGTTATTTTATTATTTCCCCGGTTGTTTTTTTCACTCACTCACTCACTCACATATCGAGTGTATTACACACACGTTCATAACAAATTAGTTGGAGGCATATAATAATAATAATAGTAAATGTATTCAGTTGTGAATAATTTAAAACGATCTTTTCAGCTGGTTTTGAGTTGTTTGATTTGATCGGATTCAATCACATATCCTAATAATCGATCCACACGATAATGCTAAAGTAAAATACTAATGAGAATACATATGAAGGTTGAATGTCAAAAATGAATCTAAGCATACAAAACTCTTTAGGTATATATTGGAAGATTTTCACAAACTTAGACAAGAATATATAGGCCGTAAGCTTGAATAGACGAGTAAAGCATTACATTGTTCGCATTGACTTAATAAACAGTCTTGACCGGTTTAAAATTTTGCAGATTTACATATTAATATCACGCTATATCAGAGTGAAGCTTCAATTAAATATTCAATTAGAATAATATGATTCGCCTATATACGTTGTACTGATTCATATACGTTTACGCTTAAATTTCCCACCTACGATGAAGTTTTGAGACATCTGATCTATTGGAACTTGAACTGCCCATCAGCTAGTCTATAATGGAGATTTTCATCTACGTGACTGCATGATCTTCAAATCACTACTAGGTAATTGTTTGAAAATGAAGTCCCAACTAAAAATGTATTGTATAGATAATCTATACAATCGGAAGGTTTACTTAAACATTTCACCAGTCATCTATGAAACTAATATCTCAGAGGAGTTATTCTCGACATCTCTATTACTCGAGTTTCTATTTAAGGCAACTTTGATAGTAGATGGGTAGAATAATACGCCAACAAGACAATAAGCAAACATTCAATAAATTTGTTGATATTCAGAAACAGAATTCAGTCCACTAGTAATCAGATATCTAATCTGATAATAAATTGAAAATTTTTTGTAACATCCTAAAAAAGTATTAAGGTTATTCAAGATTTATAGTATAGTAAGTAAGAGAAAAGACTAAGACAAAACGTAGATGTACTATATAGAGTACGATAAAACACAACATGGGTCAACCAAATGACTCTTGATGGACACGCCTTGGAGGACGTTAACGCCTTTACATATATGGGCAGCATCATCGACAACCAAGGTGGATCCGATAAAGATGTGAGGGCGCGGATTGGCAAAGCAAGGGCTGCATTTCTACAGTTGAAAAATATCTGGAACTCCAAACAAATATCAATCAACACCAAAATCAGGATTTTCAATACAAATGTCGAGACAGTTATACTGTAAGGAGAGGAAACTTGGAGAACTACCAGAGTCATTATCCAGAAGATACAAGTATTCGTTAATAGTTGTCTACGCAAAATACTTTGGATTCGTTGGCCGGACACTATCAGCAACAACTTACTGATGTGGAGAACAAACCAGATTCCAGCGGAGTTGGAAATCAGGAAGAAGCGGTGGAAGTGGATAGGACACACATTGCGGAAAGCACCTAACTGCGTCACAAGACAAGCCCTCACATGGAACCCTCAAGGCAAAAGGAAAAGAGGAAGGCCAAAGAATACATTACGCCGAGAAATAGAGAAAGATATGAGAGGAATGAACAAACATTGGACAGAACTGGAGAAGGAAGCCCAGGACAGAGTTGGTTGGAGAAAACTGGTGGGCGGCCTATGTTCCATTGGGGGTAACAGGCGTAATTAAGTAAGTAAGTACTATATAGAGGCGAAAATGTCAAATGAATATGTGAATAATATGGCGATCACGGTTGAAACTAACACAATCCCCTTTTTTAAAAACTTTTCAGAAAAGTATTATGTATATTTAAAAGGAACATTAAATTCTCTAACCGATAACTGTTCCACTGATGTAGTAGGAGTGAAATATTCCTTTTTACTGTTTAAATGTCCATTTTATCATGTCAAGGCAATAAATGCACTTTGAATGCCTATATATATCAGACAAACCGGTCAACTGTTCAGTTTTTGAAGATTTTGCCATATTTCAATCTTCAAATTTATGTAAACATGAAATAATTTACGAAACAAAACCAGTTTAACAATGTAATGGACTAGTTTGCGTGACTTTTGCTTGGCAGATTATATTAACTATTCAGTCAATATCGGGCGGCAGGTAGTCTCCCTTCAATTACATGAGATGTTCTCAAAAAAGGAAACTAGAATTGATTGAAATTAGAAATGTGCAACTCCATGGTGAACAGATACTACTGAAAAGTCAGATCAAGTGACTGACCGATGTTTGCCGGTTACAAATGGTTGCCTACTTGAGCTCAATCCATAATAAAAATCAGTATGACAGCAAAAGCATTGTACATGTAGATTAGTTTTATATTATATGAATCTATAAATTAATTTTGAACTGGAGGACTATCGAAAACCATTAAGTACAAGATAACTGTTCTTTAGTGTGTACAAGTATGTCGAGCCCACAAGGCATGTTCCATCCTTTGGACAAATTAACTAATTCATTTTTCCGAAGTCATTATTCACACGTCTTTCGACCCTGGCTACTTTTAATTGAATGTGCGTGTGTGTGCACGCTTACCTAACTTATCACATGTCAAGTTTATATTTGTCTGACTATAAATATTTATGCCTTATTACAAGAAGTTGGCCCAATCGCCTTCTCTACTTCGGTTTTCTTTGCTTTCACGCTTAGTATTTTCATGTCTGTCTGAGAGAATGACTGCATGGAAGAAATTCATCTGTTAAACCGTATTTGGCTTCTTGTTACCGCCGTCGCACAAACGTAATTTGCTTAAGAATGATACAGAAATTGAAGTGAAAATTTATTTTATCCCATACTTGACTCAAGCTGGAGTCAGATCGCGAGCCACTAAAGTGACGAGTCCTACTTTGAAGTCAAGGCAGCCATTGATTAAGGATTCTTTAACAAAGTAACACATGACCATCCTACGACCTAAATAATCAAACTCAGGATCTTCAGAGCTCATGAATTTCGCATTCAGTTGAAATTCATATTCACAATTTGTTATGCTCATCAACTTATATGCTTGAAACTATTACAAGTTGATCTTAGTCGATAAACGAGAGCGAAGACAAATGATCCAGTGATGCGATAAGCTACTCTAATCCAAGCGTCTCAAGGCCCCCACTAAGTAGGGGAAGAAGTCTTGACAAGACGTAGAAAGTGTATTCTACAAGCACCCAGAAAATATGAGGTCTACAAACACACAAATCGAGTTTATTTATACATGATAGAAACGTCCTTGAGAGAGCCACAAAAACAGCGTACTCAAATCATACATCAACCAATAACAGTCAAGAACTTTCCGGGTGGGAAATGTAATCTGAAGGTTAACTGATCAGCCCATGCGTGAAAGCATGAAATCCAAAATTAGGACCTTTATCAAGTGAGTTCTGGAAATCTAACGTCCCCAACACAATTCCGATCAATCTATAATACAATCTAAAATATTAATCGTTGGCTGATCCATACCCAAACTGACTAAACCTTCACGGTTGATGTCATTTTAGAACAGAGAGATTTCGGCCACACATGAAATTCAGGACCTGGATCCCGTTCATATTTTCAACTCTTTGATAAAATGTAACTAGATTCAAGTGATAGTGTTAGAACAGTATTTGTACACAGTACCAAAACTAAATCTAAACTCCAACTTATCAATAATATTTCTCAACCAAAAATTTAATGATTGATCTCAAAACTACTCATATCATGTTGCGACAGATGCTTTGTGTATTTTCTATCTATCTACCTTTAGATGACGGACTTAATTTTTTTCTTTACAAATCATCATATCTCTAACTCCGCCAGTAGAACCTTCGGGGCTACTGCCTGTCCCAAGCCCGGATAAAGGAGGAGGGTTAGGCATGCGGTTGGCGAACACATGGAACACATTACGCCGAGAAATAGAGAAAGATATGCGAAGAATAAACAAACATGGAACAGAATTGGAAAGGGAAGCCCAGGACAGAGTTGGTTGGAGAAAATTGGTCGGCGGCCTACGCTCCATTGGGGGTAACAGGCGTAAGTAGGTAAGTAAGTAAGTAAGTAAGTAAGCATCATATCTCTTCCCAAATACAAAATAATTTCTCCTGTATCTCTCAGCATTTATTTCATTATTCAATGATTCTGTTTCAATCAACAGACACAGTTTGCATTTCTCTTTTTATATAACTTTAATCTATTCTCAACTAGTGTTTGTCATTTTCATTGTTATTCTATTATTTGATATTCATTTGTGTAGTATAAAAGAAAAACAGAAAACAAAACATTTTCAATAATGAATATCATGATGAATAAAAAAAGGGAGGGTATTTACTGGACTTGTTACGTCATTTTGTTCATATGACTTATAGCATGTGCAAATTATTATTTTTAGTCCAAATTAACGCGATAATAAACAACACTCTTAGTCTAAATAAAGACTTGCTCTAGTTGGAGTGTTTTGTGTTGAGGTTTTATTAGTAAAGCGTTGAAATTAAATGTAAGAGTTATAGATCTATTTGATTTGTGAATGAAATTTTATTTTATTTTTTTCATAAAAGTTATTGAAGTGAGAAAGTGTACATTAAGAGTATTTTTGACTATTCAAAGAATCCTGCAGTTGATTTTATGACTACATACACTTTAAACTGTAATGGTTTTTTTTCCTATACCAACAACCATACGTATTATTATTGTGAGTAGTATCGAGTAAGATAGAAGAATTTCGATAGCGGTTAAATAATCCAGTTTGTTTAACAAACCTTTCACACAATCAATACTTGATTTCATCATTAGTCTGATTTTTCTCGTTAGCGATTTTTTTAGCGAGTTAGTTTTCCTCGGGAACACAGTACGCCGAGAAATCGAGACAGACATACAAAAAATGAGCAAAAAATGGACAGAACTGGAAAGGGAGTAGATTGAAAAATACTAGTCGGCAGCCTATGCTTCATTGGGGATGACAGGCGAAAGTAAGTAAGTAAGCAAGTCAGTGAGTATCACTGGTCTGATAGCATTTGATGTTTAATTTCAATATTTAAAAAGTTTTATTGCTACCCCAGCAGCAGCAGGTTCCAACCTACGTAAGGGAAAAGTGAGATTGTCAGATACAACATAACATGCACCAATCGAGTCACACTTGACGGAGAAGCTTAGTAAGATTTAAAAACGTTTACTGATCTGGGCAGCCTCATTGATGAATAAGGTGAATCTCATGCAGATTTAAAGGCGTAAATCAACAAAACGATGGCAGCATTTCCGCAATTAGAACACATCTGAAACTCAAAACAAATATCAACCAACATTAAAATCAGAATTTTTAATACCAGTGTCAAGGCAGTTCTGCTGTATGGGGCGGAAACTCAGAGAATTACCACAGCCATCATACAGAAGATACAAGTACTCATTAACAGTTGTCTACGCAAGATACTTCAGATCGGTTGGCCAGACATCATAAGCAACAACTTAATGGGGGAAAGAACAAACCGAATTCCAATGGACGAAGAAATCAAGAAGAAGTGCAGGAAGGGGAAGGATACATCGAGGAAAGCATTCAACTACATCACAATACAAACCCTCACTTGAAATCCTCAAGGCCAACGGAAAAAAAGAAGACTGAGGACCACACTGTGTTGAGGATTAGCAGCAGACATGAAAAGAATGAATAGGAATTGGATAGGACTGGAAAAGAAGTGGTAGGATAGAATAAGTTGGAAAATGCTAGTCATCGGCCTGTGCTTCTTTTAGGGACGACAGATGTAAGTAAGTAAGTAAGTATTGCTTAAGTATTGATGTTAAAGCGAATGTTTAATTTAAAAACAGTTTTGATGAGAAAAATTAAATCATCTGAATTTTAAAACAATTATTAACATGTATCTAGTCAGATTCTAGATTTCAATATTCTAGACTCAATCTTCTAGTGACTGTTTATATCTGAATTACAACTAAACAGTTACATCTTCCTGATAATCCTCAATGTTAATAACAATTCTCCAGCTGTAATAAGTCCGAAATCATATATGGCAACAGAATTATAATGTTCGAAAGGGTCAATGTATTTCGGTAATCAAGAGAACCAAAGAAACATATTTCTTCATATTTGGTACTTGTCACCTGGATGTGCCTGAATTCAGTGTTTATAATTCAATAGCATCTCTTTTGTGTAAGTAAGTGTATCTATGGAACATTTTCTCATACACCAGTATTGAGAGTGAAAATCCAGTGTTGGTTTATGCATTCAGTTAATGAACACCAGACAGAAGGAAGCATCAGTTCCTGATTACACTGCTAGTCACCAGTTGACGCATTAGAAAATTTCTTGTACGTTTATAGAACAACACCAAATGAGTTGTTACCAGAGAAAACGTCCCCAGCAGAAATCCTGATGGGAAGAAGACTGAAAACGATCCACAGCCTGATGCATCCGAGAAATACATCAACACTGGTACAGACAAAGTCGGAAAGGCAATCCTCCTACGAAGTGGGATGTCCTGTGTTTGCCCGTGACTACAGAACAAACCATGGACATTCGACAGAAGCGCGAGTGATCAGAAGAGTTGGGCGTGTATGAGGCGATAAATGGTCGCGCCATCAAAATCAGATACGCAAACGGCTAGCCCCAGATTGCCCAGAAACAGGAGCAAATCTTTCTCTTGACATCCTGCTAGATACGTTCGACCTACCGGAAGCCCCACCAAGAGAAGGAACTCAGCAAAAAGCTGATCTCCGTTCCCGAAGGTATCCTCTCAGACAGCAGCGAACAACAGTCAAGATGCAAGTCAACCCCAGGAGCGCACGCTATTAAAAAGGGGAGGAGTGTTGCGGACGTTAGATCCCTAGAAATTACTTGATAAAGGCCTTAATTCTGGATTTAATTCATGAGCTGATCAGTTGACCTTGAGATCGCGTTTCCCACCAAGAAAATCCTTTACTGTCATTGGTTGATGTGTTATTTTAGTCCGCTATTTTTGTGGCTTTCCCAAGGAAGTTTCTATGATGTATAAATAGGCGCGATTTGTGTACCTGATATCACTGTAATTGCTGGGGGTTTGTAGACTACAGTTTCTACGCTATATCAAGACAATTCCGTCAATTAGTTTGGGGCAACGGATCAGAGTATTGAGAAAAGAGTCATAGTCATTGGATAGAGTCATAATAAAAAATATATGTACATTATTTCTGAAAAAAAAGATCTTACTTTGGATTATTCTCTGTATCATGAATACTAGGCATATGATAACTATTTACAAGGTTCCCTGTTTGTGTATTTTTAATATTACCATTATTATTATTATTATTGTTATTATTATTATTGTTAATATTAGTTTTGACGTCAACAGGAGATCGTGTTTCACCTCGTTCTTCAGCTGCATGACTCTGAAATGTGAAAAAGTTAAAAAAAGAAAGTGCATGTGTGTGTGTCAGAATGAAGTGAACAAATGTGATTGTTCATTTTTAAATGAATTTAATGTACCTAAAGTTACAATTGACTTGTAGGTTACATCCTAATATAAACCGATCTCTTTTAGGATACGTTTGTAAACTGAAGGACATTAGATAGCTATTTCATCAAACTATAGCATTCGACATCGGTACCCTACAGTAAACCTCAATAAATTTTGGTTTTTTGCAACTGCTTAGTCGCCAGAACTACTGAGTCGGTGCTGTGGTGATACAATTTCAACTTCAATCGATTTGTGAAATAGTATTACAATAATTCACTGACAATAGTAATAGATGTTCCACCACGTAGATGTTTAAATTATACTATTGGGCTCCAATGTAATGATTCTTTTAGTTCAAAGTTCGCTGTATTACATGAATTCCGGCGTTTCATCCCTTGACTGGTAGTGGGTGTGTACTAAACTGCGTTACCAAAGTTGGACGCAGCAGATATCCACTATTTTGCAGTTTTTAGTGATACTCTAACAGAGATCAGTCTGCGACGAATACAAACTTCAAATTAAAACACTCTCCAAAAGATACCTCTAACTACAATTAACTCTCACTGAACTGCCTTTTTAGATAATAAAAATAAACATAGACTTTTCTCAAGTATATATAATCCTACAAGTTAAATATCAATATCAGGAAAACTGAATCCACTCCATGAAGTATCGAATTAAAGGATATCATTGAAACGACTAAATGTTTTGTCAGTTAGAGATATGGAGATCGTTGTTTTTACACATTAAAGTCATTAAAACCAATCATTGTTAGACCACGATTAGAAACCTGGAAGCACTGAACGACCATTTTGTCCTGGTATGGGAATCATCAGCAGTGTGCATTCACGACTCCAGTTACTCGCAGGATTCGAGTAGGTTGGAGAATGCTGGTTGGCAGCCTATCCTTCACCAGGAGTAACAGGCTTAAGTAAGTAAGCAACGTATGGATAGATCATTTAGCAATAAGAATAATCTAGACTGTGTTTTGATTAATTTCTGAAGGAAGTTTTTCCGACTGTAGAATCAGTCATTGTTAGAATGATTTATGATTTCAATGTATAAAAAAACTGTCAACACATTTCCACCTATCAGCCCTAGAAAGTGCATATTTCTATTTATGAATAATTCGCATCGCTAATAAGTTGCTGGATTCCCTTGTCTGACCAAACAGATATGATTACCATGATTGTATTTATTAGTGAATTAGTCAATCATCTTTAAAGTAGGAAATATCAAAAATATCATGATTGAAATACAAAGACATTCAAAGGATAAAAAGTAAAATATTCAAAATATTATTTTGAAGATTTGAACATAGAGATTATTACACAAGAAGGAGAGATGACATAATGAAATTTAGAAGATCAAGAATAAATATGCCTTTGTTATTGTAACCTATTTACGGATCGTCACATCTAATCTCTTCGAACATAAACTACTTTTGTCCTAATTACATAGTCTACAAAATAAATCAACACATCACATATCATATCTTCTTGCGACTTCTACTATAAACTTTCTATCAACCTATTTCCACATTAGTTAACTTGATAGAAAAGTAGTTTGAAATCTATCAGCCCAAATCCATACTGAATTTTCCTTTTTAAACAGTTGTAGTTAGTGAGTAAGTGTATTAACTAGAATGACTAGTCGACTACTTGTTATCAATATCATTGTTTCTTTACTTATTCAGTGAAACGGGAACGAAATTGTATTTTAGTTCAAAGCACGTGCTGGGGTGCGTGGTCAATCGCTGCGCACTTCGGTATCTTGGTCATGTCAGATGAGTCGTGGTGCAAATTACGGTGTTTGAGTCTTGATGCGATGTGCGACCCGTTCTGAAGACCATGTCAGGCGGGGAGTTTGACTGGGGCGGTACATCCGTCAAAAGGTAACGCGGGTGTCCTATGGTGAGCTTAGTCAGGACAGAAACCTGGCGTAGAGTAAAAGGGTAAAAGCTTACTTGATTTTGATTTTCAGTACAAATACAGATCGTGAAAGCGTGGCCTATCGATCCTTTTGATGTTATTTTCGGAGTTTGAAGCGAGAGGTGTCAGAAAAGTTACCTGAGGGATAACTGGCTTGTGAAGGCCAAGCGTTCATAACGACGTATCTCCCATAAGGCAACAGTCCCAGGTCTATATCTATAAGGCTTCTCCACGCCACCAGTTGCTGGTGCACTTTTGCGTGCAGCCTTGGTAGCCAGTTGCTTGCGTGGCGCTTTACCGCTGGTTGATTTACGAGCAGTCTGCTTGGTCATTACAATGACAAAATGTCATGATTTATAATTTTACTAAAAACTTTCTTCGAAATCTCAATCACCATTAGACTAGCAACATCTATATAAGCATAATAGATGATTTAAATATTGGCTTTATTTGACAATAGTTTAGAATTAGCAAAATCATAAACTAAAATATTATTAATTAATTGCTTAGATTTTATACCATTTGTATTTATTTTTGATTGGACCAAATATACTACTGCTTCATGCATGCTATGAACACCTTTTATGAATTTAATTCGATTGCCAAATAAGTTATTCTAAAGAAACAATCCAAATTGAGTAGTAGTTGTATTCTAATTTCTATTCTGTTGCTAACATTCCATTCAATGTTCAGTTTAACTGAAACCCCAATCAAGTCAGTCTTTTGTAATCAGACAGACAGACAGATACAACGCAGAACTTTGTACGTAAGTACATCAGTTCAGATTGCCAGGCCCATTAAACACAGAGACGGTACTGCCAGTTCAAATCCAAGAGTGATAGCATTAACAGAAGTAGTAGAAGTAATGGAGAACATCAGGGAGCGAAGATATGATATAATTCGAGAAGTATAATTCAGTAAGATAAATTTAGAAGGAGAAAGACAAAGATGAGGAGGAATTCATAAGGTCAAAATTAGAGAGAACACAAAGAGTGGATGCATCTGTGCCATTGCAAACGATTTTGAGCCATGTCGTTCAAGGTCTCTAACCATTGGTGACTATCGTCTCGTGGACCCAGACCAGATAGCCTACACCTATTAACATAACACAGTCCACTTGTCAGTGACTTCATGCATTTGTGCCATGTTTTGGTTTGGCTGCCCCTATCTTTCATCCAGTTTACTCCTACACTGCAAAACATAGCTCGTCGAGGCAGTCGGTGGTTAGCCATAAGTAACACATGTCCCAACCACCTGAACTGATGAAGTTTCAATACTTCATCTATTGATTTGCCATCCCTACCTAGAACTCGTTTCCTAACGATAACATTGCTTATACGGTTGTCTTATGATACACGAACAATGCTTTGGAGACATCGATGATCGAAGACTAGTAACCTACGAATGTCCTCTATTCTTAACGGCCAAGTCTCTTTTGTAATCATCATTATTCTATTCATGGGCTCCAGATATAATTCTTCCGGATGTTCAGCATTATTGATTTTCAAAAGATGTCTCACCCCTTTTTGCAATATTTTCCGAACAAGCACCAGAAAATTTCGATAAACTGAATGATTTACTAGAGATACTTATGTGAAAGTAATTTGTTTTTATTGATGTGGTTTCTTTGTATTACTTTCCAGTTTTATTCAACTTAGAACATTGTGTGACGTTGAACATTTAACGCCATTCAGATCATGTCTATGCTAAACTAAACGAACAAAAACGAACTATCCTGTCATTGAAAAACTCAAATAACGACAGTAAAAAAAAATTCGTGTACAATTGAAGAATGATTTTCAACCTAGTTAGATGACAATTATTCAGAAATGTTTTCATGTTCATTTTTGTTTAAACTTTCATATTTCAGTTCTTACATTTTTTTTAGAGAAAAAAAAAGAAAGATTATTCTCCATGAAGCATGTCATGTTTTTTAATGATTGTGATAAGAGAAGTAGAGAAATATTTTAGAAGATCATTCCTTAGTTTTAACGTAATTATGTATATATGAAATTTTCTCTTATGCTCTGATAATTTCTAAACACCTTCCTTTTTTGACAAGCAAATAGTTTTATACTTTTAAGTATGTTACAAAAATTTATATCACCCAGGATCATGTATGTAAAATGTTTCTGTGATAAATTTTGTAACAATATATATGCTTTCAATGGATAACTTTTATTAAAGTGAGAAGACTTGTGATTTCCAACTCTTGCTACATTTATTCAGGGATTAGTGAAACATAGTTACATTGTCTCTATTTGTTCAGTGCATACATGTACCAAACATTCGGTTGTTTAGTGTTGTTGATACTTATGAGAAGTAATGGTTTATTTTAGGGAATAGATATATACGACTACTTGCGCATTAGTTCACTGTCATATGAAGAAATATTCATCTATACTTGTTGATGGTAGGAGATAATCTTTGTGATGACATTGTAGCACCACACCATTTATTCTTTCATACTTTAATGATTAGTCGTTGAAATTATTCGATAATTCTTTCGACCATACTTTTGTATTTGTAATAATTCGATTACAGTATCGATTATTGTACGTTTGATTGTATGTGTGTGTGTGCATGCTTACTCGCTGAATACATGTCTAGCCTATTTATTATTGCTTGACTATATAAAAACTTAGTCATTCGTCAGCTCATGGAGAGTTGGCTCACTCACCTTCTCCAATGCGCTTCGCTTTGCTTATACGGTTTCTGTTCTCATGTCTGTCTACATAGATAAATGCATAAAATAAATTAATCCGCAACACCGTATTTGGCTTCTGACTACCGCCGTTGCAAGAACAGGGTTTGCCTAAGTATGATATGAGGAAATGGACAGGAAGATCATTCGTCCACGCTGAAGTCCAGTAGTGAACCGCTAAAACATGAAGACTGGTATTATGCGAGTTTCGGACTTGTGTATTAGGCATGTTTGGAGTTTTAATGAAGTTGATGTTCCGTTTTAGGATTCAAAACACTTGCTAATGAGTTTCATAGTTAAAGACGTTACTTACACTGTCACTGAATTTTACACTGAAAATGCATTAGTACAGTTTGATCATTGTTTGGGTAATTAAATACACTAGTACTAATCAACAATAATATCTTATATTCCACATATGTAGCGCAAATGTAACGAGATATCGACAAAATGTTCCTCTTAACAATAAGAGTAAGACAGAGTTAGACCGCTGAAATGGATAGTTGATATAAAATTCGGGTTATTATACATCAACACTGTGTTGTCTAGCTTACAAATTCTCCATTTATATTCAAAATAACGTCTTCCATTTATACTGTTCAAGAATCAACCACTAAGCGAATTAAAACCAAATCAATACTGTATATATTAAAATATCAATAGGGTTTATGAGAGATTTATTTTCATACTTTTTAAATCATTCAGGCTCATAATCTGTAGGAATTTTACTGACCTTGAAATTATTTTGTGGAACATTATTCTATTGATAAAACTCTTGTTATTGTATTTTATTTTTCTTACTACTATCAGTACACCTACCTGTCTTCCTACTATCAACTTGTACTTTTGCCTATTATACATGTAGTGACGTAACCTCTGTTTCATTTCATTGTGATTATTGACTCTTTAAATTGCTCTGATTAGTTTGACATTTTCATATAAATTTATTCATGTATATTAGAGTAAATCCTGACGACGATCTAATCGAAAACAACAATATTGTTCACTTATTATAATATGTGTTGTTCTAATTTTCACACACACTAGGAATCGTTAATATTATTCTTTCTGTTCATATACTGAAAATAATTCTTGTAAGCGGTTTAATTATATTTTTACTCACACTATTCAAGAAAAACCAAATATACTAAATGATAAATTAATGTTTAAGATATATCTAGTACCTCGTTTCACTGAACAAATAACGAAGGAATAACTTAGAACTTCATATATTTATCTATTCCGCTAATTCTACGCTAAAGCGAATTCATTGAAAGCTTTATCAGCATTACATAGTCGTTGACAATAGACACTACAGTATCAGGTCACTTTTATGTATTTCGAAAAATTTTAACGATTGTTTTTGTTATGATGTTTAATTTAATATATTCAACATTTGATATGTGATGAAGTTTCATTCACTGAGCTGGATGATAAATATCTTGTCAATTAAAAAACAAATAAGAATAGAATTATAACTTATGTTATTTAATAAAATATAAGATATAAGATATTTTATTACTTACTTCTTGTAATTTGGCTTGTTCTTCTTCAGCTTCTGTTAATTCTTGAGCATTTGCCAAATTATCCACAGCAATGGCAAGAAATACATTTAACAGAGTATCTTTTGATAATTCAAAGTGTTAAGGAATGTGTCTTTATATACATATGAATAACCGATTAGTGTACTGAAAAGTGAACTTAGTCTACATCCACTGCTTTGAGGTCAATTGACAATCACAAGATAGATTGAAACAGATACAATCTATCAAGCTGTAAACGAAACATCAATCAGTCAATCTATCAGCAGTAGTCATGTGAATAAGGCTGTAAACTTTAATACAACGACAAATACCTATGAAATCTCTATAAAACCAACTGACTACACAGACGGCCGTCAAAAAAAAGCTGACTTAATGCTTCAAGCGCACTTTTACATGCAAAAAGCGTCTCTGATATTGTCCAGAATCACAATAAAAGATTCCCAATTAGCCTATCTAATTTGAAAACTTTACAACACAATAAAACTCAATCTTTACTAACACAATTATTAATTAGTATACTTTGTGTGTGCTGGAAGCACCCAACTGTGTCACAATGTAAGCCCTAATTTAGAATCCTCAGGACCAAAGGAGAAGATGAGGAACAAAGGACACATTACACCGAGTATTGGATACAGACATGAGAAGGATGAACACATCAGTTGGATAGAACTAGAAAAGAAGGAGTAGGACAGAGTATGTTGAGAAATGCTGGTCGGCGGCCTATGATGCTCCACTGGGAGTAGCAGGCGTAAGTAAGTAAGTAAGTAAGTAAGTAAGTAAGTGATATATGAATAAATCATTCAACAAAAGCAATAATGTAAACTGTGTCATGATTAATTTTTGAACAAAGTTTTTTTAATTGTACATTAGCACAACAGTTAGAAAATGAAGGACAGAAAGCATAGTATAATACAGTACATTTTCAATCGTAAAGATAATAAATTCGAGGTGAAGAAGATACAAGCATACATTCCTTACTAAAGGATGGGTAAACGTACATATGTGCTTAACAGCGACGACTAATTCTGAAGAACTATGTTGTTAACAGTTTCACCTCTATAAATTATGTTGTTTTTACATTTTTACCATTATAAATAAGAATGAAGTGGTCGAAAATCTGTTAGTTTATCGGAAAATTTTTGCCTTTACTTCTAATCAAATCAGTCTTAAATGTTAAAGCATCTGAAGCGGATCGTAAACCACAATGAACAATTAGCTAGCATAATCTTTATGCATACATGAACTAGATAATTGGTATGTTAGTGGAAATTCTTTATTGCTCATCCTAGAAATAAGGTTCTTTAAGCTTCTCAGTTATAGAGTTATGTGCTCACTAGTGACTAACTTCGTGAGGAAATTCTTGGAGTTCTGGTGAGAAGCCGTGATCAGTGGATTTCAAACTTGTCGATGTTGGCAGTTACCTACCGAAGACAATGGGTGAGGTTTCGCAATAACGTTTTATATTACCACCGTTGGATGCCAGCTGGATGGTCTATCGGTTAGGCATTCTGGTGCGAGAATGAAAGTCCTGGGTTCGTTTCTCACAGGCGGGTTCGTGGATGCCCACTTCAAGAGAGTCCCATAATATTGTGAAACGGCCGTACAGTTCTCCCAGGTTTCTAATTGTGGTCTAACAATGATTGATCCGTGATTTCAATAATGAAATTACCTGGTTTTACAATAACAGTATATTGCATTCTTTAAAAAAGTTTAAAAAAAAGCTCTTTTATGGAATCTTATTTTTCTTTATCAAACAAAGTAAAAGGATACAATTTCCAAATACCATAACTAGAACAAAATATACACTGTAAATTGCACCACCACTGGTTACTCCACCTTGTGCTCTTATTCCATTATACATAACGGTATTCCAATCTTCACCAGTTAATATCTGTATTGGTATACAATAACAACAACAAAAACAATGGCAGTCAAAGTAATAAATATATATATATCTAAATATATGTACTTTTTTTTATCTATGATATTTATAACTTAATTTCGTCAAAGTATAAAATAAATGAATGATTGGAAATTGATAAGAAATTGCTTGACGTCATAGGAAATAATAGAAATAATTCAGTGTTTTACATTTATTTAAATGTAATTTTATTCATTGGTTTCTGAAATGCATAGAACTAATGGTTAACACTTTAGATTAAAGTACGGATCGATAAAGTGGTATATCTGTTAACAGTCCAGTAACTGTGGACCGAGCAGTAAATCAGTCAATAGTAAGATGAATCAAATAGTTAAGGTACTATGAAATATCTGAAATAAAGATAATAACCCAGTGCAGAGCATACTTACTGTGGGAGAGAACAAAACTGATTCCAGCAGAGTTGGAAATCAGGAAGAAGCTGTGGAAGTGAATAGGACACACTGCGAAAAGGACCCAACTGCGTCATAAGACAAGCCCTCGCTTGGAACCATCAAGGCAAAAGGAGAAGAGGAAGGCCAAGGAACACATTACGCCGAGAAACAGAGAAAGATATGAGAATAATGAACAAACATGGGACAGAACTGGAAAGGGAAGCCCAGGATAGAGTTGGTTGGAGAAAACTGGTGTGCGGCCTATGCTCCATTAGGGGTAACAGGCGAAAGTAAGAAAGTAATTAGAGCATACTCAAGTACTCACTTAGGCCTGTTACCCACCAATGGAACACAGGCAGCCGATTAGCATTCTCCTAATGACTCCGTACTGAGCAGTCCTTTCCATTTCTAACCAAATGCTATTCATTCTTTTCACGGGTATCTGATTCTCAGTGAGATGTGCTCCTTGGTCTTCCTCTTTTCTTTTTCCCTTGAGAATTCCTAGTTACGGCTTGCCTGACGACGCGATAAGATACTTTCCGCAATGTGTGTCCTATCCACTTACAGTGCTGCTTCTTGTTTTCTTTCCTCAGCCGGAATCTGGTTTGTTCTGTACCATAGTAGGCTGTTACTAGTGGTTTCTGGCCAACACCCGTATCTTTTGAATAATGGCTTTCACAGTTCTCCAAGTTCACGCCACATATAGTAGAACTATCTTGACACTGCATTGAAAATTTTGACTTTGGTGTATGTCGATAGTTGTTTTGAGTTGGAGATGTTCTCCAATTATAGAAATGGGGCCCATGCGTCTCTTCACTTCTTCGTTTGATTATTTATATTCAGCTTGTCCATATGCTTTCTGCGCTCTGGTTCGACTGATATTGATTGCTGCTTTCTGGCTCTTCCTTTCTGTAGTCCTATCCAGAGTATCAGCAGGGATCAATTCATTATGAGGGTGCTTCTTGTGGTACAAAACCTCATGATCTGTTGAAGTTATTGCTTACTCAATCCCTTTCAAGTTGTTCTTCATTGTAGCTTACTCTTCATGGAGTAGATCCTGAAGCGCTTGGAACTTGTCTCTGCGTGCTATCTTGAAATTTTTGAGATTGTCAGTATCTCGAAGAAAGGCTGTTTTAAAATTTTTGATGCTATTAGTCCAATCACCCAGTGCTTCTTCAGTTACAGTTTAAGTCAACCACTACCAAATGATGATCTGAAGCTGTCAGTTTCTCTCTTTGTTCTCACGTCGCTCATGGTCCTACTGGACTTTTTATTGATAGATCTAGTTCTGTCTACTTTTATCCGGTGAAACATGTGTAGCTTTGTGTACACGTTTGTATGGTAATATGCTACAGTCTATGATCAGTTCGTTCTCACCCTTTTCGTTCCTTTTTCTCAAAAAATAAGTTTCAATTTCAACTAATCACTTGTTTCTACCTTGTACACATGGAATTTGTTATTTGATTGAGTTGAATCCAAGTAAAAATACGTACAACAGTTAATGGTCTCAACATAAAACTATGTGTTTAAATACTAGACTAATGTCGTATAGGATGTTGAAATGACTGAAAAAAATAATGTATATTAGATTGAAATAATCAAGTCGATACAATTTCATAGAATCAATTCATAAATTCTAATTGAACAAGATAACATTTAAGCACAAGAAAACCATAATTGAAAAGTATAATCACAGAACCAATCATATTCATTA
>OX103972.1:12176747-12236548 GCA_944470395.2 Schistosoma turkestanicum
TCATAAGAATTCCTTATGATGTTGACTATTTTCCCATGCAGTCCATAGTGTCGAAGAAGTCTTCATAGTGTCATCCCGTTCAGCTGTCAAAAGCTTTCTCGTAGAAAATGAAGTTCATGTACAGTGGTGAATTTCATTCCATAGATTGTTTTACAGTAGTCAGTACTGTAGCGATTTGGTCAGTACATGATTGATCCTTAAAAATTGCTTTGTTATTAATACTTTAGCATCTCCCGGATCGTTGTACAGGATTGAATTGATCCTTCTCTGTCAATGTGCATTGTTATGGAATCGTAGTATGTTCTACTCGTTAAATAAGTGGTGAATATTATTGAATCAAAATTTTAACGAATAAGTTCATAATTTTCATTGATATCGTTTCTAATTGGTTCCGATCTCCATAGGATTCATTTATTTCTAAAGATCAAGAATTTCGAAACTGTCCATTAAGATTATTTACAGTGAATTAATTCTTAAGATGACTAGGTATAAAAAATTTCCTCCTCATTTCTTTAATCATGCATACAGTTAACATGAGATTATTTCGACAATAAGAGTTTATTATTATCATGATCACGTGAATTCTTATAATTAAAACTAATCAGATATACAAAATACTTTCATGGCACTGATTCGCATATACGTAATAGTAGATATTTGGAGTAGTGACATTAAAGAAGAAAAGCTTTTAAGTTCCATGAGTTGATTGTTCCACAGTTTATGGGGATTCATATCGTTCAGCTTCCGATGTAAGACGTTTCATCTTTTCTGCTTTAAAAAAACATGGTACTCGTAGATCAATGTCTAAAATAATTTAAATGGTGCATAGTTTGAATATTATTTTCAAGTAATTATAAAGTGCTCAGTATTTTTTATTTCACCATCTTCATGAATGAAGTTTTTAGTAAGCTGAACATAGTCAGCACAAAAAAAAATCAAGCGTTTACAATTTATTTATGTAATTTGTTACTTTTTTAAGAAGAATAAAAAAGTTGTCCAAACCACTATCTTCGATTATTATTCATTGTTCAAATAAATCTCATGATGAACTGCATTATCTTACTGAATTTCAAAACTATCATTCCGATTATTCTATGGAGTATTATTGATAACTTTCTTTCATACTTTTAAAGCTGGTTGGTTTTTGAACAGCAACTCATGTCCTGTATGCCCAGTGTGTCTGAGTACTATTCGAATTTTAATAGTTAGGTTGCAATATGGTCACTCGTCTCAATGATTCAGTTTGGATCGCGCCAGATCAAAATGTAAGGTGATGGTTGGAAGTTATGCATAGGGAACCACAGACATAAGTTTCGCGCAATTTTTCAGCAATCCATAATCCTCGACGGATTCAGTCTGGTGTCCTCTAGCTTCATAGTCAGAAACTTTATCACTATAATATATGACCCAAGACTGATCTCCTTTAGGGCTGACCGCGAATCCAGATAACACAGGATTAAATCCACTAGGGAATATCACTTCCTTCAAGATTATAGGAATGGTTTGTTGAAAAATTATAGGTAGCATTTCCTGTTGACTACTTCCAACCATTTTATACGCTGAATTATTCTGTCAAGCCATATTATATATTTCGTTATCTAAAGTGTAATAATATGCTTCAAAATAAACTTTCTATCAACAATCTCTATCATGCGACAATTATAATAGAAAACAATGTTAAAAAAATTATTGACATAATAATGTGAATTCTCATTAATTTTATTGACCATACAGTGAATGATGGTGACTGACGAAATCTCAGCTCGGGTACAGAAGGTTCGATTAGCTTTTGCCAAACTGCGTCACTTATGGCGTAGGCGAGATATTCGTTTGCTGACTAAAGGACGAGTGTACTGCACAGTAGTTCGCTCCGTCTTACTTTATGGCTGTGAAACATGGCCAGTGAGAGTAGAAGATATTCGTAGGTCACTGGTGTTCGATCATAAGTGTCTTCGAAGCATTGCTCGTATATCCTAGGTTGGAAGAAAGCTAGGAGCGGTCAGACCAAAACATGGCAGAAATCCATGAAGTCATTGACAAGTGGACTTAGCCATGTCGGTAATTGTCGACTACCTGGTTGGGGTCCGCGAGATGATAATAATCGATGGTTAGATACCCTGAACGACATGGCTCAAAACCGTTTGCAATGTCGCCGGTACATTTATTCTCTGTGTTCTCTCAAATCCTAATCTTCCGGATTCTTCAAAACCTCTACCTTTCTTTCTAACCTTATCTCAATGAATCATACTTCTTGAATAATATCTTCTAATCCTAACCTCTCCGATTACTTCTAATACCTTTACTTCCTCTTCTACTATTGGATTCGAATTGACAATTATATCTCTGTGCTGATGTGCTATGGCAACATGAACTGATGTACTTACGTACGAAGATCTACGTTGTATCTGACTGACTGACTGACTGAATTATGAAGTGTTAGGAATAATTTGACCAGTTTACAGCTACTGTTTATTTAATTTTCAAGACTGAAACTATTGAAAATGTACTCATTTCATTAGTTTGATATTCTGTTTTTACATTTTTTAGGAACAAACAGAAACATATTTTTTAATTATTTTCTGTGTAGAAGCTTTATTAAAAATTGTTGCATTGGGTTTTGCTTTTCATCGTAAAGCATATTTAAGAAATATATGGAATATCATGGATTTTATTGTAGTAGTTACAGGGTAAGTTGTATGATCACTTGTTTTCCAATTTTGTATTTAGAATAATTTTCTTAAGTTAAACTGTAGAAAGGTATCTTTGCATAAATTCTTATAAAAATAAAAAGGAATTTTTCTGAAAACTTTATCAAGCATAGACAGTTGCTATAACGAATGAAGTGGTGTAGGCAGTAACTACCGAATACAAATGGGTGACATTGCGCAAAATCCCTAGATCGATCAGAGTTAGACGTTAACACCGTTGGATGCTGACCAGCTCGGTGGTCTGGAGGTTGGGCGTTCGCGTGCAAGACCGAAAATCATGGGTTCAGTTCCAGCAGGTGAGGATCGTAGATGCGCACTGTTGAAGACTCCCATACAAGGACGAAACGGCCGTTCAGTGCTTCTAGGTTTATAATGGTGGCTTAACAATGATTGATTTGTGATTTCATGGTTAATTGAAGAAATAAATTATTTCACAAATATGATTATTTGTGCAATATATAGTAGTTAGTTTATGAGTAAAAATTAACTAAAATTATGACCAATACTCATTTTTTTAATTGGAGTTATGGAGAGCATTGCTTTTACGCATTCAATTCTTCAATCAGCTGTTGTTAGATCATCATTAGAAATCTGAGACCACTGGACGACCTTTTCGCCCTGGTAGTAGATTCATCGACAGTACGCATCCACGACTCCTACGCCTCACAGGATGCGAACCCAGGACCTTCAGTCTTGCGAGCGAACGCCCAACCTCTGGACCATTGAGCTGGAATTCGACAACTTTAATGTCTAACCCTGACCAGTCTAGGGACTTTGTGCGACAACACCCTTTTGTCTTCGTTGGTTACTGCCTACATCCGACACGGTTGAACTCAATTGCTCACTTCTTCTCACTAGAACTCCGAGAATTTCCTCACGAAGCTAGCCACTAGTGACCAAATTCATGGTGGATTTAAAAAGTATTATATCAACGAAAATAAGTATAAAATATACTTCATTATTATCTTCCATTTATTTATGAAAAAAATGATTTTGCATATTTTACACACAAAATCGTATATATCAACACATTTCAATCACATCGTCTCTCAATTAAAGTGTAATAAGAAGACAGAGATTATTAGAACTACGTGATATATTAGCGCAATACATTTCGAACAATCTGTTCACACACAGACACAAACTTGTTAAGGACATTGATAGATGAAAAATAAAAGGTCAACTCGACAAATCGGGTGTAAAGGTAAGAAAGAAAATTACTATGGCAAAACAATGTAAAACTCACCACCCTGAATGATAACACATTATAACCAAGCTCAGTTTAAGGTGAGAACAAACTGTTTTTGAATACACAAAAGAGCATTAAATTCTCATATGGTCAAAACTTCATTAAACTTTGGTATTTGTCCTTCAACACTTTCATACATCACAAAAGCCGAGTTAAGATCAATCTTGTGACAATAGAGGACGATAGATATTTATCATTAGGTCATTTGATTTGATTTGTTTTTTGCAGCCATTTGAGTACATGTTCAGACAGCCTAATTTACAAATGACGATTACCGCTCTCTATGTATGTATATTTAACCATACACAATTTTAAAATGGAAAGACGCGATGGGATGTAATACAATCGTTTATATGCTCTTTAAGGTTTTAGATAACCTTGTTTTTTCTATGATAATAACATTTGTTGAGTAGTACGCCACATCGGTAACAGATTTGAGCTTTTGTTTCAATATAAGGCTATTTGACTCACCTCTAAACGGCAGATTGCTATAAACAGGCTTTTTTGAGCTAAGGATGTATTAGGTTTGTCTTCACTGTGATCTTTCTTTCGATTTGTGAATTTGAAAGAGTGACCATTTTCCAGGGACGTTCGTTTCAATAAAATCACTCATAAAAATACGATCAATCCTACTAAATAGCCCCTTTATTAAACCCCGCGTATATTAAATTGGGCAATAACTATGATAATTAAGGTACTAACCTTTCCAAGTTAGTTTTCTGAAAATTATGGGTCGTCTGACTAAAGCATCTTCCCGCTTATGTATAAGTATGTCTAATACTTCAACTAATACTGCTAATACTTCTACTATCACTACCAATATGGGATCTGAAATGACGGTTGCGCCTCTATGCTAATGTGATATAGCAACCTGAACTTATGTACGTGCGTACGAAGTTCTACATTGTAACTGAATGACTGATGTCTAGAAAAGGAAGTTCTCCTCTTCACACGAAAGATTGATGTACATTTGTAGAGTGTTAAGTTTATCCAACAAACAATTCATGCTTTCCGTTTTATTACAGATACTATCTACATATCTCTTCTAAAGGTATATAATTTCAGTTAGGTCTTCGGATAAATTTTCAACATCTGCCATAAACACATCGGCTAATAATAGTCCTGACGGACTACCCACTGCAACACAATCGATCTGGCGAATGTATCAGCCTTCAAAACTGAACTGATCTTTGTCAATGCATAACAGTAATAAATCTTTAAGAATTTTTTTAAAAGAACAGATAATTTAAGATTGTTCAAAGAGATATCAGGTCATATAAAATATTAATTAATTCACTTTATTCTAAATTTTTTGAATTTACTCAACTAATAGAATTATATTTTGGGGCAGAGTTTTGGAGGTTTGCGTTTTTACACATTTGAAATCATCAATCAATCATTGTTAGACCACCATTAGAAACTTGGAAGCACTGGACGGCCGTTTCGTCCTGGTATGGGACTCATCACACCAGCAGTGCGCATCCACGACTCCTGCTAATCGCAGGATTCGAACCAGGGACCTTCGGCATTGTGGACGAACGCCTTACCATCGGACCACTGGGCCGGCATCCAGCGGTGTTAATGTCTAACTCTGATTGATCTAGGGATTTTGCGCGACCTCACCCATTTGTCTTTGGTAGTTACTGCCTACACCCGACAGGGTTGAACTCCATTGGTCACGTCTTCTCAACTAGAACTTCGAGAACTTCCTCACGAAGCTAGTCACTAGTGAGCACTGTTACGATATTTTGGGGCAGAGTTTTGGAGGTTTGCGTCCCATACCAGGACGAAACGGCCGTCCAGTGCTTCCAGGTTTCTAATGGTGATCTAACAATGATTGATTGATGATTTCAAATGTGTAATAAAATTACTTTCATTAAAGATTATTATCTGTCAGATAATAAATAGAGAATATTTGTTTGAGTAAATAAAATGTCAATTTATCTGAAAAATGAACACAACAGTATACGAGATAATTAAAACGTTGGTTTCATTAGATTAAACATTGAAAAACTGATATTTCCGATTAGGAAAAAAATTTATTGGAACATTGACAATCCTACTATCATAGTGACGTAATAATTGTATATCCTCATTAAGAAATCTGTGTATTAAAACAAATGGTTATCTTTACAAATCAGACTCCATTTTAAAATTTTCGTTAGCTTAATCTTTTACAGAAAACAAAAAATCTTTTAAACAACAACTCAATAAGCTAATTTACCATTGTATCAATTTGATTGTTAACTTTTGAAAAATTGTACACATCTAGCTTGACCAACTGTTTCATGATTATATTAATCTGTGTAGATTTTTTTACAAATGGTTTACAAATGGTTTTTTATTCTTTTCAAGACGGTAAACATAATCTATAACTCGAAAATTTTATCAGAGACAGCCAAAGAGAGAGGGAGAGAGTGGAAATAAATTCATCTTTTGTTTTTAACTAAATGTTTGCAGATTAACACTGATCTTATCTACAAAATTTTATTCAGAAAAATGAATCAGTCGACTAATCCATGTCATATTGAGAAAAAAAAGGCGTTTTGTTGTTGTTGGTGGTGGTGTTAAATCAAAGTAGAGAGAATTCAAACCCACTATTACATAACTGAAGATAAAATAGATCTAAATGTTCGGTAGGGAAAAAAAACGCAGCTGAATCAGATAAATTTTATATCTTAATGTATTTTTTAATCAAACTATTGGATTACTAAAATAAAGTCAATAAGCAAAGCCAACAGAAATTTCTCATAGACTGATGTCTTATAGAAAGTAATTTAAAAGAACAATTGATCTATGTGTTTTAAGTTAATCAATGACTGGTCAGACGTTTCATCGGTTCGAGATCGTGCTCCTAATAAAATGTGATAGTTTGTTTATGTGGAAACGTTTTTTTGTGGGCTCGAAATGTAGATGAAAAGTAAGATCAAAACAGTTATTATATATGAAGATCTAGCTGGAACTTCACATACATATACTTACTTACTTGTTTACTCCTGTTACCCCTAATAGAACACAGACCACCGACCTGCATTCTCTAACCTACTCTGTCCATGGCCTTCTTTTGCGGTTCTTCCTAAATGCCATTCATTGTTTTCATGTCTGTCTCCCATTCTCGGAGTAATATTGTCTTTGCACTACCTATCTTATTTTGGCCGTGACGATTCTCAGTTAAGGACTGCATGGTGAGGCGGTTGGATGATTTCAGCAGTGTGTGCACTATCCACCTCCAGAGCTTTTTCCAGATTTCTTCTTCGACTGGAATCTGGTTTGTTCTCTCCCATAATGGGCTGTCGCTGATTGTGTCTGGCCAACGGATCCAAAGTATCTTGCGTAGGCAATTGTTAATAAACACTAGTATGGTGGAGAAAATTTGTAGCTCAGGTGGATGATTGTGGTGGTGTTTTATTTTCTGAGCTGTATCCAGTTCATTCTTTCTCTTTCTACTGGTAGCCAACTCAATTATGTAGACGTTAGCAACTGAGAGGAAGCACAGAATACAATGTACAGCTCGAATGTAGCTGGACGATCTTGACTTCTCAGATGATCTAGCTCTTCTATCCAACACACAAAAACAAATGCAGGAGAAGATAACCAGTGTAGCAGCAACCTCTGCAACAGTAGGTCGCAACATACATGATGGGAAATGAAAGACCCTTCGATACAACACAACAGGCACCAATCAAATCACTCTAGATGGAAAAGATTTAGAGGAAGTATAAACTCGTACATATATGGGCAGCATAATCGATAAACAGGTTGGATTTGATGGAAATATAAAGGTGCGGTTTAGCAAAGCGGCGGCAGCATTTCCACAACTGAAGAACATTCGGAACTCAAAACAACGATCAACCAACACCAATATCAGGATTTTCAATACAAATGTCAGGACAGTTCTACTGTATGGGGCAGAGACTTAGAAAACTATGAAAGCCATCATCCAGAAGATACAAGTATTTACTAACAGTTGTCTACGCAAAATACGTCGGATCAGTTGGCCGGACACCATCAGTAACAATCTACTGTGGGAGAGAACAAACCAGATTCTAGAAGAGGAAGGAATCAGGAAGAGGTGCTGGAAGTAGATAGGATACAGATTGAGGAAAGCACCAAAATGTGTTACGAGACAAGCCCTCACTTGGAATCCTCAAGATCAAAGACAAAGAGGAAGACAAAAGAATAAAGTGCACCATGAATCGGGAACAGATGTCAAAAACAGCGACTGAGTAGAACTGGTAGGCAAGACGCTATGACAGAATTAGTTGGAAAATTCTATTCGTCGGTCAATGCTACATCGAGGATAACAGGCATCAATAAGTATTTAAGTAAGCACGGAATCTCTATTTTATAACAAATGCTGACCAGAATACAGCCCGAAATAAAAACCAGTCTAAACTCCCACCAATAATGATATCGAATGTTGTTTGAGAAAAAAAAATGAATTTCATAAGAGAAGAGAACTACGAATGAATATAAGAACTCAAGATTCAATGAAAGATAATTTCCAAATATGTTATTCAACATCAATGTATTATGGTTATCTAATTCACTTTAACCCAAAAGACTTGACTAACTAGAACTGTAAAAGTTAGTAGTCAATGATTTCATGGAATACTACAATCTTTTGGTTAAGTCACTTGATAGTCAACTTCAGACCCTTTGATATGCTAGTTATCATAAGTCAAGGTATCGGACACTTGTGAAGGTTCTTTTAGTTCATCTGACACAATCGAAATTTATGGCATAGTTAAAAATATGTATATATATATATATATATATATATATATATATATATATATACACGTTTAGAAAGTGTAATCAAATATCAGAATCTGTTTTTTCCTAAACTATTTATATTGCTTGTCATATTTTTATTGCGTAATTTTATGAATATACAATCTCTGTTCATTAATTTTCTACAGTCTTTTGGCTTACATTCTACCCAACTTAAATCAACCAGCTGTACGTGCATTACGTGTGTTACGGCCATTAAAATTAGTAACTGGTTTCGAAAGTAAGTCACTATACAATTTAATAATATTCTATCGAGTTAACACACTGTATGATGTTTATTAATGCAAATGTATGTACTCTTGTGGTAAATACTTACTTACAATGTGGCTTTTAAGTAGTATGCAATAGATACGCAGCGGTGTACCACTCAGACGTTTTACTGCTGAAGTAATGAGTGTCAGATCCGGATTTATGGCACAGTTAGAGTGCTTCGAAGACTAGAAGATATGCGGAAAAAACGCAGCCAACAATCTGCTTGTTTTATAAATGGAAGTTTAAGGATAAGGTGTACACATTTGGAACTGACAGATGTACCTCTGTGTTTATGTACTTTGTAAATGACTGACTGACTGACTGACATATTTTCTTACTAAAATGTGTCTTCTTCAAATAATTCACTAATTTCGTCTTGTCTTACTATTATTGCACGCTGAATAGAAAGATTTACTAACAATTTATTCAAGATTCAATGGTCAGCTTAAGAAACTTGTTTAATTTCCAAAAACAGTTAAAACTGTCAATCAACTGTATGAATTCGCTTAAAGTTAAATGACAACCTAATCAAAGGTACATAGTTACAAATTTAGGTCATTTAGTATTCATCATAATG
Organism: Schistosoma turkestanicum; assembly: GCA_944470395.2. Taxonomy (NCBI): domain Eukaryota; kingdom Metazoa; phylum Platyhelminthes; class Trematoda; order Strigeidida; family Schistosomatidae; genus Schistosoma; species Schistosoma turkestanicum. Next base: position 12,186,328 of record OX103972.1, read on the forward strand.
TTTTATTGTCTAAACAATAGAATACATGTATAAATCTAATGCGTACAAAGTAAATTTGTTATATTCTATCACTTCCTTAATTAGTAATCATTAAGTTCATTATTTCATTTATCGAGATTTAATCGATACAATCAAAGAAACAAGGTCATATTGAGTTACTGCATATTTATTGTAAGCATCAATTGAATAGATTTTGATTTTACATTGTGTTCATCGCTTTACAAAATTTGTTCATTGTTAAATTTCTCCTTATTTTTTCTTGGCTTATTTATTTATAACTTTGTGTGTTTGTCTATTGTTAAAAAAAAATAATAATTAAATCAATAAATTGACCTTTTTTCTCTGAAAAAAACATTAAACCCTTTGGCCGCGATTGTTTAAAATATACTTTTTATATATATGTAGCGCCCAAAACGAGTTATTCAAATTTTGTCTAATGTTCCAATCAGTAACATATAGAAGAATATTTGAAAATAGGAGTTTAAAGGTTGCTTTCTTTCATCAAAGATGAATATCATTTAAAGAACTGCTTCAAAAAAATCGAGTTGATCAAAATGTAATTTGAGGTTGTACTAGTTGAGTTGTGATTTCACTGGATTAAAGTATTTCAATTGTCTATGAAGTACTATGTGTATGACTGAAGTGTTTGGTTAGAAAAAAAGCCGATATTCGGTAGCAAATACGTTTTAAGCTGACAGCCTCCTCTAAATGTAACAGTCATAACTGAACATTTTGACATTGAAAAACATATAATATTAGAAGTAGAAAAATCAAGGTTGATGAATTAAAAAGTGTCTTTAGGATAACGGATGAAAATGTTGTATGAAGATGTACTATTGATGAAGTATTGTTTAGAATAAGGTTAAATTTTAAAAAACCCGATATAAACATTACTATGATGACAGTTAATACGCACAATTAGTATACAGATAAATTTTGTTGTATGTAACCAGTGTTCATGCGTACTGCACATATATCAAACATTAGTCTAGTACTGATTGACGTGTCATGTTTCTCGAGTTGATATCAGTTCGTTACGAAGCCAAAATTAAGCAATGAGAATATTTCTACAGAAACATGAACGAACCTAAATGTTTAACATGATTTCTCCTGGTCCATTTCTGAAAAAGCATCATCAATGTAAGTTAGACTAATATAATAAACCAAAGACATTTCTGATGCTAAGGTGCTGAAGGTAGTCAGTCGGAAAAATGGTGACTAGGTATTTTGTTAGTAAACACTACTCAAGGTGCAACTCAACTCTCAAAAAAGTCGATACTCCCCATCATAATCTATCAAGTGTAAGATAGGTTAACAGCCTAATAAGCCACCACTGAAAGTTTCATGCCGTGACTAGCTCCAGTAGATTTGTAATGCTTACAATAGGTCTATCAAACCAAACCTAATTGTAAGATATTTTGCTAACTATCTTCAACCACTCAACCTCAGTACATAATAAACAGAGCTTTAAGTCATTCAGAGTAATAGCAACTTCTTCAATAGGATTTGAATAATGTTAAAGAAGCAATGAGTTATATCATGTTTGTTTAACCCTTTAAACGCGGATTGAATTCTATAAGCCAGAGTAAAAATCATGTTTTACTAACAAGTTGCGCGAAATCCCTAGATCAGTCAGAGTTAGACATTAACACCGTTGAATGCCGGCCCAGTGGTCCAGAGGTTAGGCGTTCGCGCACAATACCGAATCAAATCCTGCTAGATACGGGAGTCGTGGATGCCCACTGCTGATGTCAGGAGTCCCATACCAGGAAGAAACGGCCGTCTTTCAATGCTTCCAGGTTACTAATGATGGTCTAACAATGATAGATTGATGATTTCAAACGGGTAAAAACACTCTAATTGAAAATAACAAGTATCAACTCGTGTGAAGACTAAATCCATCATTTTCTACTTAACTAAACAAATGAGTATTTTAACTTCATTCTCCAATACATCTTCCTCAAGGTTAAATATCTATCGTTTGTTTACTTAAATAAAACTACTCACTACATAATTCATAGTTTTCATACAGATTTAACTTATTTTCCCTATTTTAAATGAGTTGAACACAAAAAATCGATTGATTTCCTTTCGTTTTCTTTCCCTATGTTTAGGTTTACAAATTGTATTGAAATCAATCATTCGTGCAATGGCTCCATTACTACAAATTAGTTTATTAGTATTATTTGCTATTATTATCTTTGCTATCATTGGTTTGGAATTTTATTCAGGTGGTTTTCATATGACATGCTTTGATTTATGTAAGTGTAAAAATTAAATAATGATAAATATTTTTTTTATTCAATAAATTAAATTAGTGTTTTTATTATTTGTTTTAAAAGTTTGTACGACTAAAATATTGATTTAATTAGTCGATTGTATTAGTATGAATACGGAAAAACAGTTTTTGTTCGTAATTGTGATAAGAAGAATTGTATAAATTGATAACTTGACGTGAAAGTCAACTGTTTAGGTTGTATTGTAGTGAACGAGAACACAGGTGAGGGCAACCGAATTGTATTTAACGAAAATTACAGCGTTAATCAATAAAATTGGAATACCATATCGTAAATCGTTCATTTGCAAAATATCAGTCCATCATATTGAACTGGACTGTTCCTGTTGCAAAACATCAATCCATTGTCATTATTCATGCGTTTCATACAAATTCCATTGTGTTCTTCTAACTCTTTCTTTCTTGATCTTGCCCCATTTTCTGCTGCCAGACATTACGTTTACACTCACGTCATATACTACTTATAGGTAGCTCACACCACAGTATCATTTAACATATACGATTTCTATAGAAAATGGATACTCTATGAATTGTATTATTCATAAACAATTTGTAAGTTATAATTGAAACATTTAAAAGTATTTCAATGAATTGTATAAAAATGTTGTAGAGTTTGTTGTATTACTTTTCGAATCATGAATCGATCATTGTTAGACTTCTATTAGAAACCTGTAGGCACTAGCTGGCCGTCTCGCCCTGGTGTAGGACTCGTAGTGTGTATCCATGATTTCCACTCGCGGGAATCGAATTCAGGACTTATGGTCTTGTGCGCTAACGTTTCACCTCTAGACCACAGGACGAAAAGGTCCTCTAGTGTTTCCAGGTGTCTAATGGTGGTCTAACATTGATCGATTCATTATTTCAAAGTAACTCAACAATCTCTACAACCCTATAATACAAATTATCATGTGCTCACTAGTGATTAGCTATATGAGGAAATTTCTCCGACCTCCAGTAAGAAGTGGTACCCAAAGAAGTTCAACTCTATTCTGGTGTGATGCAGTGCACAAGACCATGGATTGGTCAATGTTAGATATTAATAACCATAGATTGCCGGCTCAGTGGTCCAGAGTTTAAGCGTCCGTACACAAGACCGAAGGTCCTGTACTCGATTCACGTGAACAGGGTGATGATGGGCTGATAAGTCTCCCACACTAGTTAGAGAAACAGACAATCAGTGCTTCCAGATTTCTATAAAACAATCATTTTTTGTCTAAAAATTTACGAATTAAAAAGAGCAATAATAATAATAATGTATTTATTCATTTCGTGCTATACAAAATCTATACCTTATTTATATAGTAAATAAAAGAAACAAGATTTTCAACTATTATAACCATGGGTCATTTAAGGACACATTTTTATGCATAGAGCGTGTTCAAAAAAAAAAGAGAAAAAAACCTTCTTTTTGTTCATATTCCTGAGACATTTTATTTTTTTATTGATGAGAAGTAATCATATGAACTGTAAATTTAATCGTTTTCCTTTTTGAATTTTTCAATCAGTTTCATCACGTTTTTGAAAATAAAAAATAAAAAAGATTGACGTAACTGTTATTATTATTATTATTAATTTGTTCTTACTATTGAAATAAGAATAAGGCTGATGAGATATAAAAATAAATGAACAAACAGTAGAATAATCAATTAATTTTCTAATGATAATCAAGATGCAACGGACTGATGATAAGTTTCACATTTATTTTACGTAATCACTACTCAAATAGGGGACTTTTCTGAAAGTCTCTTCATTTTTGGATGTCGTAATGGTGGTTTAAGTAATCTGTTTGACTTAAATCGGTAGATCAATGAGAGTTAGACATTAACATCGTTGGATGCCGGTCCAGTGGTTCGATAGTTGGGCGTTTGCACACAATAGCGAAGGTCCCGAGTTCGAATCCTGTGAGATGCAGGAGTCGTGGATGCGCACTGCTGATGTGAGGAGTTCTATACCTGGACGAAACGGCCGTCTCTCAGTTCTTCCATGTTTCTAATGGTGGTCTAACAATGATTGATTGATGATTTCAAATGTGTAAAAACACAAATCTCCAAAGCTCTAACTGAAAAGATATATATTTATTTATCAATCATTGTTAGACCACCATTAGAAACATGGAATCACTGAATGGCCGCCAAGTCCTGGTATGGGACTCATCAGAAGTGTGCATCCACAACTTCTGCTAATCGCAGGATTCGAACCCGGGACTTTCAGTCTTTCGAGTCAACGCCTAACCTCTAGACCACTGGACCGGTATCCAACGGTGTTAATATCTAACTCTGATTAAGCTATGGATTTTGGGCGACCTCACCCATTTGTCTTTGGTAGTTACTGCCTACACCGGACAGTGCTGAACTCCACTGGTCACGTCTTCTAACTAGAGCTCCGAGGATTTCCTTACGAAGCTAGTCACTAGTTGTTCAACAATGATTGATTGATGATTTGAAATGTGTAAAAACAATCATCTCCACTAATCTAGTTGAAAAATCATTTATTTAGTTGAAAAGATTGGATTAATGCTCAAGAATACAAAATATAAACTGGAAAATATTTCATCATCCATAAAAATATCAGTCATAATGTGACGACTAGCTTACATGGGCTTTTTGCTAGGGTTGACTTTTATGAACTTGATGGTTAGATTGTGTAGTTTTTATTACATTGCAAGACAATATCATCAACATAAAGCTTCAAATAGAAGTGGTCCATTGAAATTTCCACTTATATGGATAATAGTTTGATTTTACTGACCTTGATCTCAATTAGTTGTTGATGACCTTTACTCTGTCATTGTTGATTTATGCATATATTTAAAAAATACTGACTAACAATTAAATAGAATAACTGATATTTTGTTATAATTACTTGTAATATTTGAAATCATCAATCAATCATTGTTAGATCACCACCATTAGAAACCTGGAAGCACTGAAAGACAGCCGTTTCGTCCTGGTATGGGACACATCAGCAGTGCGCATCCACCACTCCTGCCCCTCGCAGGATTCGAACGTGGGACCTTCGATATTGTGCGCGAACGCCTAACCTCTTGACCACTGGACCGGCATCCAACAATAATTGATTGATGATTTCAAATGTGTAAAAACACAAACCTCCAAAACTCTGCCCCAGAATACTTGTAATATATTTGTACTATATTTATTTTGAAGAGATATGTATTTATTCAACTTGAGAGTCTACTGGACTATTTGTTTTTATTATTTGTCTGTGACTCAAACTATTTTCATTAGTACTAAATAAAATATCCAGTAAACGAATATGTTAAGCTAGTTTGTTATAAAATCAGTGTGAAAATGAAGAGGATTTCAGTGAGAAAATAAAATTTTTCGATGATATTATTTTGCTAAAACTGCTTCATCATATTCCTACTGATTTAACAGATAACATAAGACTATTCTTAAGATTAGATGAGAAGTTTCATAAACTGTAATCTTGGAGAGAGAGAGTTCAATCATGAACCTCCATAGCAGGAGTCGTGGATGCTCACTGCTAATGAATCATATACCAGAACGAAACAGTCATCCAGTGCTTCCAGGTTTTTAATGGTGGTCTAACGATGATTGACTTAGGATTTCAATGTAAAACAACGATCTCCATAATTATATAATCGAAAACTATAAGTCTATGTTTTTAAATACTTTTCGAAGAAACACTTCTTGTATAAACTGTATTAATTTATGCCTTTTTTTCTTTGTTTTAGATAATCCAGACTATTTGCCAATTTCATTGCCGAATCGACCAACATTAGCACCATGCAGTCTTTCAAATGGTTCAGCAACTAGTTCAGGTTCTGTACCACATGGAGCATTTGTATGCCCACCAAATTATGTATGTAAAGGTTATTGGGAAGGACCAAATTATGGTATAACTAGTTTTGATAATATTGGTTATGCTATGCTTACTGTATTTCAATGTATCACTATGGAAGGTTGGACAGAAATTATGTATTCTGTAAGTAATGTTTTGATGATAATTCTTGTGTGATATTTATTATAATTGTTTTGAAAGCTGTATTCAAAAAGAAGAATATTCGCTCCGTCTTACTTTATGGCTGTGAAACATGGCAACTGAGAGTAGAAGATATTCGTAGGTTACTGGTTTTCGATCATAGATGTCTTCGAAGCATTGCTTGTATATCGTGGGACACTCGAGTGAGTAACGCTGTTATTAGGAAACAGGTGCTAGGTAAGAATGGCAGATCAATAGATGAAGTAATGAAACTTCATCAGTTGAGGTGATTGGGACATGTGTTGCGTATGCCTAACCACCGACTACCTCGACGAGCTTTGTTTTATAGTGTGGCAGTAGGTTGGAAGAAAGCTAGGGGTGGCCAAACCAAAACATGGCAGAAATCCATGAAATCATTGACAAGTGGACTTAGCCATGTTGGTAGGTGTCGACTACCTGGTTGGGGTCCGCGAGATGATAATAATCGATAGTTAGAGACCTTGAATGACATGGCTCAAAACCGTTTGCAATGGCGCCGGTGCATTTATTCTTCGTGTTCTCTCAAAACCTAATCTTCTGGGTTCTTCAACACCTCTAGTTTTGACTTTCTAAACTTATCTCACTGAACCATACTTCGTGAATAATATCTTCTAATCCTAACCTCTCCGATTACTTCTAATACCTTTACTACCTCTCCTACTATTGGATTTGAATCGACAATTACATCTCTGTGCTGATGTGGTATGGCAACATGAACTGATGTACTTACGTACGAAGTTCTATGTTGCATCTGACTGACTGACTGACTGATATTTCAATATGTGTAATTTAAACAAAGACTTATTCGGCTATAATCTTACTTCTACCAAAAAATACAGCATATTTCAATAGAAAATGAGCATAGTTTACTTAGGGACTTTACCATTATCTTTAAGGTTCTGGATTCTCCTAGATTTTTATGTAAAGATCTGCTTTAGCTTGTTTCCTTAGAAATAGATATATTTTAGTTTTGCAGTATTGTAATTGATTACTGTTAGCTTGAACATACACATTTTTCTGAATCTATGCAGGACTACATCAATCGAATGTTATTCTCCGTTGACAAATAAATACTGTATTTATTGTATCTAGCGGATTTATGTCACATGAGAAATATGTTTCGTCCATGACTATTTAAATACTTTCTTTCATCTTGGTATGAGATTATACAGCCATTTTACAGTGTTTAACCAAAGTCCCGCGATATCTAAAAATTTCCGAGTATTATCCTCTCTCATTTGGTGATGAGTTCTGTAATTTAAGAATAAAATTTTCACTGGGAGTTTCATTTTATGCATCTGAAGTAACTTATCCTCCTGTGCCAGATAATGAAGGTTAGAGCTTAAAATGAAATCCCCAACGAAGATTACTTAATGGACAGAAAAACTGCGCAAAAATGGTTGATACTACTAACTTTTGCTTTTATCTTGAAATGTGTGAATTTAGAGTGAGTGAAAAATATGCCCTGTAGTTTTATCAACTAATAGTTTTTAGGTATGGAAAATATGTAAGTTATTTCAGTTAGTTTGAATTCGTTGGTTCACATAACATGACAGATTACTCTCCTTCTTTCTGCTTAGTACTTATGAAACTGTTTTACCCGTATATTCTACATAAGTCCTGGTCTAATGAATAGATATAGTTGACAAAACCAAGTATAGTTTAACATGTAGCTTGAATTTATTGAAATCGTTCACAGTATTGTTCTATGTCTTCTAGTCTCTGTCTATTCCTTTCTATCTTAACTATGGTTACAGCTCCTTCATCTCTACTCAATTGTATTAATAAGATGTTTCGTAAGTAAACACTTGAGATAGTGGAGGAAATTTATAGCTCAGGTGGATGATTATGGTGATGTTTCGTTCTCTCAGCTTGATATTTTGGTTGTGAAGCTTTCATTGTTCTTCTGAACAATATCATCAGCACAAATTTCAGATGGAAGTGAAGTATTCAACCAATCAGAAAAATTATAGGTGACATGGTATCAAGAGACAGATCAAAAGTTGGATACAATCAAAAACAATGGTGCAAACAACGACAAACCTAAGGTCAACAGCAACCAATCAAGATCGAGGAAAGCTACACAACCAAAGCATCCAGCTCAGAGAATGAAACACCATCACTATAGTGACAGTTCCTTCATCTCTACTCAATTGCATTAATTCCAATCTATATGTATAAATCTTATCAACTAACTTATCGGATCGATTCGCTTGTTCATATAATCTGATCATTACTTCCGCATTAAAGTTTTGAATCTTTTATTCATTTTAAAGTTTAAATGATTCACCTACTTGCGTTTGTATAGGTTTACACTATTCGACAATAGTTGTCAACGTAAACTATCTTCGCCCAGAAAGCTATCACGTTGGGTTGTAGTCAGAAGAATATTCACTGATTAGTTGTTTTATTTTACCATCTTAAAATAATAATAATCCTATGACTTTTGTCTGAGCCATCGGATAAACACCTAAATGTTGATATATACAGCGTCAAATTTTATAGACAATGTGTTTTAACTTTATTATGTACTACTGTCATCAATCAGAATCTTAGTCGAAATTCACATTAGGTTCTTAATTATTTATTTGATCATACACGAAGTGATATATAAAGCAGAAGAAGACCTTCTAACTCCCAGGGCAGAGTTAAAATGGTTCGAATTATGTTTTTTTTGGTTAGAGTATTTTTTTAGCGAGTTATTTTTCTACGAAATGGGGTCGCCAACCCCTAAGCCCAACCCTTCTGCTTTATCTGGGCTTGAGACCGGCAGTAGCGCCAGAAGGGCTTTGGGAGGAGTTAGTTAAAATCAAAGAAAACAAGATATACATTTCTTTTGGTGGTAAGGTTTATCAACAGTACAGATTGATGAAACTACAAAAGTTTGAGCTAAAGTCCTTTGGCTTGTAGAAGAACATGCTATAAATGAACTGGTAAATTGTATTTAATTTCGATCAATCTAATTTACAGAAGAATCCTCATCAAATATCATTGGTGTCTTAGTTGTTGATTAGGCCATAGTTGAATTTATAAAAAGTAATCGCTGCATTTCAACCAAGTAGGTAAATAGTTTTTTTGACTACAGTCAGATCTTATAGTTCTAAGTTCATTTCGATATGTGTCAGCAATTTCCATTTATAATGAAATTAGAATACTGGAGTCTATTATTTTTCTTAATATTTGAATACAATGATAGATTCATTCATATTAGCGCTCACTAACAATGCTTATTTATGAAATGCTCAGTTATTAGACAAATCTATAGTTTTTAAATCATGAATCGATCAATGTTAGACCATCATTAGAAACTTGAAAGCACTGGACAGGCGCTTAGTCCTCGTAGAAGGTTCATAAGACCATGGATTGATAGAACTTAGACATTAACATCGCTGGACGTTACCTCCATGGTTTAAAAGTTAAGTGTTCGCGCACAAGAGTGAGGGTCCTGGGTTCGATTCCTGCTTTCAGTAGTTAAGGATGCACAATGCTGAGGAGTCTCATTACCATCAGTTTTTTTCCAGTTTTCTAGTGATGGTCTCAGTCAGTCAGTTGCAAAGTAGAACTTCGTACGTATGTACATAAGTTCAGGTTGCCATACCACATTAGCACAGAGATGCAAATGTCAAATCAAATCCCATAGTCATAAAGATAGTAAAGGTATTAATGGTAATGAAGAAGACTAGGGTTCGAAGATATTATTCAAGAAGTATAATTCATTGAGATAAGGTTATAAAAAGACAAACGTAGAGGTGCTGACGAATTCAGAAGATTCGGATTTGAGAGAGCTCAAAGAATGGATGCACTTGCGCCATTGCAAACGATTTTGAGCCATGTCGTTCAAGGTCTCTAACCATTGGTGGCTTTCATCTCGCGGACCCCAACCAGGTAGCCTACATCTACCAACATGACTCAGTCCACTAGTCAGTGACTTCATGGATTTCTGCCATGTTTTGGTTTGGCCGCCCTTATCCTTCTTCCAACCTTCTCCTACACCACAAAACATAGCTCGTCGAGGCAGTCGGTGGTTAGCCATAAGTAACACATGTCCCAACCACCTCAACTGATGAAGTTTCAATACTTCATCTACTGATCTGCCTTTCCTAACTAGCACCCGTTTCCTAATAACAGCATTGCTTACTCGGTTGTCTCACGATATACGAGCAATGCTTCTTAAACATCTGTGATCGAATACTAGTAACCTACGAACATCTTCTACTCTTAATGGCCATGTTTCACATCCATATAGGAGAACGGAGCGGACTGCTGCACAGTACACTCGTCCTTTGGTTAGCGAACAGATATCACGCCTACGCCATAAGTGACGCAGGTTGGCAAAAAACAATCGAGCCTTCCTAGTGATGATCTAACACTGATAAATTCATGATTTTAAAAAATAAATCTATAATCGCCACAACTCTATGATAGAACTCTATTATTACTCTTCGAGTAATTGAAGTGTTTTAAATTAGAAAACCAAATATTACTGATATAATTCGTTTCTTTCTAAATTGCTAATCATTCATGTTACAAATGTCATTAATTATATTTCCACACCTAGAAAAAGAGAAAAACTTGATATTTTTTTTTACAACTAACAATACATTTAAATTCCTCAATTTTCTTTTTCACTCATTGTTTCATTTTTTTCTCTCTCTACAGACAAATGATGCATTTGGTGATCGTTTCAATTATTTATATTTTGTTCCATTAATAATTCTTGGATCATTTTTTATGTTAAATTTAGTACTTGGTGTTTTAAGTGGGTAAGTTGAAATTGGATTTTATTTTTGGAATTCAAATTTTAACCAACCAACCATAAATCAATTAAATTAAAGGGAGTGGCTGAGACATGAATATACAAATCACACCTTTTAATGATTGTATTGATTGGATTTCGAATGGGCATTTTTTTTTCAGCTCTCATTGTCTAGATATATATTTCTTTAAATTATGGTCTAAAATGTAAAACGACCTGATATATATATATATATATATATATATATATATATATAACCTTTTATTTGCCTGCTTTAATTCTTTCATTTTAACCTACTTAATGTTTAGCATTCTACTATTCTAAGCGCTGTTTCTTATTCCGATTGATTAAAGTTAAAACAGCCACTATTACATTCGAACTCATTTGTAAGAAGGTTAAGCACTAGCAGCCAGAGCTGAAATTCTTGGGTCCGGTTCCTGGTAACAGTGTGGTTGAGTACTACTGTAGTGAATGAGAACACAGGTGGGGCAACCGAGTTGTATTTAACGAAAATTACAGAGTCACTCAGTAAAATCGGAAAACCATATCGTAAATCGTTAATTTGCAAAATATCAGTTCATCATATCGAACTGGACTGTTACTGTTGCAAAACATCAATCCATTGTCACTATTCATGCGTTTCATACAAATTCCATTGTGTTCTTCTAACTCTTCCTTTCTTGATCTTCCCCCATCTTCTGCTGCCAGACATTACGTTGACACTCATGTCATATACTACTTATAAGTAGCTCGCACCAGACAACGACTGGAACAAAACATTTGTTCATTAAAAGTTATTAGGTGTTGTTAAGCTTGTAATTCTGGGGTTGATCTTACTTACTTACTTACATACGCCTTTTACCCCTAATAGAGCATAGGCCGCCCACCAGTTTTCTCCAACCAACTCTGTCCTGCGCTTCCCTTTTCAGTTCTGTCCAATTTTTGTTCGGGGTTGATCTAATTATGAAATAAAATTATATTTGGATTCTAACTTATAATTTGAACGGAATCAATTCGTGAGGAAATTCTCGAATTTCTAGTGAGAAGCGATGACCAGTCGAGTTCAACTGTGTGGTATATGAAGCAGTTTATTGCCTACCGAAGACAAAGAATGAAGTTGCGCAATATCATGGACTGATTAAAATTAGACATTAAAACTACTGTATGTCGGCTCAGTGGTCTAGAGTTTGTGTTTGTGCTCTAAACCGAAGTTCCCGGGTTTGATTCACGCGAGTGAGTGTCATGGATGCGCACTAATGATGAGTCCTGAGATAGCTAGTTCTTCAAGATTTCTAAAAATCATCGGCTTATGATTCCAATTTCATTAAACCACAATATTTAAGTAATTCAAAATTCAATTAAGTGGTAACTGAGGTCTGAATTATAATTTTTGCGGTGTGAAATTATACTCAAACGATTGATTATTGTTGATGATGTGCATTTTGAGCTGAGTGTCTCGACTTCAAGTAAAGGTAGTAACTACTGAAGTCAGTGGCTAAGGTTGCACAGAATCAGGTATTAACACCGTTGCATCCTGCCCCAGTGGTCCAGAGGTTAAGAGTTCGCGCACGAATCTTGTGAGTAGTAGGACTCGTGGATGTGTACTGCTCATGGGCCTCACACCAGAACGAAACGGTTATCTAGTGTTTCCAGGCTTCTAATGATGGTCTAAAGATGATTAGATCACTATTTTAATGTAGGAACCGTAATTTATTTAGTAATATGACTAACATAGGAAACCAGAACTGTGTTCCGCTTTATTGGACACCCGTTAGCTGTATATGCCTGCAGCTCAGAATCTTTCAATTTAGGCTCCCAACATTTCATTCAATGACTTATTGATTTCAAGACAATTTAGTGTATACAGCTGAACTTATTAACTCAGTGGATAGCGTATTGTGCATTTCAAAACATACAATACCAAATCGTCATCACTGTCTCAGTATTAACCTCACGATTTTTTATACATCTCGATTCAAATTTATTTCACAATTATTTTAATGAAAAAAAAATTTTTTTCTCTCAAACAAGAAGAAATTTTTTTTATCATATGTTCTGTTTTTCATTTCAATCAAATTTTTTTCAAAAAAAAACCAAACCAAAACAAAATATAACAACATATCTACAGTGAATTTGCTAAAGAAAGAGAACGTGTAGAAAAACGTCGTGCTTTTTTAAAATTACGTCGACAACAACAAACAGAGAAAGAATTCAATGGATACATGGATTGGATTCAAAAAGCTGGTAAGTGATGTGAATTCATTGTTGAAATATGAAAAAAAACAACAAATAAACCCTTTTTGATGATCATAAAATTGGCCAATCTAAAATTTTATAACTGGTTTTAAAAAACAAAATTCATTGTTTTCAATTGTGAATGTAAACCGAAAATTCAATGTTTAATCGTTGAGTTGTAAGTGGTCATTGAAAATTGATAACACAATCACAGATGAAGGTAATCGTCTCCCTCTTGTTAGCTACATGAATAAGTTTCCTGTTCGTTATGGTATTTTCTCCATTGATCTTCTACAGTTATTGAAAAGTAGCGTGATTGGTGTGTCCTTTGAATAAAATGTTCTGCTCATCATATTCTACTACTTTCTATTGGTTTTCTGAGTTAAGGTTGATCATCAGAGTTATTGGAATGTTTTAAGTCCTAAACATTTTATTTTACATCAGGCTTTCAAAGCTCATATTATAACTGTTTGAAAAAATTTTTTGATTTGTGTTGATGATAAGTTCGTCACTTAGTATGCTTGAGGCTATTACGAGTTTACCATAGTCGATAAATGCAAACGAGACAATGAACCATGGTCCAGGTAGGCTACCATGATCCCAAACTGCAAAACAGAAGTCTTGATAAGCGTAGAAAGTGTATTCTACAGCAACACCTAGCAAGCACAATACAATCAAGCACAGAACTCTCGTTTATTTATACATCATAGAAACATCCCTGGGACAGTTACGAAAATAGCACACTAAAATACACAGCAACCAACCACAGCCATGGATTTTCTTGTTGGGAAATGAAATCTCAAGGTCAACTGATCAGCCCATCCTGGCAAACGTGAAATCCAAAATAAGGCATTTGTCAAGCGAGTTCTGGGGATCTAACATCCCCAACAATTATCATATTTGATTTGATTATTTATTGTACTGAATCTAGTTGAAAATCAAATTATCGAGAAAATATCTGGATAAAAAATAAACTATTGAAGTCAGCTGTTAATAAAATACACTACGTTGTGAAGCTGAACTATGAATATTCACAGGATGTTTGTGCTCTTATGTGGATCAATAAAATGTGGACACTTGATTTCTCTCAGTAGATTTATATATATTCGATGAACAACAAAATGTATAAATTTGTAGTCTTTTGAAGTGTCAGCTTTCAGTGGACATTTTCAGTAGAAACAAAAGTTTATTTCAAATCGAACACATATTATATTTCTATTTTTAAGTAAGTGAAATCTTTCTTGCTGAAATCATGAATCAGTCATTGTTAGACCAACATTAGAAACCTGAAAGCAATGAACGGCCGTTTTGTTCTTGTATGGGACTCATCAGCAGCACGCATACGCGACTCCTGCCGGACGCCCCAGTGGTCGAGAGGTTAATTGTCGCTTACGAGACCGCAGGTCCTGAGTTTGAATCCTTTGAGTATCAAGAGTTGTGAGTGAGCACTGCTGATGACTCAGGTACAAGGGAGAAACGGCCATCCACTGCTATCAGGTTTCTAATGGTGATCTAGCAATGATTGATTCACGATTTCAGTAATAAACACAACCATCTCTATAACTTTAATTGAAGAAATCTTTCTTGTTAAAGCTTATTCAATGAACAATTTGAGTAAAAAGTCCACAAATATGCACTAAATGTTTATTTTCTTAAATTTAAAACTTATCATCAAAACGTTTTTCAACACCCTTTTATTCAAATAACAGAAATATCAAGTTTCTTTGTGTACAATAGCGATTTAATATTTTAACTCTCATTCATATCACTTGAATGCATTTCTCGAGATAACTATAAATAAATGAAATGAAGTGAAATGAAAACAGAAATTTGAGTCAATCTTTGTCATGATGACCTTAGATAGAAATGACAAACTTAAAACGTCCAAAGTCTGTATTTCTGTGTACATTGTGATGACATGAAGTTAACGAGAGAAAACGAAGTACAAAGAATCAAGAACTTTTATATCTATCTGTTGGGATTTATTTATTCAGTTATTGATAATATTTATTAGGGTTGATGATAAATAAAATTTAAAGGATATTTTTTAAGTGTAAAAAGTCCTTCTATAGTTAGCTCTGATATTTCTTAAGATAAATAATAAATACGCTTTTGGATGCCAGCCAAGTGGTCCAGAGGTTAGGCGTTCGCGCGCGAGACTGTACGTTCTGTATTCGAATCCTGCGAGTAGCAGGAGTCCTGAGTGCACACTGCGGATGAGTTCAATATCAAGACAAAACGGCCGTCTAGTGCTACTAGGTTTCTAATGTTGGTCTAACAAAGAACGATTCATGATTTCAATGTGTAATAACAATAATCTCCATAAACTCTAATTGAAACATGCCTTTTATCACATTTTCGCAACTACAACACACTGAATTAAGATTCTTATCAATTAAGGGGATTTGTGGAGATTGTATTATTTTCATAATTGGAGTCGTGAACTGATCTAAGCTAGATCATCATCGGAAACCTGGAAGCACTGGACGACTCTTTTGTATCAGTATGGGACTGCAAAACAGTGCGTATCCATGACTCCACAAGCGGTAATTGGATACAGCACCTTCAGTTTCGCATGCGAATGCTTAAGTTCCAGACCACTAAGTAGACATTCAAAGATGTTAATGTCTAACTTCAACCAAGCCATGATGCAGCGCAACATTCATCTATTGCCTGCGGCTGATAGCTATCGCCGGCTGATGAGTTCCATACTGAGATAAAACGGTTTTCAAGCGCTTCCAAGTTTCTAAAGGTGGTCTTGCTCAGTTCAATTTGTGATTTTAACTACCAACCTTATGAACTTCCTGATTTCTGGAATAAAAACGGACGCTATGAAACATTTGACTTTGTATTGTCAGCCATTATTAATTCAATGAGAATCAAGTGTTGTCATCGAATATTGCTAGTACGCTATGTGGGCATTTTACTTAAAACAGAGAATATAAGTATCAGCCATATAAAAATCAGGCAATATTGCGAACATTCCATGAACCTATGTTAATTGTTGCTCTGTTTGTGAGAAGGGTCATAGTCGTCATGACTTCCGAACGAACTGAGCTTTCATCATGAAGCATCCTAACTTTCGTAAGTGAAGACTTTTCATCTCTGAAGAGACATTTTGAATGGTGTTGGTGGTTGGCATTTCTTGAGCAAGATTATTTTCTGGGGAGTGGAGTTACTATCTCAACTTCGGACCCTCCTCCTTTATCCGGGCTTCGAACCGGTATTAACCCTGAAAGGGCGCCAGGTGGAGTTATCAAGTATAGTTTTCATGTTAATTCTTTTTTAAGTAAATTTCTGAGAAAAAACTAGGATTTTTCATGTAGGACAATATTCTTCAATAAATAGTCGGCCTCTTGATTTAATTATGAATGTTGTTGTGATCTTATGTTCAATATAAACGTGAACTAAGATTGTAACATATTCGTTTTACAAAGTGTATAGTGCATAAAATCGACTCTGTCTTTTCCATTGTATTTTGAATTTGTGGTATCATAGTTCTCTGATTTCCATTTCTATCTGTGTAAAATACTCCTGTGAATCCTCAAAATTCATGCTCTTCAGCTACTTTAAACGTTTCAGTTTCTGTTAAAAGTATGTGTAAAGGTTTAGTTTACGAGTATTCATTTGGACGATGGATCAGCTGTCAACAGACACACTTCTTGAGTTTTAATGCATATCGGTTGACCATTTGGAAAATCTTAAACGGACCGATGCTCTTCAGGAGAACCAATCTTAGAGATGTTATCACTGAAGTTTTATAAGATTTTAGATAACTTTATACGATTTAACGAGTTATGGCTAAGCTTTATTTTCAGGTTTAAATTCAACTGAAGTGTGAGTGACCGACAAAACTCATTTCCTCTAAATGTTCATAAATAAAATTACATTTATTTTGGTCTCGAATGTTTCGACTTAAAGCATGTTACATCATTGAAGAAAAATGTTTATCCTCATCTCTAGTTTTAATTATACTTTTATATCAATTTAAATTCACACTCATGTCAACAACCTAGTCTCTTGAGTAGATTTCATTTGGGGTGCATACTTACTTATTTACACCTGTGACCAGCATTCTCCAACCTACTCTGTTCTCGGCCTTCCTTCCTAATTCTATCCAATTTTTGTTCATTCTTCTCATGTCTTTCTCTATTTCTTGGCGTAATTTGTTCCTTGGCCTTCCTCTTATCCTTTGGCTTTGCTGATTCTAATTGATGGCTTGTCTTTGTGATATGTTTTCCATAATATGTATCTTACCCACTTCCAGCGCTCCTGCCTGATTTATTCCTCTGCTCTCATCTCTCTCTGAAATCTCTCCCACAGTAGGTTGTCACTAACTCTGTCAAGCCAATAGATCCCTAATATTTTGCGTAGACAACTGTTAGTAAACATTTTTATCTTCTGAGTGAAGGCTTTGATAGTCCTCCAAGTTCCCGCTCCATACAATAGAACTATCTTGACATTTGTATTGAAACCTCAAACTTTGTGGTTGATTGGCAGTTGTTTTAAATTCCAGATTTGTATAAATCCTAAATCGGACTAAGTAATATCATTCATTATACTTTGTCCATTTTATTCTCGTATGATTGATTCAGTTTTTAACAGAACGCTCAACATATCATTAACCATTGGGAATTGTTATTCACAAATTACTATTAATAATTTTTACTCAGTTGTTATAAATTTCGGTACAGTAAATAAATTTTGAAAACATTAAATTGTACAATGTTACAATAAATTTCTTTTTAAAATATATATTAAAATTATTTTTTAAAATAAAACTATTTTAAAAATGTGCTTTAACAATCAGAATTCTCCAGTTGAATTTATTTTATGAGTTCAGTGGATACAACTTGTTTTTGTTAGTGTTGTACAGTTTAAGATAGTTGAAGTTCGATAGATTTGTCTTCATGATTTTTGATAGAAAAATGGTGTAACAAAGCGAAACTCTAGCACAATTATATATACGTTTTCTAGTATTCATCAATGTTAGACCACCATTAGAAACCTAGTAGCAGTAGACGGCCTTTTGGTACTAGGATAGGACTGTTCAGTAGTGCGGATACACGACCTGCGCCCGCAGGAATCAAACCTAGGAACCTCGGTCTCGCACGTGGACACTTAACCTCTAACAATGTCAATGTCAGCCCACGTTCTTGCGCAATCGCAACCATTTTCTTCGGTGAGTAACTGTACGCGAGACCGAAAGTCCTGTGTTCCATTCCAGTGTGCTCAGAGGTTGTGGATGCACACTGCTGTTTAGTGCATTACGGGTAAAAAAAGCAGCTGCCTTGTGCTTCCAGCTTTCCAAACGATAGTCTACTATTCGTAGATTTTATGATTTCAATGTAATCCACCAATCTCTACAACTTTATAATGAAACCTTTGCTTTTTTTTCTTCTGTATATTGTAGAAGAAGTAATTTTAGCTGAGGATACAACTACAGCAGATGAAAGAATGCGTATTATATCAGGTAACTACATGAAATAAATTCTATCTTAAATTGAAATTATTAACAGAAATATTAACATAATAATTTCGCGGTAAATGTATTTCTTATTTACATTATGATTTAGTCATTGAATCATTTGTATCATTCATCATATTGTATGTATCAAACTAGCATCATCTAAAGAACTGATTCATATCTGAGTCCTAGTTCTAAATTCATCATCAGTCCAAACCTGTTAGCCAAAAGAAAAACAGATGTCAATCTTTGATCATTCAGATAACTTACATATTTCATTACTTTCAGACGCCAATGAGCCTGAAAAGATATTGTTGAAGACTTTCAAATCAGGACAGTTACAAGCGTGGCTCATGACGACGTTAGTTCGTGTAAACTGTTCACAAAATACCTAAATACAAAATTACCACCAAGAATTTTTATCAACCTCTAGCTGAAAGTAATGATTAATAGCTTTGTACAAGTTTTGAATCAACCAATAATTCATTGATGATATTAGCTGATAGTACAAATTTCTCACAAATCGACTAAATTAGAAAATACAGATTGTTAGATTACATTTTATTGATTTGAAGTTGCCAAGTTAGAAATGAAATTTAAAGTTTCAGGCTTCAATTTTGTCTAAGGTCAGTATCATTGACGAATAAAAAGCATAATCGTAGAACGAACAGTTCTACTATTCTCCTTATTTTACTGCATAGTAGGTTACCTTTTAGTTATATATGTTTAACTCAGCTTAGGATTGTACTCAATTCGAAATCAAACTGTAGAGAGATACTTCATGTTAGATTGTAGGAAGTATATTATTTTCAATTGCATTGTATATATATATATACATGTACATAAATCGACTGATCAATAAAACAAGGCAATAATAGTATGCTGATAATCAAAGAGATCACTAGCTAGACTTATTTATATCAGATCCGACACACTGATAAGGAAAAAAAATAATTCTGACATAGTTTATTTCATTATTGTTTCATATAACATTTCCTTTTTCACTATTGTCTCATTTTCCCTATGAAATATAAAGACAAGTATATGATAATCAGATTTATCACGGGTATCTATGTACAATAACTCCTTTCATATTACGGAGATAACTGACTAAGTAATTGAAACAGTATTGTTGTAGAATATAAAAACATAACTGAACCTCGATAATCAGCAGAATGTTTTACTTTGAAAACAAAGAAATATAACTGTTTGATTATCAAATCAATTCTATTTTCATTAGCCTTACACTTTATTATATTCGGCACTAAGTATGCTTGAGGCTATTACGAGTTTACCATAGTCGATAAACGCGAGCGAACGAGACAATGAACCAGAGTCCAGGTAGGCTACCTTCAATCCCAAGCTGAAGTAAAAAGGCTTTGTAAGCGTAGAACGTATATTCTACAAACAACCCGCAATCACAATACAATCAAGCATACAACTCTCGTTTATTTACACATCATAGAAACGTCGTTGGGACAGTTAAAAAACTAGCACACTAAAATACACAGCAGCCAATCACAGTCATGGATTTTCCTGGCGGGAAATGAAATCTCAAGGTCAACTGATCAGCCCATGCTCGCAAACGTGAAATCCAAAATAAGGCATTTAACAAGCGAGTTTTGGGGATCTAACATCCCCAACACACTTAACCATATTGAATTTGAATCAAATAACTATGATTTAATTTTTGTGGAACAGTACAGTTACCAATTTTAACTCGATTACATTGGATGACTATCAATAAAATTTGTTTCTCTCTTGCTAATTATGTTATCAATCCGATGATAATTTGAACTGAAACCTCAATAAATCTATGAAATAAGATCAATTTTTTTCAAAAAAAGGAATTAAGTAATCTAAGTCACGCAATCAATGTATTATTCCATAGAAAAGAACAGTAATAACAATGAAGGCAATGCTTAAATACAGGAGGAGGAAAAAAACAAAAATTCCCATTCTCATTTGTCAAAAAAATATTACGTGACTGGCAGAAATTGAACCTAAATAATGACCAGAATTAGTTTAAATTGTTAGTTGTTTGGTTTTTAGGCATTGAATAGATATGAAATGTATAGATTTTAAATTGCTTTTTCGCTATGGTAAATCAGTTTAAAAACAAATGGTTTCATTAAAATTCAATAAAGAATTCAGAAATTGTATTACTAATTGTAATACATTCGTTGATTTTCTTCATTATAGGTTTGTGATGATTGTTAAGTTTTGTTGAAATTATGAATCGACCGATGTTGGAACACCATTGGGAACCTGGAAGCACTGGACAGCCGTTTCGTCCTAGTAAAGTGCGCATCCACAACCCTCGCACGCAGTGCCCGCCAAAGACAACACCGTGGATTGATTGAAGTTAGAATTTAGCACTGTTTGATACTGAATCAGTGTTCTAGAGTCTAAGCGTCCTCGAGAGAGATCGAAGGTCCTGGGTTCCATTCCTGTGTGTGGATGCGCACTGCTGATGAGCCCCATACTAAGATAAAACGGCTGTCCAGTGCTTTCAGAGTTGATTTTTATCACAAACTGCAATCCACTGAAAAACAGGTAAGTAGCAGAAGGGAACTTGTCAACAGTGCTCACTTAGAACTCCAAACCAGATGAAATCCTAAGTCAGTAAAATCTCCATTACTTTTAAACCACTTGGTTTAAATCTAATGACTTACAGTTCCAACTTCAATCAATTAGCGATGTATTTTGAATTTTACCGTGAAATTCAATGTAAGGAATAAGCAGATGACCATTATTTCCTGACTTTCCGCAATTTTCTAGCTAATTAACTTCAAATTAAACAGTTTGCACAAAAACAGAATGTTAACACCAAGACTTGTTTGTTATTTTCAGGCATTAGACTGTTTAGCCTGATTCATAATAATTAGTTTCATATTGTTTTAGTCATTTAATTGAAAAGATTATAATTTTTGGATTTTATATTCTATTAGCTCGTCGAAGAGCAGCTAAACAACGACTTAAACAAGCTGGTAAAGATGCATCTTTTAATGATTCGAATTTTGAAGATTCTGAATTATTCGCCGAGGCTAAATGTAGGTTTTTTTCATTGTGTTGTATAAATTTCAAAAACACTTTTTTGATGATTAAGTTTTTGTTTAATTCAAAATCTATATACTCGTCAATAGTTGACTGAATGAAGTCTTATTTAACTAGGTGACTGTAGGTTAAATGAAAACTTATTGACAATCAGTCGTATTGTAGTGAAGGAGAACACAGGTGAGGGCAACCGAACTGCATTTAACGAAAATTACAGAGTTACTCAGTAAAATAGGAAAACCATATCGTAACCGTTAATTTGCAAATCTTCAATCCATCATCAATCCATTGTCTGACATTTCACTATTCATGTATTTCATACAAATTCCATTGTGTTCCCACTCTTCCTTTCTTGATCTTCCGTCATCTTCTGCTGCCAGACATTACGTTTTCACTAGCGTCATATACTACTTATAAGTAGCTCGCATCACAGTATATCTCCTGATATAACTGAATAGACAGTATGCTAAAACTCTATGTACATGTAAAACAGTGAACACAATTGTATATCATATGAGACTGCAGTTAGTTTTTAATTTTGGCTTTCTCATTCTTTTAAACTAACCGTAATTATTTGTTCATTAGTATACTGAAAATTACAAAACGTGAAGAATTGTATGAAGATAAACTTTCAGTTCCACGACTTACATTCAAAAAGTTTTGCTGTTTTAAAGAAAAACATCGTTTCAATATACTACAAATCAATATTCAATATTTGTAAAAATTTCTGTCCATTGAATGTAATTAATTTATGAGAATCGTGAAAATTTCTTTTAAAAATTTCAATGAATCAAAAGAGTATGATCAAATAATTTTGACTTCAGTTTTAAATATTTATCTATTGTTTTGGTTTGTCAACAAATAAAGTTCCAATAAATGAAAACTATTTTATTTACTAAAATAATTTCATAAATATATTTGTTATATAGATGAATAGTATCTTTATAAGTATTATGATAATTAATTTTGAAAAATCAAATTTACTTTTTTCCTGTATTTATGATTGATGACAATATTACCGAAAAAATACATTGTATAATTGCTTTTTCTTACAAGTAAAATTATTGAAGTTCCCCATCATATGTATGTGAACCTTTTCCTTTAGTCTGTCACCCCCTAATGGAGTATAGGCTGACGATCAACATTCTCCGACATACTCTATCTAGGGTGTTCTTTTCTAGTTCTATCCATTTTGCTGTTTATTCTCTTCATGTGTGTCATCGGCTTCATGACAGTTTGTAAAGTTTTCACAGAAGCGTTAATAGAATAATAGTCTTTGATAAACACATACATTAATGTTCAGTTGAAATTAGGTAGCTTGTTTCATTATTTACACAGTTGGAAAATAGTTGACACTTTTTTTTTCATTGAAAAAATGAAATGTGATTAGTTATTGATTTCAAACAGACAGCTAGCTATATTTGTAACATCATATGGAGATTTTATTTAGTCTTCAGTATTACTCTTAAACTTAATATTGATTAAGTTTAGCTTTTCTGAGTTGATTGAACGTGTTGTGATAGACTAATCTCTTGTTTAGATATCTAGTATAGTTTGTCACAGTTTTATACATTATAGAATCAATCACATCCGGTTGTTTGTCTAAGAAAAATTTAACAACATATTAGTCGCCATATTAAATGCAGACACTGGTCGACATGTTTTATCGGCATTATGAATAACAATGTCATATTTAATTGTTCTATGGAATACTAAAAACATTCAACTACGAATGTTAACAAACTGAATTTGAAAAAAAAACGCAACAACATAATAGAAAAATCATTGCATATCATGAATATGTATGTATATTGTACATAGTGGCCAAATTTAAAACAATCAAATCAAATTATGCCGGACTTACTATTGAGTTTTAATATAATTCATTACTTTTCCAGGTAAATAAAAATGCGATCAACTTGAATAGCTTGATAAAAAGTACCTGTCTTCCTATCAATACCATAGATTCATATATTACAAACAAATATAACAGGAAGTTAACAATTTCACAGAATTTAATGTAGTTTACTTACCTATTAAGTTCTTAAGCAAAGTTATAAGTTAGAATAAATTAACCTTCCTGTTATATTCTTAAACGATCATACAACTCAATGAAATAAACTTTCTTAGACCACCATTAGAAACCTGGAAGCACTGGACGGCAGTTTCGTCCTGGTATGGGACTCATCAGTAGTGTTCAACCACGACTCTTGCTCCTCGCACGACTCGAACCCGGGACCTTCAATATTGTGCGCGATTGATGATTTCAAATGTGTAAAAACACAAACAATCCAAAACTCTGACCCGAAAATATCGTAACAGTGCTCACTAGTGACTAGCTTTGTGAGGAAATTCTCGGAGTTCTAGTTGAGAAGACGTGACCAATGGAGTTCAACCCTGTCGGGTGTAGGCAGTAACTACCAAAGACAAATGGGTGAGGTCGCGCAAAATCCCTAGATCAATCAGAGTTAGACATTAACACCGTTGGACGCCGGCCGAGGGGTCCAATGGTTAGGCGTTCGCGCACAATACCGAAGGTCCCGGGTTCGAATCATGCGAGGAGCAGGAGTCGTGGATGCGCACTACTGATGAGTCCCATACCAGGACGAAACGGCCGTCTTTCAGTGCTTCCAGGTTTCTAATGGTGATCTAACAATGATTGATTGATGATTTCAAATGTGTAAAAACACAAACCTCCAAAACTCTGCCCCGAAATAAACTTTAATAAAATAATAAAATCACAATTATAATGTTAGTTTTATGATAATAAATTCAAAATTCCAATTCTATAATTCATTATGACAAATTATATTTTTTCATTGCATAGCGCATTCATCCTATGGTGATCTGTTGAGACGTCGAAAAGAAAGATGTCAAGGATGTTGGAGAAGAGAAAAACGAATACGGTAAGAATATTTATTCATTACAGTATAACAATTCATCACATATGTCCTTTAAAAGTGCTTTATAGGTGAATTAAAGCGAAAAAATTATTATTCATTTACATTAATCAGTCTGTTCAGTTATCTTGTTCATGTTATACTTAATGCATAACTATAGCTCTTTGTCTTCTGATTACATATTAACTAAATAACAGCATCATCATTCTACATATAATTATTTTATCAAAATACTTCCTATTCATATGAGAGGATTGTGGAGATTGTTGAGTAACTTTTTGAAATCATGAATCGATCAATGTTATATCAGCATTAGAAACCTGCAAGTCCTAGGCGGCCGTTTCTCCTTGGTATGGGACTTTAGATTGACACTGACACCATTAGATCCCAGCTCATTGATCCAGAGATTAGGAGTTTGCGTACAAGACCGAAGGTCTTGAGTTCGAATCCTGTGAGTAGCGGGAGTCATGGATGCGTGTTGTTGATGAGTCCCATACTGGGACTTGAAAAACGGAATAAAGAAGAATAATTCACTTGCAATTACGGAAAAACTTGAAGGCATTCTATATTTTATACAATAGATCTTCGTGTACTTCTATTACGAAACTTTTAATACCTCTGTACTTCAATCATTTAAATAAAATACTAAGATACATTATGCAATAAAAACTAATCATTCAGTTCTCAGATCAATTAGTAACTGGTATTCAAAAGTTTATAATTTATAAAAACTACAAAAGTGGTGGAGTGTAGTAGTTGAATGAATTAAAGTATAATACACTCTTATCAGGAATTTGTATGCAAACCAAGTTTTATAGTTTATATCAATACTTT
This sequence comes from Schistosoma turkestanicum, assembly GCA_944470395.2. NCBI lineage: Eukaryota > Metazoa > Platyhelminthes > Trematoda > Strigeidida > Schistosomatidae > Schistosoma > Schistosoma turkestanicum. Next base: position 12,211,875 of record OX103972.1, read on the forward strand.
CAATATTCTTTTAAAATGAGCGTTAGAAATACCTGCATAAACTCTACACAAAAACACTTTGATCTTTGATGTGTTTTTTGTTTTATCAACTAAAAGTACACCGCAAAAAATTTACATGAAATATATTAGCAAAGAGAATATACCATGTTTGTCATACTGATATGAGATGTGAATGAAATTTCAGTTGAAATACACCACAGGAAAACATCCATATCGATTAATTTTTATTGTTTCAATTAAGTTTCTTTTATTTATTTTTAAAACAAAAATCCAATTATCTGATAATGTTTTTTTTGCCTAATTTTGTCCAATATTTTGTACATATTTAGATATGCTATAAGAAGAATGGTAAAAAGTCAACCATTTTATTGGGTTGTAATTATACTAGTATTTTTAAATACTGTATGCGGTGCTATTGAACATCATGGTCAACCAGTATGGCTTTCTACATTTTTATGTAAGTTTCTAGTATCAAATGGAATTTCGGATTAAACTACTTTTTGTTGTATTGAAGTGAATGGATGATGCAGTTTTGTTCTCTAAGCTGGATGATTTGGTTGTGAAGTCTTTCATTGTTCTTCTGAATAAGATCATCTGCACAAACTTTAGGGTGGAAATGAAGCATTCAAAACGTTTCCACATATGACTTGTAGCTTATCCTGTTGACCTTGATCTTTATTGGTTATCAATGACCTTTAACCTGTCGCTATCTGCACCTTTAATTTGATCACATTCCTGTTTGTTCTGTTTCATGATCTTATGTTTGCCTATGATTTATGTGGTCGATTGATAAACTAGATGGAGTTCAATATGTTTGGTGATTGTTGATTGATCTGAGTGCTGAGTCTCTAAAAATTGTTTAAGTGTTGTTCATATTCCCTCTATACAATATATCAACATTTTCCCAATCGAATGTGCGTTCACATTTGTCCACATGTATAAATGTAAGGAAAGGTATGTCATAGCATTTGACCGCTAATTGATATTCACCTAAGTGAAGCTAAAGATGTAGTGTTTTTCATAGTTCGAACAGTTTATTTCATAAATGATGTTTGATTTTTCTTATTTTGTTATTTTGTCCTTTCGATTTACACATATGATGATTGATTGAAGTAATTTTGTGGTTAATGATGTTGTTCAGAAAAACAGCGAAAGCTCCAACATCGAAGCATCCAGCTCAGAGAACGAAACTCCACCTGTACTACAAATTCTCCCAATTATCTCACACACTGAATATGATATGTATCCTGTCAATGATAGTTTAAATACTTCAGAAATACATCCCCATCTGAACTCCCCAAATCTTATCTTATCATTCACGTGTTTATGACAAGAGATTATTTGCTTTGCGACATGCTATATCTTCTCATATCCGGGAGAGACTTATCGAGCACACATTTCGAAAGCATTATTTATTTAATTTTTTTCATATTCTTAAAATCCATCTATACAGAGTGAAGATCATAAACCATGGTCGTTTTAATTTCATCGAAAAAATATTTATTTGCCAAGCTGTGTTGGTCATTCTCATTTGTTCTAGGCAGATTTTTTTAAATAATGAGAGTAAATTTAAAGATAAAATGCTATTTTTTATAAATGATTACTTCGTTATGAATTGAGAACCGTTGAAGTGGTTGACTGGATTAGGATGACGTCAACAACTGATGGGAAGAACTGCATACAATGGACAGTTCGGATGCAGCTGAACGATTTGTATTTCGGGGATACTCTGGCTCTTCTATCCCACGCACACCAACAAATACACATGAAGACGACCAGTGTAGTAACAGCCTCTGCATCAGTAGGTCTCGACTGACACAAAGCAGAAAGCGAGATCCTATGATACAACAAAACATGAACCAAGAAAATCACACATGACACAGAAGCTTTGGAGGATGTGGAAACCTTTACACACTTATGGGGACAGCATCATTAGTGAGCAAAGTGTATCTGATACAGATGTAAAGGCGCAGACTGGCAAAGCAAGTGCATTATTTCTACTACTGAAGAAAATCTGGAACTCGAAACAAACATCAACCAACGCCAAAGTCAGTTATTTCAATACAAATGTCAAGAGAGGTCTGTGATATACAGCAGAAACCTGGAGCACTACAAAAATCATCACTCAAAAGATACAAGGGTTTATTAGCAGTTGTCTATGCAAGAAACTTTGAATTCGTTCGGCATTCACCATCAGTAACAACCTACTGTGGGAGAGAACAAACCAGATCCCAGAAGAGGAAGAAACCAGAAGGAAGCGTTGGAGGTGGGAAGCACCTTCCTCAAGGCGGAAGGAACAGTAGTAGACTGAAGAACACACTATTGCGTGAAATGTTTGCATCAATTGAGCAACCTATTTTTCATATTTTAATAATTTTAATTTGAAAAATAATTTAATGAATATAATGATAATCTTTAACTTTCTAAGTATCTTAGAAGCAAATATATTACATCTTCAAATAGTTGCCAGTGGCTACATGCCGACTGTTTATCAACAAAGTTTAAACTTAGCAAATATGATTTGCATTTTCCATTTTAATTAAGAAGTGAATTGATTGTAGTTAGGCATTACCACCGTAGGGTACCTGCTCAGTGGTCCAGAGGTTAGGTGTTCGCGTGCAAGACCGAAGGTCCTGCGTCCGACTCCTTTGAATGCAGGATACGCATTGCTGATGAGTCCCATACCAGGATGAAACAGCCGTCCAGTGCTTCCAGGTTTGTAATGGCACTCTAACATTGAACGATTCATGATCTCAAATGTGTAATTGACAATTATCTGTTTATTTGTTAACAGTTACAGAAAAATCAGTCCTATATCCTTACTGGATGTTTCATATACGTAGTTTAGATGAATTGAAGGATAGTTCAATGTCTTATTTTAATCAGTATTGAACAATTAATTATAGTCAGCTGTAAACTAAACCGTTTGGAAATAGGCCACTAGATGTAACCTACCTATTCTTACAGAGAATCTTACTTGTGAGAAAAAAAATATACATTGATATTTTTTTTCGAACACGATGAAGTGTTTTTTTTTCGGAATATTTAAATTCATGAGACATTTTCTAGGTTTTTCTGTTTTGAAACACAAAATTTCTGTCAAAACCACTATTCCAATCATTCACTTTTTATGTCGTTAGTTAAAATAAAAAGACAAGAACTGAATATTCATAGAAAATCTTTATTTTATATACACAACAGTACACAATATAGTATGTTTATATTCACAATGGATAAATTGGATGTAATTGAGCATTACTCTCAATTTGAAGAATATAATAAGATTGATCATATGACTGACTAGTAAATAAATAAATCCGTCTCTTTTTTTTAAAAAAAAATACTAACTCTGATGAATGCAGTTTTTGCTCATTTTTGCTCATTTATATATTGCGTAATAAAATTGCCATTTCCCAAATGGGAAATATATACATATATGTGACTTAGATTCTTAGTTAAACAAATCATTGAACTTTGAATGTCAATATATATATATATATATATATATATATATATATATTCTTTATGTGCGAAAACAAAAAATTTTACCCTTTTCATTATCAAAATTAAATTTTTCATTTTATTTTATTTTATTTTTTTTTTAATTGGTTGGTATACTACTTCAAACTAATTTAATTGAATTTTGTTTTTTCTCAACCAAATAATCTGTCCTAATAAAATAAATTTTTATTACTCTGTAGGTATGTAAATAGTACATATACATATATATTTGTTTAATAAATAACGCTGATATTTTAACTACCAGGTTTGTGTGTTCTACAAAGTTTTTACCAGGATAAAACAAAAACAGACGGCTTCTTTTTTTTTGTTGTTGTTGTTGAATCCTCCTCATTTAGCAGAACTCATTGATTGACTGAACAAACTTGGATTTCATTTTATATGTATTTGATAACATAGAAAATTAGATAGAATATAGGTCAAGGTTATGATGACAGAAAAAAAAATTGAAATTATTCTCATATTTTCTTGATTCATTTGGATTTTTTTTCGTAGATTAAAAGCACTAACCATAAAGTATTATAAACTAGGTAGAGTATAAATAGTTTCACTAACAGATGGAGGTGAATAGTTTTTTATTCCTATCAATTTAAATTTGATCGTTTCAAATGACTGAATATTTTTCAGAGTTAGATTTTATCAGTGTGTTAGTGTTATGAAACTTTGCATAAAGTGTTAAAAACCTATTTACTGGATATTCTTCTAAATTTAATGTTCTTTTATCCTGTAAGGGCTTTTGTTGGGATAGCTCTTAGAAGCCTCCAATGGCTCATCTAAGCACGCACGGTTTGACAGAATTTTCAGAATGTTGATGTGACATAAGAAGACCGGATGATGATGTAACAGCGCTAATTGTGGATGAAATCATATTTAATGACGTTTTCACTCTATACGAAAAAGCATAAATACGTTTTGACACTTACAGTTTTTTATTTGTAACGTCGAGGGCAGTTCTACGAGTCCTAATGTCGAAGGTTTGTTATGTTCGTCACTAGGTATGCTTGAAGCTATTCCGAATTCACCTTAGTCGATAAACAAGAACGAGACAATGAACCAGAGTCCAGATCCCAAAACTGCAAAACAGAAGTCTTGATAAGCGTAGAAAGTGTATTCTACAACAACAACCAGCCAGCACAATACAATTAAGCACACAACTCTCGTTTATTTATACATCATAGAAACGTCTTTGGGACAGTTACGAAAATAGCACACTAAAATACATAGCAGCCAATCACAGCCAAGGATTTTCCTGATGGGAAATGAAATCTCAATGTCAACTGATCAACCCATGCTCGCAAACGTGAAAACCAAGATAAGGCATTTATCAAGCGAGTTCTGGGGATCTAACACCCCCAACAAGGCTGTGTTGTGTATTAGCCTTTCTAGTAGCAAACTTAACAGCTTTGGACGATCACTCGATGAATCTATTAGTTTATTTTATTGACTGTCTTCAACTGTAAATTGACGGATGAATAGAATACTGCTGGTCATCTTGAAAAAAATTCAAAGCATTCAACAGTTTTAGATTGAGTTATGTGTAGGAGCGATTCTCATAACTTACTTACTTATTTGCACCTGTCTCCCCTAATGGAATATAGGCTGCCGAAAAGCGTTCTCCGACCTACTCTGTCCTAGGCTTTGCTTTCCAGTTCTACACTATTACTAGTCATTTTTTTCATGTCTGCCTATGATTCTTGAAGTAATGTGTTCTTCGGTTTTCTTGTTTTCCTTTGACCCTGAGGATTTTGAGTTAGGTCTTGTGTCCTGACACACTTAGGTGCTTTCCCTAAAGTGTGCCCAATTCCCTTCCAGTGTCGTTTTCTAATTACTTCCTCTTCTGAAATCTTATTTGTTCTCTCTCACAGTAGATTGTAACTGATGATGTCTGACCAACGGATTCGTAGTATCTTGTATAGACAACTGTACATCAATAATCAGTGTTTGTATGGTGATCTTAAGTTTTCTCAAACTTGATTAATTATTTCTTAACTGACAAACAACCTAATCCTTATGAAATAACTGTGAATTTTCCGCAGAAATAATAAACAAGTTTAAGATGAAGGTACCAGTTTCATGTACGAATTCACAGTCTAGTTACTTAATTTTTTAAATTAATCTACTGAACTGGCTGATCTATCATATAGGTTTCAAGAAATATTTATAACAATCATATAATTTGCATTACGGGTTGTGAAGATTGTTAAGTTACACATTTTTGAAACCATGAATCGATCAACGTTAGACCACCATTAGAAACTTGGAAGCACTGGACGGCCGTTTCGTCCTCGTACGGGACTCTTCAGCAGTGCTCATCCACGACTCCTGGACCCCGCAGGATCCGAACCCAGGACCTTCGGTATTGTAGGCGAACGCCTAACCACCGGTATCTAGCGGTGTTAAGTTTTTAATATCACTCTATTTCGCATTAGTAAGTAATCTTATTTCGTCACGAAAATTATCTTTTGATCTATACACATGACTTACAAATGAATTCATCGATCTTCAAATGGTAAACTATGATTAAGTAAGTTAACTAGCGTGAAAGTGATCAACTGAAACGGTTGCTTATCGCCTTATTCTGTTAATTAAGTTAATTAAGTATCTCATTAGTTCACAAGTATCATACTAAATTGTAAGACCATTCCCTAGATTTAACTTCCTGTCCATTCATTAATTCTACTGTTAATCGATACACCTATCTAAGTCTCACTGGATTTCAGAGATTTTCTGTTTTTGTTTCAACTAGAAACAGAATCTACGTTCAAATATTTAATATTCTTTTATTGTTTTTTTTCAATGCTCTATTTACAGATTATGCAGAATTTGTCTTTCTTGGTTTATTTATTACTGAAATGTTATTAAAAGTATATGGTTTAAATGTACGAATCTATTTTGAATCTTCGTTTAATATCTTCGATTGTGTAGTAAGTGAATTTGTTAATTTGCTAATGTGTTGTTTTTTAGTTTTTCATTAATCAATAATCATTTTCGGATGTACTCGAATTTTCACTTATGATAGTGTGTGTGATTATTTGATTAATCTTAATATATGGTATGAATATGTGGATTATAATTACAATGGAGTTGTGAAGAGAATTGTTGAGGATGTTCAGTCCCTAGAACTTGCTTGATAAATGTCTTTATTTTGGATTTATTTCATGAGCCGATCAGTTGACCTTGAGACCACATCTCCCACCAGGAGAATCTTTGGCTGTGATTAGTTACTGTGTTATTTGAGTGTGCTCTTTTTGTGACTCTTCCAAGAACGTCTCTATGTTGTATAAATAAACGCGATTTGTGTGCTTGCTGGGTGCTTGTAGAATACATTTTCTACGCTATATCAAAACTTTTCGTCAGTTTTTCGAGGTCAACGGACCAAATAGCCTACGTGGACGCTGGTTGATTGTCTCGTTCTCGTTTATCGACTAAAGTGAACCCGTAAGTTTCAAGCATACCTAGTGACGAGCATAAAAACAAAATATCACTAAATGTCAACATGGATTTGTATGATGATATTAGGAGTGTCGAACTATGTAGATCAACTTTCTAAAAGTCCTAAAACTGTTGGCTTAAATATTTACGTTTATGCCAAAGAACAAAAATAACATGAGGAGTATTGTTTTCTGCCTAGATAAGTATTTGTATAATTGATTTTAGAAACACCAGAAAAGTACTCAACTACAACTTTATTGTAGAGGATCGAGCCCATGAACTTAAGGTTTGTTAATTCAAGTGTGGTGACCGATTTCGAGATGTTCTTAAGCTTCGTAATTAGCTCGTCCAAACAAACGTTACTAAATAGCGTCTGAAGGTTTATAAATCAGAAGGTGAACTCGAAGTGTTGAATGCGTTCATTTTTGGCACACCACGAAAATGGGATAGCAGACCACAAGTAGACCGGGTAGGAACACTAGCGAGCGAATATGCGAATGAATGGATGAGATTAAAATGTTCGTATATATACAAAGAGCAATATCTGAGTCATCGTGATATTTAAGAGATTAATATTAAAGCGAATAGGATGAATATGAGCGTAGGCGGTAAGCAATGCTCAGTCGTACAAGCTCATACAAACCACACAATAAAAAATACCAATGGTAGATATAAGTTATTGTTATACAAATGGCTTGGTTAAATAAATTAATCGAAAGGCTTGACCAAATTAAATGTAAGCGAACGCAAATAAATGTGAAGGCATTACAAGCGCCTATATTTGAGACAAAACTAGTAGCAAACCAGTACTTCAAATCTGTCATATAGATCAATTTAGTTTGTAGAGCATTATCATGAAGTCTTAAACAACTCATTTAGCAACGTTTGTGAGTGTTGGAAAAAAAACTAACTTTCAATTGCACACAACTATCTCTAAAATAATAATGATAAGAAGAAATTTCTTAAAACTATGATACTTGATTAAATCTTCAATTTAAATGAAAACCTGAAAAGAATTTAACATTTACTATAAAACAGTTCATAATGAAAACAAGCTGTTCACATATATATGTATACATAAATCCTATGTGCTGTACAACTCATTGTTGTCTGTCAATCACAGATAATGAAAATATTCTTTTCTTTTTTCCCTAAAGATAGATTTGTATAAAAGGACAATTTTATTTTACAAACAAACAAACACTAATAATAAGATGGGGAAAAATAATTTTAAGTCTATCTATACGATATTTGTGTGTACACAGAGAGAGAGAGAAATGTTTGTTTTGTTTTGGTCTCTTGAAATTGAAAGATCTAATTTATATATTTTGATGTGAATAGTTAAGCTGTAGAATATTAGTTTTTTTATTTATTTTTATTGAAAATTTTAAAAATGTACACATCGATTAAAAGTTTATTGAATACATAATGCAAATTTTAATGAACCTTGTAATGGTTACTTTCCAAGATCAAATACTCTCAGAGAGATGGAAAGGAAATGTTGATAATTTGATAAGTATGCTTCAAATTCAGTATAAGTAGAAGTGTCGCTAATGTAATTTAATCTATGAGATTCATTCAGAACTATAGATTAGAATGAATATAACATTGATTAGTTTTCAATCCAGTAGGGTTACACTATGTAAAGATAGGATTTCTACAAACCTCCATATTCACCAATATTATCGAAAGACCATTGTTAAATATTACTAGTTGATTGGAATTGGGAATATCAACCATTAAATCCCGGATTAATGGTCAAAAGTTCGTGTTCCTGAGTTCGAATCCTGGTGTAGGTATAGATACATTTGATGAGAAGTCCAATACTAGAATGAGGCAACTATCTAATACTTTTTGGTTCTTAATTTTTGCCTAAGTGAGGTAATGTTGAAGTGATAATTATCGAAACATCTCAATAAAAGTTAGTCGTTTTTCCTAAAATTAGCATTGTAACGAGTTCGTGAATCATAGACAGTAGAAGGCCTTTAACTATTTCAGTGAAGTTTTGGATGTTGAATAACAACTACTGCCTAACTGATAACCGAAATCTTCTATCGATTTGCTACAATTCACCCAATGTAAGATTGACTTTATAGAGATTAGTAGACTTATTAAAGGTTGACGCGTAGAATATGATCGATACTGCTTATTGATAGTTTTTTCGATGAGACTTAATAAGATGATTATACCTAACACTTAGTATATTGATCGTTTCATCAAAATTGAAATCATTAGAATGCTATTCATTCGGTCATTGGAGTAAGATAGTATTTTTTTGAAAGAAACGAACATTACAAATGATTATTTTTTTTTCGCTGAACTCATCAGAACAAACTTGATAATAATAAAAACTAATGTATTGAACTTTTTTTATACATAACTCAGTTCTGAAGCACTTGATTAAGCTGTTTTCTGCAAAGCTGAACAAATCTTGTTTCTTGCTTGTTAAATGAATAGAACCCAATCACCGTATATACTGTATGCCTGCCTACAATGTACTAAATGTTTGGTTATCATTTCTTGTGGACATTTCACTGACTTTCAGAGTTAAGGTTTCAGTGAATATGTTGAATAAATTTCGTATATTCCATTTAGTGCCCTACTGCGTTTGACTTTAATAGTATCAGTTTGGAAGACTGTCAAAAATTATTATTCAGATTTCTGTTTCTTTAAAAATATGCTTACTATGATTACTATACTATAATTTTTTCCAGGTTATTATAGGAAGTCTATTTGAAATAATTTGGGGATTCTTTCATCCGGATGCATCGTTTGGTATCAGTGTTCTACGTGCACTGAGACTTTTACGAATTTTCAAAGTAACAAGGTAAGAAACGTACAAACACAAGTATTATATTGATTTTTCATACATACGGTTCTGTCTGTCGTCTTCAATAGAGTAAAACCGAAGATTTAGACAGATAAACATGGAATCATTTTACATTGAAATAGTGAATCGATCGAATTGTAAGACCACCATTACAGTCATGGAAGCATCGGACGGCTATTTTTTCCTGGTATGGAACTCATCAGCAGTACGCATTCATGACCCCTTCTCACGGGAATCGAACTTTTGACCTTTGGTCTTATGCCCGGACGCATAAACTCTAGACCACTAAGCCGGCATCCAACGGTGTTATTGTCTAACGTTGATCGATTTAAGGATTTTTTCAATTTGTTAGATTCTCACGAACAGATTACATAACCGAAAAACTTTAATACAGTAGGTTGAAAATCAATTTAGACGATCAGTCAGTCGGTTACAACGTAGAACTTTGTACATAAGTACATAAGTTCAGGTTGCCCCAGCACATTAGCACAGAGACGCAACTGTCAGTTCAAATCATATAGTGGTAGAGAGACTAGAAGTGTTAGCGGTTATGGAGAAGGTTAGAGTTCGAAAGAATTATTCAAGAAGTATAATCTAGTGAAGTAAATTAAAAAAAGAGAAAGATAGGGGTGATAAGGAATTTGAGGAAACACACCTGCGCCATTGCACACGATTTTGAACCATATTGGTCAAGGTCCAATTTAGATGGAGTTTGTTATGAATAATCGTCAACACTGTACACTATTCTGTCCTAGGCCTTCTTTTTAAGTTCCGTCCAACTGCATTTCATTCTTTTCATGTCTGTCTCCGATACTCAGCGTAATGTATATTTCAGTCGTCCTATTATCCTTTGACTTTAATTATTTCAAATAAGGAGTTATCCTGTGACGTAGTTGAGTGCTTTCTGCAATGTATGTCCTGTCCACCTACACATCTCTGTATCCTAATTTCTTACTTTGCTGAAATCTAATCTGTCCTCTTCCAAAGTAGATTATCCCTGATTATGTCTGACCAACGGATCCGAGTAAAGTTTAGTTAGTTGAAAAGAAAAACAATAAAATTATTAAACACAGTAATAAAAATGATTCAACAATTAACTCATTAAAAGAGTTTTAAACAATTAACAAATAATTTAGTGAAATTATTACTATTATTCATACATTTAGATAGTTACGCCTGCACGTAAACACATCATTTTGATACGCTTGAATTATTACAAGTTTGCCTTAGTCGGATCGAGGATCCTGCGACACGACCGGCTACTGAAATCTGATTGTCCCATACCCCCCTTGATCAAAAGAATATGACTTGATATGAAGTAGAACCTGTATTCGACAAGGATCCAGAAAATACGAGGTCCGCGTCCAAAAGAGAATCAGGATCCCGGAGTAAGGATCCAGGTCATAAAACGTTACAGATAATGCGTATTTATACAGTTAGGTCGAACAGGAACCAACATTGAAGTCTGTGACATGAATAGTTAGAACGATCATAATATTGACCAGTAGAAATTTGACCAATAGAATTAGACTTCCCGAAAATAATTCTCTTAGCAGAAATTTAATGAATATCTCTAACATAGATCAAAGAATAAAATTAACCAAATTAAATACCGATTTCTAACACTATTAGCAAATAATAGCTTAAAGTAAACTTCAAAAGCTTGAAGCTTTATTTGTTTGTTTGTTTGCTTTAAAATTTATGGTTGTTTAAAATCGTTACTGATTGTTTGATTACAATAAAATTCTAACTAAAAAAAAGTAAAAAACTGAGTTATTATTCGGTTGTGTAATCAAGCGATAAGAATCTCTGAAAAAATGAAAAAAAAATTGAATTCATTTGTAAATTTTATTCAGCTGCAATGTTTGTTATAATTGTATGTGTTCAGTTAAAAAAAAAATTTATCGCTCAGTTTCGATAAAACAAAATTTCATTTCAATATCAATAGGTTTACAACGGCAACAATCCTATTGATTATAACAATAATAACTCGATATAAAGAATTTTCCCGCTGATAACATTTTAAACTAGTAAATAGCAAATATCAACAACAGTAACAATAACAACAATCATTGAGAATAACAAAAAAGAATTCAACAGAATAATCGATACATTTAACTGATTAATGCATTCATTCACTTTAAACAGTTTACAAATCAACCTAAAAAAATTATAATAATACTGATAATCATTAGTTCAATCTATTCTAATACAAGTTACTTACTTACTTACTTACTTGCCCTATTTACAACCCGATGGAGTATAGGCCGTTGTTCTATACAAGTTGTATGGTATTAAGCAAGATGAGTAAAGACTAGAATAAAAGCGGTAATGAACAAAATTCTTCGAAAATATATATTAAGATAAGTTTCAGGGAAAAAACACCGTTGGATGCCGGCCCAGTGGCCGAAGGTTCCGGGTTCGAATCCTGCGAGGGGCAGGAGTCGTGGATGCGCATTGCTGATGAGTCCCATATCAGGATGAAACGGCCGTCCAGTTCTTCCAGGTTTCTAATGGTGGTCTAACAATGATTGATTGATGATTTCAAATGTGAAAAAACATCTCCTCTACAATTTACTATGTTAGTTATCTCATATGAATGCATGACATCTTAAAGATTTTTTGTTGAAACCATGAATGAGTCATTGTTAGGCTATCAGTAGAAACCTGAAAGAAATTGACGGCCACTTCGTCCTATTATGGGATTCATCAGTAGTGCTCATCCATGACCCTGGCTCGCGGGAATCTGAACAAGTACCCTCGGTGTCGCGTGCGAACGTTTAACCTCTGGATCACTGAGCCGGCATCCATTGGTATTATTGTGTGACTGTAATCAGTCGAAGGTATTGCGCAACTTCACCTAATTTGTTTGCTAAATACTTGCCTACACCCAACAGGGTTGAACTTCACCGTTCATAGATTTTCACTAGAACTGCAAAACGTTATACAAGAGGCGAGTTACCAGTGAGAACATTTTTATGATTAACTCTAATAGACCCAGGCTGCGTGGTGTAAAAACTAAGTGTTCACGCGCGAGACCTAGAACCCTGGGTTCGATTCCTGCTGGTGGCGGTCATTAATGAGCAGTGCAAATGAGTCCCATACTAGTTAGAAAAAAGGCCATCCAAGTATCTACCGACGGTCTAACAGTGATCAATTAATGAACTCATTGAAACACAACAATTTCATTACTCTATAATGAAAATCTTAAAGATTTTTTATGATTCTCTAATGTTTATTACTGTTCTATTAGTCTTAAGGTTATGATTACTTATTGTAATTATTATCACTTTGATTATTCTTCATTTGTATGAAATTAATTTTGCTGAATTGGATCTAAATAAATATCGAAATTTTTTGTTGTTGATTGTAAGTAGTTGAAGCGAATTCATTAATTATTCTGTTACATTTGTTACTGATGATTTATTCAAAATATATTAATTATGGTAGAATAATACAAGTTGTAGAACACATTGATACTAGTTACTTGAAAATAGAGTATATACAGTTTATAAATAGCAGATATCGTCAATGATGTAGGTTAAGATTAGATGAAATATGTTGAAGATATTTTTGTAAGGTTGATAATTCATAATCTACTAACTGGTATTCTGTTAAAGAAAGAATAAGATAAGAAATGCTTTTAGAAATGAATTTTTATAAGACCATAAAAATTAATATTGTTGAATAATTTTATCCCAATTGTGATATGCAGAATGATTAGAGAAGTAAAATTAACGCAACTTTAAAATAGATGCAAAACAATTTTACAAATATATATATTCAAGTGAAGTGAAATTTTCCGCCAGTAAAACCTTAGGGGCTACTGCCGGTCCCAAGCCCGGATAAAGGAGGAGGGTTGGCGACCCCATTCCGTCGAAATCTAACTTGCCAGAAAAACGCTAACCAGAAAAACCAATTCAAACCATTTTAACTCTGCCCTGGGAGTTGCAAGAAGAATTATGACGTCTCGTGATGAAAGCCCAGTTCCCTCGGCAGTCACGAGGCTTATGCCTCTTCTGACAACCAGAGCAACCATTTTTTTAGGTACATGGAACGTTCGTACATTGTGGGAGACTGGAAAACTATTTCGAGTTGCGGCAGAAATGAAAAGATACAACCTCGAGGTGCTCGGCATCAGTGAAACGCATTGGACACAGGTAGGACAACTGAGACTTGCTTCAGGGGAACTGCTGTTATACTCTGGTCATGAAGAGGAAAACGCTCCACATACTCAAGGAGTTGCACTGATGCTGTACAAACATGCACAAAAGGCACTAATAGGATGGGAATCTCATGGACCCAGGATCATTAAAGCATCCTTCAAAACAAAGAAAGCGGACATTACAATGAACGTCATCCAATGTTATGCACCTACCAATGACTACAATGACGACGTTAAAGATCAATTCTACGAAAGGCTGCAGTCAATCGTCGAGAAATGTTCCCCAAAGGATTTGACGATTCTTATGGGAGACCTGAATGCCAAGGTTGGAATGGACAACACTGGATATGAAGACATCATGAGACGACATGGACTGGGAGAAAGAAACGAAAACGGTGAGAGATTTGCAAACCTATGTGCCTTCAACAAACTGGTCATCGGTGGCACAATATTCCCGCCACATGGATTTCACCGGACCACACTACTCAAAACCAGATTGATCATATCTGTATCAACAAAACGTTCAGAAGAACTATGGAGGATGTGAGAACCAGGAGAGGAGCTGATATAGCCTCAGACCACCATTTGCTGATCGCCGAAATGAAACTCAAACTAAAGAAGCACTGGACAGTCGAACAGACAACATCACACAAGTTTAATACGGCTTTTCTTCGGGATACTGTAAAGCTCAACGAATTCAGGATAGCCCTCACCAATAGGTTCCAGGCCTTTCAGGATCTACTCAATGGAGAGGACGCAACATTGGAGAACAATTGGAACGGGATTAAGGATGCAATCACTTCAAAATGTCAGGAGGTCCTTGGTCGCAAGAAACACCATCACAAGGAATGGATCTCTGTTGGTACTCTTGAAAAAATTGAAGAAAGGAGGAACAAGAAGGCAGCAGTGAATGTCAGCCGAACAAGGTTAAGGCGCAAGCCGAGTATACAGAAGCAAACAGGGAAGTGAAGAAGAGCATCAGAGCTGACAAACGAAAATATGTGGAAGATCTAGCAATGACGGAGGAAAAGGCTGCAAGAGAAGGAAACATGAGACAATTGTACGAAACAACAAAGAAGCTGGCAGGAAACTATCGTAAACTAGAACGACCAGTGAAAAGCAAAGAAGGGAAAATAATCAGCAACACTGAAGAACAGCGAAATAGGTGGGTAGAGCACTTTAAGGAACTATTGAATCGACCAGCTCCACTGAACACACCCAACATCGAAGCAGCATCCAAGGACCTCCCAGTTAACATTGGCGCACCTACGATTGGGGAGATCAGTATGGCCATCAGACAAATCAAGAACGGCAAAGCAGCAGGACCAGACAACATTCCAGCAGAGGCAATGAAAGCAGATGTAGAAGCAGCTGCGAAAATATTTCACATTCTCTTCAAGAAGATTTGGGATGAGGAACAAGTACCATCAGATTGGAAAGAAGGATACCTCATCAAAATACCAAAGAAAGGCGATCTCAACAAGTGTGAGAACTACAGAGGCATCAATCTTCTTTCAATACCAGGCAAAGTCTTCAACAGAGTATTGTTAAACAGAATGAAGGACTTCGTAGACGCACAACTTCGAGATCAACAGGCCGGATTTCGTAAGGATCGATCGTGTACTGACCAAATTGCTACATTACGGATCATTGTGGAACAATCAATTGAATGGAACTCACCACTCTACATCAACTTCATCGACTACAAGAAAGCATTCGACAGCGTGGATAGGAAAACACTGTGGAGGCTTCTTCGACACTACGGTGTACCTGAGAAAATAGTCAACATCATACGGAATTCTTATGATGGATTCAACTGCAAAATCGTGCACGGAGGTCAGCTAACAGACTCTTTCGAGGTGAAGACCGGTGTGAGGCAAGGTTGCTTACTCTCACCCTTTCTCTTTCTCCTGGTCATCGACTGGATTATGAAGACGTCAACATCTGGAGGGAAGCACGGTATCAACTGGACAGTTAGGACGCAGCTGGACGATCTGGACTTCGCAGATGACCTGGCTCTTCTACCTCACACGCAACAACAAATGCAAGAGAAGACGACCAGTGTAGCAGCAGCCTCTGCAGCAGTAGGTCTCAACATACATTAACGAAAAAGCAAAGTTCTCCGATGCAACACAACATGCATCAACCAAATCACTGTTGATGGAGATGCTTTCGAGGACGTTAACAACTTTACATATCTGAACAGCATCATCGACGAGAAAGGTGGATCCGATGCAGATGTGGGGGCACGGATTGGTAAAGCAAGGGCTGCATTTCCACAGTTGAAAAATACCTGGAACTCCAAACAACTTTCAGCCAAAACCAAAATCAGGATTTTCAATACAAATGTCAACACAGTTCTACTGTATGGAGCGGAAACTTGGAGAACTACGAAAGGCATCATCCAGAAGATACAAGTATTTATGAACAGATGTCTATGCAAAATACTTCGGATTCGTTGGCCAGACACCATCAGCAACAACGAACTGTGGGAGAAAACAAACCAGATTCTAATTGAAGAGGAAATCAGGAGGAAGCGGTGGAAGTGGATAGGACACACACTACGAAAAGCACCTAACTGCGTCACGAGACAAGCCCTCACATGGAACCCCCAAAGCAAAAGGAAAAGAGGAAGGCCAAGGAACACACTACGCCGAGAAATAGAGAAAGATATGAGAGGAATGAACAAAAATTGGACAGAACTGGAAAGGGAAGCCCAGAACAGAGTTGGTTGGAGAAAACTGGTGGGCGGCCTATGATGCTCCATTCGGGGTAACAGGCGTAAGTAAGAAGTGAAATTTCATATAGGTAACTAGGTAACTAGCGTTTTTTCAGCGAGTTTGATTTCTACGTGATAGGATCGTCAACCCCAATCCCAACCTCCCTCTTTTCTCCGGGCCTGAGATCAGTAGTAGCCTTAGAGAAGCTTCAATCGGAGTTGAGTCTAACTAGTTCAATAATAATATTTTCAACTCTTTTCGGAGTATTGATTATTTCAAATGATTTATAAATATTTTCTAATGAAAAAGTAGTCAATAAAATAAAAACACACCTTGTTCAATCAATATGAACATTTCATTCTAGATTTATTGACATTTGAATATAGTTCGATGTGAGGCCAAACAAATAAATAAATTTCTATTTTCAACAACCTTCTACAATGCGAAAATGAAAAAGCGAACAAAAGTTGTTAGTTTCTTTTCTCTGATTTTTTTTTGCCAAATATAAATCATTCTTTTGTACATTGTAACAATAGAATAGGTAATAAATGTATAAATTCATTCAAATATAGTTGACAGAATACAAAAGTAGAAAAAATTCACACAAAAAAGAAAATCCCTAAGGATAATCGTCAAATGGGAAGAAAAAAAAGCGAGAAGCAAAAATAACACTTTGAATCAGATTGAATATGTTTGTGGTGAACTCATTTTAATGATCAAAATATTTTCAAATGTTTCCAATTAAATTTGTGTGAATGAGATCGATGTAATTATAGTTATTAGTTTATATTGAATAGATTTGAGTATTTATTTCAATGTAACTTAGCTCTTTTTTTTTCGATAATAAGAATAATAATAATGGTCAACAAAATGAATGCACAGTTGAGGAGGTTATAAATGATTTGATGCGCTAGCATTCTCAGTCAACATCAATGGCAGATCGATATAAGTCCTTCGAGTTTCTATGAAGTTGAAAGAGCGATTGGAAATCTAAAACGAGGGAGAGCAGCGAGTCCGGATAGATTGACTTCTGAGATGTTTAAGGATGGTGGTCCAGTTTTAGCTGTGAGACAAACCGAGATCTTAGGTAGAATCTGGGAACTAGGCGTAATACCATCCGACTGGTCTCAATCACTGATTTTCCTAGTCTATTAGAAAAGACGAAAGTCCTCTTACGACGATCACAGAGGAACTAGTCTAACTAATATAGTTTCTAAAATATTGGCCTTAATAATATTCTGATGCCTAAATACAACTCGTGAAGAGCAAACTCCAGAAAACCTGGCTGGTTTACGACTTGTATGCGGACGTACAGACCACATATTCAAGTTTCGGTAGGTCCCAGAATATTGACACACGTTCAGACGTCCTACATTATCACCGTCTCTCGACCTTAAGGCGGCATTCGCCTTTGTCGATCGTGAGGTTCTGTAGCACAGTCTATCACTGAAAGGTGTACTAGCGAAGTACATTACCTTGGTTGGAAGAAAGCTAGGGGTGGCCAAACCAAAAGATGGCATAAATCCATGAAGTCACTAATAACTGGACTGATTCATGTTGGTAACTGTAGTCTACCTGGTTGGGGCCAGCGAGATGATAGTAACCGATGGTTAGAGACCTTGAATGATATGGCTCAAAATCGTTTGCAATGGCGCAGGTGCATCCATTCTTTTTGTTCCCTCAAATTCTAATCTCCTGAATTCCTCATCATCTTTATCTTTTCCTTTTTAAGTTTATTTCACTAGATTCTACTTCTTGAATAATATCTTCGAACCCTAGTCTTCTTCGTTACCATTAATACCGCTACTATCTCTACCACTATGGGATTTGAATTGACAATTGCATCTATGTGCTAATGTGATATGCTAACCTGAACTTATGTACGTAGGTTCGTTCGAAGTCCTACGTTGTAATTAACTGACTGATATCTAAATGATGGATTACCCATTTTTAAAAATGAATTATAAATAAACTTCGTTAAATGTAGATAGAAAACAAAGAACCTTGAAATCCTTTTTATAGCTCTAATTGACTTTACGACAGTTACACTGATCATCATCGTCATCGTCAAATTATCAAGTTACTGAATGTGGGCTAATGTATAATTTTTACAACGTTATAATCTTTCCAAGTGAATAAAAGCAAAACTAATTATTTCTCTTCTGTGTGAAAGCTTAAAAATAATTTTACATAAAAATACACTCGTTTTTTACATTCCTCTTATTTATTCGTAAACTATTGAAATTTTTGTTTAGCAACACTGTAAAATGATGATAATTAACATAGTTAGAACAACATATTATAAGCGAACAACGTTGTTTTCAATTAGATTGTTATCAGGTATATTGCTCTAATATCCAATAATATTGATATGAAAATGTTAGACCAATCAAAGCAATTCATGAGTCAATAATCACAATGAAATAGATTACGTAACTACACATGATTAGTGCAAGTACAAGTCAGTGGTAGGAAGAATAAGGAAATACAGAGTTTAGGCTTTCGAGCGCAAGACTTTGGTTCGAATCCTGTGAGTATCAGGAGTCATGGATGCGCAATGCTGATGAGTCCTATACCTGGATGAAACAGATGTCCGGTGCTTCCAGTTTCCTAATAGTGGTCTAACATTGATTGATTGACGATTTCTATGGGTAAAAATAAGGATCTCCATAACTCTCATTGAAAAATACAATAAAAGAAAGTGTCTGGTCAGTTAAAATTAAAGCTTGATGGACAATCTAATTGAAAATAATATTGATCGCTTATATCTGAATTGTTCTCATTTTCACATAGGCACTGTTTAATAGATACCTTTTTTTGATCTTAAAAACAGTGTATTGAGGCAAAATGACTTTGTTCGCAAAAGTGTAATTAATCCTTAGGCAGATTAGATTATAAATTTATTTTAATTTGCTCATACTTGTTTATTTTTTTTTAATAAACCTTAAGGAAACCAATATAATCTTAGGAATGAATGAAAAGACAACAAGATATTATTTAGTCATCAATGATATCGTTTAATACTTGAAACGATGAGGTTTTTTTATTCAATCTGTTTACAAATAGGCTCAACGGAAAATTACCTTGAAGGCTGAAGTTGTAAGGATTGGGAATAAGCAGATTTAAACTGGTTTGATTTACAACATGATTTCAGTGGTTAAAGTAAAAGTGACTAGAAAAGATATGAAACAATAAAATTCAGTGAGAACTGGTTACAATCTATGTAGTTCGTTCTTTAGGCTGATGGACGGGAACTACACACTGAAACTTTTATTTTAAGCGGATGAAGTTCAGTTTTCGGCATATGAAAGCTAGTCGAAGCTTAGTCAAATAAAATGTCCCGTTAATTGCTTCAGATAAGTAGTTTTTGAGTCAGTCAGTCAGTTAAAACATAGAACGTCGTATGTACGTACATCAGTTCAGGTTGCCACATCACATTAGCACATAGACGCAATTGTCAGTTCAAATCCAATAGTGGAAGCGATAGTAGAAGGATTAGCAGTAATCGGAGAGATTCGGGTTCGAAGATATGAGTACAATTGATATGATAACACTTAAATTCCAAAAAACGTATATCTTGTGAAACAGGTAACCAAAAGTCGCCTAATTAGATAAAAAACCATCTTGTAGTCAATAAGGAAACATGAAAAAATTCTATGAAAACATAAATCTCATTCGTCAAAACACTAACATTACTATATACTGGCTTCAAGTCAATGAATGTTTATTGGAATTCATTTTCACTACTGAACATGACTTACTCATCTAACTGATGATCATAGCCCCTGGACTCTGTAATTTTGAAAATCATCTTCTTTTTGCTATTAGAGTTGTTAGGGATCTTAGATCTCCAGAACTAGCTTGATAAATGCCTTATCTTCGATTTCACGTTTAACAGCATCGGCTGATCAGTTGACCTTGAGATTTCATTTCCTACCAGGAAAATCCTTGGCTGCGATTGACTGCTGTGTATTTTAGTGTGCTATTTTCGTAACTGACCCAAGGATGTTTCTATGATGTATAAATAAACGAGAGTTGGATGCTTGATTTTACTGTGATTGCTGGGTGTTTGTAGAATATACTTTCTACGCTTACAAAGCCTTCTATATTCAGCTTGGGATTCAGGGTAGCCTATCTGGACGCTGGTTCATTGTCTCATTCGCGTTTGTCGACTAAATTGAACTCGTAATCGCTTCAAGCGTACCTAGTAGTGACGAACCTCACAAAAATGTGTTCAAAACAAAATTTTCTTTGATTTACAAAATGTACTCTGTTATTATTCACATTTGAATTGTGTTTTATTTTTTATTATTATTGTTTTTTCAATATAATTTTGATCTCAAGGTATTGGGCATCATTACGCAATTTGGTACTTTCATTATTGAATTCTATGCGAAGTATTATTTCATTATTATTCTTACTGTTTCTGTTCATTTTAATATTTGCATTACTTGGAATGCAATTATTTGGTGGAGAGTAAGTTTAGTTTTTTTTTTTGATCTTAAAAAATATTGAATCAACAAATAATTTTGTATAGTATTTTATTTTTTATATTTGAGAAGTTTAAAAGTCATTGCGCTCATAGAAAAAAATTTAGTACTGAAGACTGTTATGATTCGAATGAAAGTCATTTAATTATCACATGGATCAGTCAGTCAGTTGCAACGTAGTACTTCGTACGTGTGTACATAAGTTCATGTTGCCATACCACATTGGCCCAGAGACACAAATGTCAAATCGAATCCCATAGTGATAAAGATAGTAGAGGTATTATTGGTAATGAAGAGGACTAGGGTTTGAAGATATTATTCATGAAGTATGATTCAGTTAGAAAGACAAAGGTAGAGGTGCTGACGATTCCAGAAGATTAGGATTTGAGAGAGCTCAACGAATGGATTCACGTGCGCCATTGCAAACGATTCTGAGCCATGTTGTTCAAGGTCTCTAACCATTGGTGACTATCGTCTCGCGGACCACAACCATGTAGACTACATCTACCAACATGACTCGATCCACTTGTCAGTGACTTCATGGATTTCTGCCATATTTTGGTCTGGCCGCCCCTAGCTTTCATCCAATCTACTCCTACACTGCAAAATATAGCTCGTCGAGGCAGTCGGTGGTTGGTTGCGCATAAGTAACACATGTCCCAACCACCTCAACTGATGAAGTTTAAATACTTCATCTATTGATCTGCCATCCTTACCTAGCACCCGTTTTATAATGACAGCATTGCTTACTCGGTCGTCCCATGATACACGAGCAATGCTTCGAAGACACCTATGATCGAAAACCAGTAACCTACGAATATTTTAGAAACTATATTATTTAGACTGATTCCTCTGTGACTGTCTCAAGAAGCCGACCGAGCCTTCTGTATCCGAGCTGAGATTTCGTCAGTCACCAGGCCATGAGCGCTGATGAGACTCCCCAGATAAGCGAAGTGATCAATACGCTCGACTATTCCACTCCTTATCACTCGTTCAGATGCCGATGCAACCCAGTCCTGAAGCAATATTTTGCATTTCGAGGGGGAAAACCTCATCCCGAACATGCTTGCATTGTTGCTTAAGGTAGTCAGAAGACTCTACATTTTGTCAGCGTCTTCACCGAATAGAACTATGTCATCGGCATATTTTAGATTAGTAAGCGACTTTCTTGGTAGAAGGTCAACCCCTGAAAAATCTGACGAGCTTAATGTTAACTCTAAATGCTCCAACATGTATTTTAGAACGGGGTTTAAGGAGACCAGGAACGACGTTTCGCAAACTCGCATCGTTTGCATTAGCTGTGCACTGTGATAAATGAATGTGAGAAGAGTTAGTCGTGGAGATAAGAGAGGTATTAGGGGGGTGTAGGAAGGATTTGATTTTGACCAATTTCGTCTCTCGTGCTGTTACGGGTATGAGGGCGGTATCACATAGATACTTGAAGGATTGACTGAGTGACGTCTCAAAGTACTGTATTTCATATTAAAGGTAGAATTGGATTCATGGTCAATAAAATTAATCCTTTTTATAAACTGCTTTTATTCGATAATTCAAAAAATCTGAAGTGACGTATTTCAACGAATAGAATTTATTCATGTTTAAAGTAGAGACATATATCACAAATGACATTCGAAATGTTGATTATTGGATTTATAGAATGTGATGCTCGTTTCAAAACCTAAAGATCTTGAACTCCATATTATGGGAGTTTTTTATATGCACAAAGCTATGCAGTTCAAAAACTAATAATATCTCTTTTGTTGGGGACGTTAGATCCCCAGAACTCACCTGATAAAGGTCCTAATTTTGGATTTTATGTTTTAGCGCATTGGCTGACCAGGTGACCTTGTGATTACCTTTCCCACCTGGGAAATCCTTGATTGTTATTGGTTGATGTATTATTTTAGTACGCTATTTTTGTGGCTCTCTCAAGGGCGTTTCTATGATTTGTGTGCTTGTGAACCTCATATTTTCTGGGTGCTTGTAGAATACACTTTCTACATCATATCAAGACTTTTTGATATCGTTAGCAGGGCCAGGGACAATCGGATTAGAGTAGCCTATCGTGTCACTGGATTATTGTCTCACTCTCGTTACCGGCTAAGGTGAACTCAAGCATCGCAATTGACGAACTTAACACTTTTGAATACTTTCATATTTGCTATGATTATTTGAGCTAATATCAATGAGTGAGTGACGAAGCATTTGTTATCACTACTTTTTACCTTGAGTCCATTGTCTTTTTAATCAACTATCATTGTGTGTTCACATTCATGTGTTGAACATAATGTAGTTTATTCTATTTGAAACTTTAATTATAAACAAAATTTATTTCTTCCATTCTTCTAGTTTTAATTTCGATGAAGGAAGACCAACACAAAATTTCGATACATTTGTTAAAGCTTTGTTAACTGTGTTTCAAGTAAGTTGCATTTTTTTCTTAAGAAAAATAAATCTGTTTATATAGAAAATATTGACTAAAATTTGTATCATGAATGCTGTACGGTAATTTCATAGTGAAGGAGAACACAGGTGGGGCAACCGAATTGTATTTAACGAAAATTACAGAGTTACTCAGTAAAATAGGAAAACCACATCGTAAATCGTTAATTTGCAAAATATCAGTCCATCATATCGAACTGGACTGTTCCTGTTGCAAAACATCAATCCATTGTCACTATTCATGCGTTTCATACAAAATCCATTGTTTTCTAACTCTTCTTACTTTCTTGATCTTCCCCCATCTCCTGCTGCCAGACATTACGTTGACACTCACGTCATATACTACTTATAAGTAGCTCGCACCACAATTTTACATTTGAATTATTCAAAAAAAAAATCAATGGAATATACTAAAGTAAATTTTTTCGCGCTGAATATCAGAATTGTTCAAATTTCAATCTTGAAAATTTTCATCTATAAAAGGAATTAGTTGTTAATGATGAATTAGAATACATGAATGATATGTTAGTGTAAATAAAGATTACAGGAATTAGCTGCGTTGAATGATTGTGTCCTTTTCTATTATTTTTTCAAATATTCAATATCCAATGGTCAGATCAACTCTGTCTTCTTATTATTCTATTAAAACAACGATTATGATTGTTTATTGTAAAGTTGTTTATTATTATTATTATTGAAATCAAAAGTCACTCATCTTTAGACCACCTTCAGATACCTGGAAACACTAGACAGCTGTTTCTAATGGTAGTCTAACACTGGTTGATTCATGATTTTAATAATGAATATTTGAAATAATCAATCAATCATTGTTAGACTACTATTGGAAACCTGGAAGCACTGAAAGACGGCCTTTTCGTCCTGGTATGGGACTCATCAGCAGTGCGCATCCACGACTATTGCTCCTCGCAGGATTCGAACCCGGGCCCTTCGGTATTGTGCAAGAAAGCCTAACGAAACGGCCGTCCAGTGCTTCCAGGTTTCTAAAGGTGGTCTAACAATGATTGATTGATGATTTCAAATGTGTAAAAAAACACATAACCTCCATTATTCTACCC
>OX103972.1:12237034-12258632 GCA_944470395.2 Schistosoma turkestanicum
GCGTACTCTCAATGGTAGAGTTTTGGAGGTTTTGTGTTTTTTCTACACATTTGAAATCATCAATCAATCAGTCATTGTTAGACCGCCAATAGAAACCTGAAAGCAGTAGACGACCGTTTTGTCCTGGTATGAGACTACTCATAAGCAGTGCGCATCCACGACTCCTGCAACTCGCAGGATTTGAACCCGGGGCCCGGTATTGTGAGCGAACGCCTAACCATCGGACCACTGGGCCGGCATCCAGTGGTGTTAATGTCTAACTCTGATTGATCTACGGATTTTGCGTGATCTCACCCATTTGTCTTTGGTAGTTACTGCCTACACCCGACAGGGTTGAACTTTATTGGTCATGTCTTCTCAACTAGAACTCCGAGAGTTTCCTCACGAAGCTAGTCACTAGTGAGCACTGTTACGATATTTTCAGGCAGAGATTTGGAGGTTTTTTTCACATACTTGAAATCACCAATCAATCACTGTTAGACCACCATTAGAGAACTGGCAGCACTGGACGACAGTTTCGTTAGGCGTTCGCGCACAATCCTGAGGGGCCCGGGTTCAAATCCCGTGAGGTGCAGGAGTCGCGGATGAACACTGCTGATGAGTCCCATACCATGATTGATTGATGATTTCAAATATTCACTATTAAAATCATGAATCAACCAGTGTTAGACTACCATTAGAAACAGCTGTCCAGTGCTTCCAGATTTCTAAAAGTGGTCTAACGATGATTGACTTATGATTTCAATAATAGTAATAAACAACTTTACAATAAACAATAATAATCCCTGTCTTCATAGAATAATAAGAAGACGGAGTTGATCTGACCATTGGATATTGAATAGTTTAAAAAAAAATAGAAAAGGACACAATCATTAAACGCAACTAGCTCCTATGATCTTTGCACTGACATATCATTCGTTAACAACTAATTCTTTTTATACATGAAAATTTTCAACATTGAAATTTGAACAACTCTGATATTCAGCGCGAAAAAATTTACTTTAGTATATTCCATTGATTTTTTTTGAATAATTCAAATGTAAAATTGTGGTGCGAGCTATTTATAAGTAGTATATGACCTGAGTGTCAACGTAATGTCTGGCAGCAGAAGATGGGGGAAGATCAACAAAAGGAAGAGTGGGAACACAATGGAATTTGTATGAAACGCATGAATAGTGACAATGGATTGATGTTTTGCAACAGGAACAGTCCAGTTTGATATTATGGACTGATATTTTGCAAATGAACGATTTACGATATGTTTTCCCGATTTCACTGAGTAACTCTGTAATTTTCGTTAACTACAATTCGGTTGACCCACCTTTGTTCTCGTTCACTACAAAATTACCGTACAGCATTTATGATACAAATTTTAGTCAGTATTTTCTATATAAAGATCTATTTTTCTGAAAAAACCTTCAACTTACCTGAAACACAGTTAACAAAGCTTTAACAAATGTATCGAAATTTTGTGTTGGTCTTCCTTCATCGAAATTAAAACTAGAAGAATAGAAGAAATAAATTTTGTTTTTAAATCAAAGTTTCACATAGAATAAACCAAATTACGTCCAATCCAACGCATGAATGTGAACACATAATGATAGTTGATTAAAAAGACGATGGACTCAAGGTAAAAAGTAGTGGTAACAAATGCTTCGTCACTCACTCATTGATATTAGCTCAAATAACCATGGCGAATATGAAAGTATTCAAAAGTGTTAAGTTCGTCAATTGATATGCTTGAAACTATTACGAGTTCACCTTAGTCGATAAACGAGAACGAGACAATGACTCAGTGACACGATAGGCTACTCTAATCCGTTGCCCCGTCTAACTAAAGCAGAAGTCTTGATATGGCGTAGAAAGTGTATTCTACAAGCACACAGAAAATATAATGATCTCAAGAAAACTAATCGAGTTTATTTATACATCATAGAAAAGTGCTTGGGAGAGCCACAAAAATAGCATGCTAAAATAAGACATCAACCAATGACAGTGAAGGATTTTCCGAGGTGGGATATGTAATCTCAAGCTCAACTGATCAGAACATGCACGGAAGCATAAAATTCAAAATTAGGACCTTTATCAAGTGAGTTCTGGGGATATAACGTCCCCAACGAAGAGAGATTGTAGTGCCTCCACATATATTTGAATTCGCTTACATTTAAGTTGGTCAAGCCCTTTCGATTAATTTATTTAACCAAGCCATTTGTATAACAATAACTTGTATGTACCATTGGTATTTTTTATTATCTGGTTTGTATGAGCTGGTATGACTGAGCATTGCTCAACGCCTACGCGCATATTCATCCTATTCGCTTTAATATTGATCTCTTAAATATCACGATGACTCAGACATTTGCCTATGTATATATACGAACATTTTATTCTTATTAATTCACTCGCACATTCGCTCGCTAGTGTGCCTGCCCGGTCTGGTTGTGGTCTGCTATCCCTATTTGCGGTGTGCCAAAATAAACTTATTCAACACCTCGCATTCGCCTTCTGATTTACAAACCGTCAGGAGCTATTTAGTAACGATTATCTGGACTAGCAAATTACGTAGATTAAGAACACGTTAAAATTGTCCACCAAAAGATATTATTAGGTTTGAGCTGTATAGCTTTGTGCATATAAAGAACCCCCATAGTATGGAGTTCAAGATCTTTAGGTTTTGAAACGAACATCGCATCCTTTAATCCAACAATCGACATTTCGAATGTCATTTATGACATCTGTCTCTACTTTAAACATGAATAAATTCTATTCGTTGAAATACGTCACTTCATATTTTTGAATTATCGAATAAAAGCAATTTATAAAAATTAATCAATATTATGGACTATGAATCTCATTCTATGTCCGATGTCAAATACAGTTCTTTGAGATGTTATTCAATCAATCTGTCAACTGTCTATGTGATAATTATATTACTTTCCTTTGAGTCATGACAATCTTAAGCGGTAAATTTTTTTTCTGTAAGCGCAATGACTTTTAAACTTCTCAAATACAAAAAAATAAAATACTATGCGAAATTATTTATTGATTGAACATTTTTTAAAATCAAAAACAAAAAAACAAAAAAACTAAACTTACTCTCCACCAAATAATTGCATTCCAAGTAATGCAAATATTAAAATGAACAGAAATAGTAAGAATAATAATGAAATAATACTTCGCATAGAATTCAATAATGAAAGGACCAAATTGCGTAATGATGCCCAATACCTTGATAAAAAAATTATATTGAAAAAAAAAATAATAAAAAATAAAACACAATCCAAAAGTGAATAATAGAGCACATTTTGTAAATCAAAGAAAATTTTGTTATAAACACGTTTTTGTGGGGTTGGTCACTAGGTACACGCTTGAAGCTATTACGAGTTCACCTAAGTCGATAAACCCGAATGAGACAATGAACCAGCGTACAGGTAGGATACCTTGAATCTCAAGCTGAATATAGAAGGCTTTGTAAGCGTAGAAAGTATATTCTACAAACACCCAGCAATCACAGTAAAATCAAGCATACAACTCTCGTTTATTTATACATCATAGAAACATCCTTGGGTCAGTTACGAAAATAGCACACTAAAATACACAGCAGTCAATCGCAGCCAAGGATTTTCCTGGTAGGAAATGAAATCTCTAGGTCAACTGATCAGCCGATGCTGTTAAACGTGAAATCGAAGATAAGGCATTTATGAAGCGAGTTCTGAGGATCTAAGATCCCTAACAATTCTAACAGCAAAAAGAAGATTATTTTCAAAATTAAAGAGTCCAGGGGCTATGATCATCAGTTAAATGAGTTAGACATGTTCAGTAGTGAACATGAATTCCAATAAACATTCATTAACTTGAAGCCAGTATATAGTAATGTTAGTGTTTTGACGATTACGATTTTAAGTTTTCATAGATTTTTTCATGTTTCTTAATTGACTACAAGATGGCTTTTTATCTAACTAGGCGACTTTTGGCTACTTGTTTCACAAGATATACGTTTTCTGGGGATTTAAGTGTTATCAAATCAAATGTACTCATATTTTCGAACCCTAAACTTCTCCATTACTGCTAATCCTTCTACTATCGCTACCGCCATTGGCTTTGAACTGACAATGGCGTGCTAATGAGGTATGGCAACCTGAACTGATGTACGTACATACGAAGTTCTATGTTGAAACTGACTGACTGACTGATTCAAAAAACTACTTTTCTGAAGCAATGAACAGGACATTTTATATGCCTAAGCTTCGACTAGCTTACATGTTCCAAAAATTGGACTTCATCTGCTTAAAAGAAAAGTTTCTTGTCTAGTTCCTGTTATATTCATCAGCCTTAAGAACGAACTACATAGATTGTAGCCAGTTCTCATTGAATTTCATTGTTTTATATCTTTCCTAGTCACTTTTACTTTAACCACTGAAATTATGTTATAAATCAAACCATTTTAAATCTGCTTATTCCCAACCCTTACAACTTCAGCCTTCAAGGTAATTTTCCGTTGAGCCTATTTGTAAACAGTTTGAATAAAAAACCCTCGTCACTTCAAGTATTAAACGATATCATTGAAGACTAAGTAATATCTTGTTGTCTTTACATTCATTCCAAAGATTACATTGGTTTCGCTAAGGTTTATTAAAAAAAATCAACAAGTATGAGCAAATTAAGATAAATTTATAATCTAATATGCCTAAGGATTAATTACACTTTTGCAAACAAAGTCATTTTGCCTCAATACACTGTTTTTAAGATGAAAAAAAGGTATCTATTAAACAGTGCCTATGTGAAAATTACAACAATTCAGATATACACGATCAATATTATTTTCAATTAGATCGTCATCAAGCTTTAATTTTAATTTTCCAGCCACTTTCGAACTATTGAATATAACGTTTGTTATTGTACTTTTTCAATGAGAGTTATGGAGATCCTTATTTTTACACATATAAATTGTCAATCAATCAATGTTAGACCGCTATTAAAAACCTGGAAGCACCGGACAGCTGTTTCATCCAGGTATAGGACTCATCAGAATTGCGCATCCATGACTCCTGATACTCACAGGATTCGAACCAAGGTCTTGCGCTCGAAAGCCTAAACTCTGTTTTTTTCTTATTCTTCCTACCACTGACTTGTACTTGCACTAATCATGTGTAGTTACGTAATCTATTTCATTGTGATTATTGACTCATGAATTGCTTTGATTGGTTTAACATTTTCATATCAATATTCATGGATATTAGAGCAATATACCTGATAACAATCTAATTGAAAACAACATTGTTCGCTTATAATATGTTGTTCTAACTATGTTAATTATCATCATTTTACAGTGTTGCTAAACAAAAATTTCAATAGTTTACAATTAAATAAGAGGCATATAAAAAACGAGTGTATTTTTATGTAAAATTATTTTTAAGCTTTCACAGAAGAGAAATAATTAGTTTTGCTTTTATTCACTTGGAAAGATTATAACGTTGTAAAAATTGTACATTAGCCCATATTCAATAACTTGCTATTTTGACGATGATCATGATGATCAGTGTAATTGTCGTAAAGTCAATTAGAGCTATAAAACTGATTTCAATTTTCTTTATTTTCTATCTACATTTAACGAAGTGTATTTCGAATTCATTTTTAAAAATGGTTATTCCATCATTTAGATATCAGTCAGTTAATTATAACGTAGGACTTCGAACGAACGTACGTACATAAGTTCAGGTTAGCATACCACATTAGCACATAGATGCAATTGTCAATTCAAATCCCATAGTGGTAGAGATAGTAAAAGTATTAGCAATGCTTCTTAGACACCTATGATCGAAGACAAGCAACCTACGAATATTTTAGACACTATATTAGTTAGACTGATTCCTCTGTGATTGTCACAAGAGGACTGTTGTCCTTACTTATAGATTGGGACAATTAGTGATTAAGACCAATCAAATGAGATTATTCTGTGTTCGCAAATTCTACCTAAGATCTCGGTTTGTCTCACAGCTAAAACTGGACCACCATCCTTAAACATCTCAGGAGTCAATCTATCAGGACCCGCTGCTCTACCTCGTTTTCGATTTCTTATCGCCCTTTCAACTTCATAAAGACTCGAAGGACTTATATCGATTTGCCATTCATGTTGACTGAGAACGCTAGCGCTTTAAATCATTTATAACCTCCTCAACTGTGTGTTCATTTTGTTGACCATTATTATTATTATTATTATTATTAATATTAATATTAATATTATTATTATTATTATTATTATTATTATTATTATTATTATTATTATTATTATTATTATTAGGTAAACAATCGTTACTTTTTCATCAAAAAAATAAATAGAGCTAAGTTACACTGAAATAAATACTCAGATCTATTCAATATAAACTAATAACTATAATTACATCGATTTCATTCACACAAATTTAATTGGAAACTTTTGAAAATATTTTGATCATTAAAATGAGTTCACCACAAACATATTCAATCTGATTCAAAGTGTTATTTTTGCTTCTCGCTTTTTTTTCTTCCCATTCGACGATCATCCTTAGGGATTTTTTTTGTGAATTTTTTCTACTTTTGTATTCTGTCAACTATATATAAATATATTTGAATGAATTTATATATTTATTACCTATTCTATTGTTACAATGTACAAAAGAATGATTTATATTTGGCAAAAAAAATAAAAGAAAAACTAACAACTTTTGTTTGCTTTTTCATTTGTGCATTGTAGAAGGTTGTTGAAAATAGAAATTTATTTATTTGTTTGCCCTCACATCGAACAATGTTCAAATGTCAATAAATCTAGAATGAAATGTCCATATTGATTGAACAAGGTGTGTTTTTATTTTATTGACTACTTTTTCATTAGAAAATATTTATAAATCATTTGAAATAATCAATACTCCGAAAAGAGTTGAAAATATTATTATTGGACTGGTTAGACTCAACTCCGATTGAAGCTTCTCTAAGGCTACTGCTGATCTCATGCACGGATAAATGAGGAGGGTTGGGATTGGAGTTGACGATCCTATCCCGTAAAAAATTAACTCACTGAAAATACACTAACCAGAAAAACATAATCCGAACCATTTAAATTCTGTCCTGGGAGTTAGAAGGTCTTCAGTCAGAAGAGTTATGAATTCTCATGATGAAGGCCGAGTTCTTTCGGAAGTCATGAGGCTTATATCCAAGGAACATATTACACCAAGAAATGGAGACAGACATGAGAAGAATGAACAAACATTGGACATAGCTGGAAAGGGATGCCCAGTAGAGAGTAGATTGGAGAATACTGGTCGGTGGCCATTAGGGCTAACTGGAATAAATAAGTTGGACTCAGTTTATGCCTAAGAAACATCAATGTTATCAATCTTGCATCATTCTGAAGATATCAATTTACATTAGTTACTTATACAAGATTTCAGTTCAGTTAAATAAGTACTTGTAAAATTGTTTTCTTTCATTTAGTTTAAAGTTGCGTTAATTTTACTTCTCTAATCATTCTGTATATCACAATTGGGATAAAATCAGTCTACAATATTAATTTTTATGCTCTTATAAAAATTCATTTCTAAGAGCATTGTTCATCTTATTCTTTATTTAACAGAATACCAGTTAGTAGATTATGAATTATCAACCTTACAAAAATATCTTCACATTTTTCATCTAATCTTAACCTACATCATTGACGATATCTGCTATTTATAAACTGTATATACTCTATTTTCAAGTAACTAATACAAATGTGTTCTACAACTTGTATTATTCTACTATAATTAATATATTTTGAATAAATGATTAGTAATAAATGCAACAGAATAATTAATGAATTCGCTTCAACTACTTACAATCAACAACAAAAAAAATGTCGATATTTATTTAGATCCAATTCAGCAAAATTCATTTCATACAAATAAAGAATAATCAAAGTGATAATAACTACAATCAGTAATCATAACCGTAGGACTAATAGAACAGCAATAAACATTAGAGAATCATAAAAAATCTTTAAGATTTTCATTATAGAATAATAAAATTGCTGTGTTTCAATGAGTTCATTATTCGATCACTGTTAGATCATCAGTAGTTACCGGGATGGCCTTTTTTCTAACTAGTATGGGACTCATTTGCACTGCTCATTAATGACCGCCACTAGCAGGAATCGAACGCACGGCTCTTGGTCTCATCCGTGAACGCTTAACGGTTAGACCATTGAGCTTAGGTTCAAAAGTGTTAATCATAGAAATGTGCGCACTGGTGACTAGCTTCATGTAAAACGTTTTGCAGTTCTAATGAGAAGGCGTGACCAGTAGGTATTTACTTATCAAAGAAATTAGGTGAGGTTGTAAATACCTTGGACTTTTCCTAGTTACACATTAACACCGATGGATTTCGGTTCAATGGTGCAGAGGTTAAACGTTCGCGTGAGACACCGAGGGTCCTTGGCCCTAGTCCCACGAGCCGTGGTCGTGGATGAGCTCTACTGATGAATCCCATAATAGGACGAAGTGGCCGTCAATTTCTTTCAGGTTTCTACTGATAGCCTAACAATGACTCATTCATGGTTTCAACAAAAAATCTTTAAGATGTCATGCATTCATATGAGATAACTAACATAGTAAATTGTAGAGGAGATGTTTTTTCACATTTGAAATCATCAATCAATCATTGTTAGATCACCATTAGAAACCTGGAAGCACTGGACGGCCGTTTCGTCCTGGTATGGGACTCATCAGCAGTGCGCATCCACGACTCCCTCCACTCGCAGGATTCGAACCCAGAACCTTCGGCCACCGGGCCGACGTCCAACGGTGTTTTTTCCCTGAAACTTATCTTAATATATATTTTCAAAGAATTCGTTTATTACCGCATTTATTCTAGTCTTTACTAATCTCTTAATTAATACCACACAACTTGTATAGAACAACGGCCTATGCTCCATCGGCGGTAACACGCGCAAGTAAGTAAGTAACTTGTATTAGAATAGATTGAACTAATGATTATCAGTATTATTATAATTTTTTTAGGTTGATTTGTAAACTGTTTAAAGTGAATGAATGCATTAATCAGTTAAATGTATCGATTATTCTGTTGAATATTTTTTTGTTATTCTCAATTATTGTTGTTATTGTTGATATTTGCTATTTGCTATTTAATAGTTTAAAATGTTATCAGCGGGAAAAATTTTTCTCTATCGAATTATTATTGTTATAATCAATAGCATTGTTGCCGTTGTAAATCTATTGATATTGAAATGAAATTTTGTTTTATCCAAACTGAGCGATAAATTTTTTTGCTACTGAACACATACAATTAGAACAAACATTGCAGCTGAATAAAATTTACAAATGAATTCAATTTTTTTTTCATTTTTTCAGAGATTCTTATCGCTTGATTACACAACCGAATAATAACTCAGTAAAGTTTTTAAACAAACATAAATTTAAAAAAACAAACAAACAAATAAATCTTCAAGCTTTTGAAGTTTACTTTAAGCTATTATTTGCTAATAGTGTTAGAAATCGGTATTTAATTTGGTTAATTTTATTCTTTGATCTATGTTAGAGATATTCATTAAATTTCTGCTAAGAGAATTATTTTCGGAAGTCTAATTCTATTGGTCAATTTCCTACTGATTAGTATTATGATCGTTCTAACTATTCATGTCACAGACTTCAATGTTGGTTCCTGTTCGACCTAACTGTATAAATATGGATTATCTGTAATGTTTTATGACCTGGATTCTCTCCTGGACCCGGACCTCGTATTTTCTGGATGTTTGTAGAATACAGGTTCTACTTCATATCAAGCCATCTTGTTTTACTCAATGGGGGCTTGGGACGCTCACATTAGAGTAGCATTTCGTGTTGCTAGATCCTCGAACCTGGCTCTCGTTTTCTGACTAAGGTAAACTTATACTAGTTCAAGCATACCAAAATGATGTGTTTACGTGCATGCGTAACAATCTAGAAGTATGAATGATGGTAATAATTTCACTAAATTCATTGTTAATTGTTTTCACCTTTTTAATGAATTCATTGTTAAATCATTTTTATCACTGTGTTTAATAATTTTATTGTTTTTTTTTAACCAACTAAACTTTACCCTGATCCGTTGGTCAGACGTAATCAAGGATAATCTACTGCGAAAGAGGAAAGATTAGATTTCAGCAAAGTAAGAAGTTAGGATAAAGAGCTGTGTAGGTGAACAGGACATACATATCAGAAAGCACTCAACTACGACACAGGATAAGTCTTTATTTGGAATACCTAAAGTCGAAGGATAAGAGGACAACTTAATTATACATTACACTGGGTATCGGAGACAGACATGAAAAGAACGAAAAGCAGTTGGGTGGAACTGGAAAAGAAAGTCCAGGATAGAATAGGTTGGAGAATGCTGGTCGGCAGCCTATATGCTCAACTGGGAATAATAGGCTTAAGAAGAATAAGAATATTTACTCATTTTACTTGCCATTAATCTTCAGGTTGCGAATAACTTCTAACCTTTTGGTTACCCCTTTAATTATCAAAGCTCTAGGTTGCTCGTTTTACACGTAATCGTGTGCAATGGCGCAGGTGTGTTCCCTTAAATTCCTCATCAACCCTGTATTTCTCCTTTTTAATTTTTTCGAACTGGATTATACTTCTTGAATAATAATTTCTTTGAACCCAAATGTTTTTCATTACCGCTAATACTTCTACTATCTCTACCACTATATGATTTGAACTGACAACTGTGTCTCTGTGCTAATGTGGTGTGGCAACCTAAACTTATGCACCTACGTACGAAGTTCTAAGTTGTAACTGACTGACTGATCATCTAAATTGATTTTCAACTTACTGTATTAAAAATTTTGAGTTGCATAATCAGTTTGTAAGAATCTAACAAATTGAAAAAATCCTAAATCGACTAAAGTTAGACAATAACACTGTTGGACGCCAGCATAGTGTTCTGGAGTTTAAGTGTAAGATTGAAGGTCCTAGGTTCGATTCCTGCGAAAAGGGGGTCATGAATGCGTACTGCTGATGATGATAGTAAGAAATAGCCGTCGAATGCTTCCATGTCTGTAATGGTGGTCTAACAATTCGATCGATTCACTATTTCAATGTAAAATGATTCCATGTTAATCTGTCTAAATCTTTGCTTTTACACTATTAAAGATGACAAGCAGAACTGTTTATATAAAAGAAATATAATACTTGTTTCGGAGTTGCTTACCTGGTTACTTTGAAAATTCGTAAAAGTCTCAGTGCACGTAAGACACTGATACCAAATGACGCATCCGGATGAAAGAATCCCCAAATTATTTCAAATAGACTTCCTATAATAACCTGGAAAAAAAAATAGGGTAATAATCATAAACATTATTTAGGAAAAAAAACAGAAACCTGAATAATAATTTTTGACAATCATTTAAACTGATACTATTAAGTTAAAACTAGCCTAAGATTTATACATAGTACGGCATCGAATGGAATATATGAGATTTATCGAACATATTCCTTGAAAACCTTTCTCTGAAGGTCAGTGAAATGTTCACAAGAAATGAAAACCAAACACTTAGTGAATTGTAGGCAAACAGTATACATGGTGATTGTGTTCTATCCATTCAATTAGCAAGAAACAAGATTTGATGAGCTTTGCAAAGGTCAGCATAATCACATACTTCAGAACTGACTTATGTATAAAAAAAGTTCAATAGATTAGTTTTTATTATTATCAAGTTTGTTTTAATTAAGTCTCATGGATAACACTATCAATAAGCAGTATCGATCATATTCTACGCGTCAACCTTTAATAAGTCTACCAATCTCTATAAAGTCAGTCTTACATTGGGTGAATTGTAGGAAATCGATAGAAGATTTCGGTTTTCAGTTAGGCATTAGTTTTTATTCAACATCCAAAACTTAACTGAAATAGTGAAAGGCCATCTACTGTCTATGAGTCACGAACCCGTTACAAAGTTGCGAGCTAATTTTAGGAAAAATGACTAACTTTTATTGAGATGTTTCCATAATTATCACTGCAACATTATCTCACTTAGGCAAAAATTAAGAACTGAAAAATACTGGACAGCTGCGTCGTTCTAGTATAGGATTTCTCGTCAAATGTATCTATAACTACACCAGGATTCAAACTCAGGATCCTCAGTTCTCTTAACACGTACATAAACTTTTAGACCATTGATCCGGCATTTAATAGTTGATATTCCTAACTTCAATCAACTAGCGATATTTAGTAACGGTCTTTCCATAACATTGGTGAATATGGAGGTTTGTAGAAATCATAGTGTTACATAGTGTAACCTTATTGAATTGAAAACTAATCAATGTTACATTCATTGTAATCTATAATTCTGAATCAATCTCATCGATTAAATTACATTACATTACAGCGACACTTCTACTCATTTTATATAATATTCAGAATACTGAATTTGACGCATACTTATCAAATTATCAACATTTCCTTTCTATCTCTCTGAGAGTATTTGATCATTGAAAGTGTAACCATTACAAGGTTCATGAAAATTTCATTGTGTATTGAATAAACTTTTAATCGATGTGTACATTTTTAAAATTTTCAATAAATTAAATAAAAAAGCTAATATTCTACAGCTTAACTATTCACATCAAAATAAATAAATTAGATCTTTCAATTTCAAGAGACCAAAACAAAACAAACATTTCTCTCTTTCTATGTACACAAATTTTTTTCCACATCTTATTACTAGAGTTTGGTTGTTTGTTTGTAAAATAAAATTGTCCTTTTATACAAATCTATCTTTAGGGAAAAAAGAAAAGAATATTTTCATTATCTGTGATTGACAGACAACAATGAGTTGTAGAACACATAGGATTTATGTATACATATATGTGAACAGCTTGTTTTCATTATGAACTGTTTTATAGTAAATGTTAAATTCTTCTCAGGTTTTCATTTAAATTGAAGACTTAATCAAGTATCATATCTTGTTATTTTAGAGATAGTTGTGTGCAAATGAAAGTTAGTTTTTTTTCAACACTCACAAACATTGCTAAGTGAATTGTTTAAGACAATGTTCTACAAACTAAATTGATCTATATGACAGATTTGAAGTACTGGTTTGCTACTAGTTTTGTCTCAAATATAGGCGCTTGTAATGCCTTCACATTTATTTGCGTTCCCTTACATTTAATTTGGTTGAGCCTTTCAATTAATTTATTTATCCAGGTCATTTGTATAACAATAACTTATATGTAAAATTGGCTTTTATTATTGTGTGGTTTGTATGAGCTGGTATGACAGAACATTGTTTACTCCTACGCGAATATTCATCCTATTCGCTTTAATATTAATCTTTTAAATATCACGATGACTCAGATATTGCTCTTTGTATATATACGAACATTTTAATCTCATTCATTCATTCGCACATTCGCTCGCTAGTGTTCCTACCCGGTCTACTTGTGGTCTACTATCCTATTTTCCTGGTGTGCCAAAAATGAACGTATTCAACACCTCGAGTTCACCTTCTGATTTATAAACCGTCAGACGCTAATTACGAAGCTTAAGAACACCTCGAAATCGGTCACCATACGCTAATTAACAAACCTAAAGTTCATGGGTTAAATCCTCTACAATAATAATGTTGTAGTTGAGTAACTTTTCGGTGTTTCTAAAACCAATTATACAAATACTTATCTGGGGAGAAAAAAATACTCATCATGTTATTTTTGTTCTTTGGCATAAACGTAAATATTTAAGCCAACAGTTTTAGGACTTTTAGAAAGTTGATCTACATAGTTCGACACTCCTAATATCCTCATACAAATCCATGTTGACATTAAGTGATATTTTGTTTTTATGCTCATCACTAGGTATGCTTGAAACTATTACGGGTTCACTTTAGTCGATAAACGAGAACGAGACAATGAACCAGCGTCAAGGTAGGCTACTCTGATCCGTTTGCCAAACAAAACTAACGAAAAGTCTTGATATAGCGTAGAAAATGATTCTACAAACACACAACAAGCACACAAATCGCGTTTATCTATAAACCATAGAGATGTCCTTGGGAGAGTCACAAAAATAACACGCTAAAATAACACAGTAACCAATCACAGCCAACCCTTGTGGGAAATGCAATCTCAAGGTCAACTGATCAGCCCATGAATAAAATCCAAAATAAAGACATTTATCAAGCGAGTTCTGGGTATCTAAACATCCTCAACAATTCTCTTCACAACTCCATTGTAATTCTAATCCACGTATTCATACAATATATTAAGATTAATCAAATAATCACACTATAACAAGTGAAAATTCAAGCACAATCGAAAATGATTATTGATCAATGAAAAACTAAAACAAAACACATTTGCAAATTAACAAATTCACTTACCACACAGTCAAAGATATTAAACGAAGATTCAAAGTAGATTCGTACATTTAAACCATATACTTTTAATAACATTTCAGTAATAAATAAACCAAGAAAGACAAATTCTGCATAATCTGTAAATATAGATAACATTGAAAAAAAAGAATATTGAATGTTTGAACGTAGATTTTGTTTCTAGTTGAAATCAAATAGAAAATCTCTGAAATCCAGTGAGACTTAGATCGGTGTATCGATTAGCAGTAGAATTAACGAATGGACAGGAAGTTAAATCTAGGGAATGGTCTTACAATTTAGTATGATACTTGTGAATCAATGAGATACTTAATTAACTTACTGAATAAGGCGATAAGCAACCGTTTCAATCGATCATTTTCGCGCTATTTAACTTCATTAATCATAGTTTACCATATGAAGATCGATGAATTCATTTGTAAGTCATGTGTATAGATTGAAAGATAATTTTCATGACGAAATAAGATTACTTACTAATGCGAAATAGATTGATATTAAAAAATTTGAACCTTTAAACTTAAAATTCAACAGTCTTAAAGTGTCATGTAAAATCCGAACATCGCGGACTCAATTGCGTAAGTGGATGTTGATGATCATGATTAATGAAACTTACTCTAGGAAAAAAATATTGTCTAGCATTTCTTTAGTTTCGATTAGCTTTTACATAGGACAGCTAGGACTCAGCTGGACGATCTGGACTTCGCAGATGACCTGGCTCTTCTATCGCACACTCAACAGCAAATGCAAAAGAAGACGAGCAGTGTAGCAGCAGCCTCTGCAGCAGTAAGTCTCAACATACATAAAGGAAAAGGAAAAATTCTCCGATGCAACACAACATGCACCAAAAAAATCACTTTTGAAGGAGATGCCTTAGAGGATGTAAAAACCTTTACATATCTGGGCAGCATAATCGACAACCAAGGTGGATCCGATGCAGATGTGAGGGCGCGGATTGGCAAAGCAAGGGCTGCATTTCTACAGTTGAAAAATATCTGGAACTCCAAACAACTTTCAAACAAAACCAAAATCAGGATTTTCAATACAAATGTGAAGACAGTTCTACTGTATGGAGCGAAAACATGGAGAACTACCAAAGCCATCATCCAGAAGATACAAGTCTTTATTAACAGTTGTCTACGCAAAATACTTCGTATTCTTTGGCCAGACACCATCAGCAACAAAGTACTGTGGGAGAGAACAAACCAGATTCCAAAGGAGGAGGAAATGGGGAAGAAGCGGTGGAAGTCGATAGGACACACATTACGAAAAGCAAAAAACTGCGTCACATGACAAGTCGTCACTTGGAACCCTCAAGATAAAAGGAAAAGAGGGAGACCAAAGAATACATTACGCCGAGAAATAGAGAAAGATATGAAAGGAATGAACAAACATTGGAAAGAACTGGAGAGGGAAGCCCAGGACAGAGTTGGTTGGAGAAAACTGGTGGGCGGCCTATGATGCTCCATTTGGGGTAACAGTCGTAAGTAAGTAAGTAAGTAATTATAACAAAAAATAACTACAAATTTCTAAACTCCTCACCAGAAAACATTAGAGTCAACTTCTGTATATATATATATATATATATATATATATATATATATATATATATATATATCAACTAATTTTTTGACTCATAGTTTCTGAATTAAATTACGTTTCGAAGAACTAAGTTTCTTCAGTGATTTGTAAACAAAATGAAATATGACAATAGCTACTATAGTTTGAGTGTTACCAAACAAATTTCATAATCGTACTACAAGTTTCCCATGTAATTCTGACACTTTATTTAAATCAACTAGTCCAGTTAACGAATTATCAATGATAGTTATTTTTTTTAGCATCAGATAATTTAAAATTCAATAATTATATCCATGTTATAAAATTTTCTTAATACTTACATGATAGATCAGTTAGTTCAGTAGATTAATTTAAAAAATTAAGTAACTAGACAGTGAATTCATATATGAAACTGGTACCTTCATCTTAAACTAATTTCTTTTAGTAGACAGAACTAAGAGCTCAGTTTTGATGAACTTGTTCATTATTTCTGCAGAAAATTCACAGATATTTTATAAGAATTAGGTTGTTTGTCAGTTAAGAAATAATCAATCAAGTTAGAGAAAACTAAAGATCACAATAATCAATCATTGATTATTGATGTACAGTTGTCTGTGCAAAATACTACGAATCCGTTGGTCAGACATCATCAGTTACAATCTACTGTAAGACAGAACAAACAAGATTCCTGAAGAGGAAGAAATTAGAAAAATGCACTGGGAACGGATAGGGCAAACGTTACTGAAAGCACCTGTGTCAGAACACAAGACCTAACTCAAAATCCTCAAGGTCAAAGGAAAACAAGAAAACAAAAGAACACATCACTACGAGAATCGTATACGGACATGAAAAAAATGACTAGTAATAGTGTAGAACTGGAAAGCAAGGCCTAGGACGGAGTAGGTTGGAGAACGCTTTTTGGCAGCCTTTGTTCTATTAGGGGAAACAGCAGGTGCAAGTAAGTAAGTAAGTAAGTTATGAGAATTCCTCCTACACATAACTCAATCTAAAACTGTTGAATGCTTTGAATTTTTTTCAAGATGACAAGCAGTATTCTATTCATCCGTCAATTCAAAGTTGAAGACAGTCAATAAAATAAACTAATAGATTCATCGAGTGATCGTCCAAAGCTGTTAAGTTTGCTAGTAGAAAGGCTAATACACAACACAACCTTGTTGGGGGTGTTAGATCCCCAGAACTCGCTTGATACCTTGGATTTCACGTTTGCGAGCATGGGCTGATCTGTTGACTTCGAGATTTCACTTCCCATCAGGAAAATCCTTGGCTGTGATTGGCTGCTATGTATTTTAGTGTGCTATTTTCGTAACTGTCCCAAAGACGTTTCTATGATGTATAAATAAACGAGAGTTGTGTGCTTAATTGTATTGTGCTGGCTGGTTGTTGTTGTAGAATACACTTTCTACGCTTATCAAGACTTCTGTTTTGCCGTTTTCAGATCAAGGTAGCCTACCTGGAAGCTGGTAATTGTCTCGTTTGCGTTTATCGACTAAGGTAAACTCGTAATTGCTTCAAGCGTACCTAGTGACGAACATAACAAACCTTCGACATTAGGACTCGTAGAACTGCCCTCGACGTTACAAATAAAAAACTGTAAGTGTCAAAACGTATTTATGCTTTTTCGTACAGAGTGTAAACGTCATTAAACATGATTTCATCCACAATTAGTGCTGTTACGTCATCATCCGATCTTTTTATGACACATCGACGTTCTGAGAATTCTATCAAACCATGTGTGATTAGATGAGCGATTGGAGGCTTCAAAGAGCTATCCCAACAAAAACCCTTACAGAATAGAAGAACATTAAATTAACAAAGAAATCCTGTAAATAGGTTTCTAACACTTTATGCAGAGAGAGTTTCATTACACTAACACACTGATAAAATCTAACTTTGAAAACGATTCAGTCAGTTGAAACGATCAAATTTAAATTGACATTAAAAATATATATATATTCACCTCCATTTGTTAATGAAACTATTAAATTCTAACTAGTTTATACTTTATGGTTAGTGCTTTTAATATAATACGAAAAAAAAATATTCCAAATAAATCAAGAAAATATATAAAAATAATTTCAATTTTTTTTTCTGTCATCATAACCTTGACCTATATTCTGTCTAATTTTCTGTTATCAAATACATATAAAATGAAATCCAGGTTTGTTCAGTCAATCAACAAGTTCTGGTGAATGAGGAGAATTCAACAACAACAACAAAAAAGAAGCCGTCTGTTTTTGTTTTATCCTGGTAAAAACTTTGTAGAACACACAAACCTGGTAGTTAAAATATCATATATATATGTATATATATATATATATATATATATATATATATATATATATATATATATATATATGTACTGTTTACATACCTACAGAGTAATAAAAATTTATTTTATTAGGACAGATTATTTGGTTGAGAAAAAAACAAAATTCAATTAAATTAGTTTGAAGTAGTATACCAACCAATTAAAAAAAAGAAGATAAAATAAAATGAAAAATTTAATTTTATAATGAAAAGGGTAAAATTTTTTGTTTTCGCACATAAATAATATATATATATATATTGACATTCAAAGTTCAATGATTTGTTTAACTAAGAATCGAAGTTACATATATGTATATATATATTTCCCATTTGGGAAATGGCAATTTTATTACGCAATATATAAATGAGCAAAAATGAGTAAAAACTGCATTCATCAGAGTTGGTATTTTTTTTTTTAAAAAAAAAGAGACGGATTTATGTATTTATTTTCAATCATATGATCAATCTTATTATTATATTCTTCAAATTGAGAGTAATGCTCAATTACATCCAATCTATCCATTGTGAATATAAACATACTATATTGTGTACTGTTGTGTATATAAAATAAAGATTTTCTATGAATATTCAGTTCTTGTCTTTTTATTTTAACTAACGACATAAAAAGTGAATGATTGGAATAGTG
Organism: Schistosoma turkestanicum; assembly: GCA_944470395.2. Taxonomy (NCBI): domain Eukaryota; kingdom Metazoa; phylum Platyhelminthes; class Trematoda; order Strigeidida; family Schistosomatidae; genus Schistosoma; species Schistosoma turkestanicum. The sequence goes on from OX103972.1 coordinate 12,255,967, forward strand.
GTTTTGACAGAAATTTTGTGTTTAAAACAGAAAAACCTAGGAAAATGTCTCATGAAATCAAATATTCCGCAAAAAAAAAACACTTCATCGTGTTCGAAAAAAAATATCAATGTATATTTTTTTTCTCACAAGTAAGATTCTTTGTAAGAATAAGGTAGGTTACATCTAGTGGCTTATTTCCAAATAGTTTAGTCTACAGTTGACTATAATTCATTGTTCGATACAAATTAAAATAAGACATTGTACTCTCCGCCAACGTATATGAAACATCTAATGATGATATAAGACTGATTTTTCTGTTACTGTTAACAAATAAACAGATAATTCTCAATTACACATTTGACTGGACGGCCGTTTCGTCGTGGTATGGAACTCATCAGCAGTGCGGATCCTGCACTCGAAGGATTTGAACCCAAGACCTTCGGTCTTGCGCACGAACACCTAACCTCTGAACCACTGAGCAGGTACCCAACGGTGTTAATGTCTAACTACAATCAATTCACTTCTTAATTAAAATGGAAAATGCAAATCATTTTTGCTAAGTTTAAAATTAGTTGATAAACAGTCGGCATGTAGCCACTGGCAACTATTTGAAGATGTAATATATTTGCTTCAAAGATACTTAGAAAGTTAAAGATTCTCATTATATTCATTAAATTATTTTTCAAATTAAAATTATTAAAATATGAAAAATAAGTTGCTTAATTTATGCCAATATTTCATGATATCAGATACAATATTTGTTGAATTAGACTGGAATATCATACAAACCTTTGTATACTCTTTGGTTTTCAACGGTTCGCTTGCTTACTTACTCACGCTGGTTACCTCTCATAGAACATAGACGGACGACCAGCATTCTTAAACCTACTTTATCCTGGGCCTTCATTTACAGTTCTACCGAATTTCTATTCATTCTTTTCATGTTTGTCTCCATTTCACGCCATAGTGTGTTCTTTGGTCTACCACTGTTCCTTCCACCTTGAGTATTCCAAACGAGGGCTCTCCTCGGCGCTCAATAAGGTGCTTTTCACAAGGTGTGTCTTATCCATTTCCAGAGTTGTCTTCTGATTCCTTCCTCTCCTATGTTCTGGTTTATTTTCCCTCACAGTAGATCGTTACTGACGGTGTATGCCGAACGAATCCACAGTTTCTTGTATTGACAACTGTTAATAAACACTAGAATCTTATGAATGATCGCTTTTGCAGTTCTCCTAGTTTCTGCTGAATATCTCAGAACTCTCTTGATATTTGTTTCGAAATATTTGACTTTGGTGTTGGTTGATAGTTGCTTTGACTTCCAGATGATCTTCAATTGTAGAAATATTATCCTTTCTTGGTCAAACTGCACCTTCACATCTGTATCAGATACACCTTGCTCATTAATGATGCTGCTCAGATAGGTGTGTAAAGGTTTCCAAAGGTTTCCAAAGTTTCTGTATCTGAGAATCTTGCTTTCTCCCTTAAGTCTGTTGAGACCTACTGATGCTGAGGCTGTTGCTACACTGGTCGTCTTCATGTGTATTTGTTGTTGTACGAGGGATAGAAGAGCCAGGTCATCCCCGAAGTCCAGATCGTCCAACTGCATCCGAACTGTCCATTGTATCCCGTTCTTCTCATCAACTGTTGACGTCTTCCTAATCCAATCAACCTCTTCAACGGTTCTCAGTTCATAACGAAAAAATCATTTATAAAAAGTTGCATTTTATTTTTTAATTCACTCTCATTATTTAAAAAAATCTGCCTAGTAAAAATGAGAATAATCAAGACAACTTGGTACATAAATATTTCTGGCTGAAATTAAAACGACGGTGGGTTTTTGATCTTCACTCCTTATAGATAGATTTTAAGAATATGAAAAAAATTCAATAAATAATGTTTTCGAAATCTGCGCTCAATAAGTCTCTCCCGGATTTAAGAAGATATAGCATGTCGCAAAGCAAATAATATTTCTTGTCATAAACAGGGGAATCTAAACTAGTGATATCATGATTATCAAAAAGCTTATTGTTATTAAAATATTTTCACTGCATTAATGATTGATTTTTTAAGTCATTTTAAGACAATAATAATAATAATCGATTCGACCATTTCTTAAAAATTATTAATGTTACTAGATGATAAGATTTGAAGAGTTCAAAGGGGAAATTGTGAAAGTTTATTTATTTACGCGTCGGTTGGTTTGAGTAATAATTTCAAACAACATTTGGTCTACTGTTATGCGATATTTTCAATAGCTTCCTCTCTTTGAAGTTATGGATATCTCGTTAACTTTAGTTTCAGCAACTATCTTATTTACAAAGTTTAAAAGTCGTATAGGAAAGGCTTAAGAAAAAATAATCAGAAAGTTTATATACGTCAACATAAGCAAAATGGTGACAATACTAATTGATTACAAGCATTACGAGTGTTCCCCTAGAATAGAACCAGATGGTTGTGATAAGAATCATATGATTTCAGTAATTTCTTTCAATGTAAGATTTCTCAACACTTTTGTTCATGTAGTTCGTAAGTATCTAAACTGTCATTAACATGATATATGTATTATATTCAGTGTTCAAGATAATGAGGAGAATTAGTAGTACAGGCGTAGATTTGTTCTCTGAGCTGGATCGTCCGATGTTCGAACTTTCACTGTTTTTCTGAACAACATCATCAACCACAAT
>OX103972.1:12259130-12283938 GCA_944470395.2 Schistosoma turkestanicum
TAGGCATAAATTGATCAATGTTTGATTAGTAATAGATATCTGTAGAATTACTAGATGTCCATTTTGTCTCAGTAGTGTTTCTGTCATCAATGCGCGCATACATGATCCTGCAAATAGGGTTACTACCGGTCCCGAGGCCCGGAAAGAAAGAGGAGGGTTGGGCATGGGGTTAGCGACCTCTTACTTATGAACTAACTAACTAACTAACTAACTAAGTAACTAACTAACTAACTTACTTACTTACTTACTTACTTACCTACCAACTTACTTATGCACTTACTTACCTACCAACTTATGCACTTACCTACCAACTTACTTATGCACTTACTTACTTACTTACTTAATTAATTAATTACTTACATACTTACTTACTTACTTACTTACTTACCTACCAACTTACTTATGCACTTACTTACCTACCAACTTATGCACTTACCTATATACTTACTTATGCACTTACTTACTTGCTTACTTAATTAACGACTTACTTACTTACTTACCAAATTACTTACTTACTTACTTACTTACTTACTTACCTACTTACTCACTTACTTACTTACTTACTTATTAACTTACTTACTTACTTAATTACTTACTTACTTACCTAATTATGCACTTATTTACCTACTTACTTATTTACGCCTGTAATCACAATGGACCATAGGTCGTCAACTACCATTCTCCAGCCTACTCTATCCCATGCCTTCCTTTCCAGTTTTGTACAATTTTCGTTCATTATTTCCTAAATCTCGACCTATTTTTGATCTTCCTCTTTTCCTTTGACCTTGAGAATTCCGAATGAAGGCTTGTCTTGTAACGCAATTAATTGCTTTTTTCAATGTGTGTCCTATCAACCTTCAGCACTTCGTCCTGATTTCTTACTCCGCTACAATCTAGTTTGTTCTGTGCCACAGTAAATATGCGAGAGGTTGACAACCTAATCACGTACAAAAACAAACTTGTTGAAAAAAAGTGCCATACAGAGAAAATAGTTCAAGTCGTTCAAAACTCTACCCTGAGAGTTAGAAGGTTGTTGTCATTTAGTAAAGTTATAACATCTCATGGTGAAAGTCAAATTTCTTTCGGAAATCAAGATGTCAATGCTCCTTCTAACAACCGGAGCAATAATAAAACATAGGTACACAGAATGTTCTCATAATGTAAGGAGGCAGGAAATGAAAATATACAACTTGGTGGTGTCTTTTTTGTTGAATAGATGAAACTCATAGAATTTTAAGTGTACATTAATGTATGCAGACATATCAGTTTCAAGTCCTACTTGAATTTTCCCATCCTATTCACTCTAATAACAGTGAACATGTATTATTATCGATTGGCTGTACAAAGAGTTCCATGTTAAAAACTGTTTACACTGTAACTTGAATCGAATCTCACACAATGAGTATTATTATTCTTTCCTACATGTTTCTTCCTATTATTTTTTTCAATATTCAATAATTTTGAATAATCAGATTTCTCATTTTTACTTTGATTCAATTCTGACTATTTAACTGTGATTGAAATTTGACTTTCCCTAAAAAATTCCACTTTATTATTATATGGAACCTAGTTGGGGTCCACGAGATGATAATAATCGATGGTTACAGACCTTGAATGACATGGCTCAAAACCGTTTGCGATGGCGCAGGTGCATTTATTCTTTGTGTTCTCTCAAATCCTAATCTTCTGGATTCTTCAACACCTTTAGTTTTGTCTTTCTAAACTTTTCTCATTGAATCATACTTCTTGAATAATATCTTCTAATCCTAACCTCTCCGATTACTTCTAATACCTTTACTACCTCTTCTGCTATTGCGTTTGAATTGACAATTACATCTGTCTGTGCTGATGTGGTATGGCAACATGAACTGATGTATTTACGTACGAAGTTCTACGTTATATCTGACTGACTGACTCACTAACTGACTGTTAAAGGATGTTAGATCCCCAGAATTCAATTGATAAAGGTCCTAATCTTTTATTGCATTCATGGGCTGATCAGTTGACCTTGAAGTTACATTTCCCACCGAGGAAATCCCTGACTGTCATTGGTTGATGTATTATTTTAGTACGCTATTTTTGTGGATCTCCCAAGGACGTTTCTATCATGTATGAATGAGCTCGATTTGTGAGCTAGTCGACCTCATGTTTCCTGGGTGCCTCTGTAGAATACACTTTCTACACCATATCAAGACTTCTATTCCTCTAATTAGTGGGGCCTTGTGACGCCCTCGGATTAGAATAGCCTATCGTGTCCCTGGATCATTTGTGTTCACTCTCGTTTACCGACTAAGGTGAACTCGTAATAGCATTCAAGCATATCAGCTGACGAGCATAACAAACCGTCAATAATAATAATTGTGATAAGATCTTGTTTAAGTTAAGTAAATTCAAGGTTATACAGAATGTGAATGTCTGCCTGATACAAATATTCACTTTTTTTTCTGTTTTCAATCCGTGTAGATAGAAATTTGATCTTAAATTTATTCAGAGAATAGGTTTTTATTGATTTTCAGCAGGAAAGGAACATTTGACTAGAATCTGAGAATGGTATTTTTTTTCAAAAGAATTAGGTTACCTATTAAAACTATATAAATTTTACAAAAAAAAGGTTATTACTTACTTACTCCTGTTGTGGTGCGAGCTACTTATAAGTAGTATATGACGTGAGTGTCAACGTAATGTCTGGCAGCAGAAGATGGGGGAAGATCAAGAAAGGAAGAGTTAGGAAACAATGTGATTTGTATGAAACACATGAACAGTGACAATGGATTGATGTTTCGCAATAGGAACAGTCAGTCCAGTTCGATATGATGAACTGATATTTTGCAAATGAACAGTTTACGATATGGTTTTCCAATTTTACTGAGTAACTCTGTAATTTCCGTTAAATACAATCCGGTTGTCACCACTGTGTTCTCATTCACTACACTGTTACCGATAATAGGAGTGTAGGCCACCGACTAGCATTCTACAACCAACTCGATCCTCAACTCTCCTTTCATTCTATTCATGTATGTTGCAAATTCTCGACACAGTGTATTCCTTGGTATACTTCTTCGACTTTGGCTTTGAAGATTCCATGTTGGAATTTGCCTTGAGATGGAGGTGGCTGATTTCTTCAATGTGTGTCCAATCCACCTCTAGGACTTTTTCTTGATTTCTTATTCAGCTGGAATGTCGATTGTTCTCTGACACTGAAGGCTGTTGCTGATAGTGTCTAGTCAATGGATCCGAAATATCTTATGTAGACAACTGTTAATAAACAGCTGTATCTTGTGGATGATGGATTTCAGAGTGTTTAAAGGTTCCGCTCTGTGAAATAGAACTTCCTTTACATTATGACTTTAGTGTTGGTTGATAGTTGTTTTGAGTTCCAGATGTTCTTCAGCTGTAGAAATACTGACCTTACTTTGTCAATCCATGTCTTTACATCTGCATTAAATCAACCTTATTCAGTAATGATATTGACAAGATATGCAAAGGTTCTGAAACTTCTCCACAAACTGTCGTTCATGCATGTTGTATTGTATCGGAAGATGTTGCTTTTTCTCTTGTGTATGTATGTTGAGGTTCGGTGATGTTTCGAAAGAGGCTTTGTGCATTGTTCGAAAGAATGTTTGGTTGAACCATCCGGATCAAATCTTTATAGTTTACACGTTTTCGAAATCATAAATCCATCATTGTTAGACCACCGTTAGAAACCTGGAAGCACTGGACGGCCGTTTCGTCCTGGTATGGGACTCATCACTGTCAATGCGAATCCACGACTCCTGCATCTCGCATGATTCAAACCAAGGACCTTTAGTAATGTCTAACCCTTGGACCACTGGGCCGGCATCCGACGGTGTTAATGTCTAACTCTGACTGATCGCAGGATTTAGCGTGAGCTCACCCATTTGTCTTTGGTAGTTACTGCCTACACCCAACAGGGTTGAACTCCATTAGTCACGTCTTCTCAACTAGAACACCGAGAAGATTCCTCACGTAGCTAGTCACTAGTGAGCACATTTTATGATATTATCAATCAGAGTTATGGAGATTAGTGTTTTTACACATTTTATAGTTTAATCAAAACTCTTTGCACCTTATCACTTCAAATGCCTAACAATTAAAGCTGTGAGCTCAGATAATCATGAAACAAATAAGTCACTACCACATTAGGAAAATTTACACGATCCAACAAGAAAACAAAGTCTATTTCAATACGAACATCAACACAGGTGTAAATTCACAACTTCAATCATAATGTCCTTTGAAAAGATGGAAATCACTTTAATCATTCACCTTATTGAAAATGTGTACACATGAACAGAGATCAGTCCCAGTGATTTGTTTTTACAGCACTCTCTCTAAGTGAGTATTGTTCTTTTGATTTGTAGATACCGATAAGAAACAACATGGTAGTTGAACTGTAATTAAAAGGATCAACATTGCATCTGTTCATAAAAGTGATCTTTCAGTTGCCTTGTTGAGAAAATTCTGAATTCTATAACTAACATGAACGCGAAGATTAATTACATAAATAAGTTTGATACAGTCGACCTGATGGTCAATGTTATCAACATTGATAGTACTTCTTCATTAAGGCGGTGGTTGAAAGTGTTATGCTCTTCAATTGATATGCTTGACACAATTACAAGTTCACCTTAGTCGGTAAACGAGAGCGAAGTCAAATGATGCAGTCACACGATATGCTACTCTAATCTGAACGTTGCAAGGCCCCACAAGTAGAGGAAGAAGTCGTGATAAGACGTAGAAAGCCTATACTACAAGCAGTGGTTGGCAGACATTGACAAGCACACAAGTCGAGCTTATTCATACATGATGAAAACGTCCTTCGGAGAGCCACAAAAATAGATTACTAAAATAATCCACTAACCAATGACATTCAAGGATTTCGCGAGTGGGAAATGTAATCTCAAGCCCATGCTCGAAAGCATAAAATCCAAAATTAGGACCTTTATTAACTGATTACTGGGTATCTAACATCCTCAGTAGAAAATAGTCGATAAGACATTGTGCTACATCAAAGTTTCATATTGTTTGACACTCATTAACAAAGCGTACCTGTAATTTTGAAAGAAATGATGCTCCTACATGAATTATAATTCTCTGTTACTCAGTTTCACAGTAAGATACATTACCACTGATTCACTTGGTTCGAAATTAACCTTCTGTGTGGATGAACTGTATTCGATCAATTGGATTCGATTAGCAGACGATTCTACCCCTCGGGTTGTAAAATGTTGATTCAGGATTGGCTTGTATCGGCACCTGCACTAATGATTGGGTTTGAAGTAGTTTAGTGCGACTGACGAAGTCTCAGCACAGATACAAAAGGCTCGATTGGCTTTTGCCAAGTTGTGCCACTTGTGGCGTAGGCGAGATATCCGTTTTCTGACTAAAGGACGAGTATACTGTGCAGTAGTTCGCTCCGTCCTACTTTATGGCTGCGAAAAATGCCCGGTAAGAGTTGAGGATAGCCGTAGTTTGTTTGTTTTTGATCAAAGATATCTTAGAAGCATTACTCGCATATCCTGGGACAACCGAGTAAGCAATGCAGTTGTTAAGAAATGAGTACTAGGTAGGGATGGCAGATCAGTGGATGAATTATTGAAACACCATGATTTGAGGTGTTTGGGACATGTGTTATATATCCATACCCACCAACTGCCTTGACGAGAAATGGTTTGTTGTGTAGGTTTAGGCTGGGATAAAGTTAGGGGCAGTCAAATCAAAACATGTAAGAAGTCCATGAAGTCACTGACAAGTGGACTGTTAGATGTTGGTGGGTGTCGAATACCAGGTTGGAATCCACAAGATGATAGTAGTCGATGGTAAGAGACCATGAATTGCTCAAAACCTTCTACAATGTCTTTATCTTTTTAAGTTTATTTCACTAGATTCTACTTCTTGAATAATATTTTCGGACCCTAATCTCTCCGATTACTTCTGGTATCATTACTACCTCTATTACTAAGGGATTTAAAGTGACAATTACATCTCTGCGCTAATGCGGTATAGGAGCTGACATTGATATACGCATCGGCGAAGTTCCACGTCACTATTGATTGACTGACTGTCTAACTGATTCGATTAGCACTAAAAATGATTTGACATATGTGCCAGTGATCACTACTCAGTAAATAATTATTAGTAGAAATGATATTCTAAATAAAATTTAACGCATTATACAATTAATAAACATTTTTGAAACCATGAATCGATCAATGTTAGACCACCATTAGAAACCTGGAAGCACTGGACGGCCGTTTCGTCCTGGTATGGGACTCCTCAGCAGTGCGCATCCACGACTCCTGCACCCCGCAGGATTCGAACCCAGGACCTTCGGTATTGTGCGCGAACGCCCTAACCGATAGACCACTGAGCCGGTATCTAACGGTGTTAATGTCTAACTTGATCATATTCACGGAGTTGCGCAACCTCATACACAGTCTTCGGTAGTTACTGTCTACACCCGAACAGGTTGAACTTCACTGGTCACGTCTTCCCACTAGAACTCGGAGAAGATTCCTCACGAAGCTAGTCACTAGTGAGCACAGGTAATTTGCATTACGGGGTTGTGAAGATTGTTAAGTTACACAATTGTGAAACCATGAATCGATCAATGTTAGACCACCGTTAGAAACCTGGAAGCACTGGACGGCCGTTTCGCCGAGCTTGGAACCAGTAGTAGCCCAACGCGGGCTCCAGGTAGAGTTTCTTCGGACTAAAAAACTATATATCAATCGCTTCAAATGCCCACTTCGTTATCTGCATAGCTACTGAATCCCACCGACCAGTCCAAATCAGTACGAAAGGCGACTATCGATTTTTTTAATGAATGAATGTGTCGTTGTAACTGTATTTAGGGAAATTTTCACGCGATGGATATGTGTCAAGGATGACTGATCAACAGCAGATTGAAGCAAACAGTACGAAATGCACCACTGAAACTCATTTTCAATAATTAAAATTACAATGAATATGCTAGAATGTTGGCCCTAACTGTGTATTGAAAATTCCTTACTGTTGGGGATGCTAGATCCGCAGAATTCGCTTGATAAAAGCCTTAAATTTGGATTTCACGTTTGCTAGGATGAGCTGATCAGCTGACCTTGAAATTTCATTTACCAATAGGAGAATCCATGGCTGTGATTGGCTACTGCGTATTTTAGTGTGCTGTTTTTGTGACTATCTCACTGACGTTTCTATGATGTATGAATTAACGAGAATTGTATGCTTGATTGTATTGTGGTTACTGGCTGTTGTAGAATCTACTTTCTACGCTATATCAAAACTTCTCTTTCGCAGTTTTGAGATCCGAGTAGCCTACCTGAACGCTGGTTCATTGTCTCGCTCGGCGTTTATCGACTAAAGTGATCTCGTAATAGCTTCAAGCGTACCTAGTGACCAACGTAACACTCACTTACTTCGTGATCATTTTGAATACGATTATATAAATGCGACTGATTAGTAAGGTTGAATTTTCAAAACTGATTACAAGCCATCGGTGTACGCTGTTTCTTTTAATGGGTATGTAGTGAAGGAGAACACAGGTGAGGCAACCGAATTGTATTTAACGAAAATTACAGAGTTACTCAGTAAAATCATAAAACCATATCGAAAAATCGTTAATTTGCAAAATATCAATCCATCATATCGAACTGGACTGACTGTTCCTGTTGCAAAACATCAATCCATTGTCTGACATTTCACTCCTTATTCATGCGTTTCATACAAATTCCATTGTGTTCTAACTCTTCCTTTCTTGATCTTCCCCCATCCTCTGCTGCCAGACAATACGTTGACACTCACGTCATATACTACTAATAAGTAGCTCACACCACAGGTATAATAGTTTTTATTTTAGAAATCGATATGTTTCATTAAAAACTAACATGATTGATTACATTATATAATAATCATTTTGAGGGGGAAAGATGCCAAGCCGTGCAAAAAACACTTGAAGGACATATTATATACAAAAATTATTCCACTGATCTAAAGTTGAGCGAAAAATATGATTTTTTTTGTAGAAAAAAGTTTATTTATGTGTATGCATATCAAACAGAATGTTTATTTACTATTTTAAAAGAAAGAACATGTCAATCCTCAAAAATAAAATTTTTATCATAAAATCAGTTAACTTTCGAAAAATAAAGAAAAAACTAGGAACAGAGAATAAATTCGCAAAAAATTTTGGAAGTAACAAACAAGGGATAATACTACTTAAATCAGTAATATGTTGCTGGAATAAAATGTTTTTCTTTAACAGATGTTATAGTTCAATATTTTTTTCAAAATTAAAGTTGATTTATTGCTAAAGATGTGCTTTACACAACTCTGCCTAGAGTCCCTTTAGGGTGACTGCTGATCCTAAGCCCGAATAAAGGAGGAGGGTTCAGTGTGGGGTCAGCGACCTCATCCTGTAAAAAAAACCAACTCGCTAACTAAAAATGTTAACCAGAAAAATAATTAGTTGGTTGGTGGCCTATGCACCATTGGGAGTAAGTAAGTAAGTAAGTAAGTAAGTGCATAAGTAAGTAAGTAAGTAAGTACGTAAGAAGGATACAACACAACATTCACCAACCAAATCACTCTTGACGGAGATGCCTTGGAGGACGTAAAATAAATTTACATATCTGGGCAGCATCATCGACGAGAAAGGTGGATCTAATACAGATGTCAAGGGGCGGATGGGCAAAGCTAGGGCTGCATTCCTACGATTGAACAACATTTTGAACTCAAAACAACTGTCAACCAACATCAAAATCGGAAGTTTCAATACAAATCTCAAGACAGTTCTACTCTATGGGTTGGAAACTTGGAGAACAACGAAATCCATCATCCACAAGATACATGTATTCAATAACAGTTGTCTGTGCAGACTACTTCAGATCCGTTGGCCAGACATCATCAGCAACAATCTACTGAGGGAGAGAACAAACCAGATTCCGGCGGAGCACGAAATTAGGAAGAAACGATAGAGTTGGTGGATAGGAAATACACTGCGGAAAGCACCCAAATGCGTCACAAGACAAGCCATCACTTGGAATTCTCAAGGTGAAAGGAAAAGAGGAAGGCCAAGGAGCACATTACGTCGTTAAATGGAGACAGACATAAGAAGAATGAACGAAAAAAGGGACAGATCTGGAAAAGGAAGTCGGAGGACAGAGTAGGTTGGTGAATACTAGTAGCCGGCCTATGGGGGTGACAGGCGTAAGTAATTAAGTAAGTAAGTACTAATACATAGCATCTATGAATAAAAGATATTTTGTAGGTTACTGGTAGTTTGATAAATTTAAATTATCATTTATTTGTACATTATTGATGGTAAATTAATCAATCTCTTCTGATAAATGTTCATCCTGTGCAGGTTAGTTCGAAATTTCTTTAAGATTACAATCATTATTTTCTAGGGTTAGCCAAACCAAATCATGGAAGGAATCCATGAAGTCACTGATAAGTGAACTGATAGATGTTGGTGGGTGTCGATTACCTGGCTAGAGTCCACAAGATGATAGTAGTCGATGGTAAGAAGCCTTGTATGGCATGACTCAAAAGCGTTTGCCATAGCGCAGGTGCATCCATTTTTTGTCTTCTCTCAAATCCTAATCTTCTGAATTATTCATCGCCTCTATCACACTCTGTCTACATTTATCTCACTGAATTATACTGTGGTGCGCGCTATTTATAAGTAGTATATGACGTGAGTGTAAACGTAATATCTGGCAGCAAAAGAAGATCAAGAAAGGAAGAGTGGGAACACAATGGAATTTGTATGAAACGCATGAATAGTGAAATGTCAGACAATGGATTGATGATTGATTGAAGATTTGCAAATGAACAGTTTACGATATGGTTTTCCTATTTTACTGATGAACTCTGTAAATAGCGATAAATACAATTCGGTTGCCCCACCTGTGTTCTCCTTCACTACAATACTTCTTGAATAATATCTTAGAACGCTAATCTTCTCCATTGCCGTTCATACTTTTACTACCTCTACTACTATGCGATTAGGACTGAGAATCGCATGTTTGTGCTAATGTGGTTTGGCAACCTAAACTTATGTACGTCGTACATACGTAGTTCTACGTTGTCACTGACTGACTGACTGACTGACAAGCATTATTTGCAGTGGTCAACTTTACTCCTAACACATCAATGGGTTAGATTCAAACAACCGGTACAAATGAATAAATCTTCATCTCATTGTACAACGTGGATAACGCGATATTGTTTTTTGATAGTTCGAGTTCTACAGCTGATGAATCCCGAATAGGATGAAACATGCGTCCGACTCCTGGCCACTATCCATCTCTGTGCATAATCACCTTAAAACACTTAAAATATATATTGAAATCTACCATCAAAAGAAGTAATCACTTTATCCTGCATCCGTGTACGCATACAAATTCACATACAGTGTGCACTAATACGTATATATATTTATACAGCACTCATCGGAATGTTTCTTATCGGAATGGAATGCTTTCATGTAACTTGGCATATCATATAACCATCTATATATGTATATACGCATAGTTTAATTCAGTTCATTAGTTCAATAAAGAAAATATCAAATTTTTCGGTTAAAAATAACAACTTTGTACGATTATAATTATTATTACTTACTTACTTACTTACTTATTCAATGTTCCAATGAACTAATGAAAATGTACCTCGGTTTTTTCAAATACGTGGGTTAGGTGTGTATGCTTTGTTCATAGATATCATGATGACCTTTCAAATTACATGTGTGTTTAATATCTTAATTAATAAATACACATCAACAACAACAACAAATTAAAACTAAGGTATGCAAAAAACATTCAACAAAAAATTGATCATTGAACAATATTGGACATTGAACGAATGAATGAATTTAATAAATAAAGTACAAAGAATAACAACAACACAAGGAATGCATAAAAAGGGGAAATTATAAATAAAATCAGCACAATATTTTATGAATATAGGTAAATATATAGAGATGTTATTATACATATTGTTTGATTAAGTCAGTCAGTCAGTCAGTTGCAACGTAGAACTTCGTACGTAAGTACATCAGTTCATGTTGCCATACCACATTAGCACAGAGTTGTAATTGTCAATTCAAATCCAATAGTAGTAGAGGTAGTAAAGGTATTAGAAGTAATCGGAAAGGTTAAGATTAGAAGATATTATTCAAGAAGTATGATTCAGTGAGAAAAGTTTAGAAAGTTAAAACTAGAGGTGTTGAAGAATCCAGAAGATTAGGATTCGAGAGAACACAAAGAGTGGATGCATCGGCGCCATTGTGAACGATTTTGAGCAATGTCATTCAAGGTCTGTAACCATCGATTATTATCATCTCGTGGACCCCAACCAGGTGTTTGATTAAAGTGAGTGTGAAAAGATTAAGTTAGTGTTACACTAGCCTCTAGGTATGCTTAAAACTATTACGAATTCACCTTAGTCGAATAACGAGAACAAAACAATGAACCAGAGTCCATGTAGGCTACTCTGATCCTTTGACCAAATTGAATGAATCAACAAGAAGTCTTGATATATCGTAGAAATTCAAAACAGTGGTTCCCTTTGATAAATTTGAATAGAGAAATAAGAAGACATATTTTTATTCGCTCGAGCAAGTAGAATCTGCACTGCTGATACATTGAACGACATATTCAAGCTTATTACTGAGACACTTAAATCAAACGGATATCCCGAAAAGTTTATTGGTCATCAGAAAACAACTACGACGAATCTGATAGCAACTGATGTGCCGAAGAAACCAGTGTATTTACAGTTACCTTTCAAGGGTGATCATTGCATGAAAATTACAACCAAAGACCTTCAATGCAGCTAATCTGAGGCTTATCACAACAACCCCAATCAAGTATCCAAGACCGATTCAGTCCAAATCCCACTGTATTTACCAATTCACATGTAACTGCGGAGAAAGTTACTTAGGGAGGTCAGATCGCCGATTGGAAGACAGGATAGGGGAACATATTCCAAGATGGGTAATCAAATCCATGATTCATCAACCTAGCTCATCATCTCAAAATCGATCAAGAAACCCAGCCTCGTCCATTGCAAAACATCTAATGATGAGTGGTCATCAAATCGACCCAAAATCAGCCTTTATAGAATTGTGACATGTCATCAAAACCCACACACACACTGAAACTACTCGAAGCTATCTTGATTAGTCGGAAAAAATTCCAACTTTATGTGTTCAAAAGCAACTGTATGATGACCTTTGTTTACCATGGTTCTAGTGAGTGAATGTCATGCTAAATAAGAAATTTTGACCTTATCTTCAAAACTGTATTTACACAAATAACATGTTGCTTGTATGTGACTGACGAGAAAGCACGAAATGGTACTATCTCACAAAATATGTCTTCTTATTTCTCTATTCAAATTTATCGTAAAAAGTGTATTCTACAAACACCCAAACAGCACATAATCAATCAAATCACTAAAACTGCGTTTATTTATACTCTATAGAGACGTCCTTGGGATTGTCACAAAAATAGCATACTAAAATGACACAGTAACCAATCACAGCCAAGGATTTCGCAGGTGGGAAATATGATCTCAAGGTCAACTGATCGGTCCAGGAAAGAAATCCAGAATAAGTCATTTTTATCAAGCAAGTTCTGGGGATCTAACACCCCCAACATTTAGCTTTTAGGTAGATTAGTTGACGGCAAGAAACCTTAGTCAATCTGCACGTCGTGTTAATGGACTTTCTCATCAAAGTATTATGGAGATTGTAGTTTTCTCTTGAAATCATGAATGAATCATTGTTAGACCGCTGTTCATCATCTGCACGTAGGTACAGCAGTTCAAGTTGCCATACCACATTAGCACAGAGAGATCGAATTGTCAATTCGAATCCTCTAGTAGTAGAGGTAGTAAAAGTATTAGAAGTAATCGAACAGATTAGGGTTCGAAGATATTATTCAAGAAGTATAATCCAGTGAGGTAAATTTAGAAAGAGAAAGATAGAGGTTGTGAGGAATTCAGAAGGTTAGAATTTAATAGAACATAACGAGTAAATGCACCTGCGCCACTGCAAACGGTTTTCAGCCATGTCATTCAGGGTCTCTATCCATCGATTATTATCATCTGGCGGACCTCAACCAGGTAGTCGACACCTACCAACATGACTCAGTCCACTCGTCAGTGACTTCATAGATTTCCGCCATGTTTTGGTATATCCGCCCTTAGATTTCGTACAAGCTATTCCTATATCGCAAAACATATCACCACAATCCTTTGGTGCAACCACACAGGTAACTGATACCCTAGTGGACCATTCACACCATTCCATATACACACAATGGTATATATATTTCCGATCACTGATCGCGTCAGTCAATATGCCCAGCATGAACAGGCCATTTCGACCCAATTCTGCTTACATGACTGTCAAACTCATTATTATTAGCAATGGTGATATGTAATACAGCACCCCGATGACAATGGCCCTCGGGAATGTCGCAAAACAACCACCTATATCAATGAAATCGGTCACCCTGTTAACCAGTTTTGTATATATGGACTGTTAACAATGCTTACCAAAGCAAAGCCAAACCATCCACAATATTCACAGCGAACCTCTAGTCTCATAGGAGACTTTCAGCTCTATATAGCAGTATAGAATATGTATATGTAATGGGTCAAATCAAAGTTGGACAGGTTGTATTTTTTGTTATGTAATATAATTCAATTGAGAAGACTTGCTACAGTCTATTAATGATCAATTTATGTGTTACTCATGCACGTAAACACGTCAATTCGATATGCTCGAAGTATTATGAGTTTACCTTAGTCAGAAAACGACAGCGACGATCGAGGATCCGGCAACACAACAGACTACTCTAATCCGAGTGTCCTAACCCCCATATTGAGTAAACGAAGAAGACTTGATATGATGTAAAACCTGTATTCTACAAGCATCTAGAAAGTACTAGGTCCGAGTCCAGAAGAGAATCATGATCCCGGACTGAGGATCCGGGTCCGAATGATAAAACGTTACAGATAATGCGTATTTATACAGTTAGGTTGAATAGGAAACAACATTGAAGTATGTGACATTGATAGTTAGGACGACCAGTAGAAACTGACCAACAGAATTTACACATACAAAATAATTCTTCGTAGGATATTTGCTGAATATCCTAACTTCATGATTTTAATTAAAACTCAACAAACTTCACAACCTTAGACTGATATTTTTAATTACCTGCTAGGTTGATCAAACCATTAGGCTATACATACTTTATTTTATGCTTCAGTAAAAATTAAAACAAAGTCTTTCGAATTTCAAATTTATCTCAATGAATCAGTTAAATATTGTAATGGACGGCCGTTTCGTCCTAGTATGGGACTCGTCAGCAGTGCGCATTCACGATCGCGCTTGCGGGCATCAAACCTAGGACCTTCGGTCTTGCGAGCGAACGCTTAACTCTTGGATCACCGAGTCGACAATTGACGGTGGCTTAGTAGGGTGAAATCGCAACAGAAAAACTATATCAGTTATTATCTTTTGAAAAGAAATGAAAGATGATTTTCAAATTCACTTTACACATCAAGGAATGAAACATCGTCAATTGGAGTTATGGACATTACACATTTGAAATCATCAATCAGTCATTGTTAAACCACCATTAGAAACCTTGGAGCACTGGACGACCGTTTCGTCCTGGTATAAGACTCATCAATGGCAGTGAGCGTCCACGATTCCTGCACTGGGTGAGGTGAACTCATAATAACATTCAAGCATATCGATTTGGGCTAACATATAAAATTCTGTCATCATGTAGCAGACACATCATTCAGGCTGGTTGAACCAACGACAGGTAAGAGTGATGAAGAGTTTTATCCTCACTCCCCTGGTGTACAGAGAATATCAAGTTGATTTGAATAAAGCTTTTAAGGCTGTCCATCATATTCAAGTTTGTCTTTCACATATTGCTGAAGATACCGGCATTCATTTTCACAAATTCAACTGTTTCATTCAAAAGAAGTTGGTACAACCACTCTCCTTGTCTTGGTCATTGAGAAGAACGCAAAGAGTTTTAGTGGAACTTTGACGTACCTTCTTCTTTCAGAAAAATATATTTAGACAACTTTTAATTTACTGTCGGGGATTTTAGATCCCCGAAACTCGCTTGATAAATGCCTTATTTTGGATTTCACGTTTCCTGGCATAGGCTGATCGGCCGACCTTGAGATATCATTTCCCACCAGCAAAATCCTTGGCTGTGATTGGTTGTTGTGTTATGTTAGTGTGTTATTTTTGTGACTGTCCCAAGGACGTTTCTATGATGTATAAATAAACGAGAGTTATGTGCTTGATTGTATTGTGATTGCTGGGTGTTTGTAGAATATACTTTCTACGCTACATCAAGACTTCTGTTTTACAGCTTGAGATTCAAGGTAGCCTACCTGGACGCTGGTTCATTGTCTCGTTCGCGTTAATCGACTAAGGTGAACTCGTAACAGCTTCAAGCGTACCCAGTGACGAACATAACATTTATAATAAAGTGTTATGAAGATTGTTGGATTCCATTGAAATCATGACTCGACCATCATTAGAAACTTGGAAGCAGAATCGAACCTAGGACTTACTGACTCGTGTGCGAACGGTGTTCATTTATAACTTCACAGTTAGATCCATAGTTCTAATTCCCCTTTACCTGCAATTTTTACAATATTCTTGACAGCCAACTAACTCTTGATTCTTGCATAACAGTGACATTTCATCAAAATATTGTGGTAATTCTTCTTTGCAATAAGTTACATGATGTAAACACACAGAGACGAATCGAATTGAGCTTTTCAAATAATAATAATAATTACTTTGATTATTGTAATCCCTTTTTTCTGTCCTCGTCTAATTGCGCAATATTATTTTTATAGGCAATAATGACATTATGTTAATGATTGCATATTACGTAATTAATCGTTGAGTTTGTAATTTTGATTGTTGTAAATTAATGTAGAGACATAATTTTTTTTAAAAATTAATTGCAAATGATTGATTTATGAATTCAGTAAGAAAAAACAGTCTTTCCATAATTCTGTTATGAAAAATCGAACCCTCTCTGCTGTAGATAGTAACACTACCGTAGACAATGAGTGAGATTGCACAAACAATGCTTAGATTGATGCGAGTCGGATGCCGGCTGGCCTATTGGTTCAGAAGTTAAGCATTCGTGCATAGGACCGAAGGTCCTGGGTTCGATTTCTGTGAATAGCAGGCGCAAGTGGATGTAAACTGCTACAGATGAGTTCCTTAGTTGGATGAAACGGCATTCCAGTGCTTCCGTGTTTTAAAATGGTGATCTAACAGTGATTGATTGACAAAGCACTTTCTACACCGATTATCAAAACTTCTGGCTGTAGTTAGCTGGATCGGGGAAAATCGAATCAGAATAGCTTCTCCTGTCACTGGATCACTTGTCTTTACTCTCGTTTATCAATTAAGATGAACTCGTGATAACATTCAAGCGCATCAGTTGACGAGCATATCACAGATGTATGACGAAATCAGAGTGCTTAATTTTGAAGAATACACGACATGTGAGAAAGGGGGCATTCAGGAATGTACTTGTTTGGCGAATGGATGAATGTCTTTGTTACGCACGTCTCTAGGTATGCTTAAAACTATTACGAGTTCACCTTAGTCGATTAACGAGAACGAGACAATGAACCAGTGTCCATGTAGGCTACTCTGATCCCTGGACCGAATTTTACCAGCAAGAAATCTTGATATATCGTAAAAATTGTATTCTACAAACACCCAGCCAGCATACAATGAATCCAAACACACAAATCACGTTTATTTATATTCTATAGAGGCGTCCTTGGGATCAGTCACAAAATAGCACACTAAAATGATACAGTAACCAATCACAACCAAGGATTTTGCTGGTGGGAAATGTAATCTCAAGGTCAACTGATCAGTCCATGAAATAAAATCCAAAATAAAGATATTTATCAAGCGAGTTCTGGGGTTCTAACATCCCCAGCAGACTTCTTTAAATCACCTCACATACTAACAATGAATATGTATAATGGTTGTTGATTTTTAGAAAAAACAAACGATTCATTCTCAATTTTTGACGTACTATTGAAGGTCCTGGGTTCAATTTATGTGATTAGCATGCGCAAGTGGATGTACACTGTCACAGATGAGTTCCATACCAGGACGAAACGGCAGTTCAGCGCTTCCATGTTTCATAATGGTGATCTAACAAGGATTGATTCATGATTTTACCAATGAGAAGGAATTCCTTCATTCTATTTAACAATTAGAGTTATGGAGATTAGTTTTGGAATCATCAGTCTATTTACACGGCAGTTTCGTCCTCATATGGTTCTCATCAGAGGCAGTGCGCACCCACGACTCCTGCACCTCACAGGATCTGAACCCGGGACTTTCGGTCTTGTGAGCGAATGCCTAACCTCTGAATCACTGGGCCAGCATCCTACCGGTGTTACTGTTTAACTCTGATCGATCTACAGATTGTGCGCTACCTCACCAGTTTGTCTTTAGTATTTAATGCCTACATCCGACAGGATTAAACTCCACTAGTGACGTCTATTTTTAACCAATTTTTTCTTACTAAAAATAACAAAGTGGGAAATTTTCGTTAGTACTATGAAATAAAAATTATGAATTGTTAGTTGGAGGACTAGTGTACACTAGATTTTTTCATCAAAATAATTTAAACCTTTGAATCACAATGAGAAATTCGGTCGAAAGATTTCAAAGACCTAGACATTGAAATAATAAAGATACAACTAGTAATAATAATAACGAAAAACAACAAGTGAACTTGTTTGCCAAAACTTTATTTCACTAAGAACAAACAATAAATTTGCGTTCAACAGTTCTTATGAATACAATAACCCAGGTTGTTAGCTCGAACCCACCGCAACAGCTTCTGCCAAATCTATTGTAGTGAACGAGAATACACGTGGGGCAACCGAATTGTATTTAACGGAAATTACAGAGTTACTCAGTAAAATAGGAAAATCATATCGTAACCACCGTTAATTTGCAAAATATCAGTCCATCATATGGGACTGGACTGTTTCTGTTGCAAACAACATCAATCCGTTGTCACTATTCATGCGTTTCATACAAATTCCATTGTGTTCTTCTAACTCTTTCTTTCTTGATCTTCCCCCATCTTCTGCTGCCAGACATTACGTTTACACTCACGTCATATACTACTTATAAGTAGCTCACACCACACTATGAGGTGAAAACAGAATCTAATATGAACAGAGAATAGATTTACAATTTGTGACCCTAAATGATGTCATCGCTTTTCACAATCATGAAGGGAAGGTGTTTACGAATTGGTTAACTCGGCTGTCTAGTTGATAGGCATGGCATAGCTGTTTCTCCATAGAATCAGATGGATTCATAGAGAGACTTGAATCCAATGAAATTAAGCATATTCCAGATGAGGAACTGTATTAGAGTTCAACGACAGACATAAAAGGTCTTTTTCAGTGCTTTTAAGTCAATCCACATTGTAGATAAAAGTACAAGTTGACAGTAGGTCGACAGGTGTACTACGAATGACGATAACAGTCTTAAAAAAACTAAGGGTTTTCTTGTCACTAGTTCAACATCTCAAATGATAGTAGGTCAGACTTGGATAAATAAACTTAAAATACTGGCAATCACAAAGCTCTATTAGAATTACGTAATAAGATGAGTATAAAATAAGTGGACGGTGAAGAGGTGTAAACAGAATGTCAAGAATTTCTTTCTGAACAGACAAACTAGAGTTATTCTATGTTCGGATGTCTCTACTAACATATCGTCCATTGTCATTGATGAAAAGTGTTGCATTTTTCTTATACCATCGAGCCGGTATCCGACTAGTGTCTAACTTTCATCAACGTAAGATGTTTTGTAATCTCATTGTTCATTGTCTTTTCAGTAGGTAATTGCCTACACCAGAAACGATCAAACACCACGGGCCCATAGCTTAATATTCGACATTTAACTAAAATGACATTCTGTTATGCGATAATCACCAGTTAAATGAGAAGAATTCTAGTTTAAAACTGTCATTAACACTATACTTGTATAGCGAGATTCCAAAACAGAAAAACTTTACGACATAATGTTAGCTATCATATTGAATTCAGTCATCATTTCGCTGATTTCTGTTAGGTTCGTCACTAAGTATGCTTGAAACTATTATGGGTTTACCGTAGTCGATAAACGCGAACGAGACAATGAACCAGCGTCCAGGTAGGCTACCTTGAATCCCAAGCTGAAGATAAAAGGCTTTGTAAGTGTAGAAAGTATATCCTAAAAGCACCCACCAGTCACAGTACAATCAAGCATACAACTCTCATTTATTTATACATCATACAAACGTCATTGGGACAGTCACAAAATTAGCACACTAAAATACACAATAGCCAATCACAGCCATGGATTTTGCTGGTGGGAAACTAAATCCCAAGGTCAACTGATCAACGCATGCTCGAAAACATGAAATCCAAAATGAAGGCATTTATCAAGCGACATGAGGGCGATCTAACATTCCCAACAATTTCTCTTACATTCTCTAACAAATAACTACTTCAAACAAATCTATTTTAACAATTATAAAAATCTCATTTACATAATTGGAAATTAGATTTCTGTATTCTTCTCTGTGACGTTAATACAACGTCGATAGTTGGTCATTGAAATATGATGAATTCTAGTCACACACACACTCAAACAAACAAAACAACACATTGATAATGTTGAATACAGTTAGAAGATAAAAAAAAGGTGCCGCCGCTACTCCTCATTTCTTGTTTTTTTGTTGTTGTTGTCGTGGAAAAAAACGTTTCGTGCATCGATTAGTTGTTTGAAATGTTAAAGAAATTGTAACATTTTTTTCAAAATGACTTTCAATTTTACAAAATAAAAAAATGTATCTATCTGTTGAAAAAGTTTTTTTTAGATAAAACAATGATAAATTATTGTGATATAATGATTTATTTAGAAAGGTTTTACATCTTTGTTTGACTATCATTATTAGTAACATGAAAGCACTGGACAAGTGTTTCGTCCTAGTGTGGGACTCATCAGAGCTGGATATCTACTACCACATTGTACACCACTGGGATTGAATGAAGTACCTTCGGGTCTGTGAGCACGAATGCCTAAACTCTAGATCATTCAGTTGGCATCTGTTGGTGTTAATATCTAACTCTGACCGATCTAAGGATTTTTACGCAAACTACCCAATATCTTCGGTAGGTGACTTCTTTAGACCTGAACTGTATTGTTCACGTTTTTTTCACTAGAACTTCAAGAGTGAGTACATTTTCTGATTTTTGCAATATAGTATTATAATTCATGCATGATATTCTCGTCAATTAATATCCTTGAATGTTATTACGAGTTCACCTTACTCGGTAAACGAGAGCGAAGACAAGTGATGCAGTGACAAGATTGGACAATCTGATCCCATTGTCGCCGGCCCTGCTCACTATAGCAAGAGGTCTTGATATAGCGAAGAGAATGTATTCTCCAAGCACGCAGAAAATTACTTACTTACTTACTTACTTACGCCTGTTACCCCCAATGGAGCATAGGCCGCCCACCAGTTTTCTCCAACCAACTCTGTCCTTGGCTTCCCTTTCCAGTTCTGTCCAATGTTTGTTCATTCCTCTCATATCTTTCTCTATTTCTCGTCGTAATCTGTTCCATGGACTTCCTCTTTTCCTTTTGCCTTCAGGGTTCCATGTGAGGGCTTGTCTCGTGACACAGTTAGGTGCTTTCCTCAATGTGTGTCCTATCCACTTCCACCGCTTCATCCTGATTTCCTCCTCCACTGGAATCTGGTTTATTCTCTCGCACAGTACGTTATTGCTGATCATGTCTGGCCAACGAATCCCTAGTATTTTGCGTAGACAACTATTCATAAATACTTGTATCTTCTAGGTGATGGCTTTCATAGCTAGCTCTCAAAGTTTCAACTTCATACAGTAGAACTGTCTTGACATTTGTATTGAAAATCCTGATTTTGGTTTTGTTTGAAATTTGTTTGGAGTTCCAGATATTTTTCAATTGTAGAAATGCAGCCCTTGTTTTGCCAATCCGCGCCCTCACATCTGCATCGGATCCACCTTGGTTGTCGATGATGCTGCCCAGATATGTAAAGGTGTTAACGCAGAAAATACGAGGTCGATAAGCACACATTCGGAGCTTATTTATACAATGATAGAAATGTCCTTGGAAGAGCCACAAAAACAGCTTCGTACTAAAATAATTCGTCAATCAATGACAGTCAAGGATTTTGCTAGTGGGACATGTAATCTCAAAGTTAACTAAGCAACCAATGTGTGGTAACAGAATAAAAACCAATATTGGAATGTTTTCCAAGTTAGTTCTGAGGATCTATCGTCCCCCAATGTGTAAAAACAATGATCTTCATAATACTATATCGGGAAAACTATTCTTCAGAAGTGAAAATTCAAAGTCAGTACAAATTTCCATCAGACAGCCGATCACTCAGTCAATCAACTGATCGATCAAAGAATGACTAAGCGCAAAAGTAAATTGGTCAAACTGTTGTATATTGATGGCTTCATAGGTCACAATGTTATCCTTGAAACAATAATCCAATGATCTGTCTACCTTTGATATAATAGACAAACTGTTAGGTAATTACTTACTTACTTACTTACACCACCAAACACTATTCTCCAACCTACTCTGTCATGGGCTTCCCTTTCCAGTTCTGCCCGATTTTTGTTTATTCTTCTCATATCTTGCTCTATTTCTCAGTGTAATGTGTCTCTTCGGCCTAACTCTTTTCCTTTTGCCTTGAGGGTTCCAAGTGAGGGCTTGTCTTGTGACGCAGTCGGGTGCTTTCCTCAGTGTGTGTCCCATACACTTCCACTGCTTCTTCCTGATTTTCTCCTTCACTGAAATCTGGTTTGTTCTCTCCCACAGTACGTTGTTGTTGATGGTGTCTGGCCAAAGAAACCGAAGTATTTTGCGTAGACAACTGTTAATAAACACTTGTATCTTCTAGGTGATGGCTTTCATTGCTCTAAGAATTTCCGCTTCATACAGTAGAACTGTCTTCACATTTGTATTGAAAATTCTGATTTTGGTGTTGATTAATATTTGTTTCGAGTTCCAGATGTTCCTCAACTGTAGAAGTGCAGCCCTTGCTTTGCCAATCCGCTTCTTCACATCTACATTGGATCCACCTTTCTCGTCAATGATGCTGCCCAGATATGTAGCCGTATTTTACGTCCTCCAAGGCATCGCCATCCAGAGTGATTTAGTTGGCGCATGTTGTGTTGTATTCGGAGAATCTTGCTTTCATTTATCTTTATGTATGACTGTTAAGTAATAGTGCACCAAATTTTTCAACAGATATTTACTTCCTAGTAAACAACTAACTGACAGATATTTTTCCCTTCTAATCTCATTTATCTATAGTATGTAGGTGTAACAAGACACTGACTGATTGATTCATATCAGTATGCTAGAGTGAGAGCGTGTGCACGCGCGCGCGCAAGAGCGAAAGGCAGAGATCAACCGAGACAAGCCTTACTCTCTTCATGATCATGTCAAAGATATGAGACAGGAAAATATGTAATATTATATTTCAGTGTCTTTTATTCTTTGCTTGTGTGTGTGTGTGTGCGCGCGCGTGTTCATCCTGTCCCACATACCACAATCTGTTTTGGTTGAATGAAAAACTAGGAAAAATAAGAAGTCATTTTTTAATCAACTGTCTACTTTGGGTTTTCTACTGTTAACAATAACGCAAAAAAATTAAATTTGATTGTGTGAATTATGATTGTCATTTAGAAAAGTATGAAATAAGATTGATTATGTTGAATTTAGGGATGTTGACTCTCTCTATTCTTGTTTAATTTTATCATAGACATGCTGTTAGAAATAACCTTATCCTCGTCTGAATTTTTAGGAGTAGACCTTTTACCAGGTGGCTCGCTTATTGACTTAGAATATGCTGATGACATTGTCCTACTTGGTAAATGCGTAGTCTTCTGACAACCCTAAGCAACAATGAAAGCATGTTCGGGATGCGGTTTTCCCCCTCGAAATGCAAAATGTTGCTTCAAGATTGGGTTTGATCGGTACCTGAACTAGTGATAGGGAATGAAGTAGTTGAGCATGTTGACCGCTTCACTTATCTTGGGAGTCTCATCAGTGCCGATGGCCTGGTGACTGATGAAATCTCAGCTCGGATACAGAAGGCTCGATTGGCTTTTGCCAACCTGCGTCACTTATGGCTTAGGCGAGATATCCGTTTGCTGACTAAAGGACGAGTGTACTGTGCAGTAGTTCGCTTCGTCTTACTTTATGGCTGTGAAACATGGCCAGTGAGAGTAGAAGATATTCGTAGGTTACTGGTTTTCGACCATAGGTGTCTTCGAAGCATTGCTCGTATATCGTGGGACACCCGAGTGAGCAAAGCTGTTATTAGGAATCGGGTGCTAGGTAAGAATGGCAGATCAATAGATGAAGTGCTGAAACTTCATCAGTTCAGGTGGTTGGGACATGTGTTACTTATGGCTAACCACCGACTGCCTCGAAGAGCTATGTTTTGCAGTGTAGGAGTAGACTGGAAGAAAGCTAGGGACGGTCAGACCAAAATGTGGCACAAATGCATGAAGTCACTGACAAGTGAACTGAGTCATGTTGGCAGATGTAGGCTATGTGGTTGGCGTCCGCGAGACGAAAGTCTCCAATGGTTAGAGACCTTGAACGACATGGCTCAAAATCATTCGCAATGGAGCAGGTGCATTCACTCTTTGTGTTCTATGAAATTCTAAGCTTCTGCATCCTTCATAATCTATATCTTTCTCCTTCTATATTTATCTTACTGAATTACACTTCTCGAATCATATCTTTGCTCCCTAATCTTCTTCATTATTGCTAATATTTCTATTAGTGCTATCACTGCTGGATTTGAACTGACAGTTTTGTCTCTGTTCTGATGTGTTATGGCAACCTGAACTGATGTACTTACGTACGAAGTTCTGCGTTTTATTTGTCTGTCTGTCTGTATGTTGAATTCATGAATTGAGCTTAGTGTGTTGCACTTGGGTTCTATGTTTGATTTCACATGTACGGGACAGGGGTGGTTTATGCAGAGTAGCCTATAAGAATGAAGCAGTGATCCGGTGTGTTTTTTCCCGGTATTTGAATAGTTATGTCACATTGATCGGTTCATGATTTTAATGAAACTGAACAATTTTCACCATCGTATACCGTAAATCACTGCATTTTACTCTATGGGTATGAAATTTTGGCCAATAAGATTTGAGGATACTCGTAGGTTACTAGTCTCCATGTATATCATGTGACCATTAAGTAGGCAATCTTGAGGTTTGGTAAAGGGTACTAGGGTAAGGATGACAAATCAATTGATGAAGTAGTGAACCTTTATCAGTTGAGATGGTTGAGACGTATGTTACAAATGCCCAACCATCAACTGCCTCGACGAGTGTTTTGTGTTTTAGAGGTAGGCTGGAAGAAAGCTAGGGGTGGCCAAACCAAGACACAGATTTATGGAGTCATGTTAGTAAGTGTAGATTAGCTGGTTGAAGTCGGTGTGATAATCGTAAGCTGCGGTTAGAGACTATGCATAATGTAGTTCAAAGTCATTCACTTTGGCCTATTTTTTTGCCTCCTCCCTAATATTAATCTCCTGAAGTCCTCATGACCTTTACTTTGTTCTTTAGAAATTTGTTTCACAGAGTTATATTTTCTTCAGTA
>OX103972.1:12284436-12319767 GCA_944470395.2 Schistosoma turkestanicum
GACATATCTATTTCTGAATTATGTTCAATGGACTTAATGGATCCTAAAGATTAAATGTCCTGTAAATAGTTAATGCGGATTAAAACTACATCACAATCATTCAATTAAGGCCTTTTGTCCCATAATTATTGCATGATATATATCATTCCTTTTTATATATCTACAATATTTACGTACAATAATATATTATAAAATCGAAATATCAGAAACACAAAAGCATTGAAATAGAAAAAAATTTCGACAATCAAACAACAATCTCAATTCATTCATTCATTCAAGTTCATCGGAAGGTTGAATGAATAAAAAGAGAAAACGTTTTATTAACAAATCTGAATCAAAATTCTCTTATTGTACTTTCCTGTTTTGTTTCAAATGTCGGTCGATTACAATGTTTCACTCTTATTCACCTCGACATGCAGCACTACCACTCTCACTCTCTATTACAACACACAGAATACATACACACACAATACAAGTTTAAATACACAAGTCATTATCCAGTGTAACCATCAATACTTTTTCGAATTGCTTTTTCGTGTATAAAGATGTTTTAAATAATAATTAATTAATAATAAAATATAATTCACGATTTATAGTTTTTCACTCACTGAAATTCAGCACTACCAAAAAAGTTAACATATAAAAAATGCCATTTTGATTTTGAAGAAATGAAAAACACAACAATAAAAAGATGGTGACAAAATAAAGAGTGTTTTTAAGAAGATAAGAAGAAATAAAATAAAGATATAATCTATTTTACGTGGTTCAAGGAACAAAACGAAAAAACGACAAGAATAAAAATGTGGGTCAGGTGAAAAAAAGGACCGGAATGGAAGGTCAAATAAGCGGGGGGAAAATTAAAACCTAGTACGGAGAAACTGGAAACCAAGCGATTCGAGCGAGAGGTGGAGTGCAGGGAGGGAAGGGAAGATGGGAAGAATCGGTGACAATTAAATAACCATAAGCTAATCACTATTTAGGCGTACAATTCACACTTAATATTGAATATGTATGTAAACCGAGAGAAGAGGAGAGAGAAACAAATTGAAATGGAAAAAATTTTGACCATAATGATTATTATTATTATTATTATTATATAATAACAATACATATGTAATAAAAATTTCTTTATGAATTATCTATAATAAATATTTGAAATAATAAAGTTAATTAATTTACAATAGAAATTTGTATCATTTGTGTCATAATAATAATTTAAAATCTAGTTGGCTGGTGATTAGAAATCAGAGAGATCTGAATTTATGACTTCTTTTACAGTACATTTTTGAAACCATGAATCGATCAATGTTAGACCACCATTAGAAACCTGGAACCACTGATAGACGGCCGTTTCGTCCTGCTATGGGACTCATCAGTGGCAGTGCGCATCCACGACTCCTGCATCCCGCAGGATTCGAACCGACGACCTTCGGTATTGTGCGCGAACGCCTTAACCGTTAGACCACTGAGCCGGTATCTAACGGTGTTAATGTCTAACTTGGTCAAATTCACGGAGTTGCGCAACCTCATACAAAGTCTTTGGTAGACACTGCCTACACCCGAACAGGTTGAACTTCACTGGTCACGTCTTCCCACTAGAACTCGGAGAAGATTCCTCACGAAGCTAGTCACTAGTGAGCACAGGTAATTTTCATTACAGGGGTTGTGAAGATTGGTGAGTTACAATACCAAAAGAGGTTGATCATCATTAAAATGAAAATCTAATCCAATGATAAATGAAGCTTGTAAGTTCAACAGAATGACAAATTTTAGACAAAAACGATTGAACAATAACTCATTTATGAAGAAAATGATTGAATGATCATAAGTTTACGGCACCTTATTGTCTAATAAATAAAAATTAATTTATCTGCTTTAAAAGTTGATATTAGCAAACTAGAAATTAAAGCTTACGAATTAACAAATATCAAGTTTAACTGTAGTCTGAATGAGTAACTAAATACATATTTATGTCAGTATAACAAATCACATGTAAAATATGAACCAATCAATGTAAGACCGCCATTAAAAATCTAGAAGCATTGCATAGCCGTTTGGTCATAGTCTGATCATAACCGCTTGACTAGTTAGCCGAAATCCACTTCAGGGGTTTTGAATGAATACTGCTAGTAAGTCCCATACAAGGATGAAACAGCCTTTCACCGCTTCTGAATTTCCAATGGTGGCGTAACGTTGATCAATTTGTAATTTAAACAAACCATATTTATATATTCGTTTAGGATAACACATTTCCATTGAAAGCAAATAATACTAGTTATCGATGTACTAATATGTGCAAAGAAGAATTCGGATATGCGGCTTGATAATTTAACGGCGGATTCTCCAAGTGCTAAATTTCAACACAGTATCTTTCAATAATAAACAATTAATACTCGCACATAATAAACGAGGTATTGAGTTACTTTAATCAACGTCTAAATTTCCATTTTACTGATTCAACTTAATGGACATTTTGGGGCCAAGAAAGTCTGATATTATCATTTACTATAAACATCACATCCCCATGAGGGATCAACTGTGAACTGAATAATAATAGCTCAACAGGAATATCATTATAGTGACATTGTATGGCATAAATTCAAATCCTACGGAAAACATCCGTTTCTTCAAAGCTATAGGCAAGATTTACTAACTAGCATTGATTCTCTTCAAATATTGATCGAAGTGTGATTCTTCTTCATCACTGTTAACCTCTTCATCATTTCAACAACCATTAATCAATAGAAATTATTATTTCATCAAATTCATGTCTATCTCACTATCAATTCAAAATAGAAATTCTCTTTAATAAATCACACGAAAATATCCGTTTAATTATAAATAAATATTTAAATTAAATTGAAAATATTTTTACTGTATCACAATTTCAAATATGAATTCACTTAAAGTAAAGTAAATAAAATTTTTCGTGTTCATAAAATTTCATTGAATGAAGGAAAACAAACACAACTAAGTTAGAATAAAGTCAATAAATAATTAATAATTAAGAAAAAACATTTGTTTAATTGAAAGTGAAACTCGAAACATTGTTTCAATGAAACAGAATGCAGGGAAAAAGTTAAGCGGATTATTTCATTGAAAACAATGTCGTTATTAGATTGGTAATATTCTTTGGCGAACTCTGCTATTTCATCCTCATTTCTATCATACTAGATTCAAAATGTTTAGACTATTTCACTTTTATAGTTAACTTAACGGAGCGATGTCAGTTGAGAGATTATTGTAAGTCAGGAAATACTAGAAAGATGTTTCGTTATAGTAAAGCATCACAGAAGTGTGCATCCACGACTTCGTCACAGATTACTGAACTCTAAAACTTAGATGTCATTGTGTCGAAATACAACTATGTTTAGCTTCTCAACCATCTTCTAAGGTACTTGGCGAGTAACTGAATCACGCTTGACGATTGGTGGACTCCAGTTGCCACAGCTTCTCAATAAAACTCCGAAGTCACCACTCAAAATTAATCACTAATCATCAAATTAGTATTGATTGCTATAGCTTGTGTTATGGATAGATTTGAATTTCCCATAGTTAATATCACGTATTGGTCTCAGTTAAACAAAAGGTTAATCGTATAGATTGGATAATTTTGAAAATTCATGGACTGGAGTAATTTGAATTTGTGGTCTTTGTCTTATGTATTATTAGATCGAGAAATTAGTAATTGCATCATGTATGCGTTCAGTGAGATTAAGAGTTCAAAAAATATCATTATGCGTTTACACTGAAGTGAACTAATCCTGAATTATACTTACAAATTGTGAACGCAATTAAAAAATGCAACTGTAGGGTTATTTTTTACTGGAGTGAATAAAGAATGGTTGATAGGAGAATGTACTAGCCAACTTCTGGTATAACATTTTCAAA
Organism: Schistosoma turkestanicum; assembly: GCA_944470395.2. Lineage (NCBI taxonomy): Eukaryota > Metazoa > Platyhelminthes > Trematoda > Strigeidida > Schistosomatidae > Schistosoma > Schistosoma turkestanicum. The sequence goes on from OX103972.1 coordinate 12,288,328, forward strand.
AGATGATGTTGAAAATACAGTAAGTAATTGTAACTTCTTCAGCGGCTCAGTAAAATTAGGTCTAAAAACAAGCTCTAACCTCTGAAGTACCGTAGCATTTTAAAACAGAAAGTAAAACCATTAAATCTATGAATGAGATTTGTTAGTAATCATCGCTCAAACATAATCAAGTCAAGCGACTGATAGCGCATACCTATTGATCCATACCAGTATTTTTTTGCACAAAAACAATCAAAATAATCTCATTGCTTTATAGTCTTTTTCTCAACAGATAAAATTTACGTTTAAGATAAAGAAAATATCTAAAATACCACTTAGTTTACATATGAATAAATATTCGTGGAAAATGATAAGAACATGTGAGAGACTGTGGGGTACTTGTAGCTCTAGATGAATATCAGCATACATATGTGCTGATAGTCTTGTTCAGAAATACATTAGAAACTTTACGATTGAGCAGTTCAGATTGAAAGAATACAACATCATCAAAACAGAAACTCATTCAAACTGTATTTCCATATCAAAATAATTTTCTTTACAAAATACATGAAACTAATATCACTGACCGTCGTAAAATAAGTACTATTGTAATTACTTCCATAGGTTAATTCAATATTGATTTGATTATCAAGACTGCATATTCTTTTCTAATGATACACATTATGTGTATCTGAATTTCAGCTCTGTCCACATTTAGTTTATGACTAAATAAGGTATATTACTGGTGAATTCATATGACCAAAAAAACGAGATAAAAGATTTTATTATCTTCTCTGTTGAATTCCTCCTGGTATTTTCTCTCTTTTTAACTTTATTTCACTGAGATTTACTTCTCGGATCATATCTTCAATCTGCAATCTTCTCGATTACCACATATACTACTGCTACTACTACTACCTTTACTGATGTACGTAAGTACGAAAGTCTACATTTTAGTTGACTGATGTTATTATCTTCATAGTTAAATATAGATGTCATTGAACATACAACATAAAGTTTCGGAATACAAAAGCTTATGAATAAAAGTTCTACTTAGAAGTTTTGTCTGATAGATTATCACTATGTCGGTTATAAGAGACGGTTATCAACCATAGCCAATGGAAAATAGTCATGCAGTATTACAAATCAATTGAAGTCACACATGTAGATTGTTGAATTTTGGGTCAGTGGACAAAAGATGAAATCTTGATGCATCAGGTCGAACGTTAAAGGTTATGATCCTATGTAATTTGGATTGTAGATGAGCATTGCTAAGGAATTTCTGCTTTAAGACAAAATACATATCTAGTCATTTATAATTTTCACTGGTGGTCTAAGATAGTAATCTTATTAATATAAATTAGAAAAAAAATCAACAATCCCTACAGAATTTCCATACAAGTGAAAAAAAATGCTTTAATATGTGAAGTAATAATCACCTTATACTGACAGATTTTAATTAACTACTGTGTTTGATTTTATTCAAGTACAACAAACTTATAAATAATTCAGTTATGTACAAAACTTGTTCAAACTATCAAACAAAATAGAATATGATAATTTGGAGAATCAACTTTTCAGCAAATAAGTATCCATACTTAAACCTGTCATATTATAAATGAGAATTAATTTGATTGTTAGATAATAGAATTCTCAATTAATACAATGAAAATCGGAGGTTGCCTTAGATTTCAAGATGAAAGGTGACTTGTTAGTAAGGTAAACGGGACATATAGAGACAGCTGATGTTTGCTTTTACAGGCACATATAAATCCTTAAAATTATGCAAACGAATCAATTCGTTTTAAAATGGAGCCATTTCAAATTTTGAAGTCAAATTCAAAAACATAATAACCATTAATTTGCATATTTTCAAGCGCAATGTAAAAGTTGTCTATATTTAATCCTTACGATGCCTAAAATGTGATAAACATATTTGTTATGCAGCCATTTAACTGTCTAAGACATTGATGTGAATATAAATAATCAGAAACACCTACTGCTACTTCTGATTACAACTAAAACTCTAATTGATAGTTGAGCCTATTTGAAATGACTTGGGTTACAGTCAAGTCAGTTTGCTTGGCATTTCAAAGTCCTATGTGCACTATGAACTAGTTCAATTTTGTATGTTATATCCACTTAGGGACTATGATTTATATGGAACGTTGGGTCGTCATTTATGCATGCCATCACACTAACACTAAAATGTTCCCTAAATTTGGTAAACACAAAAGAATTATTTTCATCATTTTAAAAGCTCCAAGTACAAAATGATCTGTAGTTATGTGAATGAGTATTAGCATGATTTCGCTACAGATGTGACTTATAAACCTTTTCGAAATGATGAATCGATCATTCTAGACCACCTTAGATACGTGAAAGCACTGGACAGCCGTTTCGTTCTAGTACAGATGAGCACTACTGATCAGTACCATACCAGGACAAAACAGCCGTCCAATACTTCCAGGTTTCAAATGGTGGTCTAAAAATTATCAGTCCACAATTTCAGTGAAACTCAACAATCTTCACAATTCAGTATTCATATAAAATTGTAAGTATACATTTTAACATTCTACGTCCTCCATAGTAAATTATTCACTTATGCTACCCAATTACCCGACTAATCACTCAAAGTCGTCAGTAAAATCAAGTCCAATATATCAACCTTTAAAAGCTCACAATGTACATGAATGATCAAACTCAACATGCGGACATCATATAATCCTTGAACATTGAATGAAAGCGTTTATCAGGAAAACTTATCTTGAATTGTTTCACTGCAAAACACAGAAACTAATCAATCTACTATAGATTTATTGGGTAACAATTGATTGATATTGTTAAAGTTGTTTTATATAGAGAAGAACAATAAATCACACTAATTACAATGCAATAACCTTTATATGTGATTATTTTATCAAATGGAATGAATCTAACTATCAAAAACAAAGGAAAGTTAACATCATATTAACATAGAATTCTAGATTCATAATGAATTGCTTATCATAGGTCATGTCAGATGTTTTAATTGTTATTTCATTCACATAATGATCAGTGAATTAGTGTAAACTACTGATCACTTCAAAATTAACATGAGGATTAAAAAATCAAGATAGTTGAAAATATTATTACTCTCTCTTCATTTCAATCTATCAAGGGATCAGATAAACAGCGAAAGATGAATAATTTCAATGTAGAATAAGCTAGTGCATTAGAAAACTGAAATAAATGTTCTAGTTTAGAAAACAAGATGTGACTAGCAAAAGCTGCTGCTACACTGATAGTCTTCATCTGCATTTGTTGCTGTGGGATAGAAGAGTTAGATCATCTGTAAAGTCCAAATCGTCTAGCTGTACTCAAACTATCCACTGTATCCAGTGATTTCTCTCAGATGTTTAGGTTCTCATAATCCAGTCAACCACTAAAAGGAATAGAAACTGAGAGAATAGGGAGCCATATCTGACATGGTTCTTCACTTGGAATGCATCTGTGAGCTGCCCTCCATGAACCATTATGCAATGATGGTGATAATTTTCTCAGTACACCATGTTGTCGAAGAAGGTTTCATGAGTTTCTCCTATCGATACTATCAAATGTTTTCTCATAGTTAAAGAAGTTTATATATACTGATGTGCCCCATTCAGCTGATTGTTTAATAATGATCCGTAATGTTGCGATCTGGTCAGTAAATGATCTATCCATACGGAATCCAGCCTACTGATCTGCAAGTTGGGCGTCCACTGAATCTTTCATCCTGTTCAACAACACTCTGTTGAATAATCTTCCTGGTACAGATGGTAGACTGATGCCTCTGCAGTCGACATACTGTGGTGAGCGCTACTTATAAGTAGTATATGACGCGAGTGAACACGTAATGTCTGGCAGCAGAAGATGGGGCAAGATCAAGAAAGGAAGAGTTAGAACACAATGGAATTTGTATGAAACGCATGAATAGTGAAATGTCAGACAATGGATTGATGATGGATTGATGTTTTGCAAATTAACCGTTTACGATATGGTTTTCCTATTTTACTGAGTAACTCTGTAATTTTCGTTAATTCCACTTCAGTTGCCCTCACCTGTGTTCTCCTTCACTATAGTACTTGCTGAGATGTCTATTCCTTTGGTATCTTGATAAGGTATCCTTCTTTCCAGTCATTTGATACCTTACAGTCACTACTACGTCAGCTTTCATTATCACAGTGGTATGTTGACTGGTCCTGCTACTCTGCGATTTGAACGACTCGTGATATATATATATATATATATATATATATATATATATATATATATATATATATATAAACAGCTTAAGTCAAAGTGAACAGCCGATCGCATTTTCATTGAAGAACCTAATATATATTCTTCAAAATTATTGATATGATCGAAAATTACCACTAACATAAACATAGAAATCATATATTACATGAAATAAGTATACACATTCACACTCATTCATACATACACTAACAAACGTATATACACACAAACTGACGTACGAATTGAACATGGATTGAATGATAAACGAATAATATAGGCTAATCAATATGGATTATTAACCAATCAACAATCAGGTTTGATTTCAGGTTAAGCGACCTATGAGCAATGTAAGTCGATATAAACCACTAGATTATGGGAAAATATTTTTTTTCTGGGAGGTTGAATTTTTATAGCTTATTGTATTTGTTGATCGAAGTATTTTTCATTACTCTCGTTTTCATTAATTTGATGACTACCTTTACGAACCTATTCATAAATATGTGAGGCATGAAACAATAGAATTATGACATTTTGTGATAATTATTCAATCTTATATATATTTTTTATCATAGATTTGAGAAGATTGTGATTTGTTACTGAAATCATGATTCAATCATTGTTAGACCACCATTAGAAACCGAGAAGTACCGGACGGTCGTTTCGTCCTCGTACGGGACTCATCAGCAGCCCACATTCACGACTCCTGACACTCACAGAATTCGAACGCAGGACCTTCTGTCCGGAGCGCAAACGCCTAACCTGTGGACCACTGGGTTGGCATCCAACAGTGTAAATGTCTAACTCTGATCAATCTAGAGATTTTGCGCAACCACACCGATTGTCTTCAGTAGTAAGTACCCACACCGGATAGGGTTGAACTCCGCTGGTCACGAGAATTCGCTCACGAAGCTAGCTACCAGTAAGCAGGAGTTGTGGATGCGTACTGCTGATGAGTCCTATACAAGGACAAAACGGCCGTCCAATTCTTTCAAGTTTCTGATGGTAGTCTAACAGTGATTGATCAATGATTTCAGTAATATATATTTTTATCATGTTTCGTACAGATTCTAACCTAACATTAACACTTTCCTCTACAAACAATAAGAATAACTAAGAGTGTGTAACTTCATTTTCAGTGTTGAAATGCAAGTGACGGTGGTATTTCATTACAAGAAATAAACGTTTTTACAAACAACTGAGTAGATAACCACCATATGCCTACCTACCTACCTACCAACCAATCTATTTAGACATTAAAATCTAGAAAATTTGGTTCCGGCATAATTTAGTTCTCCTTTTAATTTTTTCTCTCAGTTAACTTCATTTTGTAGGAGATGTAGTAGTTGAAAATGTGTCCAGTTATTTTTAGCAATAGTAATCAATAATAATATACTTGTTCAGTATAATGCTAACAACTTTTTTTTTTAAAAAAAAATCTAGTAACATAATCATCATAATTGAAAATATATAAACACACAAAACTTTTACAAAAAAAAATGACAACTAAAAATGTAGTTGTTAAAAAAAGATAAAGAGATTAATATCTGTAGGGAATAATAAAGTAATATATATGATCAGATGAAACATCAAAGTTTTAATTTTTTTTTCAAAAAGAAATAAAAAAAATACGTCATCAGAAAGAACATGAAAAAAAATGAAAAAAATAGAAATAAGTCAATTGTATGAGTGAAAAATAGGTTAGGTGAGTAAGAAATGCCTTGCCTCGTTGACGAATTCTAACCACCAGTAACATTACACAAAGTATTCAATAATCATTCTGTTACTACATTTCTTTGATTTTTGGAATTCTCCAATGCTTAAGATTACAACTAATCAGTTTCGTTGGAAGATGTGCATCCTATGTAGACCGCCTTGAATATTGCCATTTGGATTATAAGGATAGTTAGCATAGATAGATAATGGCTATACATGGTTTGTCTTGTTTGACACTAACCACTGGTAGCCACCATTCATCATGATTACTGTTTAAAATAACTCAAAACAAAGTGTAACATCATGATTCTTCTCATAGAAAAAGAAGTTTATACATTCATTTAATACTACTCAAGCAAGAGTATCCAATACAACACAATATACACCAAGGAAATCACACACTTGGTGGAGATGGCTTGGAGGTGTGGTGACCGATTTCGAGGTATTCCTAAGCTTCCTAATTAGTTCGTCCAGACAATCGTTGCTAAATAGCGTTTGACGGTTCATAAATCAGAAGGTGAACTTGAAGTGTTGAATACGTTTATTTTTGGAACACCACAAAATGGGATAGAAGACCACAAGCAGACCGGGCAGGCACACTAGCGAGCGAATGGGCGAATATGTGCGTAGATGTAAACAATGTTCAGTCATACCAGCCCATACAAACCACACAATAATAAAAGCCAAAGGTACATACTAATATTGTTATACAAATGGCTTGGTTAAATTAATTAATCGAAAGGCTTGACCAAATTAAATGTAAGCCAGTTAAATTATATGTGGAGGCACTACATAGGAAGTAAAAACCTTTCACTATCAGGACAGCATCACTGACGAGCAAGGTGGATCTGATGCAGATGTGAAGGCGCAGATCAACAAAGCTCGGGCAGTATTTCTACAGTTGAAGAACATCTGGGGCTCAAAACAATGATCAACCGACACTTAAGTCAGTATTTTCAATACTAAGGTCATGCCACTTTTACTGTACGGGACGGCAACTTGGAGAACTATGAAAGCCATCATCCGAAATATACAAGTGTTTATGAACATTTGTCTTCGAATCCGTTGGCCAGACACCATCAGCAATAACCTACTGTGGAACAGAAGAAACCAGATACCAGCAGAAGAATAAATCAGGAAGAAGAAATGGAGGTGGGTAGGAAGTATATTGAAGAAAGCACACAACTGCGTTACAATGCAAGTTATAACTCAGTAGAAAAGTGAAAGACCAAAAAACACGTTTCGCCGAGAATTGGAGACAGAAATGAAAACAATGAACAGCTATTGCAACTGAGAAACAGTGCTCAGAACAGAATAGGTTGTAAAATGCTGGTCGGTGGTCTATGTGTGGTGCGCGCTACTTATAAGTAGTATATGACGCGAGTGAAAACTTAATGTCTGGCAGCAGAAGATGTGGGGAAGATCAAGAAAGGAAGAGTGAGAACACAATGGAATTTGTATGAAACGCATGAATAGTGAAATGTCAGACAATGGATTGATGATGGATTGAAGATTTGCAAATTAACCGTTTACGATATGGTTTTCCTATTTTACTGAGTAACTCTGTAATTCTCGTTAAATACAATTCGGTTGCCCTCACCTTTGTTCTCCTTCACTACATATACTCCATTGAGGGCATAAGACGTAAATAAGTAAGTAAAGTAAAGTAAAGTAAAGTAAGTAGTCTTTAAATTAATTAAAACAAATGATTCAGTTTTATATCTACCATAATTGCTTTTCAAAAAATAATGATATATTTTAATAAGTTTCACATTCTATCCATACAATTAATTCTTATAGAAAGTGTTGATCATATTTCTCCTATCTGGATTGGCATAGTTACTACCCATTCATCGATCATCCACCCAGCCATCTATGCAACCACGCACCCACTCACCCATCCACCAACCTAATCCCAGTTATTTTCATTTAAATTGAAGATAATTATCAATGTATTCAATTAATTTTAAACGATGTACATATTCCAGTACAAATAACATGTTGAACAACCAGTGAAATGATAGTAATAATAACACTAATTACAATCATCATCATTATCATCATAATGATGATGATGATGATGATCGGTTCTTTCAATATTTTTTTTAAATTCATATTTAACAACTTCCTATTCATTGGGAAATGAAATTATTTAGTTTTTAATTGGATAATTTATAATGATGAATATGTGATATGTACAGCAAACAAAGTTGAATAATATGAATTCCTTTTTACTATATTTTGAACTGATTACAATCTAGAAACACTAGTAATCATTACATTAATATTATGAATAGAACAGTTGTTAGACCATTACTAAGCGACTGTTTCTATCTTATATGAGACGACGAACTCCACACGTAAGAACTAGATCTAGGAGCTTCAGTCTCGTGTGCGAATGCCTAGCCTAACATCTTCCGATGCAGTGTAGCTTCTCCACTGATCACGGGTTCTTACTAGAACTCCGAGAATTCCTGCCGGAAATCGGTTCATGTTTTTAATGAAATCCAACAATCTCCACAACCTTATACTGATTATAGTATTAATACTGATTACTATTTCTAAGGGAGGAGATTATGTGTGTACATTGTCGGGGGATTCCAAGAAGATATGACTGTCTATTTATTACAGTAAAATCACTCAATTTTTAGTTGATAAGATACATCAGTGTTGATTATTGTATAAGACTGTCGGTCAGTCAGACAGACAGACAGACAGATACAACGCAGAACTTCGTACGTAAGTACATCAGTTCAGGTTAGCACTAGCACAGAGACGCGAGTGTCAGTTCTAATCACAAAGTGGTAGGAATAGTAGGAGTATTAGCAGTAGTGGAGAAGATTAGGATTTGAAGATATAATTCGAGAAATATAACTCAGTGAGGTAAATTTACAAAGAGAAAGACTGAGATGATGAAGAATTCAGAAGATTAGAATTTCATAGAACACAAAGAAAGGGTGCACCTGCGCCACTGCAAACGATTCTGAGCCATGTCGTTCAAGGTCTCTAACCATTGGTGACTTTCGTCTCGCGGACCCCAACCAGGTAGCCTAAAACTACCAACATGACTCAATCCACTTGTTAGTGATTTCATGCATTTCTGCCATGTTTTGGTTTGGCCGCCCCTTGCTATCTTCCAACTCACTCCCGAACCACAAAACATAGCTCATCGAGGCAGTCTGTGGTTGGGCATTCGTAACACTTGTCACAACTGATGGAGTTTCATTACTTCATCAGTTTATTTGCCATCCGTTTCGCAACATCAGCATTGCTTACTCGGTGATCCCAGGATACACCTATGATCGAAGACAAGCAATCTACGAAAGTCCTCTGCTCTTACCGGCCATGTTTCGCATACGTATAGTAGGACGGAGCGAACTGCTGCGCAGTACACTCGTCCTTTGGTAAGCAAACGGATATTTAGCCTGCTCCATAGGTGACGCAAGTTGGCAAAAGTCAATCGAGCTTTCTGTACCCGTGACAGACTGTCAGTAGTACTAAATAATTCATCTGATAGCAAGTCTGAGTTAAATTGAATTAATAATATTTCTATACGCAATTTTCGGTTATTTGCAGCGAGTGAAAAGTTTCAATATCAATCTATTTCATTATTCCTATTTTGTTCACATTTACCAAAAGAATAAACCATGTGAAATTAAATGAAATTGTTAGATTCCAAAAAGAAGTTTAGTTTACGCATTGTTTCAAGTCAAAGTGATCTCATCACCCTAAAACTCATATTTGACACCATGATACTTATGGTGATGTTTCGTTCTCTGAACTGGATGTTTCGGTTGTGCAGATTTCATTATTCTTCTCAACAACATCATCAGCACAAACTTCAGATAGAAGTGAACTATTCTAATTTCATCATACTGGTTTGAATAAGTGAAATATCATTCATATTGTGCCACAAACTTTAAACACTGAACTTTGACAATCGCTTTCAAATCATTACGCAAACTCATTTTAATGATAGCTGGGTTATGACTAGGTAAACTTAAATCAAAAGCAATACAAGTTCAAGCACACATACACACATCACTATAGAAAATGCTCTACATGAATATTAATTCCAAAGGAGACAAATTATTAAACACATTAGAAAGGAGGATTTCTAATTTGCTCAAAAAGATTATTTTTCACATCATTTTTGAGGTCACTACCATTCTCCAGTCGTCTAATGTTCATCAATAACCTACCTAAATTTCACATGTGACCATGATCATATACATTTATCAATTCAGCTGTCCATGTCAATTATATATATATATATACATATATATATATATATATATATATATATATATATATATATATATATGCATTCTGTTTCCTAAGAGGATTTATTAACATTATCTGATGCAGTTGATAAAAGGTGAAGATAACTTCATAAGAAATTTCCTATTTGAATACCTTTTGAATCTAGGTCATTTAATCTAAACATACTTAGTTTTCAAAACATATTTAAAAATTTTAACAAAACACTACCAAATGACAGTAAGCTTAAATCTTATGAGTATTGTCAAAGCCTTTGCCATAAAGTTAGAAAAAGAGCTTTCATGAATACAAAACACCATTTATCTACTCAACTTTAATATTCAAATATCCCTATAATGTACAGTCATCATTACTAGAAATTCTTTTCTTTTACATTGTATCTATTACTTTAAAATGGTTTGTTTCTTTCAAAGAATTCAGCATTGATGATGAGAGAAAATGAGACAATCAACAAAGTTATGTAATATTTTGTTCGATATTGAGTACATTTTAAATACAACAATAATAGTAATAATATCTAACAGTTTCAACTTAATATTTAACTGATGGAAGGTAATCATCAAGACCGCTGGACACTGTTTCAGTGGTCTAGGAGTCAAGTGTTTATGCGCGAGCCTGATGGTTATGGGATTAGTTCCTGAATGCGCAGCCATGGACGTGCACCGCTGAGGAGTTCCATACTTAAATGAAACAACTATCCAATGCTTCCAGATTTTCAGTAGTAGTCTAGGTAAGGTCAGTTAGTGATGTAAAACTGTTAAAATTACTGAAATGATTTAAATTTCACTTTTTATTTTATGAATTTTATTTACGGTTAAGTTATATTCCTAAACAAGAAGTTCCTTAACTTTATCATTTGTTATCTAAGCGTATACTACTTACTACTAAGCTAACAAAATTAATACGGTGTGAATAGTGATCACCGACGGTATTGTCCAATGATCATCCTCGAATGTAAATTAACTAAGAAAAATTGAAACACTGAAATTATCTGTTATGATTATTAACTATATTCAGCTACTATTACTACTACTAACTTCCATTTCAGGAGACTAATTTGGTCATTTCTGTCTTCATGAAAACTAATTAATTTTTAGATCAATATTAAACTACCTTGATTAGTCAGTCAGTACATTAAGCTGTCAAAACTATATAGTTCAACAGGTTTTTTTTTACGTCAAAAGATTTAAAAGAAACTTAATAATTAGTTGACATTATTTTGTTGTTATTATTTCTATTGTTATTTTTAAAGTTATAAATACAATGATACTACTGATTGATTTCATAACCAACAACAAAATGTGAAGTAAAACAAAATGAATGTAGGAAGGTTTTTTTTGCCAATTCACTAGCATTAATCTTTATTTCTAGTCACTTAATCAGCAAAGTTAATGAATTAATTGAAGTTAGTAATATAGACCAATGGGTATCAAGTCAGTGGTTTGAAAATTATGAGCCTGCTGAGAGGTTTGGGGTTTTTTATGTCCGGGTCTAGGTGAGGTTGAAAATTGTCAATGCCGAGTAGTCTCACGTTGAAATAAAATATCTACTACCTGATAGTCAATGCTTATTCAGTTACTGACACCTCTCAAGTGAAAATGCAAAACTCAAAAATCTTCACAAATTGCCTACATTTTCCTTGAAATATGTTTCATAAATGTGATTGGTATCAGTCGTTCATGAAATTTTATCCACAAATGCTAAACAATTAATAAATGGTCAATAAATATATTTATGTGCATTAATTTCATTGAAATACAGACAGATACAACGCAGAACTTCGTACGTAAGTACATCAGTTCACGTTGCCATACCACATCACCACACAGAGACGCAACTGTCAGTTCAAATCCAAGAGTGATAGCGATAGTAGAATTATTAGCAGTAATTGAGAAGATTAGGGAGCGAAGATATGATTCGAGAAGTATAATTCAGTGAGATGAATTTAGAAGGAGAAAGGTAGAGATTATGAGGAATTCAGAAGCTTAAAATTTCATAGAACACAAAGAGTGGATGCACCTGCGCCATTGCAAGCGATTCTGAACCATGTCGTTTAAGGTCTCTAACTATCGGTGACTTTCGTCTCGCGGATCCCAACCAGGCAACTGACATCTACCAACATGACTCAGTACACTTGTCAGCGACTTCATGCATTTCTGCCATGTTTTGGTTTGGCCGCCCCTAGCTTTCTTCCAACCTACTTCTACACCACAAAACATAGCTCGTAGAGACAGTCGGTGGTTAGCCATACGTAACACATGTCTCAACCACCTCAACTGATGAAGTTTCCTAACGACAGCATTACTTATACTGTTGTCGCAGGATACACGAGCAATGCTTTGGAGACACCTATGATCGAAAACCAGTAACCTACGAATATCTCCTACTATGACGGCCATGTTTCACAGCCGTGTGGTAGGACGGAGCGAACTGCAGCGCAGTACACTCGTCCTTTTGTTAGCGAGCGGATATCTTGCCTGCACCATTGGTGACGCAAGTTGGCAAAAGCCAACCGAGCTTTCTGTATCCGTGCAGAGATTTCGTCAGTCACCAGGACATCTGCACTGATGAGACTACCAAGATAAGTGAAGCGGTCTACACGCTCGACATAACTTGTTAATCAAGTGTAAATTTATTTTATGACTAAGTAGTTAACATTGTAATAGATGAATCAAATATTCAGATGAATGTTGATTGTTCCAAAAGCTAAACCACTACTTCACTCTGACACAAATTACTACAGAACAGATAACTAATTTATCAAGATAATATAACTAGATATTCCGTTCAATCCTATCTTTTCGTTACTGATATTACAGAAATATACCACCGTGAAAAATTGTTAACCCTATTTTTAAAAAGTGAACAATATGATAGAGTCGAAGACAAACAAATAACAGTTCAACTGATTTCATAAAACTGAGATAATCTTGCCCGTAAATTTGTATGGTAAATATCTACAAAAATACTACTTTAATCTAAAATCAAACTCTGAAAGTTGAAATGCCATTAAAAATCTTATGCCAATGATTTCTGAGTGTAGATTTAATAAGAAACCGATAAATATTTCAATGAACGCAAATAATTCTACTAGACTCTCATTGAGGAAAGCACTCAACTGCGTTACACTCACTTGGAATCCTCAAGGATAAAGGAAAAGAAGAACACCAAAGAACAGATTAAGCAGAGAAATGGAGACAGACATGAAAAGAATAAGCAGTATTTAGACAGAACTAAGAAGGAAGGCCCATGACATAGTAAGTTGGAGAATGCTGGTCAGCGGCCTATACTCTACTTGGGGTAACAGGCTTTAAGTAAGTTATTAAGTAATACTTCTATTACTATTTCTACCTAACTATGTGCTGACGTGCTCTAGCAACTTGAACTGATGTACGTAAGTACGAAGTTGGACGTTCTAGCAGACTGATGATAAATATCTTAAAAAAGTCGATTCAACTTCATAAAGATAGGTAATTCTACGTTTTCTTTTAGCAAATAATATTATTCGATACATTAAAATATGACTGACAAATTGATCAGTTTTACACACTGACCGCACTCCCAACCGTAGCTGCTACCTTGGCGCGGTGGTCAAGCTTGACTATCGTGATGACCCAGCCGAGCTATACTGGCTAGAACATATGTTCCTGAATGTTCTACCACACCAGGCAGGTCGATTGGAGAACGATGAGACTAAAAGCAGCTACTCAAGGTCTGAGGGCGAAGTCGTACTGCTGACTGCAAATAGGTGTGACAACAGTAAGGTGTTTTCCTTGCACAACCAGCATCTGCAGCGATGCTGCCTTCTCACAAGGAAGGAAGGGTTAGAAAAGGTCGACCCTAAAAATGTCACACCTCACCATACTTCACCGATTTCCGTCTCCGTCGGTAAGGGTGCCCATTAAGGGCCTTTAAGAGTGGAGCTAATCCTCAAAAAACCTTCCATAAAAAGGCCATGTGTTACCGGCCTCAAGCAGTTGTCCTTTGGACTCTGCGGTCACGCACCCAGGTCTCCAAGACCAACACTAATATATCTTCCTTTTCAGGTCTCTCAAGAAACAACCTTCCACGGTGTGGGCAGCCGGGAAGTGACAACCGCCCTCATACCCGTACCAGCACTGACTGCACTACCATAAGTTCATACTTTTTAATGTTACTGAATAAAATTTACAACCATTTTTAATCAATAGATTTTTCAGAGGTTTATCAGTAGCCCAGATTATTGCGAAAATAAACAACAACAGAAAAGCCGTAAAACTAATTTTCCCCCTTTTTTCTCTAACAAACTACCAATAAAACCTTGATCAAGAATAAACTCTTGTCTAATCTTTAATCATAGAAATTGATTTATACACAAATCTGAACAATAGTTCAATAATCTGTCTAAAACTATCCGATCCTTACTATTTTGAAAAAAAAATGGCATATTCGATTTTTACAGGTTATTTATTCTGTTGAATTCTATATATATACTTATACAAACAAAACAATTTCTGTGATCAATACTCCTAGATCTAATTGTTCAATGTGACTTTGTTTATTTATTCAAAAACAGGATTGAAAGGAAAACAAATGGTGGGAGAGAGAGCGAGAGAGAGAATTCTCCATTTTCTTCGCTGTAAAAAAAAATCTATTTACCTTAATAAAATACAAGACAAACCCAGATAATACTGCTTGCTTAAGTATTGATTTTTTTTTTAGTTCTATGTAAGACGAAATTATGTATTTTATTGTAAGAGAATTTTTTGTTTTTCAATCATATCATAGCAAAAAATATTTGTGGTAGAGTATGTAATAAGCAAATAATAAACGAATAATAAATGTAGAGGAGAAATATTTCTTTTGAAATTAAGTTTCTGATTATTCTTCAATAATAATGTAGGCTGTAGAATTCTCCTATTTCTGTTTAAGTCATAAAATGATCTCAGTTAGATCATAGTTTGAAATCAGAAAGCAATGAATAGCTCTTTTGTCATAGTGTTTGGTTAGTCAGGAATGACCACTTAAAACCTCACTGAAGAGAGTTCTAGTTGTCGACTACATGGTTGGGGTCCGCGAGATGATAATAATCGATGGTTAGAGACCTTGAATGACATGGCTCAAAATTGTTTGCAATGGCGTCGGTGCATTTATTCTTTGTGTTCTCTCAAATCCTAATCTTCTGAATTCTTCAACACCTCTAGTTTTGACTTTCTAAACTTTTCTCATTAAATCATACTTCTTGAATAGTATCTTCTAATCCTAACCTCTCCAATTACTTCTAATACATTTACTACCTCTTCTACTATTGTATTTGAATTGATAATTATATCTGTGTGCTGATGTGGTATGGCGACATGAACTGATGTACTTACGTACAAAGTTCTACGTTGCATCTGACTGACTGAACTGAGAAACGTCGTTCTCGCATGTTAGGCGTTAGATAATAATAATGCAGTAAATTCTTAATCATGATCATGGAAATATTTGAGGATGGTTAAAAAGATAATTCAAAGATGAGATAGATACGGTGGATAATATTCAAAAGGTATTAATTAATGAATAAATGAACTGAAATATGTAGTAACAACTCCACCTGAAGCCTTCATGGGGTTACTGCCAGTCCCAAGCCCGAATAGAGTAGAAGGATTGGGTTAGAGACCACATCCCGTAAAACTGCTAACCAGAAAGAATAATTCTCTGAATGGTGGCCTATGCTCCATTAGGGGTAACAGGTGCATGTAAGTAAGTAATATGTACCTACAGGTTACATAATATAATGATAATTCAGTGACAGAGTTACCTTATTGTGTGTTCTGTGTAAGTGACTTCAGTGAATTGCTAAACACCATCCTGTTTCGTTAAGTAAGAGACAGTTAAGGTTAATTGAAAGCCCTACACTGATTTATCTAATTGATACAGGACATCAAGTAGATGTAAACAATACATTTCTGATCATACACTGTGACCCGCCAAAAATGCCATCTAGTATTTTTGTTTTAGATATAACTAAACTGATCAGTATCCACCTCAGAAAACCTCACCCCTACGCTCATAAAAACTTATACCTCTTTTATAACCATTTTATTTAACTCGTTTTTCAATTCCTTTATTAATCATTGATAATTATCTTCAAAAGCACTTAGGAAATTGTGATATAATACGAATGTTTACTACTGTCGGATTAGAGTTTTTTGTGGGAGTTATTACATTTTATAATTTATACCTTGGATTAATGTTATTTAGACTGAAAGTCTAAAGGGTATACGATTACCATAAGAGTTGAAAGTCTTTGGTTTGATTCCCAGTTAAGTAATGGATATACATTACTGAGAAGTTCCATACTAGGATGAATGAACTGTGTTGAATGCATCTAGGTTTTAAACAGTTATCTAACTAGCATCATTAAGTAACACAAACTATGATTTTCAATGATCTCACATATTATCCAAGTCTTTGATGAAAACGCCCACTGAAAAAATTACCAAAAAATCACATCGTAATCATATTTTCACTGGTGATGGATTTCATAAAGTTTTAGTATGACAATGATATTTGGAGTTAATTAATTTAATCCTGTACATCGCCAATAATAACTGATGAAGATGACACTTTATAAAAATTTTACTGAACTTAAAAATCTGTTAAAATTGAATTCTGACCAAACCGTTTAAAAATAGTTTGACTGTAAGCAAACTTAAAGTTCCTTCGGACAATGTCAACTCCCTCCAGGATCTTGATTGATTTTATCTGTGGACTTTTATCCCGTTACAAAAAAAACAAGCTATAACAAATGTGATCATCAAAAAACTGTTTCATTAAATTAATCTGTTTAAGTCTAGAAAAATTCAAAATTCAAAAATACAAAACCATTTATAGACAATGACACCAAATCACCAACTTCCTTACTAGTTATGTCGATATCCGGTGATTCCTTGCACAGATTTATTTTTACTATAGTAACAGAAAAAGTTAACATTTCCGAAAATGCCATTAGTACTAAATATATTAAATAGTTTCAAAATTCTAAACCGAATCTTTGAGAATATTTCATTAAGTAGCAGAGACAGACAGACAGATACAACGCAGAACTTCGTACGTAAGTACATCACTTCAGGTTGCCATACCACATCAACACACAGAGACGCAACTGTCAGTTCAAATCCAAGAGTGATAGCGATAGTAGAAGTATTAGCAGTAATGGAGAAGATTAGGGAGCGAAGATATGATTCGAGAAGTATAATTCAGTGAGATGAATTTAGAAGGAGAAAGGTAGAGATTATGAGGAATTCAGAAGCTTAAAATTTCATAGAACACAAAGAGTGGATGCACCTGCGCCATTGCAAGCGATTCTGAACCATGTCGTTTAAGGTCTCTAACTATCGGTGACTTTCGTCTCGCGGATCCCAACCAGGCAACTGACATCTACCAACATGACTCAGTACACTTGTCAGTGACTTCATGGATTTCTGCCATGTTTTGGTCTGGCCGCCCCTAGCTTTCTTCCAACCTACTCCTACACCACAAAACATAGCTCGTCGAGGCAGTCGGTGGTTAGGCATACGTAACACATGTCCCAACCACCTCAACTGATGAAGTTTTATTAAGTAGCCAATGACACTGTAACGAAAAATAAAATCCGGTATTCAATATTCAATTGGGGAAAAAGATCAATATATTGTAGGCTTGTTAATAAAACAAGGTTGTTTTTGTTTTGTTTTCCCAATAATCATCTCAATCTCTAATATTTAAACAAAAATTACTTAGAACGCTACGAAACAAAATTGATGTTTACCACGAACTATTTTTATTACTACTGCTGTTATCTATACTCACGTAACATCAAACTAAAACGTTACTGTTGTTACGGGAAAAATGTTTTTATTTTAGTGTAGATAATTCACCTTAAATTAATTTATTTGAAATTTAAATCAAATTAATAAAATTAATTATATATGACGACAATTTAGGAAAAAGAAAAATATTTCACAGTTCTATTTATTGCTTGAGACTAGATGGCGTCATTTATAGAACTACAGAAAATTATAGGGCATTGTTTTTAATAGAATACTATACACTATAGTGATTTTGCAAAACTTATATTACACATTTGAAATCATCAATCAATCATTGTTAGACCACCATTAGAAACCTGGAAGCACTGGACAGCCGTTTCGTCCTGGTATGGGACTCATCAGCAGTGCGCATCCACGACTCCTGCTCCTCGCAGGATTCGAACCCGGGACCTTTGGCGTTGTAGGCGAACGCCTTACCACCGGACCACTGGGGCGGCATCCAACGGTGTTAATGTCTAACTCTGATTGATCTAGGGATTTTGCGCGACCTCACCCATTTGTCTTTGGTAGTTACTGCCTACACCCGACAGGGTTGAACTCCATTGGTCACGTCTTCTCAACTAGAACTCTGAGAATTTACTCACGAAGCTAGTCACTTGTGAGCACTGTTACGATATTTTGGGGCACAGTTTTGGAGGTTTAGAAATAATCGATCACTATCATCATCATAATAATTTATACTGACAAAACCTTCCCGTACAAATAATCCAGAGTATTATCAGTATAGGGCTGTGGACATTGTTGAGTTTCATTGAAATCATGAACTGATCAATATTAGACCACTATTAGAAACCTAGAAGCACTCACTGGATAACTGTGTTGTCCTAACAAGGGACTAATCAGCATTGCACATCCACGACCCGGCAAGCGGGTCTTCTGCGCGAACCTTAGACTTCTTGACCACCGAGCTGGCAAGCATTAGGCTTGAACAGAGGGAATTTATAAAAAAAATTACGATATTACGGTATCATTGAAGTTGTTACATTCAGTTAAACATGAAGTAAAGACGGATGTATGATTAGCGAATCTACCAGAAACAATGCTATACAGTTTTATAACTTCCTGAAAGGTATGTAACTTTCGAAACTTGTAATTAATCACACTATTTATAGAAAACCGTTACTCATACCACTGAGACCAATTATATTTTCATAGTATTGTGTTCCTGACGAAAGCACCCAACTGCGTCTCAAGACAAGCCTACACTTGGAACACTCAAGGATAAGGGAGAAAAAGAATGCCCAAGGAACTCCTTATACCAAAAAATGGAGACAGGCATAAGAAGAATCAACAAAACTTGGACAGAACCGGAAAGGGAAGCTCAGGACAGAGTAGGTTAGAGAACACTGGTCGGCAGCCTATGCTTCATTCAGTCAGTCAGTCAGATGCAACGTAGAACTTTGTACATAAGTACATCAGTTCATGTTGCCATAGCACATCAGCACAGAGAAGTAATCGTCAATTCAAATCCAATAGTAGAAGAGGTAGTAAGGGAATTAGAAGTAATTGGAGAGGTTAGGATTAGAAGATACTATTCAAGAAGTATGATTCAGTGAGATAAGTTTAGAAAGTCGAAACTAGAGGGGTTTAAGAATCCAGAAGATTAGGATTTGAGAGAACACAAAGCATAAATGCACCGGCGTCATTGCGAACGATTTTGAGCCATGTCATTCAAGGTCTCTAACCATCGATTACTTTCATCTCGTGGACCCCAACCAGGTAGTCGACAATTACCGACATGGCTCAGTCCACTCGTCAATGAATACATGGATTTCTGCCATGATTTGGTCTTGCTGCCCCTAACTTTCTTCCAACCTATTCCTACACTACAAAACAAAGCTCGACGAGGCAGTCGGTGGTTGGACATACGCAACATATGTCCCAACCACCTAAACTGGTGAAGTTTCAATACTTCATCGATTGATCTGCCATTCTTACCTAGCACCCGATTCCTAATAACAGCGTTGCTCACTCGGGTGTCCCACGATATACGAGGAATGCTTCGAAGACACCTATGATCGAAAACCAGCAACCTACGAGTATCTTCTACTCTCACTGGCCATGTCTCACAGCCATAAAGTAAGACGGAGCGAACCATTGCGCAGTACACTCGTACTTTAGTCAGCAAACTGATATCTCTCCTACGCCATAAGTGACGCAAATTGGAAAAAGCCAATCGAGCCTTCTGTATCCGAGCTGAGACTTCGTCAGTCGCCAGGCCATCGGCACTGATGAGACTCCCAAGATAAGTGAAGCGGTCTACACGCTCGACTTCTTCACTACCTATCACTAGTTCAGGTGCCGATGCAACCCAGTCTTGAAGCAACATTTTGCATTTCGAGGGGGAAAACCGCATCCCGAACATGCTTGCATTGTTGCTTAGGGTAGTCAGAAGACTCTGCATTTTGTCAGTATCTTCACCAAGTAGGACAATGTCATCGGCATATTCTAAGTCAATAAGCGAGCCACCTGGTAGAAGGTCTACTCCAGAAAATTCAGACGAGGATAATGTTATGTCTAGGAGCATGTCTATGATGAAATTAAACAAGAATGGAGAAAGTGGACATCCGTGACGGACACCATTTGATGTAGAGAATTCCGGTGACAGTTCGCCATAAGCTCTCACTCGGCCGGTGGTGTTCGAGTAAAGGGCTTGTATAAGGTTAATGTACTTCTTTGGTACACCTCTCAATGACAGACACTGCCACAGAACCTTACGATCAACAGAGTCAAATGCCACCTTAAGGTCTAGGAAAACAACTATTGTAGGAGGCCTAGATGTGTGTCTATGTTCCAGGACCTGTCTGAGTGTGAAGACGTGGTCTATACATCCACGTCCAGGTCGAAAACCAGCCTGGTTTTCTCGAGTCTGCTCTTCACGAGCTTTCGTTAAGCGTCGAAGTATTATTGAGGCCAGTATTTTAGATACTCTATGCTTCATTGGGGGTAACAGGCGTAAGAAAGTAAGTAAGTATTGTGTTCCGTAAACAGAATCGTTTAAAAACAAAACTTTCATTATTTTTATGAACATTATTAACACTGACTAATTCGACTTGTTAGTATTATTTATTTTATCTTGGCCTATTGATTTAATGTAAAAACCTAAGACGATGAATATACGTCACAGTTCAGATGTTATTAGTTACTGGTTAATAAGACCTTTTTATCTTATGATGAACAAATTTCCATGTTTATGTTTATGTACTCTATTTCGTATCGTACAATTTACATATCGGTTAATAATGTTAACCAGTATTTTAACCTGAAACAATCACATCTGGGTTACAACCTCAGTTGTATTGTTTGGAGCAGAAACTTCGGAAAACTACCAAAGCCATCATCCAGATGACACAAGTTTTTATTAACAATTGTCTGCGCAAAATACTTCAAATCCATTAGTCAGACACCATCAGCAAAAAACCTTTTTTGTGAGAAAGAACACACAGGATTCCAGTGAAGGAAGAAATCAGGAATAAGCGCAGGAAGTGGATAGGACAAACTATGAGAAAAGCACCCACATACGTCACAAGACAAGCCCTCACTTGAAGCAATCAAGGTCTCAGGAAGAGAAGAAGGTCAAACATTACATTACCCGAGAAATGGAGACACACATGAGAGGAATGAACAAAAATAGGAGAGAAATGGAAAGGGAAGCTCAGGACAGAGTAGGCTGAAGAATACTAGTCGGCAGCCTATTCTCCATTAGGGGTAATTGGCGTAAGTAAGTGCGTAAGAGTTAAAACGTGGAATCTATCGCTTAAATAGGAATTACTTCAATTAATATAATCCATCAATATAACATAATCTTATATTATTTGAAGTTTAAAACAAAAATATATATTCTCCCTAGTTTAGTTTAATTTCAACTCTAATCTCTACCTACCTACCTACCTACCTACCAAAACATTTCAAACAGAAAAAAAATAGGTTAGATCTAGAATAACAACAACAACCGATCGATCTATCGATGAAATAACACAAGAAATAAATTTCTAAAAACCAGGTTAAACTCTCTAATTAATCTACCCTAATAATAATTAATGCATATATATATATATATAACCTTTTGAAAAATAAACGAAGGGAAACTTAAAAATTAAAATGACAAATAAATTAAATAAATAAAACAATCACTCCCCTACGCTAATAATTATAAAGTTTAATTTACCATTTCACTGGATGAAATAATATGCATATATATATATATACCTAATAAATATGATCAGTTATTACTTGCTTTTCTCAAAAGAATTAAAACAACTGATATTTTGAAAAATTAAATAAATAATTCACTGTTGAAACCAGAAACGCGAGCAAAAAAGAAAAAAGGATATCCCCATTCAATGATAATTTTTGAATATTTTCTAATAGCATTTTCTTCTGAGAATATAAATAATGTTTTATGATTAGATGGATGTAATCCAGGTATCCCGATAGCTAATGTACGTTTAGCCAAATTATGCATTGTTTCATCTTTGGATAATTCTAAATTATTTACATTTTCTTTATAATAATTATGTATATGTAATTTTACAGGTTGACAAGTTGTAGTAGGGATTATTGTAGGAGTGGTGATAGTTGTAGTTGTACTACTTCGGTTATTAGTAGTAGTAGTAGTAGTAGTACTAGTTGCTGTTGTCGGTGTTGTTGTATGCATTGACTTTTTGAAAGAATCTAATTTTTGATAAACTATTCCATTCTTAGAATCATTGTCATCATAACTGTGAGATTTATGATGATCGGTTTGATGTGGATAACGTGTTGGGTGAATATTAGTATTATGAGGAACATCAACGTGCCTATCATTCATCTGGTTGGTTTTCTCTGCTTCATCCGTTTCATCTTCGTCAAGATTATTATCATCACGTAATCGATTGGTTGAAATATTATTACTATTATTATTGTTACCTATACTAATTGTGTTTGAAGTTGATATGTCATTGACTGCATTTGTGATACTTGTATTAATGATATTAGTATTCTGATTCGATTTATGCATGTCATGACCTTTGTGATCAACCATCGTTTTTTTTGTACTAGTTGTTAAACCATTTTACCAATCATCAAAGAAACAGGATAACATTTTGTGATAACTGACTTTCAAATATTCCAAGGTTTAGGTTGTTTTCGTTGTGTTAACATTTTTAATTCATAGTTGATAAAATGGTTGAATAGACTTTAAAGTTAATTGTACTTCAATACTCCATGTCAATAGGTAAACATCTAGGTGATCAATACACGCATAAATTTATGTGCTAATCGAATTCACGGGATCAATGACATTTGTTTGCAGACAAACAAATTATTAACTGTGAATAAATTATTTGATTTAATAATCCACTAAGAATGTCTTGTCATTGTCGTTCTTGTAAAAATTAATAATCCTGTGAAAACTGATTATTCGTAGTTGAAACAGTGATTTTAGAAATGACAACTAACTAATGATCTCTAATGAGCAGCACTATAAAGAAATATTGCTCTAGGTGAGACATACGCACAAATATACATGACAAAAGTATGAACGATCGACATCGTCTCTGATCGATAGGTAGACACATACACACATATACCGTTTAGCGATTTTGCCTTATTGACAAAATAATAGAACAAACACACATAACAGAAATGGTTTCATTTTAGCCGCATTACTCAACGAAATGAAAGAATGTATGGGTACATACAAACATAGTTTGATCCTACTCATAAATATATAAATGTGAATGGGTGTGCTTAAATGTCTTGCCTATCACCTGTCCATCACGTGAACAAGTGTATGTCTTTCTTTCTTTCTCCAATCCTATCATTGTCCAATGACAGGATTGATCAAATTTCTCAACAAAAAAAATCTCAAGAAAAAAAATCCTATAAGGACAGTTAACTAATCTAAAAGAAAGAATCTAATTGTCCATACAAAAGTCACGTATTCTTTGATTTGTAGAAATTTGTCAATGAACAGAAATGTTCACATTTGATTCAAACGAAATGAATTGCATTTGTTAGGCAATTTCGCACAAGAGAATAAACTTATTACTAAAACATAATGATCATGTTCTTTGTGGTACCAGATAATATGAACTGTTAGGTGGTTGAACCTAGATTTTGTTTTATATGGCACTTATCAGTAAGACATATTTGTAATATTGAGGAAACTAGTGATTCTTGTCCTGTTTGATCTAATATCACACAACTTGACAATCAGAGTCGATACAGAAACAACAAATGACTCTCAGAAAGATTGACGTATTTAAAATAGATTAATTACTGAGAAGTAACCAAATCCCGTCTCCCAACATTAATTCATAAATCACTCAAACTAATGAGTGTAGTACACGTCGATCGACAGAATTCTATCCCTTCTGAAAAATGGGGCTGTTATGTCCTTTATATGAGCCAATATGGAGGTGAACTATGACTAACCAATTCTCAACAAAGACAAAATGACTTGACCGCTCTATTCTCGAACTACAGCCTAGTACTAACTCGCCCTAATCGAAAAGGAAGAACAAAGACCAATTACCACTAGTCCAAGATTCATTAATATATTTCAGACATTCCTTTATATACACCAAAAAAAAACCACACCACATCACATCAACTAATAAGAGACTGATAATAATAACCTAACAACAGATTATGAATATTAAATTATACAACTAATGAGTTATTAAAGAGCTCAGAATAAATCAGATATTTATAGATAATAATCTTGTTACTTAGTAATTTTTTACGATGAGAAAATAATCCAAAAACTAGTTTTTTTTAAGTTACCTATTCACTTTAGTCTCTTTATTATCCGGATACAACGGATACTAATATATATAGCATTGGACACTGTTGAGTGATCATCATTCAATTATGAGGTATTCTATACTATCCAAACTCTTATTAAAAATCATCACTAAGGTAACTGATTCTTTATTGACTAAAACCACTTGATAAATCTAATGCATTTTTAACATTACCTCTTAATATATTATCTAGTGTACAATTTGTAGATTGTAATAGAATAGCTAATTTCCATTGTTTCCATTGTCATAAATTCACTTGACATTAATAATAAATTAGTATTTTAGCATTTCAAACTTTTTTTTTCAGAATAATATGTAATATTTTTGAAATAAGTTCAACTGAAACCAGTTTAAGAGATTTAGTTTCCGTCAAGAAATGAAGTCGCTTTTGAAGAACTACTGATAGATACTAAGAAGCTTTAGACAACCGTTATATATTTTAACGTCAAATACAAGACTATAAATGGGACCGAGCTCAACTGTACTAAATCAATTTTCTCTTACCTCTATGAATTTTAAATTGGTTCTTTAACTGAATTTTAGTCTGTAACAAGAAACTATCTGTAAATTAAGAAATCTCTGTAAATTAACGTGACGAAAATAATGAGCTCATTAAATATATATATATACAATAATGAAGTACAAATTACAAAATTCCATTGTTATTTTTTCAGTCAATTTTTGTCAATATCCATGGTTGAAATCCCAATAACAGTCACGAACATGGATGAGATTGAAAAAAAAATGTTAAAGATTTTCAATAGTGAAAATTTAAAGAATGCTTAGGAATTTTCGTAAGCGTGGGACTTAATTCTATCTTCAACTAATCTGTTGGGGATGTTAGATCCCCAGAACTCGCCTGATAAATGTCTTTATTTTGGATTTATTTCATGGACCGATCAGTTGACCCTGAGATCACATTTCCCACCACGAAAATCCTTGTCTGTGATTGGTTACTGTGTCTTTTTAGTGTGCTAATTTTGTGACTGTCCCAAGGACGTCTCTATAGAGCATAAATAAATGCAGTTTGAGTGCCCGGATACATTGTGTGCTGGCTGGGTGTTTGTAGAATACACTTTCTACTCTAGATCAACACTTCTTGCTGGTACAATTGGGACAATCGGATCAGGGTAGCTTACCTGGACGCTGGTTCATTGTTTTGTTTTCGTTATTTGACTAAGGTGAACCCATAATAGTTTTAAGCATACCTAGAGACGAGTATAACACAATTATATTCACCTACGTACACTTATGCATTAACATAATCGATCGCATTTTGTGATTATCCGATAAATGACATTCGTGTTGACACAGGCAGAGAAGGTAGCCATGTAGTGTTTGTCAAGTGAACTATCTTAAGTTTGTTTTTTCTTGTTATGTTGTTATGTTATTGTGCCTGCACACTATGGAAGGGATTGTAGGATACGCTAAGCACTAGCAATCTTAATCATCTGTTTGCAACTTCCAAGTCACTTTTAATGTGGTGTGAGTTCAGTCGGTTTTTTCACTTGATAGTTGGTTTGATGAAAATTTCCAGACCGATTATTATAAGTAGTCATTTTTCCACAATACATCTATCAAGTATTTCCTAATATTTCTCAGTATAATTGTGTTACTTTTTTGTATAAGGTTTGTATGCAGCTTAAGTTGAGAGTTATATAGGTTGTCGTTGCTACAACTGAATCTTAGATCAATACAATTTGGCTTCCAATATAATTCAACCTTAAATTTGCAAGTATTGGTTCTGGTAATCGGGACATTAACAAATGACTGTTTGTTCTCTGGTTTCATTTCTGATGTCAACTTTCTATCATTAACGATGCTTCTGATCAAATTGTTCAAGATTTCTAGTTATTCCTTTTTGATAATGCTGAATAGATTTATATCAATGATTTGTGGCTTCTTCAAATAATTCAGATATCAGTGATCCCAATAAGGTTTATTAATATAATGTTGGTTTGGAAATATATTTTTAAATGTACAGTGATGGGAGTGATTAAAATTTTTGTTAAGTTCGTCACTAGGTATGCTTGAGGCTATTACGAGTTCACCTTAGTCGATAAACGCGAACAAGGCAATTACCAGAGTCCAGGTAGGCTACCTTGATCCCAAACTCCAAAATAGAAGTCCTGATAAGCGTAGAAAGTATATTCTACAAACAGCCAGCAATCACAGTACAATCAAGCATACAACTCTCGTTTATTTATACATCATAGAAACCTCCTTGGGACAGTTACGAAAATAGCACACTAAAATACACTGCAGCAAATCACAGCCATGGATTCTCCTGGTGGGAAATGTGATCTCAAGGTCAACTGATCAGCCCATGCTGGCAAACGTGAAATCCAAGATAAGGCATATATCAAGCGAGTTTTGGGGATCTAACATCCCCAACACTTTTACATCGGATTTCGAAGAATACTGAAAGATTTATATTACTGGTGTATAAAAATGGGAGTATATTTTAGTTTGATTAAGATGAATAAGGCTATCATGTCAAAGGATGCCATCAGTTCGTTGTTGAAGATTTCGAAGTCTGTGACCTTTTTCTGCTTAATATTATTGTAATTTATGTAATGTGACTATGTTAAACAAAATGATACTTATCCCTATGAGTGAATTTGTTTTATATATAGCACTAAATGTAAATAATGAATTTTTTTTTGTTTGAAAATATCGTCTTTCCTCCGTCTTCTTACCTTAGTAGATTGTCAACACTAAGTGTTGTTAAGTATTAGTCATTAATCTATTTGTTTGATTTAATTCAAATTATGTACAATTTTGTCCTATTCAAATTATACAAATGAATGATAAATACCATTAAATCATCTATTAATAACTAGTTGTATAATCATGTCCAAAAAAAACAACAATTGAGAAACGTTTAAGACTAAACTCCAAATCACTCATAACTCAAGAAAAAACTTGAAAATTTTATTAGTTATTTGTACCAAGATTTTCATACTACAAAACAATAATTTAAACTTTGTAGGATAACTCTTTGAACTCTAGGGTTACTGTTAGTTACAAGCCTGGCTACGGGAGGACAGTGGAGCATTGGGTTAATAACTCAACCTTTTTTGATAAAAACCTTTCTGAAAAAACGCTTAATAGATGAACTAATTTGGAAGATTTATGAAGCTTCATGGGGAAAACCGAGTTTCCTAGGAAGTCACTAGGTTGATGCTCATTTTGACAATCAAAGTAACAATTAATATAGGTAAATAGAATGTTCCTGCTGTTCGGGAGACCGGAAGAGTCATTCGAATTGCTGAGGAAATGAGAAGATACAACCTGCTGGTACTTGCAGTTTGAGAAATCCATTCGACCTTGGTGGGATGTAAAGATAAGTTTCAAGAGAGCTGCTGTTGCACTCCGGCCGTGAACAAGAAAATACCATGCACGCACAAGAAGTCACACTGATGTTGTCCAAAGAAGCAGGAAAAGTACTTATATGATGATAACTCTGTGGATCTAGGATCATCAAAGCACTTATCAAAACCAAGATAGAGGAGTTAAAACCAATATCACCCGATACTATGCACCTACAAATGATAGCAGTTGAAATAATAAAGACCAGTTTAAAGAAAGACTGAAGTCGATCGTTGAGAAGTGCCCAGAACAGAACCTAATCATTTTCATCTGAGACTTAAACGCTGAGATCTGGATGGATAACACTGGGTTATGAGTCAGGAGTTAAGGTGGAAGATGGTGCAAGTTTTGAAAATCAGTGTAATGGCTCTTAATGGCACTTTGTTCCCCCACAAACACATACTCAAAAAAATTATGGGTTTTAGCGGATCACACAACAGAACCAGATCGATCACATCTGAACCGATGCGAAGTTCAGAATGACTATGAAGGACGTGGGAACCAAGGGAAGAAGTTGACATATCCTCAGGTCATCACTTGGTGGTGGCCAAGACGAAACTGAAGTTAAAGTAACACTGGACGACTGGAAAAACATCATTAAAAAGATTTAAAACAGCTTTTTTTCCGAATACTAATAAACTTCAATATAACTCTCAGCAATAAGAAGGAAATATGAGAGAACTATATGATACAATAAAGGAACCTGTGAGGAAGTACATTAAACCGAAGTAACTAATTAATCAATCACTGAGATTCAAGAGTATCGGAATGGAAGGGCAAAACACTTTGAAGAACTATTGAAAAAAACAGCTATACTGAATAAACAGGACATCGATGTATCACCTTCCTATAGATATTACCGTCCCAACAACTGAAGAAGTCAACATAGTTATTAAAAAATCAAGAGCTGGAAAACTGCAAGATCAAATGACATATTAGTTGAAGCATGAATGTTAAACATAGAAGTAACTGTAAAGATGCTCCATATTATCTTCAGAAAGATTTGCGCAAAAAATAACAAACACCGACAGACTACAAGGAAGAGTATCCCATCAAGATATCAAAGAAAAGAGACTTAATTAAGTGTTAGAACATGTAGCGAATTTCTCTTTTTACACGCCTAAATGATTTGTTCCAACCTTTGAACAAAAAAAGTATTCTAACCTTTTTAAGTCTCTTATCAATCACATATTTGCCCTTGCCGATTACTTCAATGTAACATCTTGATCATGATTTATAGATGTCTACATGCCAGTGCATAATTTGTCCGAATACTAAATTTGATCTATTTCATACTTATAAAGATTGAGTCGCCTATTACTCGCAGAGTTGGTATATTCTCCTTCTCCACATGGCATCTCTCATATCCTGAAATGAATTTGTCCCTTTTTATTCGTGTTTGGCTTTTTACTGTCGTCATCGCCCAAACAATGTGAACCTAAGTAAAATATACGAAATCGAACAAAAAGTTTGTGTTCACGATTTATTCATTGTTCGTTCATGAGGGAATCAAATTGCGGTCGTATATACTAATATGATATCAAGCTACTGTAGTGGAACGCTTCTACGAAGAAAATATGATTTGCGAAAAATAAACATTATTGTACTCGTTTTGTTTAACTGTACCAAAAACACTTCTACGACTTCTTGCGCGCAACGTTCCCTTCGCGTTGCTGCCATTTTTCTCTATTTGCTGCTCCCATGTAATGCCAACATTCTCCTTCAATAAACAACTCAACCATAGATTTATTTTGTTTTGCTATGAATAACGGCACCGTATGGAACATTTGGTGGTGAGCATAGTCAATATGGTATCTTGACTTGCTCACTACATTACATTAACAATCTTCACAACAACCCCGCAATGCAATGACATGTGTCCACTAGTGACTAGCTTGGTGAGGAATCTTCTCCGAGTTCTAGTGGGAAGTCGTGACCAGTGAAGTTCAAACCTGTCCGGATGTATACAGGGTATGAGGTCGCGCAACTCCGTGAATTTGATCAAGTTAGACATTAACACCGTTAGATACCGGCTCAGTGGTCTAACGGTTAGGGCGTTCGCGCACAATACCGAAGGTCCTGGGTTCGAATCCTGCGAGGAGCAGGAGTCGTGGATGCGCACTGCTGATGAGTCCCATACCAGGACGAAACGGCCGTCCAGTGCTTCCAGGTTTCTAATGGTGGTCTAACATTGATCGATTCATGGTTACAAATAAAACTTAACAATCTTCACAACAACCCCGCAATGAAACTATCATTGCCAGTAAAATTTTTAAGCAGACTGTTGCTGAACTGCATGATCCAGTAAACGCTCACCTGTGAAAACGACATTCTGGATTCCGTAAGGACTAGTCATAAACCGATCGCACACGACCCAAATGATTATTGTTGAACAATCAGCTGAGTGGACCACATCACCATAAATCAAGTTCCTTGACTACGATAAAGCATTTGGTAGCGTAGATAAGAAAAACTCACGCAACCTTCGACACCACGATGTACTGAGAAAATTATCACCATCATTGTGTAGTGCATCCACATTTATTTGCATCCGCTTACATTTAATTTGCTTAAGCCCTTTCGATTAATTTATTTAACCAAGCCATTTGTATAGCAACAACTCATATGTACCATTGGTATTTTTTATTATCTGCTTTGTATGAGCTTATACGACTGAGCATTGCTTACGCTTACGCACTTACTCATCCTTTTCGCTTTAATGTTAATCTCGTAATTTTCCCATGAACTCACATGATTTGTATCGCTTGTCATTTGACCTTGTCAATCATTCGTCGCTTTTATTCATGTGTGTGCATACCTATTTCGCTTGTCATATGTCTGTCTTATTCTTATCTGACTATATATTCTTAGTCATACTCTATCTCTTTGAGTTGGCTCTTTGCCTTCTCCAATTCGCTTCGCATATTCATTCGCATTGTAACTCAAGGAGTTGGCTCTTAGCCTTCTCCTATTCGATTTGTGGTGTGCCTCCAATAAACGTATACGATACTTGGAGTTCATCTTCTGATTTATAAACCGAGCTTAAGAACACGCAGCCATCGGGCACACTACAATTGCATAATGGTTCATGGAGGACAGCTCACAGATGCATTCCAGGTGAAGACCAGTGTCAGACGTGGCTCCTCATTCTCTAAGTTTAAATTCCTTCCACTGGATGACTGGATTATGAAAACCTCAAAATCTCAGGA
>OX103972.1:12320262-12341754 GCA_944470395.2 Schistosoma turkestanicum
CGAGACACATGTGTGACTTCAATTGATTTGTAATACTACATGACCATCTTCCATTGGCTATGGTTGATAACCGTCTCTTATAACCGACATAGTGATAATCTATCAGACAAAACTTCTAAGTAGAACTTATATTCATAAGCTTTTGTAATACGAAACCTTATGTTGTATGTTCAATGACATCTATATTAAGTTATGAAGATGATAACATCAGTCAATCAAAATGTAGACTTTCGTACGTACGTACGTACATCAGTAAAGCTAGTAGTAGTAGTAGTAGTAGTAGTAGTAGTAGTAGTAGTAGTAGTAGTAGTAGTAGTAGTAGTAGTAGTAGTAGTAGTAGTAGTAGTAGTAGTATTAGCAGCAATCGAAAAGTTTGCAGATTGAAGATATGATTCGAGAAGTAAACCTCAGTCAAATAAAGTTAAAAAGAAAGAAAATATCAGGAGGAATTTAACAGAGAAGATAATAAAATCTTTTATCTTGCTATTTTTAGTCACATGAATTCACCAGTAATATACCTTATTTAGTTATAAACTAAATGTGGACAGACCTGAAATTCAGAAACACAAATTGTGTATCATTAGAAAAGAATATATAGTCTTGATAATCAAATCAACATTGAATTAATCTATGGAAGTAATTAAAATAGTATTTATTTTACTACGGTCAGTTTTATTAGTTTCACGTATTCTGTAAAGAAAATTATTTGGACATGGAAATACAGTTTGAATGAGTCCCCTTTTTGATGATGTTGTATTTTTTTTATCTGAATGGCTCTGACAACTGGAGTTCAATCGTGTGAAGTATGAATCAGATATCTACCAAGTTCATTGAAAGATGGTTGGGTAATATTATTGTTTCAGTAAAGTTAAACAAATACATAGCTGGATTTCAGCTCAGTGATTCAAAGACTAAGCGTTCGCGCGTGAGACTAAAGGTTTAAAGTTTGATAACCTGTGACGAAGTCGTGGATGCATACTTCTATAATGCTTTACTATAACGAAACATCTGTCTAGTATTTCCTGGTTTACGATAACCGTTCAACTGACATCCCTCCATTAAGTTAACTATAAAAGTGAAATGATTTAAAAAATTTCGATTCTAGTATGACAGAATAGAGAATGAAATAGGAGATTTCGCCAAAGGATATTACCACTCTAATATGACATTGTTTTAAATGCAATAATCTGCTTAACTTTTTCACTGCATTCCATTTTATTCAAACAATGTTTCTAGTTTCGCTTTCAATCGAACAATTTTTTTCTTAATTATTAATTGTTTTTTGACTTTATTCTGACTTAGTTGCGTTTGTTTTCATTCAATGAAATTTTATGAACATGAAAAGGTTTATTTACTTTAAGTGAATTCATTTGAAATGGTAGTAAATAACGTTCTTAAGACAAACGGCTCTGCATTGTGCTTTATGAAGAGCAGCTCACGGTTGCATTCCGGGTGAAGACCTGTATCAAACATGGCTGCCCACTCTCTCGATTTCTATTCATTTTGGTGTTGGACTGGATTATGAGGACCTGATAATCTCAGGGGAAGAAGAAAATATAGTGAACAGCTTGAATACAATTGGACAGTTCGGATTTTGCAGATGACCTATATTGTTGAAATTATCAGACTGCATCAGAAAACAAGCCCTAAATTGGAATCATCATAGAAAGAGGCAGGCCAAAGAACACATTAACTCATAAGTATTACTAGCCCTTGCGAACAGTCAGAAAGGAGGTCCCGGGACTGAGCGGATTGGAGATCGCTAGTTGATAAACCTGTTCTTCACAATGGATAACAGGCAAACGCAAATAATACAATTCTTTAACTCCATTTTGTATGAACTGAATTGAGACAAAATTATATCTTCATGACATTGAAAATGTTACTTAAATATATTTGTTCATCATATCTCCCTTCATATCCACTTAACCAATGAAGAAAACAAGACTATACACTTTAAGGTTACACATGATGAAACTTTAATCAACATCTTTATTGGTTTAGCATAGTATTTTATTGTAATTGAACTATGATATAGACCGTTTTGATTTTAGAAATAAAAAAAGTAAAGAAAATCTTAAACATTGGAAACTAGTTAATCACTGACCGTACTAAATGACATAGATTGATTATGAATGCTGATCAATCTCCTGAATTTGTTACTTCATATTATGCGGAAGTTAGTTTAAAGTTTATACAATGTTAAACTTTGAAGACAAAATAGGTGATAAACATGTTGTTTCAGGTCAATTGATGTTTGATAAGTGATCATTGGAATTCTGTAATTTTAGTCAATGCAACATTCAGACATGCACTAATATGATCTTATTTCTTAATTTATACTAGACAAAATATTTAGTGCTGTCATAACATGTACAGTTTCATCATCATGCATGAATTGTGAACATTGGAGTTATAGTTCTGATTCCGAAATACTGAAAAAAATCATCTGTGAAACATATAACAGAACAGTGTAAGTGTAAAACATAACATTCATATCATATTTCATAGTTTACTTAAAGAATTAATCTTAAGGAGAGTGAAACAAATACGAGTGAAGAATAATATGAATTCATTTTATTTCGTTAGGTCCCTATCAGCCGCTTACTTACTTAACTACTCACTTACTTACGCCTATTATCCCTAATGAAGCACAGCCTCCGACCAGCATTCCCCAGCCTACTCCGCTTGGTGCCCTTTAGGGGTTACTGCCCATCCTAAGTACGGATAAAGGAGGAGGGTTAGACATAGGGTTAGCGACCATATCACCCGGAAAACCGATTCGCCAAAAAAACGCTACCTAGAAAAAATAATTCAAACCAATCAACCTCTGCTCTTTGGAGTCAGAACGCTTTCATTTAGAAGAACTGAGTCATCTTCGGGAGTCATGAGGCCGATGCCCCTTCTGACAACCAAAGTAACCAATAATATAGGTACATGGAATGTCCCATTAACACTGTTTACAACCTTTACTATCTTAAAATCAAAATTATCACAGAAATTGATATACTTATAAGTAGGAAAACGATTAAAGATTCATCTGTCTATCATGATGTTGTGAAGACTCTAATAAAGTTAATGAGGTCGCAAAAAATCTATTTCAGATAAAAAAAAAGTGGAATGGAAATTTCTAGAAAACTCAAGTAGCGATTAGAAGGAATAGAGTTGGCAAACTTTATATGATTATGTAATCAAGTTACTGAAAAGAGAATAATGGTAATAAATGAATCAATTGGAGTCTGAAGTATGATGTCATTAAAAATGAGAATGATCAAAACTTGAGAAAGAGTTGAGATGAAGAATGAAACAGTAAAATTGATTTAATGTTATTAAACTAAAGAAAGGCTTATTACTGTTTCGTTTTGAACACATAATTCTGATTTCAGATGTGTGATCTCTATAGCTTCAACAAATTCCAGAAAATTTGAAGACAGTTAGTCACGCTGAGTCCATGAAACATGCACACAGTCTTCAACCATCGATTTACAATCCAAGCAGTTTATTGACTGACTTCTCTCATATCTGTTACGGTCATCAAAATACACTGATATAACACCATGCCTTTCAATTTCCAGACACCTCTCTCTGAGGTATCAACTTCTAGGCAATACTTGGTGACATAATACTTATATGCCGCCTTGTGAGTAGCATCAACCACACTGGAACTATATATATATTCCGATTCTTAAACGCAGTGAAGAGTAAATGATTTAACCGATTTAAATGTGTTTTAGAAAAGCTAGTTATTACGATAACAATCTTTTTTTTCCGGTGAAATTTTTAATTTTACACGTTATTCAACCGTAAATTATAAATTAATTTCAATAATTGTCAACAGTAACAATAATATCAATTCTTTCTTCTGCTTAGATGTTTTCTGCTTAGATTTCTACTTTCCGGTTTCATAAATGTAACTTCAGACATGAAATATTTTTCATTTAATTAAAAATTAATGAATAATAATTTTCTGATTACCTTGTCAGTAAACAAAAACCAATCACTTTTGTATGTATAACCAAACGCATCGTTTCCTTTCTAGGTTTTGACAATATTCAATGTTAATTTTAACTGACACATCTTGTTAATGTGTAATAATTACTTTAACAGAGTTGAATAAAATCTGAATTACTAAACAGAACATTCTCTGGCTATTAGAACAGATGACGTAATTTAACACTTCTTAATTACTGTAAATTTTCTTTGGGCTGTAAATATGATAGTCAAAAATTACTATTATCGTAAATATTTTTGTGTTAATATTTTTAGTATACAAGTATATCATTTTCTGAATTTCGGTAACCTGATTTACTAACTAGCGGTTTTATCTTTGATTTTAATTCTAAACCATATAATATGTGTCATGCATCGTTGCATGCATCTTAACAGTCGTAAATTTGTTCTTTACATTATGAAGGTCGTAATCCACGATATACTTATAGAGAATCGAAATATAATACTATTTCGCAGGATAACAAATGTTAATTCCGTTAATCTAGAAATCAGATAAAAGATGATTCTAGATGAAGAAGTATATTTAATGCTAGCCTCGTGATATCGAAGTAATATCGAGGCCAGAGGGGCACTAGCGGCTAACGTTCAGGAAGGAGACGAGCGGAGGTACAGAATAGGGAAAACACGCTTGGAGCCCGAGAGATAGTCTTTTGTAATGATAAACAAGAGTACAATATAACAATTAATGTCAGAATTAGGTTCAGTAATAAATATTTGTATTTCAGCAATTATGTTTTCGTCCTAAAAGTATGTCACTACATTAGCCTTCTCCCTAGAAACGGTTTACACTTTCGATACGTAGCGGTTTCGTACGGACGGGGGCTGGTCGGCTAACGAGCGATTGTAGGGAGGAAGGGTTGCCGGACAGGAATCGACCAATGAAGCTCGAGTTGTCATCAAAATTCTTTTACGTTTAACTGTACCAATAGTAACTTGCAGAGTTTGGTGCTCTTGTTGGCATGCCACACCAGTGTGGCTCGTATTTAGAGTTTAAAGATTGCGTTAGCAGCTGTCTGGACTTGAAAAAGTTGCAGACGTAGGATGGAACGAGATAGAGCGAGGGAGCGAGAAACGACTAGAACGACCAAGTTCGAAACCATACGTATACGAGAGCATTCAAAACCAAAACATCGACTGAGTGCATTGGGAAGAGCGTGGGTGATCAATCCAGCCTTCACCAAGATCGACTGAGGTCAATTGTACCAACAGGGTGATGGTCGTAGACATGGGCTTAGGATACAAAATGGAAGAAAAAGAGAAAAGTGTAGCATACATTTAGTACGATGATAGGGAACTATCACGTATCCGTTGTTGCCTGGGTGGTTATTTGGGAAAACGCACAGGTAGGCGTACGCGGCGACCGGAACGCGAGACGGTAGTCTCGTGCACACCTCGTGAGCCAGCAATCTCATCCGAAGTCAAGGGAGGTGTAGTCTGCTGATCTGAACGTGAGACCGGAGTATCATCGGTACATAGTGCAGATGACGCGTGCTGTTGACTTGGACGTGAGAATGAGGTCTCTTATGCATCTAGCGTGGGATACATCGTTCTACGAAGCGGTGAGCAACTGTTTCCGCCGTAATATAAATGTTGAGAATAGCTTCGGGCCATCTTGTAAAACGATCGATGCACGTGAGTATGTGATCATACTCATGCGATAGTGGCAATGGTCCTACAATTTCGATATGAACATGGTCGAAGCGAGCATCAGGCGTAGCAAATGTGCCGATGGGGTCGGCTACGTGCCTGTGCACTTTTGATCGTTGACATTGTAAGCCTTGCCTTACCCACATACGAGCGTCTTTGTTCATGGGCGGCCAGACGTATCGTGCAGCGATGAGACGCAATGTGGGTGCGATACCTGGATGAGACAAACCATGAAGGCCATCGAAGACGAGATGACGATGAGCTGAAGGTACGACGGGTCGGGGCAAACCAGTAGAACTGTCACATAGCAGGAATATCAAGCACCGGGGAAGTAACTGCATTTACTTGAATGAATAAGAGAGTATCGGTCACATAGTTCGACTCGCCTTTAATATGACGAAGGTCTGTCGTGAAATGAGATATATTGTCCAAATGTCTGCACTCTCGTGGTGAGTAGCGGTCAGACTTGGTATGCAAAGCATACGTTAGAGGCTTATGGTCGGTGAAGAGGATAAAGTTACGACCTTCTACTGCGTGCCGGAATTGTTTGATGGCCCAGTAGGTTGCTAGCAGTTCGCGACTAAAAGCGCTATAACTCATCTCAGTGGGAGTAAGGCGCCGTGAGAAAAATTCGAGAGGTTGCCAACTTCCAGAGATGTTTTGTTGCATAACAGCTCCTATTGTGAAGTCTGAAGCATCAACCGCTAAGCTAAGCGTCGCTGATGGGTCGGGATGGGCGAGGAGCTTGGCTTGAGCTAAAGCTTTTTTAACCTCAGAAAATTCAGTACGCCCGGCATCGTTCAGTTCTAGTGTGCGTGGATTACCGCGAAATAAGTCGTTCAGTGGTCGTAACTGCTCTGCCGCGTGAGGAATGAAGCCTCGGTAGAAGTTGACAAGACCGAGAAAAGCCTCCAGTTCTTTGAGTGAAGACGGCACAGTGTACTCCATGATTGCACTTACTTTATCTTCACAAGGTAGGATACCCTCATGCTTAATGATGTGACCGAGGAATTTTATTTCTGTCTTGCCGAGTTCACACTTCTCTGGGTTGATTATTATTCCATTATCCGAGAGATGTTGGTATAAGAGTGTAAGATGTTGATGATGTTCATCTACGTTTGATGATGCAGTTAACAGGTCATCAATATAGGCGTGAACAAAATCAAACTCTCGTACTATGCTATCGATAAACCTTTGAAAAGTTTGAGCTGCATTCCGTAATCCGAATGGCATTCGTAGGAACTCAAAAAGACCGAAAGGATTCTTAACAGCAGTTTTCTCACTATCCTCATGAGCGTCTGGGATCTGATGATATGCTCGAACTAGATCAATCTTAGAATAAATGGTCGTGCCCTTGAGTGATGCCGTGGTGTCGTGCATGTGTAGGCTGGGATAGCTATCGAAACGTGTTGCTATATTTAATGCTGGGTAGTCGCCATATGGTCGCCGATGTGGTGTACCACATGATGAGTCACCGATAGATTCTTCTCGAGTGGTTTAATTAGCTGGGAAAAATTTCGAGTAAAGCGTGGAAAATGTCATCACGCGAATGAAATACCCCTGTAATTCGGTACTCACCTGTTTGAGCTAGAAATCCCATAAATTTTCTGTTCGACGAAGTATCGATTAGCTGCAGCCTAAATGAATCGACTAGCAATTCATAGTGCTGTAGGAAATCGATACCGAGTATAGCTGTGGGAACATCAGCGATGATGAACGTCCACAGATACTGTAGTCGCTTCCTCAGGTTGACCGTTAGCTGTCGTGTACCATAGATAGGAATGACAAAGCCATTCGCAGCGCGTAATCGAATCATTGTAGTTTGGGACTTGCTGCTACCTAATGGCACGACAGAAACTTGTGCATCTGTATCAGCAGGCGCTCGTGCGGATATCGTGTACGTAAAATAAGCGGCCGACCTGAGGTGATTGGCCAGCACGTAGGGCCGCGTTTACTCGCCGGCTTGGAAGTTTCCCGCCTTGTATGGGCAGAGAGCTCGACAATGGCGGGCGCCGGACCGAAAAGTCCGGTGGAACCAGCACCAACCGGTACTCGCTTCCGAAGCCGCCTTTTGGCGTGGCTTGGAAGATGCCCGCTGAAGGCGACTACGTGTAGCCTTTATTGAGCGCGAGCGGGCTCATAGGACGTGGGGTCCAGGTACATTCGAACGATCTCGAATACGGCAATCCCTATTCCTTTGAGCCTTAATATGATTGGCATCGAGATCCACGTTCGTATGTCACATGGACGCAGCCATATAGTTGTCTCGATTGCTAGTTCGCTCATTGTATCAGTTTGCCACGAGGGCAAACCTGCTAAGTGGCATGTCTTCGGGCAGAGCGGCAACCGTAGGCTTTACATATTCTGGTAACGATTCGAGCCACAATTCTTTGACTATATCAGAGTCAGCTCCTGTATGTCCTGCCAGGGATTGCAGGCGCGTGAGGTGGTGGCTCGGTTTAGCATCACCCATAGAGTGACGTGCTACAAGTGTCCTCAAACGTTCCTGTCTCGACGGGAGGAAATGTTTGCTAATGGCATGCTTGAGACGATTGTAGGCATCTGGTACAATGGATTCGGGGACCACATCACAGACATCCCCAAGTAGAGATTCTAGGGTATAGGCATACATTTGCCGCTGGTCTGTAATGCGGCGGATCTCGATAAGAGCCTTCAGCGCCGCGAACCAGACCTCTGGATCGGGGGGAATAAATGAAACAGTTCGGAAATTGATAACCTGCAGTTAGGAGTCTGTCATATTATCGTCATTTTTGAAGCTATCCATCGTTATTTATTATTAATTCGCTGTCGCTAGTTTAATATATATACGGGCGTATAAATTTAAGAATATTATGAAAAATGGACAGGAAAATGACAGACTCACAGGATCTGACTCGTTCGTAATAGATTTGGCCAAAATTTATTGCGTATTTCAAATCGTAGCTCACCAATGTAGCTGTTGGGATGCGATTGCCAAGTGGGAACTCCCAAACGAATCGAAACCAAGAATACTGGCGTTATAGAATAAGGATATTGATTGATTAGAAGTCGCATGATATAAAAATGATGTCACATGTACAGCCAGACAGTGAAGTAACTAGAACGACCGATTCAGCCACAGGATTGGGAAGGTTGGACCTTGAGTTATGGCTTTTGGTCAAGATGAACGAAAGATGTACAATAAAACAATTATTGTTATTTTGTTAGAACAGTGAGAAGACGTAATTGGTGCGAAACCGCTCAGAAGTTATATCTCACGGTTCATTCGTGAAACGAGATTCTCAGACACGCATTTCGGTGATTCGTACAAAGTTCTTCTCGGTAAAATTCTAAATTACAAGAACTATCAAAAACTATCGAGACAAAAGAAACAAAACTATATGAAAGCGCTAGATTTAACCTCACAAAATGACCTTCAACGGTCAAGGTCTGAGTGAGAGTGATTTGGGGAAAGATGCTAACGTTTTATTAATGGAGCTAAACAAAGGTATTTTCACTAAGCCTAAGTATCATCTATCCTTTTAGGTCTTCAGTCGACAAATATTGGTATTCAATGCAAGACGATCGCACAATTTCCTTCTGTTCTTGAGAAATACCCTTTCCCTGTTGTCATTAACTCAATACTTTTAAAAATCACGCAAATATTCTGCAATGGGTAAGTGATTTTCGAGATTATTTTTCTCTTAGGAATAATTATCTCCGTCTCTGTATTTTGCGTGCATGCACTGAATGTAGAACTCACTTCAAAAAACTCACAGTTTGTGAAGATATCATCCGTAAATTACTGCCTTTTACAGAAAGTAATGACCCAACTGTTCGAGCTTTAACTTTACGGTAGGTTATTTTTAACCTTACTTTGAATGTACAGGCTCTTTGGAATCTTACATGAGATTACCCGCGATCATCTTGGTGTTCATCATGCGATTCTGAAACAGATAGAGTCTCATTATGAAGTTGAATCGGATGCTGCCATCTGGGCATGTCACACGATCGCACCTATATCCAGGTACTTTCTACAATGTCACTAATCCTTTTTTAGTGTATTCGCTGCAAGCCTTTGTCCTATATTATGTAAAATACTTAATAACTTGTCGATAGATTTGGGTACAAAGCTGAAGTTGATATACCTAGGAAAACATATGCACCATGACTCTATTGTTGCAAAGGAGGTTTGTACGAGTTCACAATTCACATATTTCTCAGATACGTCAATGCTTGACAGCAATGCTTGAAACTTACAACACTACAGATTTTGTCACTGGAATTTTAGATACACTAACAGTTTTAGAAATCCATGCTCCTTTACATGTAAATGTTCAGGTAAGCTCATCGCAATTTGCAAAATTCAAACTCTGTGAACACGCTAGAACAAATGTTCATTCTTATGATGTATTTTTCGGTCAAGTATCGGCTATATAAATCACCTTTATGATTAAGTTTCTCATTACTTACCGAATAATAGATGTGGAGAATTACCAAAAAGCTGTTTACCTTTAGCTTGTAAAGTTCCCATAAACCTACGATTCTGCATTTTTATTTTACTAGAATTGTTGTCTTGCTTGTGGTTTCAGCAGTCATTAGAACTACCTAATTATAAGTTCCGCTGAGATAAGGTAACATACTTATTCATGAGTTTTCGACGTTTAATGAGTAGCTATCTTCCTAACCCCACTCAATTTTTTTAGCTAGTGAGAGTTCATTGGCATCATCTAGAAGTTTTAAATTTAAAATGTGTATAAGGTTATTTAAGTAAATTTTAAAAAGTATGCGAAGTTCATGTTCGCATGTCGCCTCATCCGTAGACCCCCTTGGATTCACTTAAAAAGTCGTGTCCGGAAAATAGATTGGGAACAACAAAGTAGAATAAAATTATTTAAAAGTAGCATTGAACTACTGTAGAAGAATAAACCTAAAAGTTCTGATCGAACAAACCGTAATATTTTTATCACGAAAAGTTAAGATGGTTTGGCGACTTGTCAAGTTTCGTTGTTGGACCCAGCTATCCTTATTACTTAGCACCCTTCAAATACTTTAATTCGTTCTACAGGTCCTCAAAATCAGAATACGGCTTTTATAGGTACGCAATCATGTTCTAAATAAACTAAGTTAAATAGGAGTAAGTCACAGTAAAAAAGTTTGTATATCCGTAATTTTACACAGAAATATTCTACAATCTTCTTCTGTCTTCTAGCTACAGTCGACTAAAAATGGGTCGTTCTGTGTGCTCCAACTTCATATTACATCGAATATGCACTAATCCGGTATATGGTCTGCTAAAAGCTAAGTTATTTACTAAATCTGTGCACCTGTACTGATGGTTATCTAGCTCATAATTGTCAGAAAAGGTAACAAAATATTCAGAAGTACTATGCAAAACAATAAGCCGAAAATCGATCATAGACGAGCGGTACCTGTTGACTTAAAGTATTTATAGAAAAAATGAAAAACAGGTAATAATGAATGTTTTTTGTTTACTAGTTCTCATAGCATCGGATTCTATGTAAGTCATTTCAGTAATACAAAAAAAGGTCTTTTAGCTGTAATTATGGGCAAGTTCTGAATGAATATCATGTTTTTCAGATTTATTTTAAATAATAAAGTATTTACTCTTGAATTGATCTTCAAATATTTTTTTTAAATACACAGATTGACCTTCTTATCAAACGTCTATCTATAGAAAAAAGACCTCCACTTCGTCAAAGTGTCCTTTGGAATCTTTTAAGCTTAGCTGAAAATGTGTCACATCATTTTGAGAAATCCCATATCCTTGTAAGTTCTAATGTGATTTATTGCAAATATTTTTCAAAATGATTAACTCATAGCTACTAACATCCATTAGATTTCAAACTATCAAACTAAAGAATTAACTAAGCACAATGCCGTATTAAATATGTAGTTTTTCATTTCTATACTTGCTTCGGTAAAGAGGAAACTGCTAGCAAATATGTACGTATACATTTTAGGGGTTTAAACTTTCCGCCAAGTAATTTTGGTGTTACTATTCGTTTACGGTAGAGAGTAGTTGTTTTCTTGTATTA
Source organism: Schistosoma turkestanicum (assembly GCA_944470395.2). NCBI lineage: Eukaryota > Metazoa > Platyhelminthes > Trematoda > Strigeidida > Schistosomatidae > Schistosoma > Schistosoma turkestanicum. Next base: position 12,331,959 of record OX103972.1, read on the forward strand.
TACTGCTTGATGTAACTGACAAATATCCATCTCTTTTTTCTTTAATAACTGATCAAATACGTAGGCTCTAGTGTCCTACAAACTTTTCCAATTGTAAGTGTTTACTACATGCGATGATAGAATGTTATAAATATTTTTGACTTGAACGCTTGAAATACCTAAAAACTATTCCACTAAACTATAATAAAATTAATTTTCACAAATTGCTGTAGTGGAAATTACTGCTGTCTTCCTCATTATTAGCAAAATACTAATATACGCTTCAGAAGTGATGACGTTAGGACAGATGAATTAATCCTTTGTGTTCTCTAAAAGCTGTCACATACTTTTAATCGGTTTGTTTTTGTTTTTTACAAAGGTTTTTTATTCCTTGATTGCTAATACTTTACTTACTGTTGATGTTATTATTACTATTGTTATTATCAATAACTGACGAAATCTCAGCGCGGATACAGAAAGCTCGATTGGCTTTTACCAACCTGCGTCACTTATGGCGTAGGCGTGATATCCGTTCGCTAACCAAAGGACGGGTGTACTGCGCAGCAGTTCGCTCCGCTCTCCTATATGGCTGTGAAACCTGGCCGTTAAGAGTAGATGTTCGTAGCTTAATAGTATTCGATCATAGATGTTTAAGAAGCATTGCTCGTATATCGTGAGACAACCGAGTAAGCAATGCTGTCGTTAGGAAACGAGTACTAGGTAAGGATGGCAGATCAATTGATGAAGAGGTGAAACTTCAGCAGTTGAGGTGGTTGGGACATGTGTTACGTATGGCTAACCACCGAATGCCTCGACGAGCTATGTTTTGTGGTGTAGGAATATGTTGGAAGAAAGTTAGTGACGGCCAGACCAAAACATGGCAGAAATCCATGAAGTCACTGACTAGTGGACTGAGTGATGTTGGTAGATGTAGGCTACCTGGTTGGGGTCCGCGAGACGAAAGCCACCAATGGTTAGAGACCTTGAACGACATGGCTCAAAATCGTTTGCAATGGCGCAAGTGCATCCATTCTTTGAGCTCTCTCAAATCCGAATCTTCTGGATTCGTCAGCACCTCTACGTTCGTCTTTTTATAACCTTATCTCAATGAATTATACTTCTTGAATAATATCTTCAAACCCTAGTCTTCTTCATTACCATTAATACCTCTACTATCTTTATCACTATGGGATTTGATTTGACATTTGCGTCTCTGTGCTAATGTGGTATGGCAACATGAACTTATGTACATACATACGAAGTTTTACGTTACAACTGACTGACTGACTGACTGATTGTTATTATTGGTATCAGTATGAAGGTTGGACTTGATAGTTTCAAACAAAACCAGCATTGGATGGGAAGTTAATTAAAACTTTTGGTGATATCCCAATGATTGGAAATTTGTATTTTTTTGATGTTTCGTGACTTGATGCTAATCACTTCTGCAAAGTAAATAGATAAGTAACCGAAACATATTAATGCAAGGTTAAAACAGTGAAAAGGAAACAAAGCATAAACCTTAACCCCCTTATATATACAAAGAACAGTTTAAAGTTTCATACAAAATCACCCTGACTGAAATTAACATAATACTGACAAGTTCAGACCTATTATGATTGGTACTGCTTTTAATACTTAAACTTGTGTTAATTTGTTATGGTTACTTATTTATTTAATCTGAAGAGATGACTTGCAGCATTAAGTCACAAAACGTCGGAAACACACGTCTGTTCATTGGAATAGTACCAAAAATTGTACTTATTCTGTTATTATTATTATAGCTTATTTTCCTTTTATCTTGTTCATTTCATTTCATTGGTCCTAGGTTCAATACGATTTACTGCTGCCCGATTATTTTCCACTTAATTTTCATTGAGTATCTTCGTTTAAGATCATAACTGACACTTAATCGATAACAGTGTGAAGCTACATGACACTGCTGTGCTCTGTAAAATTTATAAACACTATTTTGTTTTAATGAACGATATAAGCCATTTATTATAGTTAATCTTCTTTGAAAGTTAAATATTGGGATTAGATTTTAAGGACTTCAAGATATCAAGCTTATAGATATTGGCGTTATGTGTAAGTTGGTAGATAACTTTATGAAGTTCAGATTTCTATCCCATTCACAAACAATTAGTTAGAAGACAAGTGCTACCATGACCGAGATTGTTCGAAGAACTATTACAATAACATGGAGTAACTGATGTTTATATCATTTTAGTCTCCTTCAGAAGTAGGCTCTACAATCCTTACTACTGTACGTGATCAATAATTGTATTGAAATACAGTATTTATATTTATATTTAGTAGTGTTTACCTTTTGAAAATGTAATTAATTTGGAAATTATACATTAAATTTTTGATCATTATTTCAAATAATGCCAGCTTGAAGTTAACTACTTTCTGAATAATTTATTCACACTGTCAATGTTAATATTGCCCGATTTTTCTTTCAGGAGTTGAGTTCCCTTTACCATGGTGAAGACTGTAGCAAAATGGATAAGACATTAATTTTAAAAATTTTCTATTGCCTTACTACATCATTCCATTCTGTTGAGTTTCTCACATTACCGTCTGGAGAAGAATCGAATTCTGTCGCATGTAAGACTAGTTTTTCTGCTATGTTGTGTGTATATAGTACACTTTCTATCTTGAGCAAAATGAACCCAATGTTTCATTGTAACAAGAATTACTGACAACTAGATTGAGTCATGTTGGTAAGTGTAAACTACTTGGTTGGGGTCCTCGAGATGATGGTTAGAGACCCTGAATGACATGGCTGAAAACCGTTTGCAGTGACATAGGTGCATTCATTCTTCGTGCTCTCTCAAATTCTAATCCTCTGGATTCTTCACCTTTATCTTTTTGTTTTTAAGTTTTTTTTCAGTAGATTATACTTCTTGAATAATATATTTGAACTCTAATCTGTCATATTACTGCTAATGTTTATACTACCTCTACTACAGACAGAACTTCGTACGTACGTACATCAGTTCACGTTGCCATACCACATCAGCACAGAGACGCAACTGTCAGTTCAGATTCAAGAGTGATAGCGATAGTAGAAGTATTAGTAGTAATGGAGAAGATTAGGGAGCAAAGATATGATTCAAAAAGTATAATTCAGTAAGATAAATTTAGAAGGAGAAAGATAGAGATCATAAAGAATTCAGGTTAGCATTACAGAGAACACAAAGAGTGGATGCACCTGCGCCATTGAAAACGATTCTGAGCCATGTCGTTCAAGGTCTCTAACCATTGGTGACTTTCGTCTCGCGGACCCCAACCAGGTAGCCTACATCTTCCAACATGACTCAGTCCACATGTTTGTGACTTCATGGATTTCTGCCATGTTTTGGTTTTGCCTCTACTACTATGGGATTGGAATTGACAATTTCGTCTCCGTGTTAATGTCGTATGGCAACATGAACTGATGTACGTACTTACGTAAGAAGTTTCACGTTGTTACTGACTGACTGATTCTTCTGAAATTAAACCAAACTAAATCTTAATGCTGTTAGAATGAGCTGCAATCTACCTACTATCAATAAGTAGTGTGGTTAATTTCTTCGTAATAAATTTCGGATATATTTCTGATTGAAAAGTAATAAATAAAATTGTAACGAGCATCTTGTGTCATCTCATCTTGACCACAGCTGCATAAAGATCGAATTGATTAATTTGTTGAATTTTTTTCCAGGTTCGTAGAAAGTTGTACATTTCTGAGGAGTTGAAATATGAAATATTCAACAATAAATAGTAAATTTAGAGTATCAAATCTATCATGAATAAAATAGTCTTTGGAAATGTCCGTTAAGTCGGAGGTAACTTATACCAATTAGGGAAACTATTATATCGTCGAATTTTCACACTAGTTAAATGAAAACATGAAAATCCTTGCCATTGTTTATGAACTTATGATAATTATCCAGTTTACGAATCAAATCATTGACATGGTTGTTAAATCATTTAGTTTCAAATTATACAGTTACTGATTTGAACCCACTTTAATTGAATTTCGCTTGAGTGGCCGGCTATCACTACTCAAACTCTAAAACACTATGGTGTACTCGATTACTGCGGTCCATAACTGACCAAGTACAAGTGTATTCTGAAAATGATCTCAGTCCCTTGTGTTGTTATCAGACTGATGAGAAATATAAATATATACATGTAGTGTGTCTATGCGTGAAATAATTTTTGATATCGATTTATTCAATTTCAGATTATACTCCTGTTGATTGTATCAAAAGTGCACTAAAAGACACGTCATCTTATCTTCTGATTCATGCAATTCAACTAGCTTGTAAGCTTACTGTATTAAAAGGTGAAAGTGATCAATTGCAGAATACTGAAGATGAAAATTATGAAATCTCTATAGATAATGATAATATTATATTTCAATTTAAACCGGGACAATTAATTCAACTGCTCTTACATCCATATACTCCTGTTAACGAAGAGGGAGAAGCAGCAGTAAACAAACCAAAAATACTCTGGTATCTTTATGACAGTCGGATTTCTGTTGATGATTTAAAGGTTAGTTGGATTTGATTCAATAGTCTTTGGATTTATGACATTTATACATGTATCTGTGTCATATACACTAGCTTAGGGTTTTAGCGGCTAACGACTGGGTCCCAGTGTCGACGAATGGTCGAGTGTGCAATGAAACAAATCTTCCTGTCCATTTTTGCATATCATGCTTAGGCAGACAATGTTTTTGCGACGGCGGTAGTAAGAAGCCAAATACGGTGTTGGGGATTAATTTATTGTATTCATTCATCTATGCAAATAGGCTTGAGAATGGGAAGCGTAAAGGCAAAGCGAAGCGAATTGGAGAAGGCCAGTGAGACAAGTCTCCGTGTGCTGAAGAATGGAGTATTTATAGTCAAGCAATAATAGGCTAGACGTGTAATAATCGAGTAAGCATTCACACAAACAATAAAACATACAATAATCGATACTATTATCGAATTATTACAAATACAAAATAACGGTTGCTACATTTACCGAATATTTTAATCGACAAATCATAGATGTACAATGGATGAATGGTGAAATGTTACAAGGGTTTATTAGTCCCACTAAGTTGTTGATCCAAGTTTTTATTCTAACATATCAGTCGTTGACACCGTATCAATTAAAATAACAAAGCCTACTTACTATGTGTAATCAGTTTTCGACGAGGTTCGTGTACTCTCCTTTTGCTTCGATTCAACTAGTTGGTTTTATGTACTGCCAGCATGTGCATTAATTTATCCGATCTAACTATATTACTAATGAGTAGCTATTCTTTTGTAATACAAATTTCCTTGCGGAGTTTCGTCAATTCGACAGGCACATGTTCGATTGCATAAAAGTAATTGTTCCTTGTCTCACTAATGTAAATGTAACTCTGTTGTTTAAAAGTATAATAATTATATGTTCCGAGAAATCGATTGTTACTTCTTGTCTGATGTTCCTTGGTTTCCGTACTTTTAAAATCCGTACAATGGATTGGTTGGAATCAAGATGTTCCAAGATGTTCGTGCTAAAATTAAGTCTCCTGACTATCTTTATTGGACATTGAAAACATCAATCAATCATTGTTAGACCATCATTAGCAACCTGAAAGCGCTGGACGGTCGTTTCGTCCTGCTAAAGGACTCCTAAGCTGTGCGCATCCACTACTACTCTTGCTACTCACATGATTTGACATCAAGTTTTGTTATCCAGATAAAACAGATTATAGTCTTCGGATGAATAGATTATATTCATCTAGCACAACTTTTTCAAGTTTTTTTACTTGTTGTTAGGATGAAATCCTGGCGATATGTTATGTTACAGAGTGTATATCTTGTTTGACCATCATAATGTGTTCATTTGTCCGTTGATATTATAATTATTATTACATCAATTTCTTTGCATTTCTGCATTTTTTAATTCCGGTGAAATGTCATAATTTAAGCTGATTAAAATGTATGCCAAATCCTTCGTTATCAATGTTTAACTAAAATCTTTTATGATTTATGCAGTACACTAGATGTATATTTTCCTTGTTGAAAAATCTTATCTTTTAATTAACTTAGTTAATTGGCTCATTTCATTATAATTAAATCTTTAATCATACATCTCTTTTAAAATGTTCAGGACATATATGTGTATCTGCTTCTGCTGAGGATGTTAGATCCCAAGAACTCGCTTGATAAATGGCTTATCTTGGATTTCACGTTTGCCAGCATGGGTTGATCAGTTGACCTTGAGATTTCATTTCTCACTAGGAAAACTCATGGCTGTGATTGGCTGCTGTGTATTTTAGTGTGCTATTTTTGTGACTGTCCCATGGAAGTTTCTATGATGTATAAATAAACGAGGGCTCTGTGCTTGATTGTATTGTTCTGGCTGGGTGTTGTAGAATATACTTTCTACGCTTATCAAGACTTCTGTTTTACAGTTTGGGATCAAGGTAGCCTATTTGGACGCTGGTAATTGTCTCGTTCACTTTTATCGACTAAGGTGAACTCGTCATAGCTTCAAGCGTATCTATTGATGAACTTAACAGCTTCTTTAGCCATTCTTTTACAATCTTTCCTTATTAAAGTATGACAATATCTGCTAGGAAATCCAGAACACACGTTTCATCGCTGAGTGCAAGTTCTGATGTGAACATCAGTACTGCAATATAAGCATATTCAGCTAACGAATTCTGAATAAGGAGAACTGTACATCCTTGATCTTACTGCTAGATATTATCCAACTTTAATGTAAATCTAAATTAGTCTTTGCTGCTTTTATTTTATTTTATCTATCCATCATGCATTGAATTATCAAGCTTGAATGCATAGCATTTTTTTTCGTTCATTGTCATTGTCAAACAAAATTACTTTGTGAGTAGTAGTTTTTAGTCTATTGTAATCTGTTTGTATTTTCTATCTGTTTTAGTGTACTTATAATCTACTTGTGGAATTCTTTAGTACTTTTCCATCTTATGCCTCACAATTGCATAAAATGAACTTCCTTGACGCGATAAAACTTGGTAAGTTATTCATTGATTTATATATATATATATATATATATATATATATATGTATTAGGGGGTTGTGAACATTGTTACGTTACACATTTTTGAAACCATGAATCGATCAATGTTAGACCACCAATAGAAATATATATATATATATCATGTATAAAATTAGCTGTTCATCAAATAAATCCTCTGAATAATACTCATTACTTTCTCATCATGAGCCTCTTAAATTATCTTGAAAAGTTTCTACTAATGTTTGCTTTCAAACCTATCAGAAAGAAAATCATCTTCACTAAATTACAATTGACTTAATGATGAGACATTCTAAATCAAATTATCACAGTTTATGAATTATTAGACAATTATCATGTAAATTCTCTAATGCAAAGCTCATCAAATTTAATCTAGGATTATTGGTTATTTTAGATTGAGAACTAAGAGAGTTATTTCCTATCATGAATAATAATAATAACTATAATCGGATTGTGTTAGTGTCAAGTTTCTTGAAGCAGATTTTGTTGAGAGGTGATTCGTTTAGATGTTGATATTCTACTGATTTTGCGTGATGAATTAGGGATATTTTCAATTCGAGACTGTAATTCAAACTAATATTACTACTACTGTGGTGCGCGCTACTCATAAGTAGTATGTGACGCGAGTAAAAACGTAATGTCTGGCAGCAGAAGATGGGGGAAGATCAAGAAAGGAAGAATGGGAGCACAATGGAATTTGTATGAAACGCATGAATAGTGAAATGTCAGACAATGTATTGATGATGGATTGAAGATTTGCAAATTAACCGTTTACGATATGGTTTTCCTATTTTATTGAGTAACTCTGTAATTTCCGTTAAATACAATTCGGTTGCCCTCACCCGTGTTCTCCTTCACTACATTTGGTGTCGTGGCCTTCACGAAGGAGGGAGCTCCCGTGGCCGAAGGAGTTTGAGGACGGAGATTTTCGGAGCTTCCTGGAGGAGTTTGAGGCCGTGGTGGGGCTGGTGGGTGTGAAGGGGCCCGGGGCGGTGTTGGTGGTGACGCTGCGGGGAGGTGATGCAAAGGCTGTATACGACAGCTTGGACGGTGTTCTCCTTCACTACACTACTATGACTGTGTGATTTGAATAATTTTACTGAATAATATTTGCTTTCTCCAGATAGATACTCAGTCAACCAGTTTTCCAGTGTAATTGACCGCACTGATTAAGAATGCGATATAAACGCTTGTATATTTTTACTAAGTAATAATTTTTCGCAGTTACAAAATGTTATGATATGCAATGTCAGAGATTTGAACTTGATACGCGCTACACCCTCACGAACTGACTACTTGAGCGCGAAGTCAAAAGTGAAAGAAAATGTCTAATTGGTTACCGAATAATATATTCATTTCTATCCATTAAGAAATAAATCCATTTGTCAACCAGCGATATGCATCCGTCCTTTAAAACGTATCTGATGATTATCAAATAGCCTTCTCATTTGCCCACTTCATTACAAAACAGTTGTTGTCTTCCGATATTTCTTTGACGACGTAATAAGAATCAAGTCAGTCAGTTACTCAGCTGCAACGTAGAATTTCGAACGTACATAAATCAGTTCAAGTCGCCATACCACATTAGCACAGAGATCGAATTGTCAATTCAAATCTCATAGTAATCGAGATAGTATAATTATTAGCAGTAATGGAGAAGATTCGGGATCGAAGATATTATTCAAAAAATATAGTCCAGTGAAATAAGTTTAAAAAGAGAAAAAAAGATTATGAGGCATCCAGAAGATTAGAATTTAAGAGAACACAAAGAATGAATGCATCTGCACCGTTGTAAACGATTTCGATCCATGTCATTCAAAGTCTATAATTATCGGTTACTATTTTCTCGCGGACCTTAACTTGTTAGTCTACACCTACTAACATGACTCACTCCAGCTGTCAGGGCCTTCATAGATTTGTGCCACGTTTTGGTCTGGCCGCCCCTAGCTATCTTCTAGCCAACCCCTCTACATCAGGCATCATCGCTCGTCGAGGCAGTCAGTGGTTGGGCATCGGTATTACATATCCCAACTACTTCGACTGAAGAAGTTTCACTACTTCATCCATTGATTCGCCATCCTTATCTAGTACCCATTTCCTAACACCAGAATTGCTTACTCGGTGGCCCCATGATATACGACCAATGCTTCGAAGATACCCACGATCGGAAACCAATAACCTACGAATATCGTCGCTTCTTACTAGGAATCAAGTAATTAGAGAATAGCGCTTGTATGCATGCTAATTATGTTAGTAGTTTATTTAAATTTATTTATATCACCATCCGCATCAGCTCGGTCGTATTAGTTTTCGTCAAGAAGAAATGAATTCTTTTCTGTAGACATTTGTTTTATCATATTCTAAAATGAATCCAATGTATGATGTTTTTTCAATAGAAATTTTGTTGTAAGAATTAAGTTAAAACTTGGAACATCTGTTGACTAACCATGAAGTCATTGACGAGTGGACTTAGCCATGTCGGTAATTGTCGACTACCTGGTTGGGGTCCGCGAGAAGATAATAATCGATGGTTAGATACCCTGAATGACATGGCTCAAAATCGTTCGCAATGGCGCCGGTGCATTTATTCTTTGTGTTCTCTCAAATTCTAATCTTCTGCATTCTTCAACCCTTCTAGTTTCGACTTTCTAAACTTATCTCATTGAATCATACTTCTTGAATAATATCTTCTAATCCTAACCTCTCCAATTACTTCTAATACCCTTACTACCTCTTCTACTATTGGATTTGAATTGACAATTACATC
>OX103972.1:12342253-12580467 GCA_944470395.2 Schistosoma turkestanicum
CGAAATTATCTTAACTGTTATTTCCACACTATGTGCAGTGAAGGAGAACACAGGTGATGGCAACCGAATTGGATTTAACGGAAATTACAGAGTTACTCAGTAAAATTGGAAAACCATATCGTAAATCGTTCATTTGCAAAATATCAGTCCATCATATCGAACTGGACTGTTCCTGTTGCAAAACATCAATCCACTGTCACTATTCATGCGTTTCATACAAATTCCATTGTATTCTAACTGTTCCTTTCTTAATCTTCCCCATCTTCTGCTGCCAAATATTACGTTGACACGTCATATACTACTTAAAAGTAGCTCGCACCACATATGTAAGATACATAGAGAATGAAAATGAATAATATCTATATGTATGTAACTTATGTTTCGAGAATATTCTTATTTCAACTAGTTTCACCAATTCATATGAATCCCAGATAAAACTGATTATGTCACATGACCACAACTCACAACACATTCACACAAGTGTGACAATTAAATTGAAGGACAAAATATATGTAGGTAATTCAAACATTTTAACATGAATACAAGACAGAACGATAGAAATATGATTACTCACAAAAGATATTTTACGTATTTCTTTGAGTGGGTGGGCGTTTATCAACGTCAGTGGTGTTTGAAGAACAATGAACAAAATGATTTAATATGTTAGAGACAATCATGGTAAAATTGGCAAGAATAATATTCTCTATCACACGAACGAAGAGGAACAGACAGATTGTTCTACCAATGATTGACAGGTACCTCAGTATGTAACATCTGGTTACTGTGCCTGAAGCTGAATCGTGACTAGATGTTTTGTTTTAGAAGTTTGTAAAGATTAGTTGACTAGGTGAGCTATTGTCTGTGAATTGTCATTTCAGTGTTCGCTACTGAAGAGTTTAACACTAACTATCCAGTGTTTTTTGGTTCACTCTGTATCAGAATCTATCTTCACAAGGTTCAAATATTGTAAATATTGTTTTATTTGGTTTAATAATCTGAACAGTTAAGAAACTATTACGTATACTTCACTATTTTGTCTTATATGAGCTTTTAAGTAACGTTTAATTTCGTTTTATCTTATTAAGTGCTCTAATTTATGTGCATAGTTCATATTGTCTTATCATAATAATACACTAATTAAATGGAATTTTATTTAAAATTATGGCTGGAATAAAGAACGTCGTATGTGTGTGTTGTGAATAATTATCTCAAATTAAATAGTTTTAGAAATTTGAAAATGGTCAAAATGCTGCGCAAGCCATCGATCTGTTTTTGAAATTCTAGAAGCTTCCTCTCGAATTCAATCAGTAAACAAGGGCATAATTTGTTACCAAATATTATATTAATACACTAATCTTCAGAATCGTAAGGTCATTCTCAATCTAAAAAATATTCATATTCTTTACACATAAACTGTGTTGTAAGTAAATATTTCATTATGGAGTAGTGGCCTTGATGGTTATAGAGCTTAACTCTCGACCAACAGATATCATGTTCGAATTATCACTCCACTTACTTCAGATTTCTTAGTTCAGTTGTGTAGCTTGAATCCGAGTAGACAAACATGTGTTTGATAAACTAGCACATTTCGCCAGTAGAAGTTCCAGTTCAAAAAGTGTTTAGTATAGATAGATTCATGAACTTTATGTTTCAATGATGAATAGAAGGAAATAATTGAGTAAGATTTCAGATTAATCAGAAATACATATTTACCTCTAATAATTTATATCCAATTATTAATACGTTATGAAGACGACGACAGCTGGAGGGAAGCACGGTATCAACTGAACAGTTAGGACGCAGCTGGACGATTTGGACTTCGCAGATGACCTGGATCTTATATCTCACACGCAACAGCAAATGCAAGAGAAGACGACCAGTGTAGCAGCAGCCTCTGCAGCAGTAGGTCTCAACATACATAAAGGAAAAAGCAAAATTATCCGATGCAACACAACATGCACCAAACAAATCACGCTTGATGGAGATGCCTTGTAGGACGTTAACAAATTTACATATCTTGGCAGCATCATCACGAGAAAGGTGGATCCAATGCAGATGTGAGGGCGCGGATTGGCAAAACTAGGGCTGCATTTCTACAATTGAAAAATATCTGGAACTCCAAACAAATATCAATCAACACCGAAATAAGGATTTTCAATACAAATGTCAAGACAGTTCTACTGTATGGAGCGGAAACTTGGAGAACTACGAAAGCCATCATCCAGAAGACACAAGTGTTGATTAACAGTTGTCTACGCAAAATACTTCTGATTTATTGGCCAGACACTATCAGAAACAACCTACTGTGGGAGAAATCAAACCAGATTTTAGTGGAGGAGGAAATCAGGAAGAAGCGGTGGAAGTGGATAGGACACACATTTTGAAAAGCACCTGAGTGCGCCACAAGACAAGCCCTCACATGGAAGCCCCAAGGTCAAAGGAAAAGAGGAAGACCGAACGCATTAGGCCGAGAAATAGAGAAAGACATGAGAAGAATGAATAAAAATTGGACTGAATTGGAAAGGGATGCCCATGACAGAGTAGGTTGGAGAATACTGGTGGGCTGCCTATGCTCGATTGGGGGTAACAGGCGTAAGTAAGTAACATAAAATCTAATATAGAGATTTTTATCAGGAAGTCTGAATTCTATCAACTAATTTCATGAGAGATTAGATTTAGAGAGATTAAATGATTCGTTAACAATTAATTTCACTTGTAGATGAATCTTATCACAATAATAATTCATTTTCAGTATGATATTGTGGTGATTATTGAGTTTCACTAAAATCATGAACTAATCAGTGTTAGACCACGATTGAAAATCTAGAATTATTGGATGTCCGTTTCATTTTAGTTTTGAACCCATTAACAGTGTGTATCCATGACCCTGTGAGTTGGAATCGAACCCAGGACCTTCGGTCTCGTGCATGAAAACATAACCGCTAGATCAACGAGCAGGCATCCAATGGTGTTAATATCTAACTACAATCAGTTCACGATATTGCTGATGAGTCTCATACTAGGATGAAACGGCCATCCAGTGCTTCCAGGTTTCCACTGGTGATCCATCATTGATTACTTCATGACTTTAATGAGACTCAGAAATGTTCAAAAACCTATACGGACAACTTTCATATGACCACTAGCGACTAGCTTCGTAGGAAAATTCTAGGAGTCCTAGTGTGAAGCTGTGACCAGTGAACTAGCTCAAAACCTAGGTTCTGTAGGATACTGATGATCTAGGTTTCGTGCTAGGTAATCAAATATTATTGATTACGCTGCATTGGTCTAATTCTAGAGTTCATCAAATTAATCGTCACTTCACCGGGCAATATTTCATTCACGTAAACATTTCACTTTGTGTCTCATCTTAAAATAATCAATAACACCTACAGGGACAATGAAGTGATGGCATTTTGTTTGTTTCGATTGGCTTCAATACAAGATGTCAAGGTTGACCTCAATCGCAAAGCAATAAAAATATTTTAGAGCGAAGGCGAAACCAAATACTTATTCCAGAAAGCAGCACCTACTAAATTATAGCTCTGGATGACATTCATAAAGCAATAAAATATATGATTATGTAGTGTCGTTTGTTATCACTAGAACTTCACACACAAAGGAACACAGCCTTCTGATTTATGTCAGTATATCTATGCAAATTTTCCACTAGAAAACTAAATCATTATGAAATTAATGTTATTTCTTAATGTATGTTGACAAAAATAATACATTGTTGATGATGAAAAAGGAAACTTCAACTGAAAATAACTGTGATCAGTATCCGACAGTCATTTATAACATTTTCGGTCCCGTGTAGAAGTATCTTCATTATAGTGGTTCTATTGGAATGTAATCCCATGAAATGCTACTCCTTAAGCTTTCCCATTAGTTAACTTTTTCTACAGAATTTGATTAGCACTAAAGACAATCATTATTATTCAGTAATCAGTAAATATGGATTCGGTAGTCCTACAGTCATATACCTGATTAGTTTAGTGGTGACTTTTTAGAATTTGAATCTCAGTAGATAGGAATAGAATTTACTAACGGGCACAAGCCGCTTCAATATTTCATACAAGTTTTTCTGACGAATACTAAATCATAGTAAAGCTACTTCCATAGTATCCTGTTCACTACTCCCAGCTACCCGATCGTAGCTGCTACCTTAACGTGGTGGTCGGGCTTGACTAAAGTGGTCACCCAACCGAGCTATATTGGCTGGAACATATGTTCCTGAATGTTCTACCATGCCAGGCAGGGCGATTGGAGAACGATGAGACTAAGAACAGCTACTCAAGGTCTTAGGGCGAAGTCGTACTACTGACTGCAGCGGGATGTAACAGCAGTAAGGTGTTTCCCTCGGACAACCAGCATCTGCAGCGATGCTGCCTTCTCACAAGGAAGGAATGGTTAGAAAAGTTCGACCCTAAAATTGTCACAACTCACCCTACCTCGCGGATTTCCGTCTCCTTCGGTAAGTTTGCCCACGAAGGGCTTTTAGGAGCGGAACTAATACTCAAAAAACCTTTCATCAAAAAGTCGTGCGTGACCGGCCCCAAGCAGTCGTCCCCTGGACTCTGCGGTCACGCACCCAGGTCTCTAAGACCAACATTAATCTACTTTCGTTTTCAGGTTCCTCCAGAAACAACCTCCCACGGTGTGGGCAGCCGGGAAGTGACAACCGCCCTCATACCCGTAACAGCACGAGAGACTAAATTGATCAAAATCAAATTATTCTTACACCCCATAATATCACTCCCAACTTCCTGTGGGATGAATTTGACTACTGAATACTTCATTTACGCAACATGGTTCATTGATAAAAATTGAGAGTATCTCATTGATAAACAATCTGACTATTTCATATAATGAATTTCTGATTAGTCGAAAAGGCTGTAATCTCTTAAACATAAATGCATACAAACTAGTTTTAACAAATTGAAAACGTAATTTTATATTCATTTTCACAGTAATTTAATAACATACAACTTCAGGAATATTTTTAAACATGATCTGTCCTTCAGAATTCTCCCTGTTAAAACCACTGTTCATTATTGCAGTGCTTTATGAACGATTTACACCAAACTACTTCCCTGAATACGTTATAAGCGTACGCTTGAATATACAGCTGTTCGATAATAAGGAATGTCTTAATATTTGTTAAGTTTTACGAATAGAAACTGAAACGTGAGAGTCAGGATAACTGATGCCTCTGTATTATTCAACTACTTTTCTGACCACATTAGGGCTCGAGTGATGATACCCTATGCTGGTAGAGAGTTTCCTATGGGCGAATCTACACTGAACTTCTAAACATATATTGATCTTTCCTCATCTTGACAATTGTGACTAATAGTTAGAAAATGTTTTTCTCAATGGGCCAAATTCATAAAATATAATTTCTCGTTCAAACAAATACAATCTAATTTAGGTGGAGAATCCACATTCAATCAACATCATTCAAATGATCAAATAAAAATTGGTCAACCCAAATTTCGATCACGCTGTCTGGTTCGTCATCAAAAATCAATAGGACCAAATGATTGTGTGTCTGTGTCGATCGATTTCATCCATAGGCCAAATACAAAATATTCATTTTACAATATGATTGGTTATCACTTTATGAGGCTGATTCACTCAATGAAAATCACATGTCCCCTCTGACCTCAATGGGTCAAACAAATTTAGAGTAGACTTTTAGTCTATCCTATGCTAATATCATAGTTCATCATTGCCTACAGTTTTGTTATAACAACAACTGTCCAGTTGACTCGGATGATACCGTTTCATTTCTTTTGTCATGGAATTATGATACCTTTAAATTCAGATTTTTCGTTATTATCCTTAAATAATAAACTTAATCTAAATGAAGTTGATGATAATCAGATAGATATTCCAGTGGAGAATCAAAATGGTATTTTAGCCACAACGGAATGTTATGATCGTCTTTGTTGGCAAGGTGAGTTTATATCTTCTATTCAACCAGACTTACGATCAGTTGGCTTGATTTATTTGCTAAGTACGGATTTTATGCACTCATGTTCAGCTCAAACTTTTATTTACGTGAAGGCTGACGATACTATGTGCAACAGGGGTCTAATTTGAAATGTGACTGTTAGAGGTCGACTGTTTTAACCTCTATCGCCACTCCACAATTCATGTACGTAAAGCTTATAGATAAGAGTTGATTTACTAGTCATATATATCGCGATATTGTGTTAATATCATCTCAGATAACCTGGCGTGGTTTACCCCACTATGCCTCTCGAAATTCTCATATGACCATGTGTTCATTGTGTCCACCACGGAGGTCCTAACTCCAAGTCTGAGGCTCCTGAGGAAACCAACTGCTCCGGTTTGGCCTAACCTTCAGAACATAATATTTAGGACAATGTCTCTTTGCTGTCCTCATTTTATGGGGATTAAATACATGTAATATAACTTCGTCCTTCAGTTTATTTACTGATTCACTATAAATGAAAGTAACTTCACCTGATATAATCTGATTATTGGGTTTTCCATTCTATTAGTAAAATTACGACTCATCTAGTTTATATATTTTTATTACAGTCCACCGAAATATTCTTCTTTGATGTCATTTGATCAGACAACATGTGGAACTCTTCATAATTTCTAGTACTAAATAGTTATTTCATCCTATTTTGGCATTCCACAAGATTGTTCATAAGTAACAACACTACACGAGATGGAAATATGAAATCATCACGAAATCACTTCACGTAATAATGTTAATAATCAGTCAGTCAGTCAGTCAGATGCAACGTAGAACTTTGTACATAAGTACACCAGTTCATGTTGCCATACCTTATCAACACAGAGATATAGTTGTCAATTCAAATCTAATAGTAGAAGAGGTAGTAAAGGTATTAGACGTAATCGAAGAGGTTAGGATTAGAAGATATTATTCAAGAAGTATGATTCAGTGAGAAAAGTTTAGAAAGTTAAAACTAGAAGGGTTGAAGAATGTTAATAATCACTATGAGTCCATTGATTATAAACTTTGAAGTATATTTAATGTAAAATGCAATTATTTATAGTTATTATTCTCAATAATAATTTCAGTTCAAATTTTATTCACCTTAATTTCATAACTGGATTATTTATATAATATAGGCCAATTACAACTTGCACTACAAATCACAGACAATTGTATACGTATACAAGGTAAGTTTATTATCTGAATTATATATATATTCTGTCTAATGTACACACAATTCAATCTATTTTGTAAATCAAATTCTATAGAGTATACATTTTAAATTAAGAATAACTACTCACATTTTAAGTTGTATCAATTTTCATTGAATAATGTAGTCTTTATTTTATTGTTTAAACGAAAGATTTTGTTAGTTAGACAAAACATTTATTATAACAATAGTTGTTTTGATGTTCATTTTTAATATGATGTACGGAATACCATTTGGTATGCATCAACTAGTTTTGAGTGAATTCTGTTTAAGAATTCATTGTATGTATGTATATACGATAATGTACGTTTACGCGAATAAAGCTTATCTATTTCGTGTTGATTCTGATTATGACTTGAATATATTGATTGAAGTTCGGATCTTCAGTAATCATAGCCGCCTAATAAATACTTTTCGATTAGAAATTTAAATCTTATCTTTATCTGCTTAGATTCTGTAGTCGTGACATAAAACAGTTGACTAGAGATAAGAAAAAACATAAACGTGAACTTAATTATTGAGTGAAATTGATTTTTATAATTACAGCCAAATTCCAAGATTGTATATTGTTTTTCTGAATTGAAGTATATAAGTAGTTGATTATTCGGTAGAGAAATTTCTGTTTGTACAGCTAAATTAAATGAACTCAATGATTTGGTACTTGTGTATGAGTGACATTATAAATATGGATGTTACTGACACTACTCAGTTATCCAAACCGAATCAGGCAGAGAGAAGCTCGAGCCAAGCACTTAATGGCTATTAGTCAAACTTTTTAACCCGTATACCACCTCTAAAGGCGTCTGTTGCCGAAAGTCTGTGATTAGCTCAAAATGATTGATTAAACGATAGCATCCTTTATAGTTTTGCAGTGGTATTCCATTTGAATAAATAAGTGAAACAAACCACGATGTTTAAACTGATTGGGATTGGGAATCGGCTATCTATTGGTAGAAATATATACCCAAACTGCTATATGAATTGTATAAAATCAACGTATTGATTGTTCACGTGGTGGTACAACTGCAAGTCACAAAGTTAAGCTAGTGGTTTAAACTGTACTTAAAATTTAGGCTTCCTGGCTGTAAATCAATAAAATATCTGGCTACAAGTCGATGAGACTAATGAGTTTTATTGTCAGGAACTTTGGGTAATATTTAAATCTTAAACTTTTGACTGTTGTGTACAATTTATTTCCCATCGTTGCCTATTGATTTTTGTAGTTTCCTATTTCTGTTTACCTCATTATCGTTATTCCTTTGGCTCTACGTTTTGTAATTTCCTCGTTTTTCTTCAAAAGTTGTTTTCCTAGAATAAAACAAAATACTTACCTATGTTCTTCACTTTCACAGGTTTAATAGTCTGACTTTGATTTACAAATTGAAAAGTTTTATACATTCCCCCAAAATAACCCTGTTGTTTTATTGATTTATTTTAAGTGTATTTCATTAACAAGAGATATTATTCCCTTAGGGAATATAATATAAAAAAAGTTCAAGTAGTCATTGTAACTGTCTCATAATCTTGTCAACATTTACTTGCTTAACAAGGACATCTGTCATAAATTCACTTATGTACTTGAAAAACATAAGTTCAAGCCTCACCAATCATAGTGTGAGATTGTTTTTCTAGCTATATAGTATTCTAACATGATGACAACCACCGTTGTATAGATCGATTTAAGTGAATATTGAAGGGGTTAATGCATCATGATTTAATGGGAGTAAATTTAAAGTCTACGCTAGATTAAAAAATCATGTAAAATTTATGCAAATCATTTATTTTATTTATTTAAATTATGTCTGTGACATTTGTATTCAGTTATCAAAAAAAATCAAATTTTGGATTGAATAGTCACATTTTTGTTTATGGGTTCAGTGGATTTTTACTTGACTTGAGATCAAGATAACTGTATTGCTAACTAATGATTTTTTGCTAAGTTTTGTCAGATTGTCGTTTCTGATATTTTCTATTTACAACTAACATTATTACCTCTTATTTTGATATAAGAAAGTAAGAGATGATATTCGTAGGCTATAAGTATTCGACCATATATGTCCAAGATGCATTGCTCGTATATCCTGGGACAATCCAGTAAGCAGTACTAGTGTTAGGAAAAGGATATTAGGTTAACGATGGCACATCAGTAGATGAAGTAGTCAATCTTCATTAATTGAGCTAGTCGGGACACGTATTACGAGTGCCCAACCAACAACTGCCTCAGCGAGCGATGATGCCTGTTGTAGGGGTAGGCTGGAAGAAACTTAGTGGCGGCCAGACCAAAACATGGTACTAATCCATGAAGTTGCTGACAAGTGGACTGAACCATATTAATACGTGTAGACTACTCGGTTGGGGGCCGCGAGATGATAGTAACTGATAGTTCGAAACCATGAATGACATAGCTCAAAATCGCTTGCAATGGGTTTTCAGTAGTGGTCTAGGCAAGATCATAAAAACTGCAATCTTCATCAAAATTTCGTCACACTAATTCTTGTTTATCTATCCTGTCACCGAGGACATTTTTTGCGATTCATTATGCACATTTGTTTTAATTGGCGAAACCTTACATCTATCTATTGAACAAAAATGTAGTATGACTAAACTGTCTTTAATACAAAAGTGGTATCACTGAAACATTATCTCTTATGACTTTCAGTTTTCTCTCATATTTAGAAAAGAAAACTACATCTTTTATTTAGATTCGTTTTTACTATTAGTTTCAAATCATTCTCTTGTATAATCGCTTGAAGTATAACCTAAAATTACTTTTCATCTATATTATTCCCTGTACTTTAATTTGATTCATATTGACTATATGTAAGCCAGTGATATTATTCAGCAGGCCTCGAACTTGAGATTGATCAACTAAATGAAGTCTTTATTTGGTTGACAAACTTTTTTGATGAAAGCCTGTGATAGATGTTAACAAGTATTTCTCATATTTGTTTAAATAAGTGATTATTATTTTACACTTCATTCAAAGTCTTGAAGTCAGCGAACAGGGCTAACGAATGGCCCGATAAACGGAGGTGAAGCAAGATTGGTTACTTTATGATTTTCATTTTGTCCGTTAATTGCAGATTTGCCACTTGATGACCGAAGACGTAATTTATTGGAATAATGCACGGTTTACTACCTTATCTTCAGGTTCCTATTTGTAAAATAATCAGAATATTGACTTTCTTCTTTCACATGTGCTCTATTCTTCTTACAAGTTTGACCGTTACATCCTCCATAATACGATACTTCTCTTTTTTAGTGCTTCTGGACGATACTTTACCGCATACCCACTGCTTTCTACTTATAGGCCTCGTTTGTGAGTATTATACATCACGAAATTTTTTCAATCAGTGAGTCGTTTATGAACAACATCAGACCTGGTAAAAATTAGCATCGGTTCAAAAATCACCGCACTAACCATCTATTTTAACAGCTACATCATGTTGAAATTTGATAAAAGTTAG
This sequence comes from Schistosoma turkestanicum, assembly GCA_944470395.2. Lineage (NCBI taxonomy): Eukaryota > Metazoa > Platyhelminthes > Trematoda > Strigeidida > Schistosomatidae > Schistosoma > Schistosoma turkestanicum. The sequence continues at coordinate 12,352,932 of OX103972.1, forward strand.
AAATAGGAATCATCTAATTGTAACTCTTGTCTAAATACAGCGTGATCTCCACGAGACATAATCTTGGATTTTACTGTCCATTTAAGTTTGTACGAGTACACCTCTGAAGTGTACTAGGAACTAGGAAAAAGCATTGCATTATTTCTAGTTTTCAATGACAATTTATCTATTATCAGTCTCACAAAAAAATTTCTCCAAACGAAGCTCTAATATTTTCGGTTAAATGCCATACATTTTGGAGGAGGATTGATGACACTTATCGCTGCTCAGTTTAAAGTGTATAGGGTAGAGCACAGACATGCAGTACAGTGATTTAAAGTTGATTGCTTATATTAATCCAGGATCATGTCTTCAATAAACAACTGGGTAGTTCACATTTCTCGTTTGTGTAAACAATGAAATGTTTTCTTTCTACTACAAAATAGTCAGTACTCATTGTATATCTTTAAACTATAACTATTACTTTGATTTGTTTCTTTAGTAATCAAAGCTCGTTATCTTCAAGTGCCTGTAGACGAAGGTTATACAATGTTTGTAGAAGTAAGTTATAAACTGTTTTGAACTCATATTCATATGTAGCAATAGTTATGTTTTCGTTTTTCTGTTTTAGTAACTTCTGTTTTAAATAATTATATGGTGAAAGACATAACCATACAGTTGCTTCTTGAGAGATGTTCTCACAGAGTTACTCATATCTTCCCACAACTACACACACAGAAGTATTAAAGTTAAGTATTATCACTTAGCCATTGGAGAATCTGTTGAAGCTAACATTTCAATAGTCAAACCAGGAAACGAGATCTGTATTTGTAGCTAGTACATTTCATACTCTGAAACATCAAAAATCCCTGACGTGAAACAGAAACTGTTCGGACCAATCTAACTTCATATTGTTTTTATGATAAGTAATTTGACCATGTTAAAGCAGTTACAGTAAAGTTTGATCACAGTGTTGTCTTTAAATAAGTTGTTTAGTAAAACTCTATGAAAACTTAAAGTGTACCGTTTCAATTCCTTATAGATTCGAATAGCACCAAAGTACTCGCCTAACATCAGTACTTATCAACTTCGAACTAAATCTGTCCCCGATTGTACTGCACCAGTCTTTAACGAAAACTTTTCATTGTAAGTTATATTACTCTTTAAGGCAATGTAAATGTAGCGTTGTTTTTATATTTATTAATTATTATAATATACTTCGGTTGTTGGTGGTCAAACAGTAATCAAACTTCATGGAGAAGTAAACAAATCAGTGAAATCACTCTTGATGGAGATGCCTTGGAGGACGTTAACACCTTTACATATCTGGGCAGCATCATCGACAACAAAGGTGGATCCGATGCAGATGTGAAGGCACGGATTGGCAAAGCAAGAGCTGCATTTCTACAGTTGAAAAATATCTGGAACTCCAAACAACTTTCAACAAAAACCAAAATCAGGATATTCAATACAAATGTGAAGACAGTTCTACTGTATGGAGTGGAAACATGGCGAACTACCAAAGCCATCATCCAGAAGATACAAGTGTTTATTAACAGCTGTCTACGCAAAATACTTCGTATTCGTTGACCAGACACCATCAGCAACAACATACTGTGGGAGAAAACAAACCAGATTTCAGTGGAGGAGGAAATCAGGAAGAAGCGGTGGAAGTGGATAGGACACATATTGCGGAAAGCACCTAACTGTGTCACAAGACAATCCCTCACATGGAACCCTCAAGGCAAAAGGAAAAGAGGAAGGCCAAAGAATACCTTACGCCGAGAAATAGAGAAAGATATGTGAAGAATGAACAAACATTGGACAGAACTGGAGAGGGAAGCCGAGGATAGAGTTGGTTGGAGAATACTGGTGGGCGGCCTATGCTCCATTGGGAGTAACAGGCGTAAGTAAGTAAGTAAGTAAACAAATCAGTGACTTGGTTAATCATCAAGATGCGTGCCATATTGATTAGTGGGTTCATTACAAATCGTTCGATATAATTTGAGCAGCAATAAAAGGACTAGACAAACATGTTGTAGTTCACGATCCATTAATTAATCAATTATAAATTTTCCATTCCCACAGTTAGTCGCTGTCCTGGTAACTCAATGAAAATGTCTTAGATTGGGAAGCTGTATGATCCTGATTCTAAACCCCCAAATGTCCTGGTACGTTTGGGAATGGGGAGACTTTATTCTCTCTCTCGAAACGCTCACATATGATCGCGGGTGTATAGCCGCTACCAGCGAAAACCTACGCACTGCCTTTTCGCTACATGAGTGTTATTTACGAAATTGAGGGGACGAAAAACGCGTGTTCGATGATTTAACCTGATTGATGATTGTGAGTTATCCACGCAGAGGAGTTGGAAATCCCTAACTCCAAACCGATGGTGCACTTGGGCTCCAAGATCCTGATGGAACGAATAGCGTGTGAACCTATTGTTGGTGGCTGGCTACCATGGAACTACATCTCTTTACGTTAATCTCTTGCTTTGTGGATGAGACTTTTGGATCAACGTCTCAAAGAGTAGGCCTCTAAGAGAACTACGTACATCGGTTTGGCTACTTGAGAAGTATTCCATGCCATTCACAAATTCATTAACTCGTTAACAGGCTCATGTGTTTAAATCAAGAGTGCATCCTACTGACGAGCGCCAACTAGCATGAAACCTTGGCTCAGTGTATCCTATCGACTACCACCAATCATCTAAATTCACCATAGTATTTACATTGATTTAGAATAAAAGATTATTATATTTAACATTGAGATAGATTAGAATTATTTTTCAGCATTTACTTATTCAAGTTTTAGATTTTAAGCTGATTATACCGCGTGTTAATCTCTTTATTCAAATATGGTACTATATATATATATATAATTGCTTTAGAATTCGTCTCCATGATTTATATTTTATAATTTTCTTTGTAGTGAAATTTCTCACGTAGCTCATAATGACCGATTATATATTGAATTATACTTAAATCAGTCCAAGTGAGTGAATTTAAATCGTGTTTCACAGTAGATTTCGTTTGTTTATTGATTTTAAACGAAACGAATAAGTTTTATTGTTAGACGCTGTTCGTTTTTTTAAAAAAAATCAATTTTTATAATGGGTTTGATTCACTTCTGTTTGTCAGTATCAATGAAAATTTATCATATTTTTTTTTTATTGTAAATCTATGTGATAAATTGAATGAAATTTTATTTAACATAACTCAACAACATTTACTGCATAGTTCGTATACTTTACTTTTTGAGCTATGCTGTTTGTATCAAAAGTTAAAAGTAATATTTGAACCGGAGTTCATAAACTGTTGAGCCATTTATACAAACATTGTCTTAGTTATCTGTTGTGATTTGTTACGGATCATGATGAAGAGTGTGTTTCGTTTATAGATGTTTATCACGAAATTCTTTGGCTGTTATCAAACCTTTTTTCAACATTTTTGCGAATTTATATTTCCTAATGATCCTCAGACAATTTCTCGGTCGTTATACATTTCCATTTAGTAAGTCAGTCATAAGCAGCATAGAATCCTACATATACATGCTTTAGTTAGTGTTACCACATCACATTTACACGATCAGGGAGGATTCGATTGTGACCGATTCGGTTTCGTGTGCTGTTACGGGTATCAGGGCGGAGGTCACTTCCCGGTTGCCTACACCATGGAAGGGTGTTTCTTGAGGAACCTGAAAACGAACGTAGATTAGTATTGGTCTTAAGGACCTAGGAGTGTGACCGCAGAGCCCAAGGAACTACTGCTTGAGGCCGGTCACGCACGGCCTTTTTATGGTAAGTTTGTAAAATGTTAGCTCCACCGTATTAGGGTGAAGTGTGACATTTTTAGGGTCGGCCTTTTCTAACCCTTCCTTCCTTGTGAGAAGGCAGCATCGCTGCAGATGCTGGTTGTCCGACGGAAACACCTTACTGTTGTCACATTCCTCTGTAGTCAGTGGTACGACTTCACCCTCAGAACTTGAGTAGCTGGTTTTAGTCTCATCGTTCTCCAATCGACCTGTCTTGCATGGCAGAACCTTCAGGAACATATGTTCCAGCCATTATAGCTTGGTTGGGTCATCACGATAGGCAAGCCCGACCACGACGTCAAGGTAGCAGCTACGGTCGGGTATCATGATAACTGCTTACGTAGTAGGATTAATGAGAGTATCAGTTGTAGTAGAAGATCTCAGTCATAAACATTATGAGTCGAGAAAAGACAATAAATTTACGAGAAAAGTATAGAATCGTTTTAAACCAAAGATTTAAGGGTAGACAAATAGTCAATGCATATGTACCATTACAATTGATTCCGAATCATGTTACCGAAACATATAATAACTGATTATAACAATCTCGAATATCTATATCAGATAGTGTTTACCGATGAATAAGGCTCAATTCAGCAGTCAGTAACTTCATGGACTGATATCATGTCTTGATTTGGTCCATACTTAACTTTCAACTTACTCTTACACTAATTAATGGCACTTGTCCAATAAGGTTTACACACTTCTACTGTCTTCATTAACACGATCCTTATTGTACAGATCAGTTAAATCTGTTTAATAAAACTAATTGATTTGTTGCCGATTTACAGCTCGCGAAATAAACTTCGTTAATTGTCCTATTATCTTCTTATTTGAAACTAATGTTCAATTATATTGATTTCTGTAATCTGAAGTTCATCGTAATAGGGTTTGACGATTTCGGGACGTCATCTTGTTTGGGGCTGTAAGCACTTATACACAGTTGAGAAGTCTCAGACTATGATGAAGTGCTTAGTTAGTCAGTTAGTTAGCTAGTTATCTTCTCTGATTTTCTTTTAGCTGATCTGAATTTATGAATGAAACAATCTTTATCGAAACAGAACCAGTAAAGTTTAAACCTTAAGCTAAAGATTTATTTATTGCACATAGATAAGTGTAGATAATGCCGGGGTTATAAATAAAATATGTGGTTACAGACCATGAGTCATCATTGTGTGTGATATAACATCTTAACTTTGCACTTTCTTCCCGTTTTACCGACCTACTCAATTTTTATATGTCTTATCTATGTACCAATGAAAATACAAATTTTATTGTTTGGAGGTAACTGCTGGTTTATGTGCGTAATTTCTACCTGCGTAATTGTATATGTACACATATGTTTGATACTAGTATGTTTTGTTTTCTAACCAAACTGATTATGAGTACACTAAAATGTTTTCGAGTGTTGTTATTGTCCATTTCTTTGCAAATGTATACGTTTAACCAATAAATTGAATAACCTTGACATGACATGATAAAATCATATAAATTATATAAGTCGATATAAGTTAAATTCATCATACGATTTGTAATTAATTATAAGATATACACGTATGTAATTTGCGGTTATCATTTTTTTTTCTCTTTGATACCTTAGATTTGGTTATGAAAATGCAATTTTCCTTGGAGGTATGTCATTTGACATTGAAAGATTACGACAAAAATCCATTGAATCTTTGAAAATGTTAACAGACTCACAAGACAACAACTCTATGAACATGTTTAAAACATTACCAGATTTGAATTTACAAGAAAACAATTCAAAATGTGACATATCTGAATATTATTCAACTAGTTTACCTTCATTCGAAATCAATAGTCAAGATTTTCCTAAACCACAATGGTATTATTTACTTGGACAAAATTCTTGTTATTGTCGTCATATGTCAGTTGGTACAATACCACGCTTATCAAAGTTGGAAACACATGAGCAACTTTCATCGATCGGATCTTTTAAATCGAAATCGTATTCGATTCCATCTACATTAACTACATCCATGAATGATACGGAAAGTTTTTCTACATTGTCTTCTGTGAATTTGGACGACAATCGAAGTTTACCTCCATTGCCAGGTTTTATCAAGAAGCAGGTAAGTATTTATTGAATGGAAAATGGAAATCAATAAAAATGTGAAATATTGTTAGTATAAACTTTTAATCAACTTAAACTGCTGCGATGTTTTTGTCAGTTAGACTCCTGTTTAAGTTTTATGGTGTAGGAGTGAGTAGGTTGGAAGAAACATAGGAGCGACCAAACCATAACATGACAGAAATCTACGAAGTCACTGACAAGTGAACTGAGTCATGTTGGTAGATGTAGGTAGGCTACCTGGTTGGGGTCCAGGAAACGAAAGTTTAGAGTTCCTGAACGACACGGCTCAAAATCGTTTGCAATGGCACAGGTGCATTTACTCATTGTCTTCTTCCAAATTCTAACCTTCAGAATTGCTCATCATCTCTATCTTTCTCTTTCTAGAGTTATCTTTCTCGAATCCTATCGTTAAACACTAATCTCCATTACTGTTAATACTACTACTATCTCAAAGACTATAGGATTTGAACTGACAGTTTCGTCTCTGTGTTGATGGGGTCTGGCAACCTGAACTGATGTACGTACGTATGAAGTTCTATGTTGTAACTGACTGACTTTTTAAGTTTTAAGCTAATTGCATTAGCCTCAAAATAAAGAGTTGAATATCACCAACTGTCCAATATATTCGCAGCAAATTCTTAAGAGAGCATGTAATTCATCCTTCAAAGAGTGTTAGAGTGTATTTTTTCACAAATACTGTTTACAGACACCTGAACCTAAATAATTCATTATCGGTAGATTTCTAAACTGCTGAACTATAACTAGTTTATTCTAGTGGTTTAGTATTTGAACAAGAACACTGTCTATAAATATTCAGTGATTCCTAAAACTTGTCTGTGTGTTGAATATGTGATATCGACTTTTCATCGGTGAATCACATCCTGTAATCAACAGAGTTGGGCTTTGTGTAAAAAAGAAAGTTCTCTTCATTGCCCGAAGATCTTGTGTCTGACCCCTATTAGAGGTGGGTGTTGATGATGCGCACTGATAACGTGTCCATGCTAGGATGAAGCAGCTATTTAGTGCTTCTTAGTTTTCATTGGTTATCAAACTAATGCCCATCCATAACATAAAACTAAAGAATTCTTCCATCTTCCTAACTCCTTGTATTAAGGAAACATGTTTTTCTTTAATTCTTACTTTGCTCATTCATTATTTTTCCTATATTAATTCTGTAATTGATAGTTTAATTTGTGATATCAGTTTGACAGATTTGATTCTGATTTATTTAAGTACCTAACACTATTCTACTTTAAAACAGATCACAATTCCCAAATCAGAATCAGGTTATGGTTTCACTTTAACATCTCAAATGATTCGATTTGATTTTCACCAATTTGCTAGTACACCAATTACTTCATCAAACAGTGAGGAGAAATGTAACAATCTACGTACTCATAAATGTTTTCTTATTCATTCAGTACAAAAAAATTCACCAGCTGATCAAGTTGGACTACCTGTTGGTGCTTATATTTTAAGTATTGGAAATATCCCATTAAATTGTTCATTAACTCTTAAACAAGTTGTCAAGTGTATGTGTAAATCTGCAGAAAATCATCCAAATCAATCAATCATTTTAGATATTTATTTACCTGACTCGAATAACAAAGTAAAAGGTGAGTTCTATGTGTAAATTAAATGTAAATATTATATCATACAATTATCCAATTCTGCGATTGGTATATACGAGTTCAAATCGGTTAATTAAGCGATTATCGACCAATTACATGTCGAATCTATGTACTACTGTAGTGAAGTAGAACATAGGTGAGGGCAACCGAATTGTATTTAACGAAAATTACAGAGTTACTCGGTGAAATAGAAAAACCATATCGTAACCGTTAATTTGCAAATCTTCAATCCATCATCAATCCGTTGTCTGACATTTCACTATTCATGCGTTTCATACAAATTCCATTGAGTTCCCACTCTTCCTTTCTTGATCTTCCTCCATCTTCTGCTGCCAGACATTACGTTTACACACGCGTCATATACTACTTATAAGTAGCGCGCACCACACTACAACTCATTTGATGAAGTTATATATTTTTCTAAAAGCAGATGAATTCACGCTTTCAACCCATAAATAGACCATGTCTTTCTTTAAGATGTAAAGTCAAATTGTGAGCAATAGAATGCTTACTTACTTACTTACTTACTTTCGCCCGTTACCCCCAATGGAGCATAGGCTGCCCACTAGTTTTCTCCAACCAACTCTGTTCTGTGCTTCCCTTTCTAGTTCTGTCCAATTTTTTTTTCATTCTTCTCATATCTTTCTCTATTTCTCGGCGTAATTTGTTCCTTGGCCTTCCTCTTTTCCTTTTGCCTTGAGGGTTCCAAATGAGAGGTTGTCTTGTGATGCAGTTATGTGCTTTTCGTAGTGTGTGTCCTATCGACTTCCACCGCTTCTTCCTGATTTCCTCCTCCACTGGAATCTGGTTTGTTCTCTCCCATAGTACGTTGTTGCTGATCCTGTCTGGCAATAGAATGCACTCATCAGTATATCCCACTTATCATTTGAATTACTCTAAGGGTATCATTAAACAAAAATTCTGTAAATATTCGTATATATCCCAAAGATCCCAATTACTGCTTTACTCTGTCAGAGTGTTTTAAACTTTCTGTCTTAATCATTTATTAGCACATTTTCTGTACAAAACAGTTACGATTTCTAAATACATTGTTTTATTGTGTTTCTTGTTATCTACACTGATCATCAGTTTTTTCTTCAGTGATTTCTTTACCTTTCGGAATTCCCAGTATATATTCGGTTGAGCGTTTTCGTAATTCAGGAATTAAAGTCTTTGGACTTGAGTTTGGGTTTTAAGTTTAAAGATGTACCGACTCAATAAGACAGTAACAAAAGAGTGACTAAGCGAATGAAAAGAATCTAGAAATAAAGTAGAAACGAATAGTTTTTTAATGAATTCAAGGAGTTCTGACTCTGGCAGAGATCACAGTCATTAATAGTGACCTACAACAAGAGTGACGTCTGTTAAAGAGTTTCGAAAAGGTGCTGAATCTAATGGTCTCACTTATAACATTAGTGTGTTTGTGTTTGGTACCTATTTTGGAGACTTTTTTAAACAAGGGGTTTGGGCCCAAAATGTGTGAGACATCTACTTATTGTTGTTACATCTGAGCTCCATGGTCTCGAAGATAGGATATCCGTGGGTTTCAGGTCTAAGACTATGTTGGAATAGAGTTTTGGTTAGAGTTGGGTTAGTGTCTAGGACATTCAACTTTCAATTTGTATTTTGCACGTTAAAATCTCTCTTCGCCTGGACACTCAGGTAGTATCACCGGTTGTCGCAATAAAAGTGTTGAAATGTATAAACGGATATTTACCAAATGTTGTTTTTGAATTTACTTTTAATTGTTTACATAATCCACTTGTAGTTCTGTGTTCATATTGTTTTCATCTTTCAAAAATATCCACTTGGATAATCCTTTAACAGAGTAAGAAGACAGTGCATTTGTAGCTGTTGGTTATCCATGATAATATTACGCCAATTTTAATTTTCAGCACCATTTTGAATACAGTATTAATCCATAGATCTTTGTTTACAATTATGACGTTTCAGTTCACTTTAACAGTGTCAATCAACAGCCACCCATTCTTTATATGATATCTGTCTATAGAACTAGTGTTTTGTGAAGTTTATTTTTTCTAAATGAAAAAAAATGTACTCAACTCTTTAATAAATGTGTCTAGTTTAACCGTTTTGGTGATAAGTTATAATAAATATGTATACGTTGTTCTCATTTTAGCTAACAATGTATCAACACCAAATTCAAATGAAGAATCAAACTCTCTTATTCCATCTGATTTACAAACTCAAACAAAGAATAACATTAATGGTACAGAAATTGACAATAACAACAACGATCAATTTTATTCTCAGCATAATCGTTTTTCATATTGTTTACCTTCTACGAATTGTATCACTACGACTACTACTACTACTACTACTGCGAATACTGATTCCTACATTACATCCACTAATCATCATAATTCATATCTTCCTCAAACAATTACAACTACAGCTGGTTCAGTCATGTTATGTGAAGAATGTTGTATTGATGAAAGTATTTCATATAATGACAATAATAATCATAATAACAGTAATAATGGTAATGGAAGTTTAACTCGACGTACACGTATATTAACTTTAGCGCCACCATTGTTAAATCTTAAATGGGAAGATGTATGCTTTGATGAAGCAAATAGACAATGGGCAATTGAAGCATTAATTATGCAATTAATTAATATATCAAATAATTTAATTAGTGGTATTAATGCATATCGTACTGGTTTACAAAAAATGGTCAATTTACATACGAATGATTTGAATTCTTTATTTTATAATATTGTTGAGGTTAGTTTTATGTTTTTTTTGCAAAAAACAAAAATTAATTATTCTTATTGTCATTTCATTTTGAAAATATATTGTTTTCTAGTTAAAAAATATATACTAGTGTAACGCAGTTAAATATTAAAGCAACATTGAATCTTGGACAAATGTGTGTTCAAGTTTGAAGAGTAATGTTAGAGAATCGGAAGTAAAATTTGCATTACAGGGTCGTGAAGATTGTTAAGTTACACATTTTTGAAACCATGAATCGATCTTTGTTAGACCACTATTAGAAACCTGGAAGCACTGGACGGCCGTTAGACATTAACACCGTTAGATACCGGATCAGTGGTCCGATAGTCAGGCGTTCGCCTACAATACCGAAGGTCCTGGGTTCGAATCCTGCGGGGTGCAGGAGTCTTGGATGCACACTGCTGAGGAGACCCATACCAGGACGAAACAGCCGTTCAGTGCTTCCATTTTTCTAATGGTGGTCTAACATTGATCGATTCATGGTTTCAAAGATGTGTAATTTTATATTAACTGATCTAATCAAGTTTATATCACGTTTATTTAATCATCACACTCATCATAATCATGTACACGACAATGTATCTTGACAGTTTTACTTTTACAACGTAAAATCGGTTAATCTATATGAAAGTGCAGTATGTTTCATCTTTGCCAAATGAATAATTATTTTTGTATGCTTTTTAAGTTGATAGATTAGAGTTATATTTTTGATTATTGAATGATTTTAATTTTACATAGTCATAATGAGTGTTTGTTATTATTATTATTATTATTATTATTAGTAGTAGTAGTAGTATATAGTAGATGTTTGAGGTCCTAAAGTTTGTTACTCTTTGAAGTTTAAGTTAATAGTAATTACATAATAAATATGAATTGATCAAGTTAGACATTAACACCGTTAGATACCGACTCAGTGGTCCAATGGTTAGGCGTTCGCGCACAATACCGAAGGTCCTGGGCTCGAATCCTGCCGGGTGCAGGATTCGTGGATGCCCACTGCTGAGGAGTCCCATATCAGGACGAAACGACCGTCTAGTGCTTCCAGGTTTCTAATGGTAGTTTAATATTGATCGATTCATGGTTTCAAAAGTATGTAAATATGATACCGTTTCCAACAAAAACTTATTAATAACATGAACCAATTACTTCATTAGGTGTGTGTATACAGTTTTAACATTTTGAAGTATTTATTCAAATGAATATATACCTACTTGTTTACTGTTAGTCAGTTAGTACATTATGGACGTAGAGTCTACCGAAATTATGCGTTTGTCCAAATTACTATAATACATTGGGACAATGAGATGGATTGCAAATGAATTGAAATAATCTACTAGCAATGCTGTGGAATAATATAACGAGTGAATTCATCTATGCATTTATGACTGATTCGAAGTCATGTCATTCGACTAGTCCAGCGACTTATTACGGTTATCTGTGTCTACCAATATGTTTTAAGATAAGTCAACGACTTCATAAGCTGATGTCATGTTTGAGGTGTGACCACCCACTAATTTAAACTATTTAGACAGTCGTGATAGTGATTAAGTAATTAGTTAGGACTGTTAGTATAAAACACACTACTCTGAGGGTTCATCTGATTGCTCTTCTGGACTAAAAAGAAATATTATTTATACTGTTTGTGTTGTATAATACTTCATCAATATACATAGTACTGTTACAGTTTACATTAAGTCTTATTTATATTTTTATAATTAAAGTGTTGAGCATTCTGTACCAATGGTAAACACTTTTAAAATAAATAGTTAAATACAAATCTTCCAGTAGAATCGTTTTTATTTAGTCACTGAGTCAAACATAAAAAATATAGCACATTGCAAAAACGTGCATTGGTCTAGGTTACCACTATTCATTTCATCTTGAGCGAAAATTTGAAAGGTGGCAGTCAAATAATTTGAAATTATGAGTATATCGATGATGATTAAACCATAAACCTAGAGAGTATTTATTCCATAGAATGAACTATATTATGGAAATAAGATAGCGATGCTTATGGTTATGATATAGAGTAGGATAAAGGGTGAATGCATTTGCCTTACTGCAATTACCTTTGCGCCGTGTCATCCGAAATCGCCAATGATCAACTACAATCCAAACTAAAGGATTTTTCCGCCTCCTAACACAACTCATTTCAACAGAACCGACTGATTCCTTGTTCGTAGATATATATATACAAAACAGTCTACCGGGGGCAGGCCTTCGTAGCATATCTCAACCACCAGACAAATTTATCCCTACCTTTGTCTAAACTTGGTTAAGTTTTTAGCAATAATATTAAGTGTTTACCTCTAACTCACTACTCTGGAATTTTAGCTGGTTGGTGCCATATTCAGATTTCATTAAGAACATTGAAGCCCATCGGAATATAGAGTCATCCATTAAAACAGTTCTAAATAAGAAACTAACACTTGACGAAGTCATCCTAAAGTGTCATTAAAAGTTTGTGATAACCGTTTGCAAGTTGATCACTCTGTCACTGTAAATGCAGTCTGACTGAACTGTCTCGGTATAACATTATGTCATAAGCTTGTGTATGTCATCAGTAATCGGTAGATGAATCTCGGATGCTCTATTTTAATTCTCCACTTGATCACATCGTTACCAAATATGTTGATCCTAAAATATCATATGCAAGTTAATTAATTTTAAATTTTTTTCATAATTACATTTTCTCCAATTTTTTATTGACGCTGATAAAATTTTGTTATTGTTTTCAAAATGAACTACAACACTTTAGATTGCTTCTCAAACATACAAACTGAAACAAAATCTACAGAATAGTTGTCTTCCATATGCTGTTTCAAATCATACATCTCCATCAACATCACGTACTCTTACATTCAAACAGGATATTTCAAGTAATAAGAATAAATTGAAACCTTCATTATCTTCGTCAGAAAGTATGAAAACAGATTCACGTATTAGTTATAATAATAATAATAATAGTAATAATAATAATAATAATAGTAATAACAATAATAATAATGGAGGACGTGGTCTACATAAACGATTGTCATTTCTTCATAAATTGCGCAAAAGTTTTGTCAGTAGTCAACAACCTTTGTCAATCAATCGAGAAAACAGCGAACCAATTCATCATTTTGATAATAATAATAATAATAATCATAATAATAATTGGAGAGCATCACTACAGTCAGAGCATTGTACATATAATTCTGTTGGCGAGCAGCCTATGTATAAACAGAAATTACAAGGAAATCAAATGAATCAATTATCACATAATTTATCATCGTGTCAGTCGAATTCTTCCCGTTTATCATCATCACAACCACCTATACATGGTCATTTAGATAATCCTGGAACAATTATTTTGTCAATATTGGACAATTTGTTAAACCAATGTATAGACTATACAAATGTTTATCCGGATCGTTTAAAATATTTTTATGAATTAAGAAAACAATATCCAGAATTGAAAATGTTTCTTAAGGTGTGTGGTGGTGTGTTTAAATGGTTTATCTTTTTCAATTGCATGACTTTCTTTTAAATTGTTTTCTTATAGACAACATTAAGACTGTTACAGCTATCACGGCCGTGAAGTTGTTTATATATATACTATATGGATGCGAAACATGGCCGATGAGAGTTGAAGCTATTCGTATATTCTTAATATTCGGCTATAGAGATGTCTTCGAAGCATTACTCGTGTATCCTGGGACAACTGAGTAAGCAATGCCGTTGTTAGGAAACGAGTACTATGTAGAGATTGCGGATCAGTCGATGATGTGTTGAAACTGTATCAGTTGAGGTGGTTGTGACATATTTTACTTATGCCCAACCACCGACTGCCTCGACGAGAGAAGTTTTGAGCTGTAAGATTAGGTTGGAAGAAAGCTAGGGGCGGCCAAACCAAAACATGGTAGAAATCTATGAAGTCACTGACAAGTGGACTGAGTAATGTTGGTAAGTGTAGACTACCTGGTTTGTGTCCACGAGACGATAGTAACCGAATGGTTAGAGACCTTGAACGATATGGCTCAAAATCGTTTGCAATGTCTCAGGTGCATCCATTATTTGTGTTCTATGAAACTCTAATCTTATGAATTGATCATAATCTTTATCTTTCTAAATTTATCTCACTGAATTATACTTGAAATATATCTGTGATCCCTAAGCTTCTCCATTATCAGTAATACGTCTACCATCTTTACCACTATGTGATTTGAATTGACAATTGGTCTCTGTGCTAATGTGGTATGGCAACCTGAACTGATGAACGTACGTACAGAGTTCTACCTTGTAACTAACTGACAAGCTTTCAAATTGTTTCACTAAAAATATCAAATGTTGTTGTATGTATCCTTCGCATATCGATCTCATTCGGGCTACCACTAAAAATGCTGGGTCTCGGCAGTGTACACACTCATTCTCTTCAGAGAATCGAACTGAGTACATTCACGTCCCATACTGAGCGCTTAAATATTATGACTGTTACGTCAGACGTGAACGGTAGAATACTGACTTCAGCTAGCTTGCTTTTTAGCCTAACTGTCAGTCACAACGGTTTTACTCCCGACGTGTTTAATGTGTTCTATACGAAAACGAGGCTGCTCTCCAGTGCTCCCTGGTATTCGATAACATCCCACCTGGGACCAGTCTTCATTTAAATCAGACTGAATGTTAGAATGACATGCTAACACTTACTATGATTACTTTTAATTTACTTTACAGAGTCAATCTATGGAACCAGGTGTCCCTATCCTATCATTATTTCTTACATTACCATCAGAGGTATGTTTATTACATGAATATTTTTAATTAGTATTTTTTCTTGTCACTTTCTAAATACTCTTCTAATACTACCAGCCTTCATGTTTTATTCAGTCCACCAAATAATATATTCTTGTATTCTATTCTATTTAGATACCAAGATGTTTATTAACTGGTTTAAAGAATATTGAAAAATTTACAAGTGATCAACATAAAGATCGACCAGCTTTGGAAAAGTGTATAAAAAGTAAGCAAAACAACCCATGCGTTTGCCTTTTTTTGAGTATATTCTTTCTGCGAAATTACATCCACTTTGATTATTCTCATTTTGTATGTTATGAACAGCTTTGTTAGGATGAAGATTTGTATTCACATAAATCTTATGCTTATAGAGACGCTCATTTATTGTAGATGACATGTTAATAAAAGATGTTTTTATTATTTAATTGTATTGTAAAATCTCTTTGGTAAGAATGTCATCATATGAGATCAAATCGTCCATAATCAAATCCTTGTTACACCTCCTAATAACTCTCTTATCTCCACGATCAACCCTTCTTTCGTTCCTTTGTCACCTTGTGCCGCTGATGCAAATGAGTCGAGTATGCGAAAGGTTATTCCTGGTCTCCTGAAACCTCGCTCTAAAGTACATGTTGGAGCTTTTAATGTTCGAACTATGTGTCAAATATGACAACAGGCTTCCTGAGCTCTAGGACTCTGGAATCTCGTACCACCGTTGTATGCTGCGTCTCCGAAACGCGCATACAGGATCCTAATAAAATCATTAATTCGATTTAACCTTGTGCAGATAGAGAATCGACTCGGTTTACGCTTCGTGTATCTGGAAGCCCTGCTACTGCTTGCTGTGGCCTCGCTGGTGTAGGTATAGTATTAAGTCCCAGATTAGAAATAACTCTAGACCCTGTGTGGTATGGCTCGAAATCATAGGTGCATCCATTCTTTATGTCCTCTCAAATTCTAACCTTCTGAATACCTCTCTTTTTAAGTTTATTTTACTGAATTATAACTCTTGAATAATATCTTAGAACCCTAATCTTTTTGATCGCCGCTAATACTTCTGCTACATCTACTACTATGGGAATTTTAATTGACAATCGCATCTCTGTGCTAATTTGGAATGGCAACTTGAACTGATGTACGTACGTACGTACGTAGTTCTACGTTGTAACTAACTGATTGACTGAAATCGTTTCCCTACTCTTAAGTGTTCAAAGTGTACCAGTTCAATCAAATTTTCAATAATATAAAGTTCAGGAAGTTCATGGAAGACCTCAGATCAAAGAGAAGAGCTGATGTCTCTTCAGGTCACCACTAAATGATGAGACTCAAACCGAGAAAGCACTGAGCAACTGGTGGAACAGCACTACAAAAGTTTAATACATCTTTTCTTCGAGACGCTTTCGAACTCAACGAATTTAACATAACTCTTAATATAAAGTTTTAAGCTTTACAAGATCTACTCAAATAATAGGCAACTACCATGTAGAATTATTGGTAAGCGATTCATCAAGCAATATTTTTAACATGCCATAAGGTTGCTGGGCTGCAAGCAGCACCATCATAAAGAATTAATCTCTGTTAATTCTCCGTATAACATTTACGAAAGGAAGGACAGAAGACAGCAATCAATAACAGCAGATCAACATCAGGGAAGGCAAACGCACGGGCTGAATACACAGAAGAAAAGAAACGGATATCAAGGAGCATTAACAATCATAAGCGAAACTATGTGGATGACCTAGTAATGATAGCAGAAACAACCGCAAAAGACAGGAACATGAGACAATATGTATCTATAACTTTTAGGGAATTAAGGCACACCATGGGTTTCAAAGTCACCTAACTTTGTTAGTACTTACCACTCAGACATTCGGAAAGCGATGAGTTGATTCTCTGTACAACTGAAATATGTTTGTTCATCACGATTCCCAAAATCTTCATGTACGTCCTTTGTTACTTTATATAATTTCCTTTACGAATAATGAGATCGTTACTACTTCTACTCTGCGATTTGCCGTAATAATTTCATCGTCGTAACTAATCTGTAGTGACGACGTGAACTAATGTGTTTATGTGCCAAGTTCTACATTGAGTATGACTGAATAACCGAATCAATTGTAACAAGGTAGTGTGTATATCTGTTTAGTAATGCATTACCTACATCTATAATTTTTTCCATCCATCAATATGCTTTGTAGTTTTATACACAGACCTTGCTTTTTAATTAAATATTCAAAGACATTGTTTCTTGTATCACCATTTAGCTTCTTCGAATAGCTATAACTCAAGTGCATAATCCTCCCACTAAGACATAAAATAAACTTCCTATATCAGTATATTTTGAAAATTTCTTTGCAGAAAAGAAATTCAAGTTCATAAATCATGAATTTATTGATTGCAAAATACTAGTCATTTAATTTTAACTGATATTAAGGTTATTATGTAATTCAACTAGACAAATAGCGGCCTTTGTCTTATTACAGATGGATTGATTGGTTGATTGATTGATTGATTGATACCTGTAATCAATACTTCATATGACCTGATATCAACTGAGTGAGTGAATGTATTGATCGCGGTTACGTGAGCATTAATTGTGAAAGAATTAAACTATGTTGTCTTGGCTGAATTTGATTATGTAACATGGTAACTGGGATTTTATTGTCATCATCATATCTCAGTGAATGATTATTTACGTATATAATGGGAATAATTGTAATTACTGCTCAATTTCATAAAAATGTTGCATTGTTAATGTATTGTTTGATAACTGAATGGTGAATAGTCATCACGAAACATAATGACGATTATGTAACTTTGAGATTGTACTTCCTATAAAGGAGTTTTTTCCAAAACTACTAATATGTCGTAATGTTGTTGATTTAAGTTAGACGATTATTGGAAACCTGTAGGCATTAGACGGTTTTCTCATCCTAGTATGGGACTCTTCAACAGTGAGCACTCACGATCGTGCGATCCGGAAACGAAGCTAGGACAATTATCGCTTATGAACACTTAATGTGTGTAAATCATTAAACTGGTATACAATAATGTTGGAGTCTAACTTCGATCAGTCCATGGTATTGAATGACGATCACCCGTTGTCTTCACTGGGTACCTGGTTCACACCCGGCACGGTTGAACTCCATTTATCACTGTTTCTCACTAGAACTCTGCGGATTTCCCTTCGAAACTAACTAGTAGTGATTCCTGGTTACACTGTCATGGGTGCGCATCATTGATAAGTCACATACTAGGAATAAATGACCGCCTAGTACTCTCAGATTTTCAGTAGCAGTCTAAATTAGATCGATTCGTGATACCAGTATAATTCAACGATCACCACAACCCTGATGTATAGCAGTGAATCGTGGATGCCTTTCCAATACCAACTGTTATAGGCTAGAGTAGAGTTGTTTTATACTAACTAGATAGGATTCGGTCATATTATTTCAGAGTAATTTCTAGGATATTAGGTGGTTAAGAGAAATCGATAAGCAACCTTGAAAACAGGTTCTTTTTGGGTTGGCCTTCGTGGGCAAATTGAAGCTGATATTTCCCTAGGAACAAGACACAATCGTAACGTACCTGTTTTATGATATCTTGTCTATTTCAAAGTTTGGATAATTTAGGCCTGGTAACCTCAGTATTCTTATGTATATCCATAAATTAGACTTACAATTGATGGCGTATTTCTAACCAGGGTTTTCTCAATGGTTTGTCCTTGAACATTGCTGACATTCAGGAGGAACGGCAAGTTAGTAATGCTAAGGTTTGACAATGCGTGTTCAGACATAATGACAGTAATTCAGTTAATATCACCTACGGAAATACTTACATCATTGGCTTGCACTTGTGTTACGAATGGCGTCCCATCGACTACTACCATATTTTCTGTGGAACAACATGTAGGGAAATGTAGAGAGGTGGTTATTGTGTGGCATGTAGTCAAGTTATGGAATAAATCAATATATACGTGCATGTAAAGCACCATAGAAATTTAAAAATTAGTTCTATGTGGGTTGTCTTCTCAATTCGTAGATCTGTCTTCAGTGGCATAGTATATCAGCGATATTTTTTCTCACCTGGTCTAGTTTTGTAAAAATGGTCAAAATATTCGATACAAAAAACTTTTCCTAGAAAATCAAGATTCAATCTCATGGATTTTTCTCCTTCTATCCTCTTGTTAGGCACGACAAGGAGACTTTCGGTTTATACGAATATGTTTTATAATATTCAGTCAGTCAGTCAATCATATACGTAGAACTTGGTAGGTATGTACTTCAGCCATACCCCATTAGCACGGCAAGAACGACTGGTCAGGGAAAATCATAGAAAATTAGAACTAGTATTGGTATTAGTGGTAGTATAAAAGTTTTTGTCATCCACGATAGGATTAAAGAAAATATGAGTTAGTTAAATAATCTGAAATATATAATTTACGAGCAATTTAAAAACTTAGTATCTGAGGCAAGACAATGGGTGAATACATTCGCTCTTTTGGAAACGATTTTGAGCCGCATCATTCAAATTACTGTAACAATGGTAATGATAATAATAATAGATTTATTCAATATTAAGTTTTTCGTACTGTCATGTTCTTTTACGTTCATTGTCCCGATTGTTCCGCTCGCCTGTTTTTTGCTTTTTGTCCATTGATTTATACTACTTGTTTATATTCAGTAGATAGTTTTATCTTTAATAAATTAAAGCCAGTCGTATCGTTGTGTGATATCCTTAGGTATTTATATAAACAAATAGCGTTTATTGTATTGATTATTATTATTGTTTCGACTTTTTTAACCTTTATTCCCTGTTTTGTACGTTCGCTTAGCCTTTTTTTAACACAACAAGTTCTATATTCTTGTTTTTGACATAAGACACAGCTACCAGCTGTCATTTACACTACCGAAACCCTTTTCTTTACAAATATTCAGATGAGTTTATCCTTTGAGACACCACCGATTGAGGTTTGTACCCACTTCATATTTATTCAGTTATAAAAGAACTGTTATTTAGAGAAATCTTTGTTTTTGGTGAACTTCGGTTTCACGTGTATCACAATCGCATTGTTAAGAGCTTCGATAGAGTTATCAAGTACTATAAGAAATTTTTCAGTATACAATATTTGATCAAATTCTTAAAATGATAATGTCTCATCTTTGGTTTGACTCATTCGCAGTACTAAAATTCAGACTGTGATTTAAACATTTTTCAAATTGAATATTCTTCACAAAATTGCCTATATCTTTGAAACATTCGTAGAATGCGTAATTGACTTATGCCTTGGTACTAAAACCACAACTCAATCGATGTGAGTTTAAAAACACGAAGACTTATGCTATGGATTTATATGAACTACAAGAGAAATCAAAGTGAATACACCAATTTTTATACAGATTGTTCACAGTGAGATTAATATTCATTCAGCTATGTAGTATTTGACATCAATTAATCAGTAACTTACTACGTGGAGACATTTGCCATATCATACAGTTAAGCCTCTGTAAATAATACATGTCACTAGTGGAGTAGGTCATATCTGTTACTTCTGAAAGTGTGATTACATGCTAAAGGGGAGTCAAAAAAATGCACTTTTATATCCCATTCTCATATCAGTCGATTATATGGCTGCTCATCATATCAACCTTTGATATTGATCGAATTTCAAATCATGCCACTGAACACTAACCTTATTGTTTTAATGGTTAAATATTCATCAAGATACCTAAAAGACCTGATGACGCGATAATCGTATTACTGTTAAGTGGTATGAAATGATCGCTCAATACTTGGTAGTTTATAATAGTACCTCAACTGAAATCAATCTACGATGTTTCGATTTCTGTTTTATCATGCCTTTATTAAACACATTTATTGTGTTTCTTTTAAATTTTATTTTAAAAGCTTTATCAGATGCATTGACATGTCAATCCAATTCACATACATCTAAAGATGCTGTACCGAATGTTGATCATTTAATCTTGAAAGATTTGAGTTCTCTTTCAAATTCTCAATCTACTGAAAATGATTATCAATTATCATCACCATTTACTTCATCTGCATCAAATATTCGTCAAATGAATTATGCATCACTTACATCAACATTATCATCCATTGAATATGCAAATTCTCCGATCGATAAAAAAGAATCTAATATGAGAGAGAATCCACAATTAGCAAAATTAATGAAATATATTCTACCACCATTATTCCCTTATCCAAATGAATTATTAACATTCAATGCATCTGAATGGTCATCTATTGATCATTATATTATTTATAAAAGTTATCTCATTTGTACTTTATGCTCAAAACAATATCCAGATTTAATTGTAGAAGACACGTCGTATCGTGGTCCAGTGAGTTTGTTTTCCGTTTAGAATTAAAATTATTTCATTTGAGTCGATTGTTTTATGTATCTGGTATTAAATATGGGTAGTACTTGAGGTTATACATGTAAATTCTTTCCCCCCGCCTCCCATAGCTGATAGTTTGACGTTGTGATGCAGTTCGTCTATCTTACTTACTTACTTTCGCCTGTTACCCCCAATGGAGCATAGGCCGCCCACCAGTTTTCTCCAACCAACTCTGTCCTGGGCTTCTTCCTCCAGTTCTGTCCAATGTTTGTTCATTCCTCTCATATCTTTCTCTATTTCACGGCGTAATGTATTCTTTGGCCTTCCTCTTTTCCTTTTGCCTTGACGGTTCCATGTGAGGGCTTGTCTCGTGACGCAGTTAGGTGCTTTTCATAGTGTGTGTCCTATCCACTTCCACCGCTTCTTCCTCATTTCCTCTTCCACTGGAATCTGACTTGTTCTCTCCCACAGTTCGTTGTTGCTGATGGTGTCTGGCCAACGAATACGAAGTATTTTACGTAGACAGCTGTTAATAAACACTTGTATCCTCTGGATGATGGCTTTGGTAGTTCTCCATGTTTCCGCTCCATACATTAGAACTGTCTTGACATTTGTATTGAAAATCCTGATTTTGGTGTTGATTGATATCTGTTTGGAGTTCCAGATATTTTTCAACTGTAGAAATGCAGCCCTTGCTTTGCCAATCCGTGCCCTCACATCTGCATCGGATCCACCTTGATTGTCGATGATGCTGCCCAGATATGTAAAGGTGTTAACGTCCTCCAAGGCATCTCCATCAAGAGTGATTTGATTGGTGCATGTTGTGTTGCATCGGAGAATTTTGCTCTTTCCTTTATGTATGTTGAGACCTACTGCTGCAGAGGCTGCTGCTACACTCGTCGTCTTCTCTTGCATTTGTTGTTGAGTGTGCGATAGAAGAGCCAGATCATCTGCGAAGTCCAGATCGTCCAGCTGCGTCCTAACTGTCCAGTTGATACCGTGCTTCCCTCCAGCTGTTGACGTTTTCATAATCCAGTCGATGACCAGGAGAAAGAGGAAGGGTGAAAGTAAGCAACCTTGCCTGACACCGGTCTTTACCTCGAAAGAGTCGGTTAGCTGTCCTCCGTGCACGATTTTGCAGTTGAATCCATCATAAGAGTTCCGTATGATGTTAACTATTTTCTCAGGCACACCGTAGTGTCGAAGAAGCCTCCACAGTGTTTTCCTATCCACGCTATCGAATGCTTTCTCGTAGTCGATGAAGTTGATGTAGAGTGGTGAGTTCCATTCAATTGATTGTTCCACAATGATCCGTAATGTAGCAATTTGGTCAGTACACGATCGATCCTTCCGAAATCCGGCCTGTTGATCTCGAAGTTGGGCGTCTAAGAAGTCCTTCATTCTGTTTAACAATACCCTGTTGAAGACTTTGCCTGGTATTGAAAGAAGAGTGATGCCTCTGTAGTTCTCACACTTGCTGAGGTCGCCTTTCTTTGGTATTTTGATCAGGTATCCTTCCTTCCAGTCTGATGGTACTTGTTCCTCATCCCAAATCTTCTTGAAGAGGATGTGAAATATTTTCGCGGTTGCTTCTACATCTGCTTTCATTGCCTCTGCTGGAATGTTGTCTGGTCCTGCTGCTTTGCCGTTCTTGATTTGTCTGATGGCCATACTGATCTCCTCAATCGTAGGTGCGCCAATATTAATTG
This sequence comes from Schistosoma turkestanicum, assembly GCA_944470395.2. Lineage (NCBI taxonomy): Eukaryota > Metazoa > Platyhelminthes > Trematoda > Strigeidida > Schistosomatidae > Schistosoma > Schistosoma turkestanicum. The sequence goes on from OX103972.1 coordinate 12,376,051, forward strand.
GGAGGTCCGTGGATGCTGCTTCGATGTTGGGTGTCTTCAGAGGAGCTGGTCGATTCAATAGTTCCTTAAAGTGCTCTACCCACCTATTTCGCTGTTGTTCAGTGTTGCTGATTACTTTGCCTTCCTTGTTTTTCACTGGTCGTTCTGGTTTACGATAGTTCCCGGCGAGCTTCTTTGTAGTTTCATACAATTGTCTCAAGTTTCCGTCTCTTGCAGCCTTTTCCGCCGTCGTTGCTAGATCTTCCACGTATTTTCGTTTGTCAGCTCTGATGCTCTTCTTCACTTCCCTGTTTGCTTCTGTGTATGCAGCTTGTGCGGTAACTTTCTCCGCTCTTGTTCGGCTGACATTGATTGCTGCTTTCTTGTTCCTCCTTTCTTCAATTTTTGCGAGAGTATCAACAGAGATCCATTCCTTATGATGCTGCTTCTTGCGACCAAGGACCTCCTGACATGTTGAAGTGATTGCCTCCTTAATCCCTTTCCAATTGTTCTCCAATGTTGTGTCCTCTCCATTGTGTAGATCCTGTAAGGCCTGGAACCTATTGGTGAGGGCTATCTTGAATTCGTTGAGCTTTACAGTATCCCGAAGAAAGGCCGTATTAAACTTGTGTGATGTTGTCTGTCCCGTTGTCCAGTGCTTCTTTAGTTTCAGTTTCATTTTGGCGATTAGCAAATGGTGATCTGAGGCTACATCAGCTCCTCTCCTGGTTCTCACATCCTCCATAGTCCTTCTGAACGTTTTGTTGATACAGATATGATCAATCTGGTTTTGAGTAGTGTGATCCGGTGAAATCCATGTGGCTTTGTGAATGCGTTTGTGCGGGAATATTGTGCCACCGATGACCAGTTTGTTGAAGGCACATAGGTTTGCAAATCTCTCACCGTTTTCGTTTCTTTCTCCCAGTCCATGTCGTCCCATGATGTCTTCATATCCAGTGTTGTCCATTCCAACCTTGGCATTCAGGTCTCCCATAAGAATCGTCAAATCCTTTGGTGAACATTTATCGACGATTGACTGCAGCCTTTCGTAGAATTGATCTTTGTCGTCGTCATTGTAGTCGTTGGTAGGTGCATAACATTGGATGACGTTCATTGTAATGTCCTGTTTCTTTGTTTTGAAGGATGCTTTAATGATCCTGGGTCCATGAGATTCCCATCCTATTAGTGCCTTTTGTGCATGTTTGGACAGCATCAATGCAACTCCTTGTGTATGTGAAGCATTTTCCTCTTCATGACCAGAGTATAACAGCAGTTCCCCTGAAGCTAGTCTCAGTTGTCCTACTTGTGTCCAATGTGTTTCACTGATTCCAAGCACCTCGAGGTTGTATCTTCTCATTTCTGCCGCAACTTGAAATAGTCTTCCAGTCTCCCACAATGTACGAACGTTCCATGTACCTAAAAAAATGGTTGCTCTGGTTGTCAGAAGAGGCATCAGCCCCGTGACTTCCGAGGGAACTCGGCTTTCATCACGCGACGTCATAATTCTTCCTCCAACTCCCAGGGCAGAGTTAAAATGGTTTGAATTATTTTTTCTGGTTAGCGTTTTTTTGGCAAGTTAGTTTTTGACGGAATGGGGTCGCCAACCCCATGTCCAACCCTCCTCCTTTACCCGGGCTTGGGACCGGCAGTAGCCCCGAAGGTTCTACTGGCGGAGTTAGTTCGTCTATCACTTGTTAGTTACTTCAGCATGATATTACATTATATTCTTTCTATTATTTATTTATTGAAGTTATATTTTCAATTAGAGTTATGAAGATTAGGGTTTTTACACATTTGAAATCATCAATCAATCATTGTTAGACCATCATCAGAAACCTGGAAGCACTTGACGACCGTTTCGTCCTGGTAGGGGACTCATCACTTAGATGATAATATATATACGAAAAAATGATACTTTTCCTCAAAATATATTCTTTACGTGCATCAGCCAAGGTTTGTCATTCGTGGATGCGCACTGCCGATGAGTCCCATGCCAGAACGAAACGGCCGTCCAGTGCCTCCAGGTTTCTAATGGTGGTCTAACAACGATTTCAATTGCATATATTATGTATTGGTTTTTAAGTTTCGTTTTTTTTCGCTACATCTTGTTTCTACTATATGTACATGTGTATGTATATATGTATATATGCTTTCGTTTTTTTCTTCATATTTCTATAATCTTACAGGTTTTCGCTTATTTATTAAATGATGCTATTCTGCTAGTTGTATCGGACAAAGATGTACTTGATACTTGTAAACCATCATGTTTAGCTTATAAACCAATAACTTTTGATTTAATCAGCTTTCAAGATTATGATATATCAGGTTAGTTGGGTTATTTTTTTATGAATAATAGTAAAATTAGTCTGCTAGGCCTTTTTAAAGTTTGTTATAATGGTTTAAGTAAAGTGTACATCAACTAACATAACCTAATAATTAAACTTTATGTCTAATTTCAATTTTACGCTGTATACTACTGTTTTCTGCTTAATTTAGTAATATTCTGAAACTATTGATAAATAAATCGTTGTTAACTTGTCTTATTGTTCACATTTCCCAACAATCCATGATGTTGAGGCAAACACAGATTAACATGCACCAGGCCTGACGGATAACCGTGAACAGTAGCGGAAAATGTTATTAGAGACACTTCAGAATCCATTGCAGTCGGACAGGTGTATTTAAATTTTATCTACCGTTAAGCTTCATTATAATTTGTACTTTTTACTCCTCGAATTTATCCACACTTTTTTAACCGTGTTCGCCAAAGTTTTTAGCTTGCTCTTTTTCATTTATGCCACTATTTTCGCGAATATTTTATTTAATTTTGTGCTACTTCGTTATGGAAATCGGGGCTAACTCACATTCGTACCACAATCTTTGTTCGTTGTGAATAGCTGACTAATTTGCAAATACAAGATTAATAGTGTCAGCTGTTTAGTTTTCCTTCTCTTTTTACGGATAAATATAACTCATTCAGTGAATGCGTATTTATGTACTTGGCTTATACTCACATGCGGTAAGACTTTGTTTCTGAGTGTATTAAAAGAACAGACTAACATCTACACTATGATAGGGTGGTGGGTCAGGTAGAGGGTCGTTGGATGGCGTAGCTTTTCAGTTCAAATTAAGCAGTTGTATCATTCTCTTTTGATTATAGTGGATTGAGTCGGTAAAAGTATGGTACATTGAGCGCCTTGAGTGAACTAATCAGGATTAAGATAACGCCTCGTGATATTTGTACGCAGTTTAAAGTGAAACGACAAATAACCTGTATGTTAATACTAACAAAGTAAAAACTGGCAGTATATGGTCTTTATAATAGATAAATTCAGTAAAAATCTCTGTCATGAAATTGAAAAGTGAACTTTGATTGGTGCTTAAGATAAATTACAAAACATAACTGCTTGAAAAGGTAATATGTTTTAAAGTACTTGTTGTGATTCAGTACGTTCTCATTAGTATCTGATGAAGCTAGATAATAACTTCTCTTTCTAATTCTTACTCTGCATCTCAACTATAAGTCTTTTGAGCTTGTAGAATGACAGCATTACATTATAACTGTCGATAGTTCGTGATGAAAACATCAAACTCAAAACTTCAGTCTGGATTTTCATGCCTAACCCTAATTTTTCTGAATTATAGTTGGTCTCAGTTAGTGGCGAAATCTCTATGGGGTGGATAGCTTTTACTTATAACACTAGCCCGAGTCTTAATATAAACCTGAGATTTCCTTTCCACCACAAGGAGTCATTCGACATGTCAGGGTTGATTATTCATATTGAAGCTACTATTCCACTGATATTTTATGGCTTCTGGCTATTGGTTGTAATATAACCAGCCAGCGTTTCTGATTGGCTGATAAGCTGCTCAAGGTCATCAGTATATTATACTTATACCGTTGAGTTTATGAATTGAACAACCATAATTAAGCTTATTATATCGAATACGATCATGTTCGTTATTACTCTTCACTGACTCTAGAAGATATAACAAACATTCTTAATTCATTCAAAACAAACACATCATATATTCATGTTATTATTATTAATATCCGTCTTATAAATTCATTTCAGCTTTATCATTTTTACTCATACTTACAAATGGTACAACATTGAAATTTGATTGTGCAACGTTAGAAATTAAACTTGTTTGGAAAACACTTATTCAACAACAAATCACAATTAATCATAACAATATTTGTCCTTGAATTACTTACTCTAATGTATTTTGTCATATATATACATTTATACATATTTTTTATTCCATTATCATGAATTTTTTTTACAGATTATTAACTAATTGATAAACAAAAAATGATTGTCATTTGATTGTTCATGCTTTGAAATTGTTTTAGTTTTCTTTCAAATCAATGTTCATTTATTAATTTAATTATATTTATATATAAACTTTTCTCAAAAAAACATGCTATGTTTAATTTAACATGCCCGCGAAAAAAAATGTAGCGTTCAAATTCAAATTTTTGAAATTTTCTTGAATGATATGTTATATGTTCAAATTGAAGAGAAAAATTAAAAACGAATATTGTCAAACTACTAATGTGATGATATTTTTTATTGTAAATTTTTGTCTTGTTAATAACAATTGTCATTTGCTCTCTTTTTTTTTATTTTAATGTAACTATAACTAAATTATCTAGTCACAATATTATTTTCATCTTTCTTATCGAATTGTGTTTGATCTATTCACTAACATAATCATGTTATTTTTTAGCAAGTTTTCAAAGTTGATATTAACCAGTTTCATGCAAGAAAAGAATAATGATATTTTGACTTGTCACTCTAGGTAATAATTTATCTGTATGTCAATAACACTTACTTAATTACTTTCGCCTGTTTACCCCCAATGGAGCAAAGACCGCCGACCAGTATTCTCCAACCAACTTTATCCTGGGCTTCGCTTTTCAGTTCAGTTCAATTTCGGTTCATTCTTCTTATATCTTTCTCTATTTCTCGGGATAATGTGTTCATTGGCTTTTCAATTTTCCTCTGTCTTTGAGGGTTCCAAGTGAGAGCTTGGCTTGTGACGCTGTTGGGTGCTTTCCTCAGTATGTGTCCTATCCACTTCCACCGCTTCTTTCTGATTTTTTTAAGTACTGCAGGTTACATTCAAAAGTTTTGGCTTTACGGATGTTTACTGTGTGTTGTCTCTAGTTTGATATTTGAATTATATCAGACAGTTTATGTGTAGAATATAGTCTTTAAGGAGTTATGTAGTTGGATTTAATCGTAATTATCATTGTTCAGCAAGAAATATTTACACTATTGAAGGAACTGATATGGTTTCTGGAATTGGAGTGTATATTACCCAGTTTTAGAGAACAACCGATGAGGTGATAATAAAATTGTAGTAGGGAAATATGAATTGGAAAGAATTAGATAGTTTGAAATCTAATCAGTATTGGGTATATCATACTTTTCATTAAACATTTTTCTAGCTATAATTTCCCGACTCAGCGATGGTCATTCAGATGACGGATATTTACCATCCGATTACGCATTCTTTGAATCATAATTCATGCAGATGGTAGTTAATTATTTCCTCAGTAAAACTGTACTTTTGGTGTTTTATTTACCAAATGAGTCTGAAGTATGCGAGATTCGAAGAGCTTGTCTGGACTCTCGTGAGTTCTTAAATATTCTGTAAGATATTATCAATTCACTTTTCTAGCCCTTCTGGATTACTTGGATTTACGGATGAGATAGTACTCTTTAAAGCTCGATCGATATTTTCTGTTAAACCATTAGACTGGAGATGTCATATTGCTTTAAATAGATGACGGCATACAATATCATTATGGCAGCTGTTAAATTCTTTTTCTGTGCACTAAGTCCCATTGTCAGTCGCGTTTTCGTTCAAGATTAAGTGTCTTTTTCCCTCTCTGAGTAAAGTTTCTTCTAGAACTGTTTTTGGGTAATACTTCTGGCCATTTAAAATATGTATCAGTACTAACAGAGGAATAGTATGAGTTTAGAAATAGCTCATAGTAATCGACATGAATGGTTTGCCATGATTCACGAGATGTAAGCAAGTAGGTTTAACAGTTTATGTAGGCATGGAGGATAGTTTCTCGATTTCTTATTTATTCTAGCAATCATGCGGTCACGTATTTGGATTTGTAGCTGTTTACCGAATTCGCACTCACAAGTTTGTGTATGAAAAACTAGTAAGAAATATCCGATTGTTTGAACCGCAGCATGTACTCATTTGTTGAACTGTGCTTCTTCCTGTGTTGCGAATGCCAATGCGTGAAAATGATCGGTCAGCAGAACAGGTTTGTCCGGATACGCAAGATTCTTTAACAAGCTATAAGCTTCTATACTAACAGCAGCTATGAAATGAATTTAAATCAAATCTTCCTTGACATAATGTAATAAACATCATTACATTAAACAATATACTTCCCAAGGTAACTCTGTGGTAAGTAATTTCGCCAGGTTAGTGGAATCCAGCGATGACACATGTGAATAAAAAAATAATCTAACGCAATAGGAATGATTACTGTTTAACTAGAACTTCTGCAAGACACGAAGACAAAGTATAACTTCAGGCTTTTTTAAGTTTGCATTTATCCTGGAAATACCTTGGAAGCTGAGGGAGTGTGTATGGTACAGTATGTGAGGTTATCTAGAAGAAACAAGTTAGCAAACGAAAACCAGCAACATGCTTACTAAATCACTTACAGTATGACTTACAGGTTGGCATTTGATAAAAAAAACTGTTAGACAGTGACACGTATAATAATCAATGTTTTTTACGAACTTATTTTTTCTGAATGAACTCCCGGTTTCAATACACAGATATCCAGCTTCTTACTTCAACTTCTCATCTATCCACTCGACACACTTCACAACCCTTCTTTTTTCACTGCTGTTCTCTTTAATTTGTGGGCTATATTACTGAAATTTTAGTGGTGCTCTGCGTGAATTTTATCTTGACTGCATTGTCTACTTCACCATGAAAGGTTAAACAATGCTCGTTGCTCTTTATTCTTCTATGCAAAATACAAGTTACTTGCGCACATGTTTAGGTCATAGCTCATATCAAGCGCATTCCAATATCCAATAAGTCTTTCACGAGCTAGTATTAACCATCTGATTTATTTGCGCTCGATTCTCGTTCTTTCGGGACGGTTCTAGGTGTTTGGTAATAGCCAATCGACTGCACTAATTCTAGTCAGTTGGAAGTTGTTGGTGAATCTGTATTTCCACTGATTTGCATGAGAGCGTTTGTTTCAGAGCAGTAGATTTTCTGGATACCATCAGCTATCAAGTTACCAGGCGAGAGTTGAAATGTGGAGATTAATAAGGAGAAATTGCTAATGCTAATAGGAAGAAGATTCTAAATATAAGTAAATAAATGGATAATTTAACTTGATTTGTAGTGAAGGTTGTGCGAGAGAACAGAAGTGTAAACAAGGGAGAGGAAACAGAGGTGATAAGCGAGATAGATAAAGTCATTGATCTGTGGAAACGGCAACAATAACAACTAACAAGTTTCGAGACATGCATTAGACACAGCTGGTCCGCGAGGGAGATGATAGTTCATATGTCAGTGTGTGTTTATCAAGTCTCTTCTTAGATCTGTCGACTGAGGGGGCTGTGGTCACCTTGGCTGGGAGATCGTTCCAAGTTGCCACAACATATTATGACTCGTCGATTGATGTGCTTGAACTATTACGAGTTCACCTTAGTCGGTAAACGAGAGCTAAAACAGGTGATGCATTGACATGATAGGCCACTGTAATCCGAACGTCCCCCACTAACAGTATCAAAATGTCTTGATGTGGCGTAGAAAGTGTATTCTACAAGCACCTGGAAAATATGAGGTTTTGTACAGAAGAAGAAGAGGAGCATCGAACTTTACAGACAATGCATATTAATACAGTTAGGTCGACCGTGAATACTAACCAATAAGAAATAACATTTAAAAGTATGTGAACTTGACAGTTTAGGATGACCTTAAATATTAACCCATGAGGACTGATCAATGGAATCAGGCTTACAAAATAATTTCTTTAGGATATTGGATGAATATCCTATCACAACTATTGACGAGAATTAGTGTACATGAACCTGACTGTTTGCTCTCTCGAGGATTACCTCGAGAGGCGTGGTGGTGATGGTTTAGCAAGATGTTCAAGTTGGAATGATTTGTCCTGCTTAATATGTTGTACGCTATTGTCAGATCACCTCTGGTTCTACTGTAACTTGGAGTGAATAATCCAAAGTGCTCTCGCCTGTCTTCATAAGAGTTATTCTTCAAACCTATCACCCATTTAGTTGCACATCTCTGCACTCGATCTATGAGATTCGTCAGGTACTGTGACGAAGTTTGAAACCTCAATGTGTGTTAGGAATAATTTTATGGTGATAACACCGATTTTCTTTGCATAAAGCGGAAATCCCTGGCTGCGTCCCCTGTGTTATTCTAACTGGTTATTAAACCGACATAACTCTTTAAGGAGACATTAGGGATTGAATTTTCATTGAGGATGTAATTTGTATATCAGGCGAGGCATAATATACATGACGTGACACTTTCACTGGTTTAATTTTAACATGTTTGCTAATGCCCATTCCTCAACAGATGTAAGGTCTTTTTGAAGCTCATTTGAATCCTCTTCGCTTTTAATGCACCTCCAAATCTTTTGTCGTATGCGTAGATCAATAGGAACGAGCTAATTTTATCTAACGGGTCATTAATGAACATCAGTAATAGGTGTAGATTTGAGACGGTTCCCTGTCAAACTCCTGTTGTTAAGACTTGCCAGACCAATGGTTCGTTTGCGTTACCTTGAATGGCCTGATAAGCAGCTGCCATTACTTGTTTGAAATGTTTCAGTTTCAGCAGTAACGATAGTAGGTCAGTTAATGTGTGTTCATTGCAATTTAATTTTTCAGTGGAGACCCATCCTTTTCTTGAAAATGTCCATTGATGTGACTTAAATCATTTAATCTTGCAAAGATTTCTAGGCAATATGGTTACTTTCTGGTGAATTTTAGGGGCTAAAGGATTTTAGTTTCCTTAGTACTAAGTCAGAAGTAACTCGGATTTTCCCTCAGCTGTCCGCTGGTTTGAATGGTACTCTGAATATTTGGATACCTGGTTTAACTTCCTGGTGAAGTTGGTGTTTAAGATCTCAGGCATCTCTAGGTTGGTGAGATCGCCGCTATTTGGACCCCTGAGAGAACATACACCCTGATTTGTGTTTCGTTTAGGACCATGTTAAACAAGGCTGTGCCATGGTCACGACACCCTGTTGGCGTATGGGTGTGAACATCCTCCACCAGGAGCTGATCATTTGTTGACAAGTAATCCAGATGCGAGTACTTTCCTTTCTTAGTCCATCCAGTGGCTCCGCATACATGTCCAGTCAGCCCAGAACTTTAAATGGTTGAGTCAGGTGGCCACTGGAACTAACCAGTGGGAGTTGTACCTTGTTTTCTGGGATTTAGAGATTGTGTGTTGAAGTCTTCAGCTAAGAGTATTTGATTAGACACAAGGAGCGGTAGTTGGGGTATTGCCTGAATCACCTTATCTTTCTGGGCTTGATACCGAGGTAAGGTCGGTAAATCCCTTCAATCAAGTATTTTGTGACATTTGTGTGGAAACAGTATCGACGTGATTCTGTCACCTCCGTTAGTTTAGTGTCGTGTAGTCTCGTTGGTTTCACATGTCTGTTAATATATGTAGCTGTTCGGTCCCCTGTTTGTTGTACCCTATCGCTTTGGAAGAGTGTCATGCCTTGCAGAGTCACTTCGTCGTCTGCAATGTCGAGTGATAGCCATTGTTTTAGTTGATGATATGATCTTCAGATCCATCTGAGAACATATATTCCTGATTTCTAACAGCTTGCCTCTCAGTCCTCTTACGTTGCTATGGAGGCACTTGGGGATTTTTCTCATTACATCGTGCACATCCGCAGCAACAGCGGTCGTCATATGTTTGAACAAGTTCAAACCGAGTTGAGCAGTTCTGTGAGAACTGTCGTGTGCAGTGAGTTCAATCAGTGAGACTACTACCTTCGTGTATAGTGCCGATTGTTGTTGATCGTGGTCAACTGTCATTTGTGTGCGCTTATTTTAGCCTCCCTATTGTTGTCTCACAGATCTAGGACAGCTTTCGCAACATTTTATGTGGCTAGAGAGATCGTTCTCCAAGCTGTACCAAGCCTGAAGCGCCTCAGTCAGATCTTTCTGATATCTGAAGTCAACAGCCATCAGAATTGGTGACTTATTGGTCGTGAGATGTGATGGACGAGGCAGCTGAGAAAAGCTAGTTGCCGAGGATCCTGTCCCATTGTTCATTATCAAAGGCAGCCCTACCTTCTAGTAAGCTAACCTCCGACATTAAATAAAATAGATGAATTTAGTCTAACAGCGCTGTCACTGAATCGTAACATTTCTGCGAGTTGTAGTGTTGCCGTTTCCCTTTTTTACCCTCACCCACTGCTCCCTACTGTTAAAATTCACTGAGGGGTTTACAACAACCTGCACTTTGCTCCGCGTGTTGGTTTGGGTTATGGATACATTATTCGCCTGTTTAGTTGGTTTAGTGCTAGGCAACTTAGGTTTACTTGTTGGAATTTAAATGTTGATTTTAGGTGCGGACTGTGGCTTCTCTAATGCTAATTTTATTCGTCGTCTCGGTAATTCTGCGTCACGGTACGCCAGAACCACTGACGGGGGTGACTAAGTATGAACCCACAGTACTTTCTTGGTACTGTAGTGTCGCAGTGACAATGGACTCACGTACTACAGATGTTTCATTCAAAAGCAGAGTCACTGGTTTCGACTGATATCCAACAGTCGATACAGTTATCCTTATGCGGTTTCCGAACGATAGGCTGGGTCCGTTGAGCCTTAAGACGCCTCTTTTTCCCCTTCTTATATCGCCAAACAGATCTTCTAGGAGCTAGAATCTGAAGAGAGTCGTATAGATTTCCTTGTTGGGGACTTAGTTTAGGTGTTTGGGTAGAATGATCTGAATTGCAAACATCGAACTAAAATATAGGCCTCAGTAATACTCCGACGCCTAACCAAAGCTTATGAAGACCAGATCAGAGAAAAAAATGCTGGTTTCAGACCTGGATGTGACTGCTTAGACTACATATTCACAGTAAGACAGGTCCTAGAAGAGAGACAAGGTTCAAACGACCCACAATAGTAGTATTTCAACTCCGTTGATCATGAGGTTTTGTGGCAGTGCCTGTCATAAAAAGGTGTACCGAAGAAGTACACTCACCTTATACTGGCTCCCTAATTGAACACCACCGGTTGAGTGAGAGCTTATGGCGAACTGTTATCGTAATTGGTTACTTCGAGTGGTATCCGTCAGGGCTTTCCACTCTCGTCAGTCTTGTTTAACTTTTTGTAGATATGCTTCTGAAATTAATTTTATCATCATCTGACTCTATAGGTGTGAACCTTCTACCAGGATACACGGTTGCTGACTTTGAATATTCTGACGAAATAGTCCCACTAGGTGAAGACGCTGAAAAAATGCTGAGTCTTCTGACTATCCAAAGCAACAATGCAACAATCCCCCAAGTCTCAAAGTAGCTTATGTCCGGAGGGCGGAAACCGCCGCAGGTCAAGGGGATATTTTTTAAAATCTTATTTCTCTAGAAATTCTAGTGAAATCTAGTATTTTTTAAGGTCAGGAGATTGACATGGCTGACCACCTTGAGTAACAATGCAAGCATGTTCTGGATGCGGTTTCCCCACTCAAAATGCAAAATGTTGCTTCAAGATTGGGTTGCGGTGGCGCCTGAACTAGTGATAGGGAGTAAAGTAGTCGAGCGTGTAGACTACTTCACTTATATTGGGAGTCTCATCAGTGCTGACGTCCTGGTGACCGACAAAGTCTCAGCAGGGATACAGAAGGCTCGATTGGCTTTTGCCAAACTGCGTCACTTATGGCGTAGACGAGATATCCGTTTGCTGATCAAAGGACGAGTGGATTGTGCAGTAGTTCGCTCCGTCTTACTTTATGGCTGTGAAACATGGCCAGTCAGAGTAGAAGACATTCGTAGATTACTGGTTCTGGATCATAGGTGTCTCCAAAGCATTATACTAGCTACGTGGGAAAACCGAATAAGCAATGCTGTTATTAGGAAACGGGCGCTAGGTAAGGATGGTAGATCAATAGATGAAGTAGTGAATCTTCTTCAGTTGGCTGGGACATGTTTTAAGTATGTTAAACTGTCGACTGCCTCGACGAGCAATGTTTTATGGTGTAAGAATAGGTTGCAAGAAAGCTAGGGGTGGCCAGACCTAAACATGGCAGAAATCTATGAAGTCATTGACATGTGGACTGTGTCATGATGTTAAGTGTAGACTACCTGATTAGTGGCCACGAGATGATAATGATCGATGGTTAGAGACCTTGAATGACATGCCTGAACGGCCCAGGTGCATCCATTCATTGTGTTCTCTCAACTTCTAATTTTCTAAATCCCTCTATCTTACTGAATACCTCTATCTTTCTTTTTCAAAAGTTACCTCACTGTATTATACTTTTTGCATATTATATTCGAACCCCAATCTTCTCCAGTACGGCTAATACTTCTGCTATCTCTACCGCTGTGGGATTTTAACTAACAGTTTTGTCTCCGTGCTGATGCGATATGGCAGCCTGAACTGATACACGTACTTAGGAAGTTCTACCTTGTAACTAGCTGACTGACTGACTGCCTGGAGGTATGCTGTCGAGGGACGTTTTGAGCTTTTTCACAACTCTATCGCTCAGCACAGGGATTATCAACTCATCATAGTGTAAGAAGTGGTAGTAACCTTAATACGCAACACGCTGTCTGAGAAATTTAGAGATTAAGAAACGAGATAATTATAGGAAGAAAATACGCGAGACAGGAGTTTCCGAAGGAGGAAAATAGTAATATCAAGTATATCTGTGAAAGAATTAGACCTGAAAGTCACCTAAAATTGTAACTTTATCTATGACGGTCCTGGTAAGTAACTTCGCGTGGATCTAGTAACTGCTCCACAAGTCCTGTGTTTGCGAGTGAACAAATGCGTGTATGCTGCAGAAGCAACTAGGAAAAGAGCAGTTTATCGAGACAGCTAGACGAACCTCATAGTGGTTTTGACTTTGAATCATTTCGTTTGTCCTAAATAGTACTCAGATTGTCAACCTATGAATGGAGACAAATTTTATTCCTTCTGGAATGATTAAGTATCCTCATTTGGTGTCCAAAACTGGATTTTTTCCTTTAAATGTTGGTTGGTCAACGAGGACACGTTGAATTCGTAGCGCGCACGAAGACCTAACGTCCGAGAGTAATTGATTTTGTCCAATGAATTAACTGCTGAATTATGTAAATCAATCAAAGACTCTACTGGTTCACAGTCAGGTTCTAACCGTCCGATTCAAGCAGTTACATAAACCTCCGCCTATAATTAATTTTCATGGGAATGTCGGATCTACCGACTAACTAAAAATGCATGCTGGTAAGGTTTACTTACGAAATTATCAAAGCTGATGGGAATCCAGCTGCCATCTCCTGTCTTGAAAGGAGGAGATAATTAGGATCCATCCAATCGCATTACTACTACTACTACTGCTACTATCAACGAAAATGGAAGGACCATTAAACGAACAAATGAACATATGGATAAGAACTCCATCCCTCATGAATCACAGCACACGTATAAGAAAGGCAGCTCGTCAGCATCCCATCTTCTCATAGCATGAGACAGCTAGACAACCTGTCGGTACCAAAACACCCGTTTATATAGTATTCCTTGACTTCGCGAAAGCTTTCCACGTAGAACCCGAAGCGCACTTAATAGTTAAGGCTTTGAAGATGGGCTTACCTGATCCACTTCTCGCTAGGCTCAAAAACTATTCATGGAACAGGAAGTTGTGTACCACGATAAACAAACTGCATGCAAGCTGGTGTGTTTCAAAGTCAAGTATTTCACAGGAAACCATTTTCTTCTTCGAAATATTTATTGATGACTTGTTAGTTGAGGTTGCAGAATCCTTTTTGAATGTTTTGTTTTTTGGAAAATCCCTCCATGATTACATATTTTTGTTATGACGTGACGGACTTTTTCTGTTGACGTTTTTGGTATTTTATTTGATTCCAATTTGAGATTTTATCATTGTATATTGTTATTCTTTCTATATTTTGTACTTATATTGAAGACTTATTTAAAACTGAGAACGCAGATTTTAATGATCCTGAGGAATTGACGAATTTGGCTATTAAAATGCAGAATGCTGCTTTAACCTTAGAACAGCTAAATTGTGCAACGGAACTTCATTCCATGGTTACTTTAGAACGAGTAGTCAGGCTCTTACCTCGTCGAATGCAAGCCCAGTGGGCAGAGCTGGGAATCAAGTGGGACGAAGAGGAGAGAGAGCCTAATTTCAATGATTTGACGGAATTCATTATGTCTTGCGCTAAGATAGCTAGTAGTAGGTTCGGAAGATTAGCTTATCGGGCTAAAACAGGACATAATACGGAAGCTACTAGTGGTCTGCGTGCGAGACATGAGGATTCTTCGTTTCTATCTAACGCACGCCCGGAAGATAAGAGAGTTGTCAATTATATCACGAAAGCATACGCTGATGAAGGACGAGTATGTGACCATAACGATGTAAAACCTCTTGATGCGTGTCCTAGTAAGAAGCCGGTTGGTGTAACAGATAAGATGGCTTTTCTAAGTATAGAAAAGAAAGAAAAAGGTGAAAAGTGTAGGCATCAAGATGGATCCGAAGTGTGTGATGATAAAAGCCTCTTAGCTGCTCGAAAAGCCTGGAACGGTTATTTGGATTCGAGTAATCAGAGGTTAATGAGTTCAGTAAATATGAAGAAGGCCCAGGCAGGATTGTCTGGACGGAATAAAGCCTATTTTCGGAACCCTTCATTTAGGGTAAATTATATAACTGGACCTAGAGTAGATTCTAGGATAAGTGATGGTGGTACTGTAAAGGCTAAGAAGCCTAGGAGACAACATGATGCTACTATTATTAAGAAGCCTAAACCTCATTCTCTTTCGGATGCTATGACTAGCAATGGAAATAGTAGCCATCAGAACCTTAGTAGTGACAGCGATAATAAGGAGACAGAAAGTGTCAGCAGTCCACTTATAGTGACTAGTCGATCAACTTCATCGAATGAGCCTCCTAGTGTTTCGACGTCATCGGACCTCGTCACGAATGTTAAGTTGATTGAAGATGCACAAGGTTGTGCAACTGTAACTGTTCCTATTCCGGTTGACTGTCAGTCGAGTGATGATGAGAAGAAAGTGTTTGATGGTAACAGCCAGTCTACAGTGTTGTGTGATGACGATGCTATTGATGAGCATATGTCTTGTGTCTCTGAAACGGAACATGAAGAACAACAAGTGAGTATATCAGTTTCGAATTGCGATACTAATGCTGTTCTTTCATGTAGTGATATGAGTTATACAAAAATGGAAGAGTTCCACTCTACGGATGCTAGTGCAGACCGAATCGACGCGACTTGTCTGACAGAACGGAATCATGATGACGTTGATAATAATCTGGATGTCACTGATGTGACAAATGAGTTGTCGACGATGACGAATGCTGATCAAACCTCCTCTGTATCAGGAGATGGAGAGATAAATATTGATCCCACGTTATGCTACTTAAAGTCTTCTGGAGACGATGAAATGTCAAAATTGGAGATCCCACCCTTGCATATTATCTATGGGTCAAGAATTTCTGTTGATAAGTCAGCATCACGGACTTCATTGTATCTGCTGATCGGAGCAAGTGGTGGTGGATTGGCGACTCGTCCCCATGATAGGGAATGTAGTTCCCGGATAGGATATGACCAGTTTTACGACGTGTTGTACATGTTCGTGTGGGTTAATTGGGTAAGGTTTATACTACCGTTAGGTCATGCTACGATAGATAGGGGAATCAAGGGCCTGATGGGAAGGTATAGGTACCTAGTTAGCTTGATAGGTCATATCCATGTTGGATGGCGGGTAGGCGTACTGCTGTAAGTCCTACACGTTCTTCCGGTGTGGATTAGGGGATGAGTGGGAACCCTAAATAGAAGTGTCATTAACGCTTGCTCTTTTTGCATGGAGGGATTTTGCGGGCCGGTGTAGAATCCTTTTTGAATGTTTTGTTTTTTGGAAAATCCCTCCATGATTACATATTTTTGTTATGACATGACGGACTTTTTCTGTTGACATTTTTGGTATTTTATTTGATTCCAATTTGAGATTTTATCATTGTATATTGTTATTCTTTCTATATTTTGTACTTATATTGAAGTTTTTGTGTTTGCTTCTGATTGTATATATGTTGTTTAAATTTGACCTTTAATATGGCTACAGCCATATTTGGATTGATGCAGTGGCCGCTGGACTTAGCGTCACTTATCTATCGCTGTTTCTGATACTCTTCGGAGTAATTGTATCCTGGAAGGAGCATTAATTCCAGGTAATGCTTTGTATTTCCATGTCTATATTAAATAAGACCGCTTTCTCCTAGAATTTTTGTCCTTTTTGATTTGTTTGGACCTGGGATTGGGAGAAACGAGTACAGGAGTGCACCTATTGGAACCCATTGGAACGGCCACTGTAGAATTTCATTTACAGAGGTTAATCTATGCAGATGATGCAAAGATCTGGATGTCCATAAGAAATAAAGAGGATTCATTTAAGCTTCAAATGTTGTATGTTAGGGTTCCAGAGAGAAATAATTAGACCTAGTGGAATGTTGGGTTTGCATAGCTTCTGCCTACTGTACCTATATAAGCATCTGTCGACAAGTAGTTCCAATGTACACAAATCCAATAGAAACATCAAGCACCCAAATCTCAAGGACTGTGAACAAGCTTGCCAGGTTTAAGACCAATAACAACAAATCAAAATCGAGGTCGACAGTAGAAGCTACGAGCCATACGTGGAAACATTCGAATACTTCACATCTATCTTAAGTTTCAGCTGATACTGTTGTTCAAAAGAACAATGAAATCTCCACAACCAAAACGCCCATTTTATAGAGCAACAACCCATCACAAAATATTAACTAATAAAACCTTCGGAAAGGAAAATGCATCATCATCATCATCATCAAAATACTTAACACGAAGATCAATATCGGTCAAACAATCTATAAGCATTTTTATGGCTGCTGCAGATCCCAAATCAAGTTTAATAGTAAAATCAGTCTTTTGTACTTCTAAAACAGTTACGAATCAGAACAAGTATTTAAATCCATGAGCCGCCTCAGAATCAGACTTGAGGTGGTACCCTAGTATGGATGGTCGTATGTACTTTTAGACTTCTGTTAGTTTCCGTCTAGCCTTAAGGTACCTTGTGTGCTCAGAGCACGTGAGAAGCAGCGTCTGAGGTTATCTGGAAGAGGAAAGCACCAGAGAGAAGGGGAACCGACGTCTCAGTAAGCACTTAGAATGCACATACATTTAGTGGAGATAGCAGTCGTCAACAACCAGAAATAACCACAACATGAGATTAATACAAACCAGTAATCAAAACCATAAGTTGATGGAGCAAGACCTTGATTGCCTTACTTGGGTTCTCTCAGAATTGTGTAGGAATGGTATGACCTAACTTACATTAAAGTCACAACTCGTGGTCAGCACCTAGCGAGGATTACCCGTTTTGTGTTATCTAGGTATAATGGCTACTCTGATAATTTCATGGGTTATTAAAGCTATTTGCTGATTAAGGATCAATGACACCGTATTCGCCCCAGAACCTGTATTACTTTCGTTGTTTGATATAGTTTTAAGGCCGACATATTGAATTTGTTTTTAAAACCACTAAGATAACTGTTGTGAACGATGTTTTAAACAGGATATTTACTAGCTAAAAGCTACAGATAGGTTCAAATTTTACAATGGGCGTTTAATCCAAAACGTAAATTTTATCTTGCTGTAGTCCCATTGGACAGTCTTGCTGGTTGTCTTTGTTTATCCGCATCAGTGACTGTTAGTAGAATTCTGGAATTGCTAGCGGAATGACTGAGGGTACTGCACAAGTTTCCGAAACACAGCAACAAGCTGGCAAGGTGTGCCCGGAAGGATTTATAGATTTAAGCCCAAATGGTGACTGTGGCATACTCAAAAAAGTGTTGCGAGAAGGGTTTTCTGATGTCAAGCCATGTGATGGCGATACAGTAATTGTACATTATGTCGGGACCAACGTTGGTGGAAAAGAAGACGGTAAAATTTTCGACTCAAGCAGAGCACGAAATGAGAAGTTTGAATTCACAATCGGGAATGGTAAGTGCATAGTCGCTTGTGTTACTTCTTTAGGTAGTGTAATCAAGGCTTGGGATATCGGTGTTGCTACAATGAAACTTGGAGAACTTTGTGAACTCATTGCGTCTCCTGATTATGCCTACAAGGACGGAAAGACTCTTAAGTTTGAGGTGGAGCTCTTTGAAACCTTGGGTAGTGTTGCCTTCACCATTCATCGAGTACATTAGGTTCTGATGTCAGCAGAAACAAGGATGGAAGTATTCGCAAATCTGTTATTAGGAAAGGGAGGGATATTTATAATCCTGTTGCTGGCAGCGAGGCTACAATTATCTTCCGCAATTTAAAAGACTCGACGGAGAATGTGGAAGTTACGTATTGCGTCGGGGATCCCCCATCAAGTGTGCCAGAAGAGTTGGACTTGTGTATTCGCCATATGAATACAGATGAATTCTGTCGTGTGGTGATCCACAAAGATAAAAACATGGCAGCTGAGGGTGCTGATAAAAATCGTGTGGTTTATGAGCTAACGTTAAAGTCTTTTGAAAAGGTAATCAGTGATTTATGTATTGTTATGAAAGACCAAACATCTCTCAGGTATCTCATCATTTCCAGAGCAGATGGCTTATGCAAATGTACTAAAAGAAAAAGCTAACAATTTTCTTAAGGTTTGTTATCATTTGTTCCTTATGTCAGGACTCTAAATTCGATGCAGCTATCGAACTGTACAAACGTTTGGATGATGAGCTACAGTACATTGTAGCTAATGGTCCTGCAGAGCAAAAAGAATTATCCGCAGTTACTGTAGCCGTCCAACTTAATTTAGCGTTGACTTACTTAAAGCTGTGCAAATCAGATAAATGTATTGAATTTTGTAAAAAAGTACTGGACGTTTTTAGCGACAACGAAAAGGCGCTGTTTAGGATAGGTCAGGTAAGTTAAGTAAACAAATTCATGCTTGTAGGCGCATCTACTACGTAAGGATCACGAGGAGGCCGCTATTTACTTCAAAAAAATTGTAGCTAGAAATCCCAACAATGCTGCTGCTGTCAAGCAGTTGCATATGTGTGAAGAGGAGATCAAAAAGGCTAAAGATATGGAACGGCGAAAGTTCCGAAGTGTTTTTGAGCGTTGTAAAGACGTAAGTTAGAATTGCCTGTAATTAATCTTGTAGACGGGGTTAAATGATACTCAGAAGCTCGAAAACGGGGTTGCGTTAGATGACGAGAAGTCTGCACTGTAAATGTGTGTTCCTAAACCAGTAACCCGTGATTTTGTAAATGTTTCCAATAACCGCTACCAATTTTGAACTTTTTTAATAAATCATTAAGCTTAAATTTGTGTTCTCTGGTTGTTAGCAGCTAAAGTGCTGACACCAAAAATCCTAATTGTTGCCGCTCTACTTGCTCTTGTTCACTTGGAATAATATCTCGAGTTGTGGAAACAACAGTGATATCTACCTGTAAGTTAAGCCAAAAGTCTATTGACAGTAAGTGAATCTCAGTTGCATCCTACTGAATTGATAAATGCTCGGGAACTAATTCTCTCTGGCTCCGAATATGATGAGCAGCTGAGGCGCAGGTTGATTGTGGGCAATGGTGGGTGGCGAAAGTAATAGTGGTAGAGTAGGCCGCGATGATAGATAACGGTTGACAGCTGTTCCGATTTATCAAGGAAACTGGTAATGGGGATTCATATGTTAGCAAAGCTATCTTAGGAGGGAATGGTCATCCTCAATTCCAGGGGTTAGGTAAATGGGTAGGACACTAGAGATTATTTCAACTGGCCTTCAGCCACACTTCGGTTACCCACCATCCGCAGTCAACCTGAATGTTGATTAGTCCTGCAACGCTTTATGAAGTTGAGGAAACTAGGAAATCTGAAGTGAGAAATCAGCAGGCCGTGACAGTCTTACCCCTGAGATTTTTAAGGATGGCGGTCCAGTTTTAATAGATTGATTGGGATCCTAGGCAGAAATTGGTAAGTGGGTGTAATCCCTGATTGTCCCAATTTCTGGGAAAGGGCGAAAGTTCTTTGAAAATCATAGAGAAATCAGTTTAACCAATGTGGCGTCTAAAATATTAACCTCGATAATACTTAACTTTATACACGCTCTCTACTCGGGCACTACCGACCGAGTGAGAGCTTATAGCGAACCGTCGCCCGGATTGGTTGCTTCGAGTGGTTTCCGTCAGGTGTGTTCACTTCCTCTGTCTGGTTTAACTCTGTCGTTGACGTGCTTTTAGATACGATACTTACATCATCTGACTTTCAGGAGTGGACCTTCTACCAGGAGACTCCCTTCTTGTCTTAGAATATGCCGATAACGTAGTTGTGCTTGGTGAAGACGCTGACAAAATGCAGTCTTCTGACTACCCTAAGCAACAATGCAAGCATGCTCGGAAGCGATTCTCCTCCCAGAAATGCAAAATTTTGCTTCAGGATTGGCTTGCATCCGCGACTGGACTAGTGATAGCGAGCGAAGCAATTAATCGTGTTGACCGCTTCACTTATCTCGGAAGTCTCGTTGGTGCTGATGTCCTGGTGGATGACAAAATCTCAGCACGGATACAGACATGTCGATTTACTTTTGCCAACTTGCGTCATTTACGGCGTAAGCGAGATATCCGTTTGCTGACTAAAGGACGAGTGCACTACGCAGTAGTTCGCTCCGTCCTCCTGTATGGCTGTGAAACATGGCCAGTTAGGGTAGAGGATGTTCGTAGTTTACTGATTTGGGATCATAAATGTCTCCGATGCATTGCTCGTTGATCTTGGGACAACTGAAGTAATCAATGCTGTCGTTTGGACACGGGTATTAACTAAGGATGGCAGATCAATAGGTGAAGTTTTGAAACTTCAGTTTAGGTGGTTGGAACACATGTTGCGTATGCCTAATCAATGACTGCATCATCGAGCCATGTTCTGTGATGTAGGGATAGGTTGGGAAAAAACCAGGGGCGGTCAGATTAATACAAGGCACGAATTCATGCAATCATTGACAAGTGGACTGAACCATGTCAGTAGATGTACACTACCTGGTTAGGGTCCGCGAGGCGAAAGTAACGGATGGTTATAGACTTTGAATGAAATGATGCAAAGTCGTTCACAACGGCACAGGTGCTTCCACTCTTTGTCTTCTCTCAAATTCCAGCCTTCTAAATTCCTCATCATCTTTGTCTTTCTCTTTCTAAATTTATCTTGCTGAATTATACTTCTCAAATCATTTATTCGAACCCTAATCTTTTCCATTACCGCTAATGCTTCTATTACATCTGCCGCTGTGTGATTTGAATTGATAATTGCATCTCTATGCTAATGTGCTATAGCAACTTGAACTGATGCATGTACGTACCAAGTTGTAAGTTGTAGCTCACCAATTGAATCCTGATTCACAACTGCTGCGTCCTCAACAAAACCTGTTATCTAGAAACGCTTATAAAGTTATAGCTATGCCACTTCCTTAGGGTACCTATGTTATGTTTGCACTGCCCCGTAAAAACAATTCTGTGCTTATAAGAATGGTGATTTTTTGCATTGTATGCTCCAAAATATTGTGATCCATGATCAAGCGTTCCGCCTGCTTCACATTAGTACAATCTTCGCAACAAAGTTTCATTTGGTACAGTTTATCAGACACATCTCAAATAATGTACCGTTATTTCCACAAAAAACAACTGCATTCATTATTTTAAACAATTTGATTATGCCTACTTGTTAGTGTACATGCAGTAAATATATTTTTAGGTTGTGTATTATTATTATGATTATTATCATCTAATTTTTACACGATTGTGTGTATATGTCAGCATGATTTTGTTATTTAGTTCTACTACTTACTAACCATATGTTAAGTAGTGTTTTTTCACAAATATAATTTCGTTACTTTATAAACTTTGATGTCCGGCAAAAAAAAATTTCTCAAACTTTGCCTACATTCCCCGTATTTGTTTATAAACACATAGTTACGAAAATCAATTTATCGAAAAGATCTTCACTGTAATAATTTTTTTTTAAATATTTGTAGTAATCATAATTTGATGAAAGTCGGACGATGATGACATCCATTGAGTAATGGAGAATTAAGAGAATTAGGTAAACTGCTATCAAAACTGTCTTGACGTGCCACGTATTCAAAAAAAAATGCTTTTCGGGCTATTTTTGTTTTTCACTCTGTTGAATAGTTTCATAACAGGGTTTTCATTGTTTTAATATTCAACAGAGTTTCCTTCAAATACATCTTAATTGTTGCATTAATGGTAGACTAATCCATTCTGATGACCTGATTTATGACCAGTTGACATTGATAGGCTGTTTAGTGATCGCATGTATTTTTCGTCCTATTGACTGTTTTGTTTGGTCAGCCATTGACTATATAACTTTTAGCAGCTTCTCAATTGTAACGCTCACATGATTTACGTTGTATTTGCGATAGAGAAATTTATTTGTACGTTCTAGTTATTTATGTGTTTTTATTTCATGTTCGTTCTTGTCAAATATTCTCACATTAACCATGAGCGTTTTTCTTACATGCTTTATGTGTGTATGTGTCGGTATCTATAATCTAATTGATAGTTTTTATACAGACTATATATATTCTCTTGAAAAATAATGTGTTGGCTAGTCTGCCAACTTTGTGCTGCGTTCACTTGACCTTGGCTTAAAGAACTAACTATCTGCTTATAATTGGATGCATAATTTACCACTTAACATAAGTGCAATGGTTTTAGTTACAATAGACATATGTATCACATACAAGCAAGATTAACTTGCGGAAATCTAACAAGGACTACTAGTACAAGTGTACAGAATAGCTGAAGGGATTTTTTTTTGACGGAGAAACTGTTACAAAACTTCATATCATCAATTGATTCAACCTAATTTAATATCAACTTGTGTGTTGGTATCGTATATGTAAAAAGTGTATTTGAGCTTTAATTTAAAGTCAGTCAGATGCAACGTAGAACTTCGTACGTAAGTACATCAGTTCATGTCGCCATACCACATTAGCCAAAAGATGCAATTGTCAATTCAAATCCAATAGTAGAAGAGGTAGTAAAAGTATTAGAAGTAATCGGAGAGGTTAGCATTAGAAGATATTATTCAAGAACTATGATTCAGTGAGAAAAGTTTAGAAAAACAAAACTAGAGGTGTTGAAGAATCCAGAAGATTAGGATTTGAGAGAACACAAAGAATGAATGCACCGGCGCCATTGCGAACGATTTTGAGCCATATCATTCAGGGTCTCTAACTGTCGATTATTATCATCTCGCGGACCCCAACCAGGTAGTCGACAACTACCGACATGGCTAAGTCCACTCGTCAATGACTTCATACATTTCTGCCGTGTTTTGGTTTGGTCGCCCCTAGCGCTGTAATTTAAAACCGACAATTAGTAATTAAGTTGATTGATAATAAATGTAATTCATGGTATTTTCTATAGATCTAACACTATTGATCAAAATACTAACCAATAGACATCAATACTTACGAATACAAAAAATCACGTGATGCGAAGCGTTCAGAAGTGTAACTGTTAATCACACTAGATGAAGAAGAGTAGATATGAAGAAATAGTACAGTTCATTGTAGTGATTGATGCATAGACAACACTATCAAATACTGATATGGTGTTGAGAATAATTAGGTTTCATGATTTATGCGATATTTATTAATTCTCAAGTCATATTCATTACTAATTGATCACATTTGTGGTACTATTAAAAACTAGAAATCACTGGGCAAATGTTTCATCCTCGTGTGTGACTGTTAAACGATGCGCACCCAGTACTTTATCACGGATTAAATTCATACCTTTTAAATCATCAGGCAAACGCTTAATCCTTAGGACCAATGAACTGAAATAGTTCGAGCTCTGATACATCTAAAATGTCATTCAAAAGTCAACTAATGTCATCGGAGATACATTTTTCTCTCCAAACATGTTTGAGGTTGGATATGTACCACTGCACACCAGCCTAACGGTTAAGAGCCAGAGTTCAACTATTAGCTGCAAGTAGACAATACTGAGGACTCTTATAATAGAAAAAAAAGACAATTGTTCGATGATTCTTCGTTTTTTATGGCACCATAAATGAAATCAATCAGTAACGAATTCTATCTACAAGTTCAAATAATCTACACAAAACTCCTTCAAATACTTGTAACTGTTTATTTTGTACTGAATACTTTCTACACAAGTATGTAGTAAAATATCTGGAACTCCAAACAACTTTCAACCAAAACCAAAATCAGGATTTTCAATACAAATGTCAAGACAGTTCTACTGTATGGAGCGGAAACATGGAGAACTACGAAAGGCATCATCCAGAAGATACAAGTGTTTATTAACAGTTGTCTACGCAAAATACTTCGTATTCGTTGGCCAGACATGATCAGCAACAACCTACTATGGAAGAGGATGAACCAGATTGCAGTGGAGGAGAAAATCAAGAAGAAGCGTTGGAAGTGGATAGGACACACACTACGAAAAGCACCGAACTGCGTCACAAGACAAGCCCTTACATGGAACCCTCAAGGTTAAAGGGAAAGAGGAAGGCCAAGGAACATATTACGCCGAGAAATAGAGAAAGATATGAGAAGAATGAACAAAAATTGGATAGAATTGGAAAGGGAAGTTGAGGAAAGAGTTGATTGGAGAAAACCGGTGGGCGGCCTATGCTCCATTGGAGGTAACAGGCATAAGTAAGTAAGTAATGTAGTTAAAGGAATCCTAATTTATTAACCAATCGTTCTGTTTTTTTGACATTGATTCAGTGGAGTTTTACGTAGATTAATTCAAATTATGTGAACAGTAATTATTTGGTCACATTAATCATATATCAAGCGATCGATCAGAATTATAAAAAAAAATTGACAGTATTTTACTCATAATAACAAACGGTAGTTGGTATTAGTATAGTAAAATCATATTTTTTCTTCGACTAGTGAGTTAAAATCAATTTCTTTCAATCAGCAAAAACTACTTTATTAAAATTCATCGATGTAATACAGAATCTTGATCATACAATAATCTTATGCATTTTTCTTATAAAATAAATGATAAGAATGTGACTGTAGCACTTTGTGATAAACTAAAGAGAAAAAACAGATTCGTGATAAAGAAAGAAAATAAATCAGTATTTTTAAGAAGCTTCTTTAGTAAGTTGTCATGTTCGTCACTAAGTATGCTTGAGGCTAATACGAGTTTACCTCAGTCGATAAACGCGAATGAGACAATGAACCAGCGTCCAGGTAGGCTACCTTGAATCCCAAACTAAGGTAAGAAGGCTTTGTAAGCGTAGAAAGTATATTCTACAAACACCCAGCAATCATTATACAATCAAGCACACAACTCTCGTTTATTTATACATCATAGAAACGTCCTTGGGACAGTTAAGAAAATATCACACTAAAATACACAACAGCCAATGACAGCCGTGGATTTTCCTGGTGGGAAATGAACTCTCAAGGTCAACTGATCAGCCCATGCTGGCAAACGTGAAATCGATAATAAGGCATTTGTCAAGCGAGTTCTGGGGATCTAACATCCCCAACATAAGTCTAACTCGTAAATAATAAAGCTAATTCAATAAAAATAGACGACTTAATATAGTAGAAAGACTAATCAGACGAGATATTAAATGAGATATTTTTTATCTGGAAAACATCAGCAACAGATCAAACTTGAATAGATTGAAAAAGTTTCATAATTAATGAAAGTGTGGAGAATGTCCTCATTTCTGTAACATATATATATATATTGTGTAATCCTAGGGCAATAAAATATAGAATATTCTGGTAATAAGTTCATGAATCCTCGGTTAAAATAATAGCTCACTGTGTTTGCGAAGGTTGTCAGTTGTACGTCAACATCAGTGAAATAACTTCTCATACTTCAATACTTCTAAGAGTTTATTTGATTTAAGATAGAGGACAACAGATAGAAGCATAATGAAATCTACTCATTTAAATGAACTGTATAAAATTGTTAAAAGGAACTTCAAAATTTATAATAATAATATGGTGTCTATTGATTACAAATACAGAAATTGATTTAATTTCGAAAAATTGGGAGAAGACTTCGGAAGTCTCAACCCAATCACTGAATTGTATTTACATGGATTCGATTAGGATTTCCTGGGGAAGGTAATATGATTAGCAAAACCTTGGACATAACCATCAGGCTTTAATTTCGTTGGTTAAAATGAATGACTTCGGAAACCAGTGCCTAACAATAATTAAGTTTGCAAACAAATTTTAATCATGTTTATTTAGTGTAAAATATTTTACATTTGACTGGATAATTTTATTATCTAAGGTCATTCATATTTTGAAGACCAGTCATTATATCTTGTGATGGCCGATCACCAGAAGCTCTTGAGTTCGTAATCTTGATTTGTTAATAGTCATCATCAGACCAGTACTGTCAGATTCAGCTGAATATCGAACATAGTCACACACACACACCTTTAATCAGCTATAACAACTATGGTTCGAAAAAATGAATGACATCTAATAAAGAAAGATATGGATTAATAATTAACTAGATACGGAAGTGTCCATTCTGAAAAATGATTGGATATAATATAAACTACTGAATATTATTAAATAGTATAGGAAAGTATACTAAACGACAAAGCAAAGAATAAAGGTGTGAAGACACTGATTAGATGTTATTAGTAATTCTTAAAATAAAATTACATAACATATATGTCAATAAAATTGGAGATATTATTAAAGCGAACAGGTATTGTTTATGGTCTTTCGCTACAGAGGTGCTTCTTATAAATAGGTGTCAAAGCTATGGAAATACCAATCAGCAAAAATTATTTTGATCTTTTGATCAGATTAATGAGCATAAAATGAATTTTAATTGTCATTTAAAAACTAAAGAAAAATAAACATTTGAAGATGTTGACGAACCTATTCACTGTGTGACTGAAAATGTTAGTTTTTTTAATAACCAAAGGATCACTATCGTAGCTACTTATTTGAGATGGTTGTTGGACTATAATCTATTGCGATGACCTAGTCGACGTGGAATACTTGTTCATTCGGTTTTTTTGTGTGTGTTCGATCTGTTTGTTGAAGAATGATAACGTTCAAAGTTCTAGGACTAAGTCAGACTTATAGATTTCTGTTTAGTATGGAAATAATTTATTTTTATCACCGATCAGCAGTAATTTGAGGTCATTTTCCAGAAAAAAAAACAATGAAATTATTGATTAATTCATCGTCTACAGTTCGAAGTCACTGAATAACGGGTCTGGTGAGTGAATGATTTCATTTTCGTTTTTGGTGAATAGGAGTTCTTGTTTGCATAAAAGTATGATGTCGTAGGTGTACATTTGAAGGAAGTCGTGCAAATTTTAGTACATACATACACACTACTGTCCTTTATTGTTTGTTTCACAGATATATATTAATCATAATCAACTCCAAATTCGTTACTTTTCAATTTTCGAATCCGGATATATGTAATTTTATCAATGTATGGCACTGACTAACGAGGTCATCATTATTGTCTATGCTGTTGTACATCAGCTAGTACTAAACACCAGTCACCAATGCATAGATGCTAATCCCCCCGAAAGTTTTATTGAAGCATCTTTTGTTTTTATACACTGCATGTGAATTTATTAATGATGATAAGATAATTTTCTCATAAATTAAGTCCAGTTATGTTGGTCAAATAATTCTGCATTTATGGTTGTATTGATTAGAAGTAAGGCTTATCAATTTGAACGACCAGTCGAATGTGTTGTGAAATAAAACTCTCCTTTGATTTCCGTATATCATACTTTGGCGAACCCCCTTTGTGTGACGGTGGTAATTAGAAGCCAAATGCGGATTCGGTTGTATGAATTTATTTCAAACAATCGTTCATACATTCATTTAAGCAGAGCGAAGCGAAGTGGAGGAGGCGATCGAACCAACCCCATGCGATGAAGCATGACTAATCATTTACAATCAGACGAAAGTAAGCCAGACATGTAATAGGAGAAGAAAGTGGTGCACACATATACTCGAACAGAACCGATGAAGATAAAAATGAATAGCTGGCATGCTCGGCGGACGTGTAAATAATAACTTGGATAGAATGGATTAATTCAATTGTCTGAAGGCTTAGGATAAGCTCTCTGGGCCGGGAATAAAAGCACATACCCACTACAAATTATTGTCTACTTCTCATTCATTTTGTGTATGTGTATCAAGTTCAATCGATTTAATGGTCAGTAAGACATTGTGAAAAGAGAGTCGGACGTAAGTCTTCAAGCTGATAAATCTTTTTTCCATTGCGACTTACATTTTGTGTATTACATCATTCTACTTATTAATATTCAGTAGTGTGTATTATTTTAAATCATCTTTACAATCCATAATTTATCATGGCACCAAGTTTGTTGTCATATGCTTGCGTTATTTCTATATTTTATTTCGTTCTCCCGATTGCAGTGGTATTTTTATCCTCTCTTATTACTTCTTGAAACTTTATATTCAGTAGCTTACCTTGTTAGGATACAGAGCTTCACTGATTTTCGCTGATTGCTATTGCATCGATGGTTTTGAAGGTTTTCATTGTTTAAATTATTTCAGTTTTCAGACATTACTCGTTTCGTAATTTCCCAGTTCAATTGTTAGGTTACTGTGATAAAATGCATTCTGTCTAAATTCTACCGTCAAAACGTGTTTAGGAAGTCCCGAAATATCTCATGTCTAAGTCTCTAGCGACCCAGAAACTTTAGTGAACGTTTTGGCTAATCACCGCTGAATAGAAGCTGCTTAGAGACACCTAGAAAATGCAAATTCACGCATCACAGTCTTGATTGAATATTTACTGATACTATATGTATATATGCTATTTTTGGAATGGTTCCAGAAGTCTCCAGAGTCCAAGTGTCTTGTGTAAATCTACATATGCCCTCGTTTTTTTTGTTCATGAACAAACTTTGTTATAAAGCATTTATTTACAATTCACTTCATTTCTCCAGTGTTCCAAATGACATGTAAAAGTACTGGAGATTATAAGAACAAACTCAAAAAACACAGTCTATATATATATATATATCAGTAGTAAGAATTAGCAAGAAAAAAAAAATGTTCTCATCAAATCAAAAATCAAAAGAATCAAATCAATGTACAATTTCATTTTTAATTTAAACAATAAATTAAGCATATTATGATTGATTTTTATAAAAATTCATAACCTAGTAGAATAATGATTAGTAAATTTTGAAAGTAACCATTTACAATAATAGACAGAGTTAGTGATGAAGATGAATTAGCTGAGCATATGCTATGTTTGTTATTTGGTGAAATATTTTTCTGTACACTTTGATCATCATTATTATTTAAGTCTGATTTTGATATCAATGATGAATTATCTTTTTGTAATGGAATAAGACTTGAATAATTTGTCAACCAAAATGCATGAAATCGATTCACATATGGATCAGCTGTAATTTTTAGAAGGTAAAGAAAAGAAGAAATAAGTGAATATACCGCTGATTTGTAAAAAAGTAACAGTTAAAAGAACGGTATTATTCATCTGTCATTCAATAATTATTAATACTACATATAGTTTAGTGTATTTGAATGATAAGAAGGTTTTACTCATTTTAAAAATATTGGTTATATATATATGAAAAAAGTACTCATTTCTGTTTTCCTTGAATGTTAGATATTTTCTGGAAAGAATGTAGTAATGTTATTGCGTGGAATGGCTCTTTCAGATCAAACGGGTTATGTGAATTTATTTAGTTTAAAGATGATCTTCTCCATGGTAAGAGCGAAACGTTTAGACCAGTGAGTTAGAATTCAGCGGCTCAGATTCACTATACTTCACGTACGTAACTACCGAAATAAGCAGAGATGGGTGGTGGTTAGCAGTGGTATACAGGTGATAGGTTTCATCTTATTTGGGACTCGTCAGCTGCATGTACCAGAAGTGATGTTTACTTCGGACTCCAGTAAAGTACAGTTCACTTCAAAGGCCATCGCATTATCGATTTATTTACTAAATACTGACAACCATCGACTTTTGTAGTGAGGTGAAGCTTAATTCCTTTTATTGGTCGTTTGATAGTCTCGTTTGACATCCTGTGCTGATTGCCTCAATATTTTATTTAAGTCACAGGGATTCGAAGCAGAGATGGAACGTATCTAGCAGTGGGGTCCATTACGCATGCGTCATCCTATTCAGACCCACCGAGCTGTGAGCTTTTCAGTCATGGGTTCTCAGTGATCAGTGTGTGTTCCCATCCCAGTCCTATTGGAGGTCAGTAGTAGCCCAAACAGATCAGTGGTTACGTTTTCAACTGTAACACTGTGTGAATTAGTTCCTTTAAAATTGCAGATACATCAAGTGCCGACTAACATAAAACCCAGTTCCAGGGTTTTCCGTTGATTACCTCCAAACACCAAACATTTTAATGTCTTATAGTACCTGGATAATTAACAACGATTTTCAAAAATCTCAGTGAATACTAGTATTGTAACTGATGGGTAAGTTATATTTGCTTCCATACCAACACTGAAAATATCAACTAACCAATTACAGCCTACTTACGAAACGAGAAAATAGCGGGAACAGTTATCCATTTTAAAATCCATTTTTAAGTACTATATTCTTACTAGACAAGAGTTCGCTTACATTTTACCTTTACTTTTTAGTCTGGTTAGTTTTTCCCAAGTTTTATTTTAAGTCTTTGAGAAAAGCATCAAAAGGAGAAATAAAAGTAAGCGGAAAAAAAAGCTATTAATACATTACATTTTTTAAATACTTATAGTTTAGACTTGCAAATTTTTAGCAGGCACTTAAACACGTCATTTGATGTTCTTGAACTATTACGAGTTTACCTTGGTTGGAAAACGAGAGCGAGGATCGAGGATCCGGCAACACAACAGGCTACTCTAATTCCGATTTTCCCAAACCCCCCATTGAGTAGAAGAAGAAGACTTGATATGAAGTAGAACCTGTATTATACAGGCATCCAGAAAGTATGAGGTCCGAGTCTAGAAGACAATCAGGATCCCGAACTAGGAATCCGAGTCCGGGTCATAAAGTGTCACAGATAATGCGTATTTATACAGTCAGGACGACCGACAGCAAACAACATTTGAAGTGACATTGATACTTACGGTGACCAATAGAATCAGACTTACAAACAAACATCTTAGGATATTGGATGAATATCCTAACACAAATGATATACAATCCTTAGAAAAAAATCAAATAAACCAAATCTTACCTAGTAATCCAGTGAAGTCTCCGTTCACAATTCCCAATCTCATATTTCTTGACTGGCATATACTAGGTTGAGCTAAGAAAAGAGGAGAAAAGAATTGTTTTGTGAAAAAAATAATATTCATCAATTGATGATATTAAATTTATGAATATGATATTTACGTCATGAATGTGAATATTTTAATTACATCATTAGCATTGTGATCTATCTACTTCTCAATGAATTCACATTTTAACTCTTAGCATAGAACTATAAAGTGTTTGATATAAATAAATGTTTCACCACTAAGAAATAATACCAGGTTAGCTTTCACAACTTTCACAACAATGTTATTAGGTAATTTAAGTTTCAGCAGAGATGTTATACCACATGGGACAGGTACAGATATATAACTAGATCATAGGTGAGTTCTTGAATGCACACACTTTGGAAATTTCAATGTTTTAAGTAATAACTGTCTAGCTTTATCTAATTTCTAATTATTTCTCCAGCTGATATTATTTTGTCAGGAAATTAATCTTCAAATTTAACATATCGATAACGAATCGATTTAAGTCTTTGTGGAAAACACAAACTATGAAAAGGCGTAAATCTTTAGCTGATTAGTCTTAAAGCTCAACCTTAGTTCCTTTTCAAAGCACCCACAGATAATATTTAAATATTTATTTGAAATAGAGTTGAATAGGCTTTTTTTTTTACTGAAAACCAGGAATTATAGTGTGGAGGACTTCGCAGTTGGGTACATTCATGATCTTGGACAGTATTTACCCAAAACTAGTCAGATCTCGAAGGTATGTACGTAACTTTCAGATCAATAAGTCTTATTCTGGTGGCTCATAACTATGATTTCAAATTACTTCATGATCTATTCATAATATATCACTGGTGAATGACTATTTAACTTTTGACATGGTTATATGACACTAATCGTGACTGTCCATTGCCCGGTTTAGGCCTGCGAGATGACAATAATCGACGATTAGAGACCTTAAATGACATGGCTGAAAACCGTTTGCAATGGCGCAGGTGCATTTATTCTTTGTGTTCTCTCAAATCCTAAACTTCTTAATTCCTCATCACAGTTGTCCTTTTCTTTTTAAGTTTATTTCACTTGACTCTACTTCTTGAATAAAATTTACCAAAATTATCACTAGTTTGAAGAAGAAGAGACAAAATATGGCCAACAGTGGAACCAAGGATCAGGCATTTCATCCTATCCGCCATACATCTACCAGCTCGATGCATTTGTATTTCAGAGTTGATATTCACTCCACGACTCAAACACCTGAAAAGGAAGGTAGATTAGTGTTGGTCCTAGAGACCTGAGTGGGTGACCGCAGAGCCCAAGGGACAACTGCCTGAGGCCAGTCACGCACGGCCTTTTTATGAAAGGTTTTTTGAGTATTAGCTCCGCTCTTAAAAGCCCTTAGTGGGCACCCTTACCGCCGGAGACGGAAATCCGTGAGGTAGAGTGGGGTGTTACATTTTTAGGCTCGACCTTTTCTAACCCTTCTTTCCTTGTGAGAAGGCAGCATCGCTGCAGATTCTGGTTGTCCGAGGGAAACACCCTACTGCTGTCACACCCCTCTACAATCAGTAGTTCGACTTCGCCCTCAGACCTTGGGTGGTTGGTTTTAGTCTGATCGTTCTCCAGTCGACCTGCCTGGCATGGTAGAACCTTCAGGAACATAAGTTCCAGCCAATATAGCTCGGCTGGGTCATCACGATAGGCAAACCCGACCACCACGTCAAGGTAGCAGCTACGGTCGGGTAAGTTAAGAAAGAATAGATAGAATGCGACTAAACAGGCGAATCTAGAATGAGCGTATTGTTCTGTTCACAGATCGATAGGCCAACCAAGATTGCTGATCAAAGTATAATCAAAAAGACCAACAACAACAACAACAACAACCGGATAATCCAAGCCATTTCAAACTAAATCAATTCGAATTTTTAGAGGCATAGAATAAATTGAGAGAGACAGAGAGAGAGAGTAAGATTAATCATTTCATTCTCAATGTAATGTATATTTAATTTTGTTTGAAATATTTGATGAACACTTTAGACGAGAATAATAAAAAAAAAGAAAAAGGAGCAGCAGTAGTAGTTTTAATAAATGTCTTTCAATTTTTTGCTTAAAGCGGTAGAAGAAAAGGCTGCATTTCAAAAATTTATCTAATGGGGGATTAAAAAAAAACAACAAATCCTTCAAAACTTATTATTGATGACAAAGCCATAATCTTTCAGTCATAAATAAATGAACATTTAACTAAGTAAATAAATAAACTGATCAAACAACAACAACACCAAGGATTACATATCATTAAATTTAGTAAATAAAAAAAAACATGTTAGACCTTGTGTTATGTAATTAGTTTTACATGGGATACTAGTAAAGCAAAATATTTCTAATTTTTTATTTCATTTTATTATAATTTGATTTTATATATGAGTGAAAGGATTATTGAGTTGTTAAATATATGATTACTAAAACATTGACTTTGTTTAAAGTAATCATTATAGGCAATGATATTATATGGAAAATAAGCTGATTTGTTAAGTATGAATTATTATAAATCTTATTTTTGATATATATATATATATATATATATATATATATATATATATATATATATATATATATGCTATTGTAGAATAAAATTCCACAAATATAGGCTTTTGATATCATGAACCAATCTTAGTTAGACCACCATTAGAAAACTGGAAGCACTAGATGGTCGATTCATCCTGGTAAGGGACCTATTAGCAGCGGAGATTTAAGACTCCAGCTACTAGTCGGATTCCAATTCAGGACATTTGACTTTGCATGACCAGCATCTGGACCACAGGAGTGGCAAAAAAAGGAGAAAATATATATAATTAAATATTCAAAAATCAAGCGAAAACTAAAATGAAGATTAGAAGGAAACTTACTACATGACCAAAAGTGACAAAATGAGTAGAAAGGGTAGAATTACACATCAGCAAATAAGAACAGGTAAAAAGAGACAGAAGAACTGCTAGTCCACTGGAAAAGGTCTGCTGTAAAAATTCAGTCTACTGCTGTAGTTGCAAACGAACAAGGCAGAGAGTATTCATTACTTTATCCCCCTCTAGATCAATTCTACTGTCAATTCTCGTCTCTCACTATCTCTTGAACAATATCTCCTCTGTCTACATGTGTACACAGACATAGATATAGATATAGACTTGCATACATAAATATGCATACTTCATGTAGGCACGTTCATGATCATGTCTGTCGACAGTCGAGTGAGGTGTTGTACAATCGACTGTGGTTGCATTCACACAGCCACATCGTCAGTGACTTGACCACATGGTGATTTCATTTCGATTCTACTGCACTCAACCCACCTGTATCTTTCGGAGTGTTGGTGATTGCTGTGTGTCCAGTTCTCAGTGGTTTGCACGAGTTATTCTTAGATGGTCTCTCTTCAGTGTAGTGGTGTGGATTCACACAGGTGTAACACGAAGCTGACGGCGATGCGGTTTGATGATGCGTTGTGATTGTAGTGAATTGTCATGATGATCGACGGCAGAATAGATCGATGTGAGTGATTGTGGCTGATTATGTAGGTGACTGTGAGTTTGTGTGTCAGCGCACTGAGGATTGTTGTTGATTTGGCGAGTGTGAATCGATTTGCGCATATACAGGAAGGTCTGTTTCACTGTCCGTATAGTCGTAGTTGACGAAAGGACGTTTGTTAGGGTGTCGGTGACCAGTACTGATGCGATGGTTGAGACAGTGATTATTGTTTGATGAGCGACAGTGTGTTAGCGTTGGTGTGTGTGTGTGTGTGTGCGTGTGTGTATGCTTCTGTCTGTGTGGTGTGAGTCGATGTGTAGGGTTGATGTGAGGTGAGACGATGGGTCGGAGATCGTGGGCTCCGTGGCCTAATGGATAAGGCATCTGACTTCGGATCAGAAGACTGCGGGTTCGAGTCCCGTCGGGGTCGGCTTTTAGTCCCACCATCCTGGCCACCACTAAGCCCACACTCCACCAACGACCACCACTGCCAAACACCTCTCTCCACCCACTCACTGCACAACCACAACATTCGCCCGACACACACGCTACACTCCGTGACCGACACGTGGTGGGCGTCTCGGGTGTCGTTCGTCCACACTCTGACGACCGTCGTCTCGGTCGAGCACCAACTGTTGTCAAGGCAAGCTCGCTCTCATGCATAATTTCATACACACTAACACACACATCATGTGACACCTCTTCACCGGTCAATCTTCATTGTGATATTTCGTCGGAAGTCGCGTCGCCACTTGTCGAGATAATGTGTCATCGACTTCATATCCACTGGGTAGTTCGAGTTAAGAGCTATGGATTCGGTTGATCTGTGTGGAGTGCGGGTCGTCACCAAGTCGATATGGTTGACCGAAGCTCAACCATGAAGTTGTTGTGAGATTCGGGTGCTCCGGCGTGACCGAACCGTCTCGGATACTCATCCACAGTACACTTGTTTGTCCACTGCAATCGGTGAGCTGTACAATTCAATCGACTGGTGTAGTTGCAAACGCAGTGGGCAGAGCACCGTCCTCTCTCTCACTCTCTCTGCCTTTTTCTCCCTCTTCCCCTCTCATTCTTCATCTCTCACTATCTCTTGAACAATATCTCCTCTGTCTACATGTGTACACAGACATAGATATAGATATAGACTTGCATACATAAATATGCATACTTCATGTAGGCACGTTCATGATCATGTCTGTCGACAGTCGAGTGAGGTGTTGTACAATCGACTGTGGTTGCATTCACACAGCCACATCGTCAGTGACTTGACCACATGGTGATTTCATTTCGATTCTACTGCACTCAACCCACCTGTATCTTTCGGAGTGTTGGTGATTGCTGTGTGTCCAGTTCTCAGTGGTTTGCACGAGTTATTCTTAGATGGTCTCTCTTCAGTGTAGTGGTGTGGATTCACACAGGTGTAACACGAAGCTGACGGCGATGCGGTTTGATGATGCGTTGTGATTGTAGTGAATTGTCATGATGATCGACGGCAGAATAGATCGATGTGAGTGATTGTGGCTGATTATGTAGGTGACTGTGAGTTTGTGTGTCAGCGCACTGAGGATTGTTGTTGATTTGGCGAGTGTGAATCGATTTGCGCATATACAGGAAGGTCTGTTTCACTGTCCGTATAGTCGTAGTTGACGAAAGGACGTTTGTTAGGGTGTCGGTGACCAGTACTGATGCGATGGTTGAGACAGTGATTATTGTTTGATGAGCGACAGT
This sequence comes from Schistosoma turkestanicum, assembly GCA_944470395.2. Taxonomy (NCBI): domain Eukaryota; kingdom Metazoa; phylum Platyhelminthes; class Trematoda; order Strigeidida; family Schistosomatidae; genus Schistosoma; species Schistosoma turkestanicum. The sequence continues at coordinate 12,412,815 of OX103972.1, forward strand.
GTGTTAGCGTTGGTGTGTGTGTGTGTGTGTGCGTGTGTGTATGCTTCTGTCTGTGTGGTGTGAGTCGATGTGTAGGGTTGATGTGAGGTGAGACGATGGGTCGGAGATCGTGGGCTCCGTGGCCTAATGGATAAGGCATCTGACTTCGGATCAGAAGACTGCGGGTTCGAGTCCCGTCGGGGTCGGCTTTTAGTCCCACCATCCTGGCCACCACTAAGCCCACACTCCACCAACGACCACCACTGCCAAACACCTCTCTCCACCCACTCACTGCACAACCACAACATTCGCCCGACACACACGCTACACTCCGTGACCGACACGTGGTGGGCGTCTCGGGTGTCGTTCGTCCACACTCTGACGACCGTCGTCTCGGTCGAGCACCAACTGTTGTCAAGGCAAGCTCGCTCTCATGCATAATTTCATACACACTAACACACACATCATGTGACACCTCTTCACCGGTCAATCTTCATTGTGATATTTCGTCGGAAGTCGCGTCGCCACTTGTCGAGATAATGTGTCATCGACTTCATATCCACTGGGTAGTTCGAGTTAAGAGCTATGGATTCGGTTGATCTGTGTGGAGTGCGGGTCGTCACCAAGTCGATATGGTTGACCGAAGCTCAACCATGAAGTTGTTGTGAGATTCGGGTGCTCCGGCGTGACCGAACCGTCTCGGATACTCATCCACAGTACACTTGTTTGTCCACTGCAATCGGTGAGCTGTACAATTCAATCGACTGGTGTAGTTGCAAACGCAGTGGGCAGAGCACCGTCCTCTCTCTCACTCTCTCTGCCTTTTTCTCCCTCTTCCCCTCTCATTCTTCATCTCTCACTATCTCTTGAACAATATCTCCTCTGTCTACATGTGTACACAGACATAGATATAGATATAGACTTGCATACATAAATATGCATACTTCATGTAGGCACGTTCATGATCATGTCTGTCGACAGTCGAGTGAGGTGTTGTACAATCGACTGTGGTTGCATTCACACAGCCACATCGTCAGTGACTTGACCACATGGTGATTTCATTTCGATTCTACTGCACTCAACCCACCTGTATCTTTCGGAGTGTTGGTGATTGCTGTGTGTCCAGTTCTCAGTGGTTTGCACGAGTTATTCTTAGATGGTCTCTCTTCAGTGTAGTGGTGTGGATTCACACAGGTGTAACACGAAGCTGACGGCGATGCGGTTTGATGATGCGTTGTGATTGTAGTGAATTGTCATGATGATCGACGGCAGAATAGATCGATGTGAGTGATTGTGGCTGATTATGTAGGTGACTGTGAGTTTGTGTGTCAGCGCACTGAGGATTGTTGTTGATTTGGCGAGTGTGAATCGATTTGCGCATATACAGGAAGGTCTGTTTCACTGTCCGTATAGTCGTAGTTGACGAAAGGACGTTTGTTAGGGTGTCGGTGACCAGTACTGATGCGATGGTTGAGACAGTGATTATTGTTTGATGAGCGACAGTGTGTTAGCGTTGGTGTGTGTGTGTGTGTGTGCGTGTGTGTATGCTTCTGTCTGTGTGGTGTGAGTCGATGTGTAGGGTTGATGTGAGGTGAGACGATGGGTCGGAGATCGTGGGCTCCGTGGCCTAATGGATAAGGCATCTGACTTCGGATCAGAAGACTGCGGGTTCGAGTCCCGTCGGGGTCGGCTTTTAGTCCCACCATCCTGGCCACCACTAAGCCCACACTCCACCAACGACCACCACTGCCAAACACCTCTCTCCACCCACTCACTGCACAACCACAACATTCGCCCGACACACACGCTACACTCCGTGACCGACACGTGGTGGGCGTCTCGGGTGTCGTTCGTCCACACTCTGACGACCGTCGTCTCGGTCGAGCACCAACTGTTGTCAAGGCAAGCTCGCTCTCATGCATAATTTCATACACACTAACACACACATCATGTGACACCTCTTCACCGGTCAATCTTCATTGTGATATTTCGTCGGAAGTCGCGTCGCCACTTGTCGAGATAATGTGTCATCGACTTCATATCCACTGGGTAGTTCGAGTTAAGAGCTATGGATTCGGTTGATCTGTGTGGAGTGCGGGTCGTCACCAAGTCGATATGGTTGACCGAAGCTCAACCATGAAGTTGTTGTGAGATTCGGGTGCTCCGGCGTGACCGAACCGTCTCGGATACTCATCCACAGTACACTTGTTTGTCCACTGCAATCGGTGAGCTGTACAATTCAATCGACTGGTGTAGTTGCAAACGCAGTGGGCAGAGCACCGTCCTCTCTCTCACTCTCTCTGCCTTTTTCTCCCTCTTCCCCTCTCATTCTTCATCTCTCACTATCTCTTGAACAATATCTCCTCTGTCTACATGTGTACACAGACATAGATATAGATATAGACTTGCATACATAAATATGCATACTTCATGTAGGCACGTTCATGATCATGTCTGTCGACAGTCGAGTGAGGTGTTGTACAATCGACTGTGGTTGCATTCACACAGCCACATCGTCAGTGACTTGAGCATATGGTGATTTCATTTCGATTCTACTGCACTCAACCCACCTGTATCTTTCGGAGTGTTGGTGATTGCTGTGTGTCCAGTTCTCAGTGGTTTGCACGAGTTATTCTTAGATGGTCTCTCTTCAGTGTAGTGGTGTGGATTCACACAGGTGTAACACGAAGCTGACGGCGATGCGGTTTGATGATGCGTTGTGATTGTAGTGAATTGTCATGATGATCGACGGCAGAATAGATCGATGTGAGTGATTGTGGCTGATTATGTAGGTGACTGTGAGTTTGTGTGTCAGCGCACTGAGGATTGTTGTTGATTTGGCGAGTGTGAATCGATTTGCGCATATACAGGAAGGTCTGTTTCACTGTCCGTATAGTCGTAGTTGACGAAAGGACGTTTGTTAGGGTGTCGGTGACCAGTACTGATGCGATGGTTGAGACAGTGATTATTGTTTGATGAGCGACAGTGTGTTAGCGTTGGTGTGTGTGTGTGTGTGTGCGTGTGTGTATGCTTCTGTCTGTGTGGTGTGAGTCGATGTGTAGGGTTGATGTGAGGTGAGACGATGGGTCGGAGATCGTGGGCTCCGTGGCCTAATGGATAAGGCATCTGACTTCGGATCAGAAGACTGCGGGTTCGAGTCCCGTCGGGGTCGGCTTTTAGTCCCACCATCCTGGCCACCACTAAGCCCACACTCCACCAACGACCACCACTGCCAAACACCTCTCTCCACCCACTCACTGCACAACCACAACATTCGCCCGACACACACGCTACACTCCGTGACCGACACGTGGTGGGCGTCTCGGGTGTCGTTCGTCCACACTCTGACGACCGTCGTCTCGGTCGAGCACCAACTGTTGTCAAGGCAAGCTCGCTCTCATGCATAATTTCATACACACTAACACACACATCATGTGACACCTCTTCACCGGTCAATCTTCATTGTGATATTTCGTCGGAAGTCGCGTCGCCACTTGTCGAGATAATGTGTCATCGACTTCATATCCACTGGGTAGTTCGAGTTAAGAGCTATGGATTCGGTTGATCTGTGTGGAGTGCGGGTCGTCACCAAGTCGATATGGTTGACCGAAGCTCAACCATGAAGTTGTTGTGAGATTCGGGTGCTCCGGCGTGACCGAACCGTCTCGGATACTCATCCACAGTACACTTGTTTGTCCACTGCAATCGGTGAGCTGTACAATTCAATCGACTGGTGTAGTTGCAAACGCAGTGGGCAGAGCACCGTCCTCTCTCTCACGCTCTCTGCCTTTTTCTCCCTCTTCCCCTCTCATTCTTCATCTCTCACTATCTCTTGAACAATATCTCCTCTGTCTACATGTGTACACAGACATAGATATAGATATAGACTTGCATACATAAATATGCATACTTCATGTAGGCACGTTCATGATCATGTCTGTCGACAGTCGAGTGAGGTGTTGTACAATCGACTGTGGTTGCATTCACACAGCCACATCGTCAGTGACTTGAGCATATGGTGATTTCATTTCGATTCTACTGCACTCAACCCACCTGTATCTTTCGGAGTGTTGGTGATTGCTGTGTGTCCAGTTCTCAGTGGTTTGCACGAGTTATTCTTAGATGGTCTCTCTTCAGTGTAGTGGTGTGGATTCACACAGGTGTAACACGAAGCTGACGGCGATGCGGTTTGATGATGCGTTGTGATTGTAGTGAATTGTCATGATGATCGACGGCAGAATAGATCGATGTGAGTGATTGTGGCTGATTATGTAGGTGACTGTGAGTTTGTGTGTCAGCGCACTGAGGATTGTTGTTGATTTGGCGAGTGTGAATCGATTTGCGCATATACAGGAAGGTCTGTTTCACTGTCCGTATAGTCGTAGTTGACGAAAGGACGTTTGTTAGGGTGTCGGTGACCAGTACTGATGCGATGGTTGAGACAGTGATTATTGTTTGATGAGCGACAGTGTGTTAGCGTTGGTGTGTGTGTGTGTGTGCGTGTGTGTATGCTTCTGTCTGTGTGGTGTGAGTCGATGTGTAGGGTTGATGTGAGGTGAGACGATGGGTCGGAGATCGTGGGCTCCGTGGCCTAATGGATAAGGCATCTGACTTCGGATCAGAAGATTGCGGGTTCGAGTCCCGTCGGGGTCGGCTTTTAGTCCCACCATCCTGGCCACCACTAAGCCCACACTCCACCAACGACCACCACTGCCAAACACCTCTCTCCACCCACTCACTGCACAACCACAACATTCGCCCGACACACACGCTACACTCCGTGACCGACACGTGGTGGGCGTCTCGGGTGTCGTTCGTCCACACTCTGACGACCGTCGTCTCGGTCGAGCACCAACTGTTGTCAAGGCAAGCTCGCTCTCATGCATAATTTCATACACACTAACACACACATCATGTGACACCTCTTCACCGGTCAATCTTCATTGTGATATTTCGTCGGAAGTCGCGTCGCCACTTGTCGAGATAATGTGTCATCGACTTCATATCCACTGGGTAGTTCGAGTTAAGAGCTATGGATTCGGTTGATCTGTGTGGAGTGCGGGTCGTCACCAAGTCGATATGGTTGACCGAAGCTCAACCATGAAGTTGTTGTGAGATTCGGGTGCTCCGGCGTGACCGAACCGTCTCGGATACTCATCCACAGTACACTTGTTTGTTCTCTGCTATCAGTGATCCGTTGAATTTGTAAATAAATACGCTCTTATATATCGTTTTATATTCCTTTCCGATTTTATTTATTCTTCATGCTGATCGTTACATATTATGTTAATTTTTTTCTGTTTGTATCATTTTTCATCCGCCTTTCCTTTATTTGTCCTCCTTTGGATATCTTATTTCTATTCCATCTAATTTTTATTCTTCTTGTAATTTTTTTTTCTGAATTTTTGTCTTTGCTTTTGCACACGTGTTTATTCCATAGGCCTTATTACTTTAATTCCTATTTTTTCATAATTTTGACCAATTTTTTTTCGTTACCTCTTTATCTATTCCTTCTGCTGTTTTCTTTGTTCCCTGTTTTCGATCTTTTTTCAAACTGCTTCTGCATTCTGCTTTCTTTCTGCATGTTCTTCCATTTTTTTCCGTTGAATTTCAAATTTTCACTTTTTTTTACCTTGTGTGATTGTTACCTATTTTTTTTACATGGTCGTTTCTATTCTACATACCACGTATAACTTTCCATTGTGTTTTTATTCGCTTATTTCAATATGTTCATATATATTTTTCTCCTTTGTTGCAGCTTGTTTTTACCTTCCGTACTTAATGATTTCTTTCTGCTAGTAATTCGTTTTTAAATTCGTCAGTTTGTTTTAATCTGTCATTTTCATTATGTATATAATTGTTTTTCGTAAATTATTTCTCTTATTTTTTATGACTCATAGTTAGTTTGTTATCCGAATACGTTTCATATCATCTTATATCATTCATTGATAGAACAAATACTCAGTTTTTTTTCCTAGTTAATTAATTTTCGCGCAAAAAAAATAACAGTCATTTAATTAATTTAAACTATTCATTCACCATTTTGTTTTTTTTAAATGATGCGCTGTAATCAATCGAATTCAAGTGTGAATAGATTCCACATAAAGTGTAGAACAAAAAAAATAAACTGTTTGCAAATATTTGTATATGAGTAACTGGAAGTAATTATTAAAATTTTCAAATATTATGTGACATTGAATGATTAGTATACTAATTTTTTTTTATGAGTTTTGTTTAAAAAATAAAGGTCAATCCATCAAACTGAACAAATTCAACTATGTAGGTCATATTTTTTTTATAGACTGCATCTCATATATATTACATTATCGTTTGTTAAATAGGATTTTCAATAATTCAAGACGAACATTGGAAAAAAGTTCGTATTACGGTTAAAATGGATGTTTATAGTAGGGTATTATGTGAGATTTAAAGATAGTAACACGGACAACAAAGCAGATAAATATTGAAAAACAAGGAACACTATAGAACTCGCTTATTATAGTTTAAGAAGGGCACTGTTGAGAATTTAACGAAATCAGAGATACTGATCATTGGATTCTGACTGATCTAGTTAAAATATTATATACTTCCACTAAGGCAAAAAGTTCACAATTTCAGTTCAGAGTGAAATTGTGAATGTTTACCGTTGAGATGTTCCAAGTTTCATTGAAACAATTACCCAATTCTACTTAGTGTTTAGTGGTTTTCTAGTTTCATTCATTCTGTGATGAAAACTGTCTTCATAGAGAATAAGAGTCACGTTGTAATTGGTCATCCGAATAGATCTAATCAACTGAATTTTCAGCTTTCTATTGGCCCTCACTAGTAGTTTATAGAATTAACCAATCTAAGTTGGATTGCCGCTGAAAAGCTTGAAACACTTGATTTCTCCACTCCTGGATCCTGAAGCCGTAGTCCTTAAGTTAAACATTCACATGCAAGACCGGAGGACTTAGGTTCCATCTCCTGGAGTGGGTTGTGTGTGGTTAGTGTTGAGGAGTCGGCCAAAACAGTTGTTGTTCGGTGCCTCCCAGTTTTCAATGATCGATCGGTGGTGATCTTAATAAAATTCAGCAGTCTCGACATCATGAAATTGTTTGTTATTTTATGGAGAATATTTTGAGTGTCATCTAAGAATTGACCAGTAAATCTAATCTCTAAATAAATTTTATAATATTTTCGGGTTTTTTTTTCTTATAAAAACAAAGTGACTTTCACAATGATCACGCTACAACATGCTGTGAATTCAATTTTATTGACTTGATAATTAAAACTCAGGATAATTTCTTTCTGCAATAATCAAAATGAATCATTCAAGAGGGGATTCTAGCTAAATCATATATTTCTACAAGTCATACAGTTCATTAAATTATACATATACATATACATTTGAAATCACCAATCAATCATTGTTAGACCACCGTTAGAATCCCGCAAGCACTAGTCGGCCGTTTCGTCCTGGTATGGGATTACCCATCAGCAGTGAGCATCCACGAATCCTGCACCTTGCAGGATTCGAACCCGGGACCTTTGGCATTGTAGGCGAACGCCTTACCATCGGACCACTGGGCCGGAGTCCAACGGTGTTAATGTCTAACTCTGATTGATCTAGGGATTTTGCGCGACCTCACCCATTTGTCTTTGGTTGATACTGCCTACACCCGACAGGGTTGAACTCCATTGGTCACGTCTTCTCAACTAGAACTCCGAGAATTTCCTCACGGAGCTAGTCACTAGTGAGCACTGTTACGATATTTTGGGGCACAGTTTTTGGAGGTTTGCGTTCTTACACATTTGAAATCATCAATCAATCATTGTTTGACGATTGACGATTTCAAATGTGTAAAAACGCAAACCTCCAAAAACTGTGCCCCAAAATATATATATATATACATTGAAAAATTATGTTGAAGACTATTCAATTTGGTTAGTACAAATTATTTCTCAGATTATATATATTGACAAACATGTTATTGTTAGCAGTCGAATACTTAGGTATTATTGAACTTCTAGTTATGTAAATCAAGGTTTTTTTTTACCCTAAATAGTGATCAATAATAGTATTGAAAATGAAATATGGAGCAAAATATCCACGACGAATATTCTACATTATTCGTGTGAACGTGAATGCAGTCAGTCAATAAAAAAAATCAATTCTACTTTAGTTGGCATAAAAATCACGTGAAACTCAAAATGCACTAATTTAAAATCCTCAAAACTTCCCTTAGTTTAAATCCGATCGATATTTATGACACTGGTGGTGTTAACTCATAAGTGCTTTATGAATTCCTGTCTTAAATAGTATAACTATACATTTGCTAACTTTAATAATACTCAGTCATTTTATATATTCATTGGGCTTTCACTCGCAAAAAATATAAAATCGTAAGAGGATAAATGTACCCTAGTAGCTAGTGTTAACTACCATGAAATCAAGGTCCATAGATTTATTCCAATCTCATTCAACCACTTCATATCACACGATATTTAATTACAAATTGAAAACTACATTATACCTATTAGGATATTCATCAAATATCCTAAGAGAATTATTTTTGTAAGTCTAATTCTATTGGTCAATTCCTACTGGTCAACGTTATGGCCGTCCTAACTATCAAGGTCGCTTCAAATGTTGTTTCCTATTGGTCGTCTTAACTGTCAATGTCACAGACTTCAGAGTTGTTTCCTATTCGACCTAATTGTATAAATACGCATTATCTGTAACGTTTAATGACCCGGACCAGGATCCCTAGTCTGGGATACTGATTCTCTTCTGGACTTAGACTTCAAACTTTCTGGCTGCTTGTAGAATACATGTTCTACTTCATATAAAGTCTTCTTCTTCTACTCAATGGGGGTTTGGGACATTCGGATTAGAGTAGCATGTCTTGTCGCCTGATCCTTGATCTTCGCTCTCATTTATTGACTAAGGTAAACTTATTATAGTTCAAGCATATCAAATGACACGTTAACGTTCATGCGTAACAATGACCTGACTGTTAGAATATGATTAGCCCTGAGGTCCAGGACAAAAATGATTCTGACTACTACTTAATAACAAAATTTTAAAAAAATATACTGATTATTATCTTAAAAATGGAAGTCATTCATTGCATACAATAGATTTTTCCGTTGTATATATATTCATTAATGATAAAGACTAGAATAGTCAACATGGAATTAATAAGAGGTTGTTAACTGTAATCATATCAACATAGAACTTGTTGTATTCAAAAGTGAATGTTTGTCGACATGAAATGATCAAAGTTCATCTAAACACATGTTTAATAATCATAAAACTCATTTAGCTAGCGATCAATAGTTTATAATCAATTCATACGTATTATCAATTCATCCATAACAGTGAAATGATAACCTTTTTTAAACTTTCTCACAAAACAAAAAAAACACTTTCATACTTACCAAGAAAATAAACTGGACGATTTACAGGAAAACTTGGATTTCCATTGGCCCATGTTAATTCTTCCACTAGTAATGTAAATTGTGATGGATGTTTCTTACGATCCATTAATGGAGAATGTGCTGAAGTGAATGACTTTAAATGTGACGATGATGATGATGATGATCGTTTGTTGAATATTTTTGTAGAATGTTCAAAATATTTATTATTTAATTGGACAAAATTATTTTTACCAGTTGATTTATTTCTCATTAAACTTGAATAATTATTGATAAAAAATGAATTCTTTGAAGTGTTTTTCAAATTAAATTTATCTTTTGATAAATGATGAATAGTAGTACTTTGACGCATTTGTAATTTTCGGCTTGATTTATCCGGACATTTTAATAAAAGATTCACCATCAAATTGTCATTTAACCACATTGAACATGATTCAAATACTTTGAATTCATAAGTCTTGAAAAAAAATAAAATAAGAAATATTTTTTTAAAAAAATCTGGATACATTTCAAATGATTAATTAAAACTTTAAATCCTAAAGGAGGTTATTTGAAAGAAAAATTAAAGTTTATCATGGAAAGCGTAGAAAATAGAGAAGTATCACAGATTAAGGAGTTTTCTTAGTTTCAGTCTTCTCATCAACATATGATGAAGATTTTATCAGCAATCAAAAACTGATTATTGAATATCTTCTAGCGCGAAACTCCTTAGATTGATCAGAGTTACACATAAACACCGTTGGGCACCGGCTCAAGGGTTACGAGGTTGGGCGTTCGCGCACAAGACCGAAGGGCCTGGATTCGAATCCTGAAAGTAGCACTAGTCGTGGATATGCACTGCTGATGAGTCCCATGCCAGAACTAAACGGCAGCTCTGTGCTCCCACGTTTCTAACGGTGATCTGACAATGATTCATTCATGACTTCAACGTAAATATCTTGTATTGATAACCTGAGGTTATTAGTGTGAGATTCAGTATCCTGGATTTCTAACTTCAGTTATCCAGCTTTTTCAATGGTCTCACTTCCTATATAGTTGACTCCATTGAGCCACAATTTCTTGCATAAGCCAATTTCTTTGCTAGTTATTGGTGATCACACTTTTATTATTATAGTGGGATTGTATGTTCAGTGTTTCTTGGTTTTCAATAGCTATCCAATCGATATCGATTAAATGTCACCATGACGATCAAAATATCAGAATTTTTCAAGTGTGTTTTTCTTTGGAAATACAGTCAAAAGTATCTATTTTATAAAGCAGTGGACAGAAAACAATTGTTGTCCCAAATATATATTTTTAAAAATCCTGATTTGATCAGTTCATTTTTGTACAGCTTCATGAAGAGAATATTTACACTCCATAATGTTTTCGGCCTTTTTATTCAATCTGAAAAGAGTACTTTTTGTACAGTTACTGCTGCTACGACTAATTCTACAACATTTGTCAGTTATACGCAGTAGATATTCATTCCAATATATTAAGTTGTGACAGGAGACCATGTTCTGTAGTTAGGTGCAACAATGATACTGTACATTTAAATATGTCTATTTTTCCGAGTAATCAATAAACAGAACAGTAACAAATCATTGCATTTTTCTCAAACACTTGTGATTCACCGTTTAAATTCGTAATCTGAAAAAGATTTTGTAGTTCACGTGATACTGCTCTAGTGATTTATCTCAAATTTGTGAACTTTTTGATATCTCCTACATGTTATACAAAGTCATCAATGTTTGGTATTAACCTATAGTTTCCTTTAGTGCATACCGAAAATTTTGGCTATAAATTTAATACGCAAAAAGGCAATCACTCGACAATCCACAGAGAATATGTCATGTCTCAAACAGACTGATCTAAATGCAGTTTTGAAACATCAATCACACTATTCAAACAACCAGCACAAATGAATAAAGTAAGAGTGTAATTACCATTCATATTATTACCATAGAAAGAAAGACGAAAATACCCTCACTTACCCATAATATGTAAATTGATTCTTGTGCACAAATAAAAATAATTTCATCTTTTGGTTTGACTCGTAGAAGCGGTACAGGTTTTGTTTGAAATCTAGAATTAACAAAAAAAATAAAGCTTAGTTAGTTTCAATTCATCAAAGATATACAAAACAAGTGATCGAACAAAAAAAATACTTAATTATTATCTAAAGCTTCGTTTCTGATTGAATTTAACCATTGAAAATTGAACACAATATACACTTGTGTTCATTTATGTTAGATTATCAATTCAACGGCAACTTAGCTAGTAAAAATCAATAATGATGAAATCCTCTATATGTATGATTACAAATCATTAGCCATCTAGGATAGTTTATACAATTTCATAGTCTAATTATCTCAATGGTAATATTATTGACTATGCCATTGTATTTACAAAATAGCATAAGCTCCCATGGGTGAGGTCACGCAAAATCTGTAGATAGATCAGGGTTAGACATTAACACCGTTGGATGCCGGCTCACTGGTCCAGAGGTTAGGCGTTCGCTTACAAGATCAAAGGTCCTAGTTTCGAATTCTGCGAGGTGCAGGAGTCGTGGATGTGCACTGCTGATAAGTCCCATACCAGGACGGAACGGCTGTCTTTCAGTGCTTGCAGGCTTCTAACGGTGGTCTAACAATGATTGATTGATGATTTCAATGTGCAACAAACACTAGTCTCAATAACTCTAATTGAAAAAAAGAATCATAAGCTTTCGCTACACAACAATTAAAAAAAGAACATCTTCCGATAAGGATTTTATTCCCATTCTCCCATGTTATGAGGATACACTGAAGAAATAAGCATAGGTCTAGAATAAAACTATTGATGTTTGAAACTAATGTTGATGCTTCTTACAGTTAAGAGAAAGTTAAACAGCTGTAACTTGTAACAGTTTTTGTACTACTACTACTACTACTACTACTACTACTACTACTACTACTACTACTACTACTACTACTACTACTGCTACTACTACTACTACTACTACTACTACTACTACTACTACTACTACTACTACTACTACTACTACTACTACTACTACTACTACTGCTACTACTACTACTACTACTACTACTACTACTACTACTACTACTGCTACTACTACTACTACTACTGCTACTACTACTACTACTACTACTACTACTACTGCTACTACTACTACTACTACTACTACTACTACTACTACTACTACTACTACTACTACTACTACTACTACTACTACTGCTACTACTACTACTACTACTACTACTACTACTACTACTGCTACTACTACTACTGCTACTTCTGACGGAAGAAGACTAATATATATTTATATACTTAGCTACGTTATATAATGAAATTCGTTTTTTTTTTCATTTCCGTAAGTAAACATCAAATTTTTTAATCGCTCCGCTCAATTTTTGTTGATCATTTTTCATTCAATCAAGCCACAATTTTTTCCTACTCATTAATTATACATTGAAAGTAAATAGATTGTGTCAATAAATTCCACTGTTTTGTTCTTCCCCACGCAGTTTCTTCATAAACTTTAAATTTTAACAAAATGTATTATGAGATTTTGATTGTGGTTTACAACAAAAGCCAGGAAGCGTATTTCTTCCTATTCAGGATGGATTTATTTGAATTCAGCTGTTGTTGCTCAGGCTGAAAATGAAGACGAGTACCCGACGCGTTAATCATTGAAGCGTTATATTCAGTGTGAAAAAATTTAAAAGTGTAAACCTAAAGATAACTTCATACGCATTGAGAAAGTTAGTGGTTTTACAGACTTAGTATCACAGCAGATAGTTCACTGTCATTCACAATGGTAGTTACCGTGAATGGAAGGATAATTACTTGAGTTGTCTCAAATAAGACTAGGAACTTGTTGTAAATTCTACTGATAACGAGAATCTAAATTCATCAAAACTTGCAACTTGTTTAGAATACAGAAGTACCAATAGATATTGGTTAATAGCAGTCATTTATACTAATATTTGGACAATAGAAACGCTTACACATACTTTTATAATAAAAAAGAGTCATTGTTATGAAGGGTTTGGTTTCTGTTTAGTGTATATGCTAACTGAGCTTCTGGATCACTGAATTATACCTCTCGAAGCATATTTTCGAACCCTAATCTTCTCCACTAGTGCTGTTACTTCTACCGTCTCTACCACTATGTGATTTTAACTGACAGTTGCGTCTCTCTGCTAATCCGGTATGGCAACCTGAACTAATGTACTTACGTACGACGTTCTGCATTGTATCTTTTTGACTCGGTCGCTTTACTTAACCAGAGAGAGAGGGAGAGATAGAAACTTGTTGTTCAAGTTAGTTTTTAAACTTCAAGACTGTTACGCAAGACAATACAAAAATGAAACGATGGCACAGATAACGAATTTAACTTCAATGTTAGAATTTGTGTTCATTTCATCTTCTTCTTCTGCTTCATTTTTTTTCAAAATACTAAAACTCAATCTGCTCTTATCAAGTGTAATCCTTACTTTTAAATTGTGTTATGATGATCATTGTCACGCAAACAATGCATTATTTAAATTACATTTTCAATAAATATAATTGTCTTTTCATTTTATAGATTACTATGTTTGGCATATTATATCGCAAAATGCTGACATTAGTACGATTACGACTACTACTACTACTACTACTACTACTACCTACTATTACTACTACTACTACTACTACCACTATTACTAATCTTCATACTATCGCCATCAATGTTTTTTTTTTCTCTCGTCTAAATTGATTGCTATAATGAAAATAGTTTAAATGTAATGTCAACAATAAAAGTAAAATAAAACTTATTTCTTTTCTCCCCATTAAACAACACCAACAACAACAAACATTCCGATTTCTTTTTGTCTCTACACTACATTCCTTAACACTCTACCCCCAGTCTATTTATTGATGATGATCACCTCCTCTGGCCAACCAACCAACAGTGAGCTTGTTCATTTTCAACAACTTGTTACTTCAATAACAACAAAAAATAGATGTCAAAACTGGTGTTTTATCACTACAAGTGAGATACTATTTGAAAATAAACAAGCATATATATATATATATATATATATATTTATGCATAATTATAAATTGAAGTGAATAATATGTATATATATAGTAAAAACAATAATTGATAAACATCAGATTAGCGTGCATTGAATATTTAAAAAATAATAAACGTTTATTTTGAAATAAGAAAAGAAAACAGGGCAACAGAAGGAATTTCGATCATAGACAAGAAAAAAAACACAAAAATTGAAATAAACCATTTTTTACTGTAGACAATGAAAAAAAAAGACGAGAAAACGCTGGGTGAAATACACACACGGAAAACAGCAAATAGTATAAACCAATAAAAAAATTGGCGAGAATACAAATCACAAGTATGCAGACGTAGTGAGAAGGAGAGTGGGCGAGCGAGAGAGAGAGAGAGAGAGAGAGTGAGATAGTGAGAGATAGGAGAGTAAGCTTACATACACGGTGCCAAAACCTGTTATTACTTATTGTGATTTATTTATTTCGTTATTTCAGTTACGTAAAAGTAATTTATTACTTTTTTCACAAAATATTGTGGATGTAGGAAAATAATTCAATAAAATGCAAAGTGTATTTATTAATGTTGGGTGGTAGTAGGATGTAGAGTTTTTTTTATTACATTTACTCATAGACAAACTGCTAGAATTAGCAGGAAGCATCCATTACACAACCACGCGTATAGACACAAATAGTGTGTGAGAGAGAGAGATAGGGGTAGAATTAAAATGTCATTTCGGTAAATCGAGTATTCGCATGAAACATTACACTTTGTTTTTTTTGTGTGTGTTAATGATACTACTTGAACATGACATCGATTAATGATAAAAGTAGTATATTTACGAGTTTCGATTTGTTTATATGTAAACTTTTATTTACATAAAAAGGATTTATGAAGATTTTTTAAAATTAATTGCCTAATGACTAACTAAATTATAGTTGTAATGAAATATCGAGAATGAAACATCAGATTTGAGTTATTGTTTAATGGAAATCATCTAAAAAATCCAGCTAACGAATAAATTCAGAAAAAGCGGTGGCGCTGGTTGGGACACATATTGAAGAAAACACTTGACCGCGCCACAAGACAAACTCTTACTTGGGATCTTTGAGGTCAAAGGAGAAGAAGGAGACCAAAGAACATATTACACAAAGAAACGGAGACAGACATGAGCAGAATGAACAGTGATTGGTTAGAACTGGAAAGGAAGGCCTAAGACAGAGTAGGTTGAAGAATGCTAGTTAACAGCCTATGCTCCATTAGGGGTAACAGGCGTAAGTAAGTAAGTAATTCAGTGATCTAAAAGAGGGTTTGAATGATTTAAAAAATTTACAGTCAGAGTTATAAATGAAGGCTAGGATATTGTATTTCAGCTTTTCACTATCATTCAGTCTGATATAACCGATACAGCACTCAGAACATCTGTGCATTGTTCGAAGTTACCATATCACATAAACATAGAGAGATGAAACTATCCAGACAAGTGCCATACCAGCTGAACAGATCCAAATCTGATAGTCTGCAGTTACCACATACAGTTCAGTCTAACTATTCATAACTTCGTTAGCTTTTATTATTGTTACGCATGCGCGTGACCACTTCACTTGCTATGCTTGAACTATTACAAGTTTACCTTAGTTGGAATACGAGGATCCGGAGACACGAGACGCCACTCTAATCCAAGCGACCTAAACCCTCACTGAGTAAAAGAAGAAGGCTAGATATGAAGTAGAACCTGTATTCTACAAGCATCCAGAAAGTATAAGGTCTGAGTCCCGAAGAGAACCAGAATCCCGGACTAGTGATCCGGGTCATTAAACGTTACAGATAATGCGTATTTATACAGTTAGGTTGAATAGGAAATAACATTGAAGTATGTGACATTGATGGTTAGGATGACCGATAGGGATTAAGCAATAGAATTAGACTTAGAAATAACCCTCTTAAGATATTTGGTGAATATCCTAACAATTATAAAATAAGTGAAGACGTCCTTACGACGACTGAATAGATCTGATAGTCTGCACTTGCCAACACAGTTCAGTATGATAATCAATAACTTCATTAGCTTTCATAAAAAAAATACATGAAGACGTTACTGGAAATAAGTCTCTCATCAAACTTACATGATAGTTAGACGTTTAGAGTAAAGATTTTGTTTATCAAAATTTTAAATAAGCTTTAAATTCCTTACAAACTTAAGTAGTTAGAAAAAAGAGAATAAACAGCCTTTTAAAAAGCCAACTAAATTATACTTAATTCTTCTATTCAATGAATTATGAAGTTCATTTACAATAAATCAATGCTGTGATTGTCTAGTAGAAATTGAAATGAAGCTCAAGGAAGCGTCATTCAGAATTGTGTGTTTTTTTTCTTCAACTTCTATTTTAACTGATCTTCATCAATTCTAATAAGAATGATTGAAAATGTTAAGTCTGTTAAATCTCTTCAAATATAAATCTTATTCGGATTATTTTTTTCAAAATATATTATTGTATTCATCAATTAAGTTAAAATAATAACTTGAAGATTATTAGTTCTTTTATTTTTGAGAGAATTCTTTATTGTAATGTTGATAAGTTTTGAAAATAATCTTCAACTTAATTAGTGTAACATGCTTTTTATTCTTTATTAAAAAGGATAATGTGTATGTATGAAGGATAAAAGTTTTTACATCGCAAGTTCCACATTTGATATGAACATTTGCTAAGCTTTTTCACTGAGAAATCGCATTTAAATGTTGAAAAGATGAATATTTACAGTTTTTAAACAGTTGTGGTTAGTTTTGATGATAAGTATAAGAATATTGTGTACACTGTTGAATTTTAATAGCCCACATAACTAACTGACCATAGTTAGACAATTAATGAGAATCTTCAGTTGTGGAAGTGTTATGCTCTTCAACTGATATGCTTGCAGCTATTACGAGTTCACCTTCGTCGGTAAACGAGAGCTGAGACAAATGATCTAATGACACGATAGACTACTCTAATCCGAGCGTCCCAAGCCCCACTAACGGTATGGTGGAGAAAGTGTATTCTAAAAGCACCCAGAAGATATGAGGTTTTGTACAGAAGAAGAAGAGGAGCATAAAACTTTACAGACATTGCTTATTTATACAGTTAGGTCAACCGTGAATACTAACCAATAGGAAACAACATTTAAAATTATGTGAACTTGATAGTTTAGGACGACCATAAATATGGACCAATAAAATTAGACTGACAAAATGATTTCTTTAAGATATTTGGTAAATATCCTAATAGCAAGCTCACGACATCAATGAGCATTGAAATAAGGACCTTCATATAATTTTCAAGGAGCTCTAAACTTTTTGACTACTAAGTCGATCAATATACTGTATTGCTTAAGCTTGGAAATAGTTTATAGTGTTTTTCAATAGTTTTAGTGAAACCAAACTATCCACTTCTAAGCAAGGTGAACTTTTAAATCCATTATACATTGTAAGGCTCATTGATTTATCGGAGTTATTAATGAAATTACAGTGGTTAAGTGTTTTAGATTTATGTAGAAAATCGAAAACTACTTACTAGTATACTACTTATTTCAAATAGTAGTGTTATAAATTAGAATACTGCAGGATGATTAGATGAATTGGAAATTTTCATATTGACTAAATAGAATTACGAGAAAACAGTAACTAGATCTTTATCAACTCATAATCAACATATCATACTTATGATTAAATCATATTGACTGATTTTTATTCATTTGAATCAGATAAGATAAAATCATGAAGATTTGGTTGTACGGAGAAAAAATCCTACCATGTAATTTATTTACTTCAAAAATTGTGACCATAATTGATATACATGTGACGTATTTGGACTAAAAGGATGGAATAGATTTGAAAACATTCTCGGTGGAGAAAAGTTGATATATCTCAACGTATCCTTGGTATCCTATGATATGACGTTAAGAAGTGATCCAAGATTAGCTTACCGTAAACAGAATGGTAATTTTAGAAATATTATATTGTAACATTCCTTTTTTCTTTACAAAATTTATTATCTGATAGGTTATTTTCAGAAATTTTTTAATTTCATGATGAAAACATTGATATTCGCAGTTTTATTATTTGTATCGAATCATAGATTGCAGGTACTCATTACCAGAAGGCGCAGGACGGAGTATGTTGGAGTATGCTAGTCAGTAGCTTATGCTCCACTGGCGGTGACAGGCGTAAGTAGGTAAGTAGGCGCTCATTACCAGAACAAGTAGTATCAGGGATTTATGTAGTTACATGAAAGGAAAATCAAAGCTTCTCAGCACTACCCATATAGATCAATCGAATTCGTATAGTAACCACTAAAATCGGGATAACATAAAATCTATATCCTCATATTTCAAGCAGCTTCTAATGATGATAATTTTATGCTTCGTTTTTGGTAGATAAATGTTTGTTGCCTTATTGTGCTGTTTTTAATAACAGTTAATTTAAGGTCTTAAGCTAATAATTTGTTGTCATTAACGATTATTAGTTGATTTCATTGCATTATTACACATCACCTATCAATTAGCATTCAGTTGTTTGATTTGAACAATGAAGCATCTATTAAATTTAATAAGAACGCCATTAAATGTAAATCTGACAGTATCTAAAAAACAAGATGATTCTGAACCTTAATATTCCATGCAGCTAGTTTTTGATCAAACAATTTTTAAGAAAAAGCGAAAATGTTAATTTTTATCTACGGGGTAAAGGTAACGTTTCTACAATTGAAGAACATCTGCAACTCAAAACAACTGTCAATCAACACCAAAGTCAGAATTTTTAACATTAATGTTAAGACAGTTCGGCTGTTTGAGACGGAAACTTTGAGAACTACGAAGACCATTATCCAGAAAATACAAGTACTCAATAACAGTTGCCTAGGCAAAATACTTCATATGTGTTGGTCAGATACCAACGGCGACAACCTGCAGTGTGAAAGAGAAAACCAGATTCCAGCGGAGGAAGAAGAGCTAGATGTGGATCGGACACTCATTGAGGAAAACAACCAACTGCATCACAAGATATGCCCTTAGAATCCTCAAGGTCAGTGGAGAAAAGGAAGAGCAAAGAATACATTACGCTGAGAATCGGAGACAGACATGAGAAGAATGAACAACAGTTGGATAGAACTGGAAGGGAGATGGGAAGGCAGAGTTCGTTGGAGAACGCTAGTCGTTGGCCTATGCTCCATTGAGGGTAACAGGCGTAAGTAAATAAGTGATTAGATTTATTGTTTCCTCCCTAAATATGTACAAACAACCTATAATTACACTAAAAAATTGATATTTTGGTAAACCATATCAAAAAAGTAATGTCGAATTAAAGTATACCTTAAATAGAAGAGCTTGTTATGAGTAAAGGGTAATTTTGAATGGAGCAGATTGAAATTTAATAGCAATTATATTATGAAACACAAGAAATTTAGTCTTATGATCACCTATATCAACGTCAAATATATTAACGTTCTTGTGTTATTGAAGCTTCTTGATATAGTGATGATTATTTTCAGTCGGATTATTAGTGAGATCATAAATCGAAAACCGTCTAAGACCAGTAATTACTGGACAGTTGTTTTGTCCTAACATAGACTTCTGCGAAATATTCACCCCCGGTTCCCCCAACAGAGATTACTGTATCAATAGTGTTGAGAACGTTAGATCCCCAGAACTCGCTTGATAAATGTCTTCATTTCGGATTTCACGTTTGCGAGCATGGGCTGATCATTTGACCTTGAGATTTCATTTCCAAACAGGAAGACCCATGGCTGTGATTGGCTGCTGTGTATTTTAGTGTGCTATTTTTGTGACTGTCCCAAGGACGTTTCCATGATGTATAAATTAACGAGATTTGTGTACTTGATTGCATTGTGCTTGCTGGGTGTTTTTAGAATATACTTTCTATGCTAAATCAAGACTTTTCATTTGTTAGCATATCAGGGTAGCCTACCGTGTCACTGGTTCACTGTCTCGTTCTAGTTTATCCACTAAGGTGAACCCTCGTAATAGTTTCAAGCATACTTAGTGATGAACCTAACACATAGCCTTTGGGTTTTGATATGTGCGCTTAACTTTCAGATCACTAGGTTGTGATTATTTTCATGATTGAATTATCTCTAGATGCAGAGAAATATGGACATCAGTTTGGAACAAATTTCAATTTCTTTCTTCAAGGCCATTAAAAGCATTCACATCAGACCAATGTCTGTGTTATATATTTTCTTTGTTGTACAAAGATTATTGCAGGTAAGTCTCAGCTTCTTTGCTATTTCCATTCAACATGATCAACCATTGAAATAAAATAAAAACTCATCTTTTGCTTGAACAGTTGTTTTGCCTGCATTTTGTTATAACATTTTTTTGAGTAAACTAACAAAACTCAAATGCATAGTAGATAGATTTTTTCAAATTACAGTTTTAAGACGAAAATTATGTTTGAAATTATTAATCAGTCGTTGTTAGACCACCATTAGAAACGTGGAAGCACTAAAAGATAGCCGTTTCGTCCTGGTATGGGACTCTTTAGCAGTGCGCATCCACGACTCATGCACCTCGCAGGATTAGAACCTAGGACCTTCGGTCTTGTGAGCGAACGCCTTACCTCTGGACCACTGGACCGGCACCCCACTGGAGTTGAAAAAAATTATGTCAAGGTTTTAAACTATGGTTGCACATTGAACTTTGATTGAAATGATGCATATCGTTTTTTTTAATTTCTCATCCATAAATTGGGTTAAAGAATGAAAACCTTAAAAAAAGAACAATCATATTTTATTTGATGTCGATTTTCATTTGATTTTATTTAAAAAATAAACCGAAATTTATAAATAATTTCTATTGTATAAATAAGTAGTTGATGAAAATAAAAACAAATCGTATTCGATAAGGAAACAAACAGTTAGTCTTTAGATACAGCCATTAAAATTCAATTGAATTAATCCTTAACTAAAAGATTTAAACTCATTCGATAGTTTTTTTTCAATAATTTCTACTACTTGTTGATACACTGTGACGGGATTGTCATCTTACTGGTAGATTACTTTAAGTTATTATTGAAGTGATAGTGATATAAGTTGTGACTGGTTGGATTCAATTGTGTTAAAAGTAAAACAATTATTTCCAATATTGTCTGACAATCATTGTAGTATATCGCTAATTATTACTA
Organism: Schistosoma turkestanicum; assembly: GCA_944470395.2. NCBI lineage: Eukaryota > Metazoa > Platyhelminthes > Trematoda > Strigeidida > Schistosomatidae > Schistosoma > Schistosoma turkestanicum. Next base: position 12,434,429 of record OX103972.1, read on the forward strand.
CTTGAAACTGTTCCATAAGACATTGACCTAGTTGTCTCAATGGTTTGCCTTTCTCTATGAGATGTGATAGCTATAAAGTGGTCGTTTGTGTGGAGTGAAAAAAAGTCCGATATTTGGTCTAGATAACTATCTACTTTATCCTGATCTTGATTGACATTTTTGATCAATCTATGACGAATATTACTTATAAATTAAATCAGCCTCTACGAACACCTTCAAATAAACTTTGTTGGTGATAAGATTTAACCTGTATAATAGGCTGAAGAGGTAGCTTATTCTATCTGTTTTAGTTGGTGCTTACTTATTTACTTACGCCTATTATGCATGAAAGAGCATAGGCATTCTTCAACTAACTCTGTCCAAGGTCATCCTTTCCAGTTCTACCTAATTGCTATTTACTATTCTCATGTCCGTCCCTGATTCGCGGTTCAGAGATCCTTGGTCTAGCACTTTCCATCTGTCCCTGAGGACTACAAGTTAAGGCTTGCCTTGTGATGCTGTTGGGTGCTTCCCTCGATGTATGTCCGATCCACCTCAAGCGCTAATTCCTGATTTCTTCGTCAGCTGGAATCTGGTTTGTCCTCTCTCACAGTCAGATCGTTAATGATAACTTCTAATCAATGAACCAGTAGTCTCTTGCAGAGGTATTTGTTAATTAACATCTGTATCTTTCGAATTAGCGTTTCCGTAGTTTTCCAAGTTTCCGCTCCACACAAAAGAAAAGTTTGGACGATAGTATTGAAAGTTCTGACTTTGGTGTTGGTTAATAATTGTTTGAGTCCGAGATGTTCTTCAACTATATAAATTCTACCCTGGCTTCGCTGATTCGCGCCTTCACATCCACATTAGATCCACCTTGTTTATTAATGATGCTGCTCACGTATGTAAAGGTTTCTACATCTTCCGAGGCTTCTCTATCAAGTAAGATCTGGTTGGCGTATGTTGTACTGTATTGGAGGATCTTGCATTTTCCCTTGTGTGTGTTGAGACCTGCTGCTGCTAAGGCTGTTGCTACACTTCCTGTCTCCCCTTTTATTTGTTGTTGCTTGTGCTACAGAATAGTTATATCATTTGCAAAGTTCAGATTCTGTAGGTTCACCCGAACTGTTCACTGTATTCCTTGTTTCCAATGAGAAGTTGATGTCTTCATCATCCAGTGAACCACCAGAAGAAGGAGAAAGGGTGAGATTAAGCTGTCTTGGCTGACTCAGGTATTCACTTGTTTTTCGTTTGTGAGATGCCCTCCGCTTTGCGATGTAGCCTGACACAAGAATTCCGTATGATGGTGACAGAATTCTCGGGCGCACCATAACAGTAAGGAAGGCTCCATCATATTCTCATGTTCACTCTGTGAAATGCTTTCTCATAGTCACAGAAGTTGATAAAATGTGATGAACTCTGCCCAGTTGATTGTAGATTGATCCGTAATGTTGCTATGTGGTCGGCACATGATTGATCCTTACGCAATTCAGCCTTCTGATCTTGAAGTTAAGCATCTACTGAATTCTTCATCCGGTTGAAGACTTTCCTTAGTACAGAGAGAAGATTATTTCCTCTGTAGTTCTCACACTTGCTTAGATCTACTTTACTTGGTGTTTCGATGAGTTGTCTTTATTTCTAGTCTGTTGGAACTTATTCTTCTTCCGAAATCTTTCTGCAGAGATTGTGAAGAGTCGTTGCAGTTACCTCAGTGACCGATTATAGTATCTGAGCTGGTATGTTGTTCGGTCTTGCCGATTTACCATTCTTAATTTGCCTGGTGGTCATGCTGTTCACTCTACTTGCTGGTGGGTCAACATGATTGGGGAGGTCAGTGTTTGCTACTTCGAGTTCGAATGGGTTCAGTGGAGTCAGTCAATTCAAGTGTTCTTTAAAGTGTTTCACTTTCTTGTTTCGCTATTCTTGAATGTCAGTGATTACTTCGCTTTCCTTTCTTTTCACTGGCCGTCCTTGTTTACAACATTTTCTAGAGAGTTTCATTGTATCATACAGTTATTTCATGTTTCATTCTCTTGTACCTTTTTCTGCTATAATTGCTAGATCTACCACACATTTCCGTTTATCAGCTCTGATACTCTGCTTCATTTACTCGTTTGCTTCTGTGTATTCGACCTGGCCTTTGATTTTCTCCACTCGTGTTTAACTGTTAGTGATTACTGTCTTTTTGTCCTTCCGTTCTTGAATCTTATCCAGCGTATCAATAGAGATCCATTCCTTTTGATGGTGCTTCTTGTAGCCCACAACCTCCTAACATGTTGGAGTTGTTTTTTCGTTGATCCTCTTCTAATTGTTTTTAATCTTAGTTTCCTCTTCATTGAGTATATGGTGAAAGGCTTGGATTTATTGCTAAGGGCCATTTTGAATTTTCCGAGTTTGTCCGTATCCCAAAAAAAGACCGTGTTAAACTTCTGTGACGTTGTCCGCCCGATTGTCCAGTGCTTCTTTAGTTTCGGTTTCATCTTGGCGACCAGTAAGTGATGATCTGAAGCTATATCAGCATCTCTTTAGGTTCTCACGTCCTGCATAGTCCTTCAGAACTTTTCAATGACTCATATGTGATCAGTTTGGTTCTCAGTCGTGTGATCCGATGAAATCCATGTGGCTTTGTGTATGCATTTATGTAGGAACACGATACCGCCTATGGCCGATTTGATGAAGACACATCGGTTCACGAATCTCTGAGCATTATCGTTCCTTTCTCTCAGTCTATGTCATCCCATGATGTCTGCTCATCAACTGCTGTCCATCCAAACTTTGTCGTTCAGGCCTCCCATCAGAATGGTCAGGTCCTTTGTTGTTCATTTCTTGACGACTGACCGTAGTCTCTCACAGATGTGATCTTTATCGTCCTCATAGTTATAGTTTGTTTGCGCATATCATTGGATGATGTTCATAGTCATGCCCTGTTGCGTTGTTCTGAAGGATGCAATGATGATCGTGGATCTATGAGATTCCCATCCTACCAATGCTTTTGGTGCTGTCCTGAAGCTATTCTTTGTTGTCCAACCTGCATCCAATGTGTTTCACTGATTCCAAGTACCACCAAGTTGTATCTTTTCATTTCTGCAGCAACTTGCATGACTCGCCTGGTCTCTTACAATGTAGGTATATTCCATATCCGTACATAATGGTTGCTCTGATTGTGAGAATTTACATCGACCTCGTGACTTCCGAAGAAATTCGGCTTTCGTCATGACCTACCGTAACTCTTCTAAACGAAGACCTACCAAACCCCACGGCAGAGCTATTATGGTTTGAATTATTTCTTCTGGTTAGCTTATTTTTCACGAGTTCGTTATCTACAGGTTGGGGTCACTAACCCCATGCCCAACCCTTCTTCTTTATCCGTTCTTAGGACCTGCAGTAGCCCTAAACTGACTTCAGGAGTAGTTTATAAATAAATTCGCTGATTTTGAAATACTATTTACTAACATATTTCTCAACCATCTTCACCAATTAGATGGTTGAACTATTAGAAAGTTTTCATTTTGATAAAACATTCATAGCTTGTTTTTTTTCCTACCCTATCACTATGTTGCATCTTATTGAAGAAGAAAAATTAATATCATTATTGATAAAACATTTAATCAACATTTCAAAAGTTCATTATGTTAAAACTACTAACAATCAAGTTGATTTTCAACTTCAAATCTTTTGTCATCCAGATAAACTTTCCAGATAAAAAGACACACTGATCTTAAGTATCATTCAAGGAAATTTATGATATATGTATATATAAAAACGAACGAAAATAGAAGGCATTTAACTGTCAAACCTTTTAACCTTAATAAATTGTACACTACTACTAAGTGAATTAATATTAGTCTATAGTCTAACTATAGTTAGATTGTAAAAATATTATCTTCCCTGAAAGGAAATTCCATAATCATTAACTGATTTCTAAGTTGGGTCACAAATGAAATCCTAATCAACCATTTTTTTTTCAGTAAGATCAATAAAGGATTGTTATGTTGAATTAAAGATAAATCAACCAAGATGGAAAACTAAAAAAGTATATAGGAACTTCAAGTTTGCAATTTTACTCTGGGTGATCGACTGGATTATGAAGACGTCAACGTCTGGAGGAAAGATGCGCCAGCTAAATCACTCTTGATGGAGATGCCTTGGAGGATGTTAACAACTTTACATATCTGGGCAGCATCATTGACGAGCAATGTGAATCTGACCCAGATGTGAGGGCGCGGTTGGGTAAAGCATGGTCAGTATTTCTACAATTGAAGAACATCCACAACTCAAGACAACTATCAACTGATACCAAAGTCACAATTTTCAATACAAATGTCGAGCCTGTTCTACCGTATGGGGAGAAAACTTGATGAACTACGAAAGCCATAATCCAAAAGATACAAGTATTCATTAGCAGTTGTCTATGCAAAATACTTCGGATCCGTTGGTCAGACACTATCAGCAACAACCTACTGCGAGGTAGGAAATCAGGAAGAAGCGCTGGAAGTGGATAGGGCACACACTACGAAAAGCATCCAACTTCATCAAAAGACAATACCACCACTTGGAACCCTCGAAGTCAATGGGAAAGAGGAAGACCAAATAACACATTACGCCTAGAATCGAAGATAGACATGAGAAGAATGAACAGCAATTGGATAGAATTGAAAAGGAAGACCTAGAACAGAGTAGGTTGAAGAATGCTGGTCAGCAGTCTATACTCCATCGTGTGTACCGAGCATTATTAAGTAAGTAAGTAAGTAAGTTAGGTTTGTAACCTTCAAACCAAAATACCTTAACAAAAATGGTAATCCGAAATGATACATTAGGATGAGATGTTTGTGTAGTCTAATATGTACTCAGTTGTCGAAAATCTAGGTTGTCTATAAGGAGACTCGCTGAAAAGTCAAAAAACTCACTAATTAAGTTATATACACATTCACTAAGCAAGAAAGCCAAGATTCGCTGTAGTTCCTGCAGTGCTCGAAAAATTAAAAACAACCATTTTTTCTCGCACCAAAGAGGGCAATCTCTTCAACTTCACCAAAATTTATCTGGAAGTTCGCCACACAATTACCTTTGAAAGATACAAGATAGATAGTCTAATCATCTTTGAAAAAGGGTTCAAAAATTATCAGAAGGTTTTGTTAAACCTGTCTCAATTATTATTATTCACAAACTATCAGAATTACTCCATTCCATTTTATGCGAAATCAGAACGAGACAGAGATGGGAAGGGAATACAGCATTATCTACAGCATAAATCCTCATAACTAGGAAAAATACTTTATTGGACAAAGTAGGTCTTCTCACTACCTGAATTCCACATGATAAAGATCAGTTATGAAATGAATGCGTATGTTTTAGCTCATATCTATTCACGAAGATATTTAGGAGTATAAATTACATTTTGAAGACACTGAAATTATAAATGGAGGAAATATCAAGAAAACAGTGCGATTTCTGGAAATATAACATTAAAATCTGGATAGAATCGATGTCGATCCAGTTCAATAATCCAAACGGAAAGATCAATCAATCACATAGAGATCATGCAAGTAGATAACAACAGAGATTTCTACTTTAGGAGAATGATTTCCGTGGTATCTCTTCAAAGATTAATTCAGTGTTGACTGGAAAGACGAAAAACTCTCAACAACAAAACTGGTTAACTCGTGAGATGCGATCTCATCAAAAACAGTTGAGCAAAATAGTCTCCAGGATGATATATAAAAAGGATAAAACCTAAGATCTATTAGTCACATACAAACTCTTCAGAGGATATTGAATTAGCTCTTATGTTAAAAGTAAAACGTTCACATTTACCTGAACTAGATTTCTAAGATGTGCAAAACAACAATAAAGGCTTAAAATCGAACAATCGAAAACAAAATAATACCATACGTTAGTACCTCACTTAATCTAAGTTACATCTCATCACAGAAAAACACTATTTGTGTAACATGATCTGTATGGAATATAAATTTTATGTTTGACAACTGATGTAGATTAAATATAAATATAGATCCTAGGGCTTCCGTACATTTTTGTGGAAAAATGTAGGAGCATGCAAAAACCTCCCGTTTCTTCAACAGTCCCATTCATTGTCTCCTAAACACAAGTCACTTTCAGTGTTTGTTACACACAACTTGACTACACTAAATAACAATCTAGCTCATTTTCTGAAATGACATTATGTAATTGTAGTGTGTATACTTTTATGTCGAGCCTTCAGGGCTTTTCCCAACTGAATAATCCATTATTCTCGAGTTATTCACACTTCTTCTGACGTTGCCAATTATACACTTATGGCTTAGTTGTTTTAACCCGAGTGTGTGCACATATACTTAATTTGCTTGTCACTTGTCAAGCCTATTTCGTTCGACTATAAATGCTTAGCCTTGCTTCATTGTGAATAGTTGGCTCCGCTCACCATCTCCATTTCTCTTCGCTCTGCTTGTATACTTTTCATTCTTACGTTTGTCTGCTTAAATGGATACATGAACGACTGGTTGAAATTAACTCATCCAACTGAATCCATATTCACTTTTTTACTATCGTTTTCACATTAACGGGCTTCACCTAAATATGATATAAGGAAACTGAAGGGGAGATTTATTTCATAGCATACTCGGACATTCTTAAACAAAAGGGGTCAGCTCAAGGGTCACAAAATAGTTTCAGCAGAAAAGAATTTAAATAACGAATTCTTAAGTTCTCGTTACATTCTTTTGATAGTATTTAGAACTGGATTTCGATCAGTATTTATAGGCATATTTGTATCCTCAGTAGCTTAGTAGATTTACGCATCGGTATATATAAAATGACATGTACTGAGTGTGAGATTAGCTAGATGCATCAACATTCGGATGACAAGATATCCAGCTGACTAGATTCAATTGGAACAAAGCTCACATTCAGGATTCTATTTCTAGTTCAATTCGAGAATATTTTTTCAGAAATCAATTTCTGCTTGAATGTTTCTTTATTTTTCCCCTTTTTTTCAAAAAAAAAAAACAAAATTTTCATTTTAATGATTTTTTTAAAATAACATTTTTTGGTCTCAATATCATTTCGTTTGTTTATTTAAAATAAAAACAATATAATCTATTTAAAATTTTGAATCTATATCATATTTCTTTGATTTCAAATGATCAGTGTGATGAAACTTTCATGACCTTAGACAATAAAAAATACGAAAGAAGTATGTGGAATTTCATTTGTTGATATTTTTAAAAGTGAACTACTACTTGAGTTTATCATTGCCAATGTTTTCTTCAAGATATGTGCACAAGTAGTTTTGTTTTACGACATGAATGAAAATTTGTCCATCATCTAGAATCGGTAGAAAGTTTATAAATATTTTACTTAAAGTGGTGGAGTAAACTGCTAACATTTCAAAGAATGACACTTTAATAACTTCCTACTCAGTTTTTAAATTGTTTTCGAAGGAGATAAGAATTACTTGGTGATGTTTGTCGACTCTGAATTTGAATTAACTGAGATTTAGTTAATTAACTGATGTATGGTTAGGGTGAGGAAGATGTGACTGGTCACCAAGCAAGGACAAACAGTCACAGACTACTGAATATTAAATATATGTATGATTTCTATTCATCTTATTGATTTCTACACCAGACTCACTAAGCGTGACTGCTAGTCATTGTACGGAATGAAATATTGCATGTTGCTTACTCTGATGGTGGTGAATCCTGTGTCAGGTTTGACATGATCTTAGTCAATGTGTGATGTACCGTTTTGATTATCGATTACTTCCGATAAATCAACAAAATCAGTGAGCGATTAAAAGATACTATTTATAATGGCTCCGAAATTCTCAAACTAATTTAAAGATTAATAAAACACACCAAAATGGATAATAAGAAACTATTGAAATCAATCAAACTATTAGTAAAGTAGTTAGGAATCTCAAAGTCTATTAAAAGAGTCAACTTACTTTTATTTTCTAAGTTTATTGATTAATAAATGGTTAGGTATACTTTCTTTACCCATATAACCTGAACTATATCAAGTAAGTTATTCAAAAATGAGATAAGACATATTACATGGGAATACAAGTTGTCAAATGAAATTCATTTACATTATTTTGTAAACAACTGTAAACATTGAACATAATCCATTGTACAACATGGAGAGAAAGAGTGAGGTAATATTTTGTTATGGAATTTAAACTTGATGAGGTAATTTTGCACTTATGATTGATTAAATCATTAAAAGTCATCCGCTATCAAAAGTTATCAAGTGACGGATCAGTTATTGAGATAATTCATTTGGTATTTGATGAATGCCGAGCACCACTTAAAATTTCGCAAACTGTAGTAATTTATTATTGTTGTATCTACACATTTGAAATTATCAATCAATCATTGTTAGACCACCATCAGAAGAAACCTGGAAGCACTGGACGGCCGTTTCGTCCTGGTATGGGACTCATCAGCAGTGTGCATCCACGACTCCTGCACCTCACAGGATTCGAACCCGGGACCTTCGGTACTGTGCGCGAACGCCTAACCATCGGACCACTGGGCCGACGTCCGACATTGTTTATGTCTAACTCTGATCAATCTAGAGGTTTTGCGCGACCTATCTCATTTGTCTTTGGTAGTTGCTGCCTATACCCGACAAGGTTGAACTCCGTTGGTCATGTCTTCTCAACTAGAACTCCGAGAATTTCCTCACGAAGCTAGTTACTAGTGAGCACTGTTACGATATTCTCAATTAGAGTTATGGAGTTCTGTGTTTTTACAAATTTTATGATGAGTCCTATAGTAGGACGAAACGGCCGTTCACTGCTTCCAGGTTTCTAATGGTGGTCTAACAATGACTGATTGATGTTTTCAAATGTGTAAAAACACAAACCTCCAAAACTCTGCCCGAAAATATTGTTGGCATCGTTTACCATAATTAAAAAGATGTCATTTCAGTGTCGATTCAATTATTTGGAAGAAAATAACAACCTCAACTTCCATACTAAACCATAAAGCCCTAAACAGAAAATTTATTCGTAGAAAAAAAAGACAAAATAAGCGTGAGATGAAAAATTTAGTAAGAGTGATTTATACTACTACTACTACTACCACTACCACTACTATTAAAGCTACTATTATATCAGTAGTCATATGATTAAATATTTATAACAATGGACGGTAATAATTATATATATATAATCAGTAACTAAGAAATTGTCTTGATTAGCCTAAAATACATAGAGATGATTAATTTAGACTGAATTGGCAGAGAATTTTTATGATTATGTCCCCCAATCTTTTATTCTCTATGTACAGTTTTTTTTATTGACTGTAAAATGTTATTTGAATTAGGTGTTAATTTCCTTTGGCAAATAAATCTTTCATATTGACTATTGTTCAGGAAAATATACATGACATGCTACTCATAGTTTGGTCTCTCTACCAAGTTTCTAGCATACACTTAGTGTTTTAAACACTGTCATGGTCGATTCTTGGTCATAATAACATTAAAGTGTATCACTGTTATTATGGCGCTCATAATTCCTTATCTTAATTTTACAGTTGTTGTGAGTCTTATGAATATGCAGTTACTTATTACTTACAAGTCAAACTTGGTCATTTTTCATATAATTAAGTAGTTTTTACATGTGTGTGCATTTATGTTAACATTATTATTTGTAGTATACTTGAGTTTCGGTTACTGGTTTAATCAAACACCATGCTCTTTAGCACAGGGAGTTATAAAAGAATGTTGAATTTGATAGTTTAACATTGTGTATTGACCTTGATTAGACAACAATTACGAACAAGGAAGGACTGGGCAGAGAGATGTAAATCGTAAAATATCAACTCACTGATTAGGCACTCTGTGTGAGGTCGGAATGTTCTAGGTTCCCTCTCTACTGAAGAACCACACAGCAGAATAAAACAACTATTTGGCAGTTCCTAATTTTCAAGAATTGCTTTAGTTCAGTTGACAATGTAAAGCTCCTTCAAAAAATTTTGTTCACTTTTATATTACATTCTAATTTTTACAGTCGGAACTTCAATTAAATGAAAGTGATTCAATTGACGGAAACTTTATTCTGTTCTCTATTTTTTTGGATGACTTCTTACATCTAGTTTTTATCACCTATGATATTTGATTATTTCCTGTTGGAATCTAACTTATATTTTGGCTAAATATTATAGAAACTTGGTTTCACTTTTCCATTTCATCTACTTAGGTCTACTGAGTCAGTGTTGTAGAGTAACTGAACGATAATCATTCAAATAATATGACGAGTAATTACTGTTTGGTTGAAACAATAGCGATGTCTACTTCATGGAAGATTAAAATTTACTTACCTTAAAATGTCATATAATCTTGTAAATAGCGCTATATATTTTAGTTAATTAATCACATCTTTTCGCATTTATCATCCATAGATTCATTTATGTCGAAATATATGGCAATTTTAGTGCAGATTTCGATCTGCATGGAATAATGTCATTATTAAGAAGACGTTAATTATTAAACTGTTCTCTAAACTTGTTTTATTTTAGTTTACGACTTCGTGCAAATATGAATTTATTGAATAAAAAATAGAACGACAGATTAGGAAAATCTTCGTTCGTTTTAAAACAAAACCAAATGAAAGACAAATCAACTTCTGAAAGAATCAAAGGCCTTCATTGGCGTTTCTCTATGGTTTACCTTGTTATACGAATCACTCAGTACATCACGTTTTTACGAGTTATCTAAAGTTCCTAGACCGGAGATCCCACTAAAACCTATAATGAACCTAACAAGCATCCCCACATGTATATTATCTGAAATGCATATTAAAGCCACTTCAACATTAACATAAATAATATGATTAAAGATTCCTACGACTTAAATTCAAAAATATAGAGATTAATTATCGAAAACTTTAACACCACATTTGACTAAAAGTACACCAAATTGTTTTAAAACAAAGAATTAAAGTATACTATAAAACAACCAACACCCTTTGAAATTCTTTATTCTATATAAAGGATATAATCCCATTCAGATCAACACTGAACTGTACTCACAAATTAGAGTGTCTCAACTGTTATGCCTTCTATATCAGAAAATGATTTCGTGGGATCTTGGTTCTAGACGAAGACCACCTAAGCTACACAAAAAAGCCACCTTATAATCCGGTAGAACTTGAAAACCCATAAATTAGACTGACAATAACAGTACATGCTATCTTCAGTAACCATCACGTCAATAGTTAGACTGCCGAAATAATAAAACAATCTTATCCAACTACAAAAAACCGCGAGTGACTGAAGCTTTTCCTATAACGCTACATCATACTACCCTCAATAGAAAAGAAGGCTTTACCATCTGCTTGACTTGGATCACCTATCCAGGATACACTATCCAATATTATTTCCATCTGACACTTTCACTAAAGAAATTGGCTTACACTGTATCACAGAACGTTAGAAAATTCTCTATACTCATTGGTTTAATACAAATGTATTGATCTTACCACTAAAAACCCATTCAGTGATCAATTTACTTGGAACTATAAAGCCAAACCTTGGTACTGATACACATATAAAAAAAATTCAGATCCTAAAACAAAGGAAAACATTATCTAATGAAGTTTCATTCTTATATATGTCTAGCAAAATAACCATCTTGCAGTATACCTAGTGTATAAATATAGTCAGTCCAGCAAAACTACATTTTTCCACTGAAATTCTATGCGATCCTTCGAAAAGAAATTATGTTAAGTAATATAATTATTTAGCTAATAGGACTGTAAATGTAGGACTAATTAAGAAACATATTGCATTACCGATGGAAACCATTTGATGATAAGCAGAAAGCAGTGCAGATTTTATAAACTGCCAATTGTTAAAAGTAATTTCATTTAGGAACATATTTTTTATTTAGCTAATCAAACAAATATTTCTTATGTCTACTTCTATCAACACTGTTAAAGAAACTTTGTATAGATAAAATGAAGAAAAAAGAGTAAGTATCGTTATGTAAGAAATCAACTTGAATAGCATTCAATTTGAAACATTCAGTTTATTTTATAAGTTTACATAGTGCAATGCAAAGAAGACAAAGTCGACTCAGATAGATTAAAACAAAAAAGGTCGACTTAATGCAAAACCTTTTAGCATTGTGTTTAAGTGGTCGAATATTCATGCTTGTTAAAACTGTAGATTTGTAATAATAATTTATAGTTTCCTTGTGTATTTTGAAAAAAATAGCTTTTACTTTTATTACACTCTTCCTGATAGTATGAAACTTTATGTAATGTTCAAAGTGATATGATTTGTAATTCGCTATGCAATATCTATTTTTATTATACTCCCCTTTTTAGCATACCTCCGCCAATAGAACCTTCGGGTCTACTGCCGGTCCCAAGCCCGGGTAAAGGAGGAGGGGTTGGACATGGGGTTGGCGACCCCATTCCGTCGAAATCTAACTTGCCAAAAAAGACGCTAACCAGAAAAAATAATTCAAACCATTTTAACTCTGCCCTTGGAGTTGAAAAAAGAATTATGACGTCTCGTGATGAAAGCCGAGTTCCGTCGGAAGTCACGGGGCCGATGCCTCTTCTGACAACCAGAGCAACCATTCTTTTAGGTACATGGAACGTTCGTACATTGTGGGAGACTGGAAGACTATTTCAAGTTGCGGCAGAAATGAAAAGATACAACCTCGAGGTGCTCGGCATCAGTGAAACGCATTGGACACAGGTAGGACAACTGAGACTAGCTTCAGGAGAACTGCTGTTATACTCTGGTCATGAAGAGGAAAATGCTTCACATACACAAGGAGTTGCACTGATGCTGTCCAAACATGCACAAAAGGCACTGATAGGATGGGAATCTCATGGTTCATTAAAGCATCCTTCAAAACAAAGGAACAGGACATTACAATGAACGTCATCCAATGTTATGCACCTACCAATGACTACAATGACGACGTTAAAGATCAATTCTACGAAAGGCTGCAGTCAATCGTTGAGAAATGCTCACCAAAGGATTTGACGATTCTTATGGGAGACCTTTCTAGCATGTATATCTTTAAAAAGATATCGTGTGATCGAAGTGTTCAAAACAATAGTCAGCTAATAAATATCTTATTTCTTCATTAAACTACTTCTCATGATACTAACCGCAATATCATTTACCATAAAAGGATTTAATTGCATTGAATAACCTAATTACAAGAAATATCAATACAGAGCTAAGTAGTTAGAGATATTTAGCTGCAAACCCTAGTTCTAGGTTTCATAATAGCTCTATCACTCATCACTCCATTCTTGTTTAATTTTATCATAGACATGCTCTTAGAAATAACCTTATCCTCGTCTGAATTTTCTGGAGCAGATCTTCTACCAGGAGGCTCGCTTATTGACTTAGAATATGCCAATGACATTGTCCTAGTTGGTGAAGACGCTGACAAAATGCAGTCTTCTGACCACCATGAGCAACAATGCAAGCATGTTTGGAATGCGGTTTTCCCCGTCGAAATTCAAGATGTTGCTCCAAGACTGGGTTGCGTCGGCACCTGAACTAGTGATAGGGAGTGAAGTAGTCGAACGTGTGGACCGCTTCACTTATTTGGGCGGTCTCATCAGTGCTGATGGCCTGGTGACTGACAAAATTTCAGCTCGGATACAGAAGGCTCGATTGGCTTTTGCCTACCTGCGTCACTTATGGCGTAAGCGAGATATCCGTTTGCTAACCAAAGGACGAGTGTACTGTGCAGCAGTTCGCTCCGTCCTACTATACGGATGCGAGACTTGGCCGTTAGGATTAGAGGACTTCCGTAGTTTACTAGTCTTCGATCACCGATGCCTCCGAAGCATTGCTCGTGTATCCTGAGACAACCGTATAAGCAATGCTGTCGTTAGGAAACGAGTTCTAGGTAGGGATGGCAAATCAATAGATAAAGTAGTGAAACTTCATGAGTTGAGGTGGTTGGGACATGTGTTACGAATTCCTAACCACCGACTGCCTCGACGAGCAATGTTTTTGCAGTGTAGGAGTAGATTGGAAGAAAGCTAGGGGCGGTCAGACCAAAACATGGCAGAAATCCATGAAGTCACTGACAAGTGGACTGAGTCATGTTGGTAGATGTAGGCTACTTGGTTGAAGTCCGCGAGACCTTGAACGACATGACTCAGAATCGTTTGCTATGGCGCAGATGAATCCACTCTTTGTGTTCTCTCTAATTTTGACCTTATGAATTCCTCATCATCTTTATCGTTCTCCTTCTAAATTTATCTTACTGAATTATACTTCTCGAATCATATCATATCTTCGCTCCCTAATTTTTTCCATTACTTCTAATACTTCTATTATTGCTATCACTCTTGGATTTGAACTGACAGTTGCGTCTCTGTGCTGATGTTGTATGGCAACCTGAAATGATGTACGTACGTACGAAGTTCTGCGATGTATCTGTATCTGTAGATGTAGATCACTCATCAGTAAGGCATACTTGAAATCTCAGGGAAATTTATACTTTCCGCAAAAACCAAATCTGTAATCATTTAGCCTCATAATCTAAGTTGCTACCACTGGAACACCGAATTGAACATTGAAGTTCATACAACACTAAATAGCTTAGATTAATTCTTTATTTTTTTCTTCTAAAAACCGAATAGGTGTATGTTTCAAATTCTTTCAGTATTTTTTATCTAAAAATTTCCGAAATTTAAATTTTTTTTGTTCAAAGTATCTTAATCTATCAAGAAGATAAATGATCCAATTCATGAAAAAAAATAAAAATAAACTAAATAAATGTAATTTTCAAATTTAATTGATAGTTGAATAATTCATTTAAAAAACTTTTGTTCTCTCCAAGGAATAAATAAAGATTATTTTTTATTTAGTTTAATTAATTATTCTTTTAATTGATCATATGTTTATTTATTATTTAGTTATAGACGATTTACAGTTAAACAAACTGCGATACGAATATTTCCCATGCAGATAGATTTACTAAGTTATTTTATGATTTAAGGATTTGCTTGAGCTACATTTGTGGTGCGCGCTACTTATAAGAAGTATATGACGCGAGTGAAAACGTAATGTCTGGCAGCAGAAGATGGGGGAAGATCAAGAAAGGAAGAGTTCGGAACACAATGGAATTTGTATGAAACACATGAATAAGTGGAATGTCAGACAATGGATTGATGATTGATTGAAGAATTGCAAATTAACCGTTTACGATATGGTTTTCCTATTTTACTGAGTAACTCTGTAATTTTCGTTAAATACAATTCGGTTGCCCTCACCTGTGTTCTCCTTCACTACACTTTTATACTCAACTCTGTAAAATATTGTTTTAAAAGTCTTTGTAAATTAAATAAAGTAAAGTTGAATAAAAATCTAAGTTTCATTTTACACATAATCAGTTTGTAGAAATTCGTTTCATTGACTGACTTCAGTAGAGAAATGATTAAAAAAACAGGAGGAAGTACTAGTTAGTTGTTTTATTTTAGTTTAGAAATTTTTGACAGTGTACATCGACAATCCTACCAACAAATAAACTGTCGGCATCCTGATGAGCAAGATATAATTTAGTCACTGAAATCATCAATCAATCATTGTTAGACCACCATTAGAAACCTGGAAGCACTGAAATGTCGTTTCATCCTGGCATATAGGGCTCAATAGTAGTGCGCATCCGCGACTCTTGCTACTCGCAGGATTCAAACCCATGACCTTCGATCTTGAGCGTGAACGCCTAACCTCTGGAACACTGGACCGGTATCCAACAGTATTAATGTCTAACTCAGATCAATCTATAGATTTTGCACCACCCCTCCCATTTGTCTTCGGTAATGACTGCCTACACTCGACAGGGTTGAAGTCCATTAGTCACTGTGTAAAAACACCAATCTCCATAACTCTAATTGGAAAAATATAATTTAGTCACTCAGTTGAGATACAGTAGTTTACTCTTCGGAGTTTTTTCAAACATTGTGGTTAAAAAGTAACTTGTATGTACTCCATAACCTTAAAATTGATTTACAGTGAAAATAGTCACATGTCTACTAATAACTGGCTTCGAAAATAATCCTTACATTTCTACTGAGAATCAGTGTTTGGTTTGTTTTCAACAATAAAGGCAATGATGTAAATATCACTGAAGGCACTGGTTTTTGCTTGAGCTATAAAGTATTTTGGAAGAATTTAGGTCGAGAAACTTTTCAGTGGTTTGAAAGTGCAATACTTGATAAATGTCCTGAAACTCCTATGTTCTGTTTGTGATGGTGTCATCGTTGAGGAAGCTGTAACGAAACAGCGTATAGAACTTCCTTCTTTCCAACGTTTAGTATAATCTGTTAATACTGATTGACTGTACTACTCATCGACGGGTACAGTAAAATACTGAGTTACCAGTTCTTAAAACATCTGTGTATAATAGATGGATGGTGGCTACCGATGAAATTCAGTGTTCATAACTCAGCAGCTGGAGGTACCTGCATCCCGCTATTAATGTTCACATTAACGATCAAACCTAGTACTATGTGAAAAGAAAAAAACCCAAACCTAAGCACATCCAACAGATGATTCTAGAATATGATGGAACGCATTTCCTGGATTCCACCACTAGCTACTATCCAACTATTCTACATGACGTACAGCACAGTGGTTACTTTAACATAATTCAAAAGCCATACAAATATGTCAACGAAAACTCTCAAGCATGCTGTCCTGATGAATATCAAGAACACAATCATTAAAATCTTACCAATTTAATATATGGATAACATATTATGCGTTGAAATAGTGGTTTAAATCATTTTGTTTGATAACCTACATTCTATTACCTTCATTTCAAAAAAGAAGATTCTAACATTAATGAAATCATGAATCAATCATTGTTAGACCACCATTAGAAACTTGGAAGCACTGGACATTGTGCTCACTAGTGACTAGCTTCATTTGGAAATTCTTGGAGTTCTAGTCAGAAGACGTAACCAGTGGAGCTCACACCTGTCGGGTGTAGGCAATAAGTACTGAAGACAATAGATGATGTTGCGCAAAATCCCTTAATTGATCAGAGTTAGACATTAACATCATCGGACAGCGGCCCAGTTTCCCGGAGGTTAAGCGTTCTTGTGCAAGACCTAGGGTCCTGGATTCAACTCCTGCGAGTAGCGGGAGTCATGGATGTGCAGTACTGATGATTCCCATTGTAGGATGAAACGGTTATTCAGTGCTTCCAGGTTCTTGATGGTTATCTGACAATGATTGATTCATGATTCTAACAGTTGCAACAAAAAATAGCACAATAAATTCCGAAGTAAACTATATTCAATAAAAGAATTGTTTAATTATAGACAACATTGTTGACTGATTTATGACGTTAAAAAAAAAACAGTGTTCTTCAATAATCGGTATTTTCTTTGATTTGGATAAGTTCACACTGTCTGTCTAAGGGAATACAGCCTTTTTTCCTTCTTTCTTAACAGGTAAAACGTAAACTAGTTGATTTTATCATACAAATAGATTCAATAATCAAAGTATAAACTATGAAATAAATAATTTAGACTAGATATCATGTGGTTTTGAAAAGTTCTCTGTTTATGAAGTGAAAGGAATTTTATAGTACAGGTAATATGACAAATTTTATAAATATCTTTATGATAAGTTACATTGTCAAAGAGGATTTATACAATAATTATAAAAAGTAGAAAATTTGACGATATTTTTGTCTAAAATGAAGATTAATCCTAGTTGTTTAAGTTTTAAAAATAACCTGATTTTTGAAAGCAAGCAAGTTATAATTGATTAGATGCTTGGGTAATTATCAGATTAAGATTAGTTTAGTTGGACAAAAATTATTCTTGAGATGATGGAGAAAATGTGTAGCTCAGGAGACGATGATTGTGTGTGGAGTTGGTGCGAGAGGCTTTGGTAGTGAGACTTTCATTGTTCTTCTACTGAACAACATCAGCACAAACTTCAGATAGAAAAGAAATACTCCCGTTTCTCCATGTATGACTTGTGGCGTGTTCTGTTTATCCCGACCTTGATGGTTGTCGTTGTCTGCACCCTTCATTTGATTGTATACCCCTTTGATCTGTTTCTTGATCCTAGTTTGTCTGATCGCTTGATAAATTGGATCAATGTCGATTTGTTTGTTGATTGCCAATTGATCTGAGTGTTGATAATGTTGTTCAGAAGAACAATGAAAGCTTCATAACCAAACCATCTAGCTTAGAGAACTAAACTCTGTTATAAAAATCATTTCTTAATTTTCAATGGTTAAATTTAAGTTAGAATAACTCTAGGCATTTGCTAAAATCATTTAAAACTTGAGCTCAGAAACAACAATCAACATGAATTGACTAAATAGTAAAACTGATTCAAAGTGATCTGTAAAAATGGTTTTTCTACCTAAACTTTTCATTTCCATAAAAATAATGGTTAGTCTACAGGCAATGATGATAATACTATTAATTTATGAAATCATGAATCGATCAAGGTTAGACCACCATTAGAAACCTGTAAGCACTGGACGGCTGTTTCGTCCTGGTATGGACGAAATCAGTAGTGCGCATCCACGACTCCTGCACCTAGCAGGATTTGAAACCAAGACACTCGTTCTTGCGCGCGAACTCTTAACCTCTAGACCACTGAGCCGTTATCTAAAGGTGCTATTGTCTAACTTCGATCAATTCACGGTCTTGCACAACCTCATACGCATTGATCGATTCACAATTTCATAAAGTAACGAGACGCTCTCCACAATCCCATGATGCGATAATATTAATCTTCTTTAGAAACTTAAATTGTACTAGAAAAACTGATGAGTATTTCAATCAAACCTCTATCATCGAAATTCTCTACTATGTACTATACAAGCATAGCCTCGGTGAAATACTGTTCCAACATTCATTGTCACTCAAAATTTTTAATAAAACATAGCAGTTGTTCACTGAAGACGAATCAAACTTTGGTCGATTACATATTTATGTTTCATTAATGTTTTCAGTGTGTATAATTAAGATGAAAAGTTTCTTTTATATACTTTCGATTTAAATATATTTGTATTGACGGAAAACATTGTATTTGATAGAATATCTGAACATGTATTGATGCATTCGACAGCTAGTAATTTTAAACTCCTTATGATTAGAAACGACAGAGGTATGCTACAAACACTGCTTATGTTTCAAACATGATTACAAACATTCTAGTATTACATTGAACAGAATTAACAGTATTTTTTTTCTCAAATCAAATTACTACTTTCAGAAAATGTGTGGTGAACATGCTTCTTGGTATAGTGATTATCTTATGTTTCTTTTTAATTGTGGTCAGTGCATTTGTTATTTTACTCAAACCTTAAGCCTGTCTGATATATTTCGTCTAATTATAGTAGCAGATTCGCTGTTTACTCATATTAACGGGTATATTGTACCATTATTGTTGTTATGATTAATTTGATTATTACGAGCCTTACAAACTCTTAGCATCACTGCTCAATCAGCTAAGTCATAGGAATTTCCTGATATTTTTATAATGTATTTGAATAATCACAGTTCATTAGTATTACTAGAGTTAATAGGATTATAACTCGACTCTATTCTGAGCCTTCATTTACAGTTTTATCCATTTTTTATCCATTCATTCTTTTCATGACTACATCCAATTCTTGGAATAATGTGTTCTTTGGTCTTCATGTTCTACTTTGACTCTGAGGATCCCAAGTGAAGGCTAATCTTGTGACATAGTTGATTGCTTTCCTGAATGTGTGTTCTATCCACTTCCAGCGCTTCTTCCTGATTTCTTGCTCAGCTGGAATCTGGTTTGTTCTCTCCCATAGTAGGTTGTTGCTGATAGTGTCTGGCCAATGGATCTTTGCGTATAACCCTAACCCTGCCTGATACATTTCGCCTAATTATAATAGCACATTCGTTGTTTACTCATATTTATATGTATATTGTACCAGTATTGTTGTTACTATTATTATGATTAATACGATCCTTACAACCCTCACCATCACTGCTCAATCATCTCAGTCATAGTATTTTCCATTGTACATTCACAGTTCACTAGTATTAGTACAGTCAATATCTTTATAACACGACTGTAATTATTTTAAAAATTGTTATCACTTTTATTATTTTTTCCTACCAACCATGGACACTTTGTTTATGTCATTTGGGATAGATCACGTAACAAACACTTTTTTAGTGTTTCCACTTCTTAGCCAATAACAATTGGATAACTGTAGAGAGTATTTGTACTTTATTGTACATGACTAAAGTTTCTAACAGAATAATAGTCTGTTAAGATCAAGTAACAGATCAAAAGGGGGATACAATCAAAACGAAGGTTCAGACTACGACTGATCCAAGGTCAACAGCAACCAATCAAGATCGGGGTTAACAGAACGGGTCAAACGTGGAGAAATTAGAATAATTCACTTCTATCTGAAGTTTGTGCTGATGATGTTGTTCAGTAGAAGAACACTGAAAGCGACACAACCAAAACATCCAGCTCACAGAGAACGAAACACCACCACAATCATCCTTACCTGAGCTACAAATTTTCTCCACAATCTCAAAATGCATTCATTCCATGTGACAATATTTAAACTTCTTCTGTTTACAAACTTATTTTCTAAAAACACAATGAACTATAATTTTTAAAAAAGAAAACATCGAATCACTTATTAACAAGGTCAATGAATCTACCGGATACACTTACATAATATTATCTGGATCCCAATAAATTAAATGACTTTGAAATGCATTACATCCAATCAATGATAAATGAGTAAATTTACTGAATATTATTAACAGAATCCATAAAATATAAGTTTTATACGATTTTATTAATCCTGTCTTCATTGTATACAATTAATGCATTTTGGTTGATTGAAACAAACTGTTTTCGAATTGTGTATAGTAGTAAAATTTATTGAAAGTTGAACAATCAACAATAAAACAGTTAAATGGAATTTTTGTAGTTTATTTCTGTCAACAATACTAGTAACATGAATGTTATGTAATTACAATTCCAAATTTTAGATGGATCAACTTTTCTTTCGACTAACAAAAACCTTGAGTGTAAAATCTCCGACAATAGAGTTTGTAAGAAAATTACTCGTAACGAATAAGACTCAGTTCATTCATCAACCAATAAGAGGGTTTATCTTAGTTTTAAGTTTTGAATTGAATTAACCAATCTGAATGTTCTTTTCTTCAAATGAATTTGATACACATATCAAATATTACCTCAGTAGTATAGTGCTATAGAAATGATGAATTTTATACCATCTTTGCAAATCAGTCATGTGAATAATAGTCCTATGTTTACTGGTAAGGAACTTAAAAAAAGTTTCGAAATGCTGTAATTTATGAAGTCAAACAAGATAGTCAGTTATATTATGAACTATTGAATCTTGAAAAACTACATCATTATTAGTTATTCGTCGGCATATAGTTATTATTTATACAGTTGGCATGAAAAACAGGTTAATTTGATTTTTCTTCATAAACCAAAATCATTTGGAGATTATTTATTTTGGGGATGTTAGATACCCAGAACTCGCTTGATAAATGCCTTATTTTGGATTTCACGTTTGCGAGCATGGGCTGATCAGTTGACCTTGAGATCTCATTTTCCACCAGGAAAATCCATGGCTGTGATTGGCTGCTGTGTATTTCAGTGTGCTAATTTTGTGTCTGACCCAATGACGTTTCTGTGATGTATAAATAAACGAGAGTTGTGTGTGCTTGATCGTATTGTGATTGCTGGGTGTTTGTAGAATATACTCTCTACGCTTACAAAGCCTTTTATCTTCAGCTTGGGATTCAAGGTAGCCTATCTGGACACTGGTAATTGTCTCGTTTGCGTTTATCGACTAAGGTGAACTCGGAATAACTTAAAGCGTACCTAGTGACGAATATAGCAATTTAGAAAAACCAGCAATCACTGGGAATATGGATCACCGAATTTTGTGTGCATGATGTCACTTCACCATAATTATTCCTAAAACTATGATTTCTGGATTCACTTCCCTATAATTTTCTTGTGTCTGTGTATTGTTGAATTCTTGAGTATCTTCTGGTTTCCAATATTTATATGGATGCTATCAAGTCACAAACTAACTACTCAAATAATATAAAACACTTTTCTTAAATTACTAAACTAGTTTTAGAGCTCGTATTCAAACTAATCACTTAAACAAAGTAATTAAAAAAAAGGTAAATTTGAAAAAAATTCTTTGCTTATCTGCTTGGAGCTCTTTTAGGGTTCTGTTGGAGATGTTAACTCCCCAGAACTCACTTGATAATGGTCTAATCAGTTGACTATGAGATCACATTTCCCACCCCAAAATCCTTGACTGTGATTGGTTGGTGTGTTATTTTAGTACGCTATTGTTGTGTCTGTCGAAAGGACATTTATATCATGGATAAATGAACGCGATTTGTGCGCTTGAGATCATTATATTTTCTGAGTGCTTGTAGAATACAATCTCTACGCCATATCAAAACTTCTGTTTTAGTTAGACGGGGTAACGGATTGGAGTAGCCTGTCGTGTCACTGAGTCATTGTCTCATTCTCGTTTATCGACTAGGGTGAACTCGTAATAGTTTCAAGCGTATCAGTTTACGAGCATAACAGGTTCCCAAGCCCAGATAAAGGAGGAAGGTTTGTTATGGGGTTAGAAACCCCATCCTGTAGAAAACCAACTTGTTTAAAATCAACGCTAACATGTAAATCAATACAAACTCGATAGATTTTGTGTTCTGAAGACTAACTACACAGTTTTAATCCAATGACTATGGCAAGGATTATATTAATTGCAGCAAATTCCTCATATTCAATCAAGAATGCACTTAATTTCTGTTGTGGAAAGTAAATTTAAGGTATAGATTATGAAGATAGATTCTAAGATTAAATATCCTTGATCTAATTCATGCTATTGAACCGATGGCTTAATTGGTTTATTAAAACTGTAAAAGCTGTTTGAAATGATTTGGCTAAATGAAATTCTCTACATAGAGAAAGTGTTCTACATCAAGAGAATGTTTCAATAAGAGAAATTAATAGATGACTGAAAGAAAAGTTAAAGAAATACTAACAAGAATCGATTATATTTATCCACTCAACATATATATATATATATATATATATATATATATATATATATATATATATATATATATATATATATATATATATATATATATATATATATATGTATATATATATACCTAATCGTAAACTGTCATGCAAACATGTCATCAAGACATTCAATGCACACAAATAAAGTCATAATCCCATTACCATGGGATTAAATATTACTAACTAATAGAACAATGATATGAACTAAATGATCATGAAAATTGAATAGGGAAAAAAAATAATAATAATAAACACACCCTAACCTCTTAACTAATTAAATTATAACGGAGTTTGCAGCAGGTATATAAATTTTTTCCCAAAATTATTATTGCGAAATAGTAAAACTTACTTTTTTATTCATTTCTATCGAATGAAGAATGTAATCATCACAAGATATTTATTTATAAAATATAAATAAAATAATAAAAAATATTTTATTATGATAAAACCAGTTGATTTAGCAATTGGAAAATGTTGATCAATGAAGAGAATTAAAATGAAATAACTGCAGAATCTAAACTGAGGTTTGGATTGAGAAATAACGCGGTCCAGGTAGTTTAGATCAGCGCGATTGCACGGCTGAAACCGAAACAAGGTGATTTGGTAAATGACGTTCCTAGTATTCATCAAAAATATAAATATACATCATTACCTAAACAAATATTACCACTCAATTGTTCCTTCAATAATTGTTCAATTAATCAAATTAACAGAAACAAATAAATGTTATTCTATCTCTCCTGGATAGATCAGATTCGTTCGAAAGATAATATTTGGTTGCTTAATAACGCAGAGTGTTTCTTATTCTGGAACAGTGCTTTAATTCACAATCAAAATGCACAGTTTCAGTCCAAGCAAGCAACCCAATCGAAGGAGGCACAAATCAATATGGCTGTCGCCATGGCTAAGTATCAGCTTAAACAACATAAGTGCAGTTCAGAAATAAACATAGAAACTCAGTGAAGGCCAAAGAAATAGAAACTATAATAAAATACAAATATTATCATCACAAAATGTAATTGAACAGACTAACAAAATGTACAATCGAAGGAATCAATAAGTACAAATTACAAATGTTTTCATGGAGGGATTTTCACAAACAGAGCCTTCAAAAATGGATCTTACAATAACCGGTAAACTAGTGTTACACAACACCAAGTCATTAAACATACAAATGATAAAAGACTGAGACTACTGACAATCAACTATATTTTTTTGTTAAATAATCAATTTTTTATTAGTCTGAACTATGAACTGATCTAAGTTAGAGTACCAATAGAAACTAGGAAGCCTTGAACACAGTTATCCTGTCTTAGAATGAAACTCTTCATTAGTGCACATTGAAAACCTTACTGAGGATCAAACCCAGGACCTTTATTCCACTGTTAGAACACTGTTTCTTTGTATTAAAACGTAGTAACTTTGAAGTACACCACAAAGTTAGCAAAGAAAAGATATATCAGCCAGTCAAATTGCAGCAAATGGTTTTGCGGAAATTTATAGTTGAGGATATCAATTCAAGAAACAACCAACATGTGATCACTAAAGCTAGATAACCTGACCTTTTGCTGGAAAATAGTTCTCGTTCCAAATTTTAATCAGTTTGCGATATGGTTTTGGTTTAACATTGTCTACTCAAACTTTCCTGCACGATTAAATTCAGAAATTTATCGCATAGTGTAAAGATCATCATTTGGCCATTAAGTTAAAATGTATAGAATGGTAAACTTTTGTTTGAATTGGTATTTCTATCCTTTTTTTAGTTTAACTTATAACTTTTCCAACCGATACATGAATACTGAACAAATTATTGTATCGATTGGAAACAAATGAAGTTCTAGTTTGTCTTTATACGACTTTTGATAAACTAAAGTTGAGGATACAACGTATCACGTACACAGATTGGTGCACTCAGTTTTAAGTCACACGTCATGTGCGGCCCAGTGATACTGTCTGTCTACACAAACTGAATTCAGTGGAACGAGATTTGAACTTGAGAACTAAGAGTTGGCATCAAATAGAAAAGTTCGCTGTCTGATATAAAATAGATTTTTCAGTGACCTACATCGTGATTTCAGTGGAACAGATGGCATGGAATAACCTAAACATTTAAGCCTATTTTTATTCAGGTAGTTGTAATTGTATTTAAATGAGGCATTTGAAAATATAATCACCTTATAAGAATCAGTAGAAAACAAATTGATTCATTTAACTATGATACGCTCGTTGTAAACTTTAGAAACTAAGCATTTTTGTTGTCTGAAATCATATCTAGCCATAAAATTTGGCTGCATACTATGCAAAAGTCTGCATAAACGAAAAACAATCTTCTTTTTTGGTTGGAATTTCTAAAACTATTTATATTCCACCCTAATTAAATGAATAATCAACAGTTTATCAGGTGAAATTTCTCGTGCGATTTTCAATTATGATTTCATTGTTAAATTATCTACAAAAAAGATTAGACATATTTATTTTTAGCATAATTATTAGGGAAATATTAGTTTTCAATAAATTAAAACTTTTCTGATTTTTTATTGGCAGTAAATGCCTTAGAACTATGAGTAAGAAGAAGAAAATAAGACTGGATTCACATAATTTTAACTTTGAATTTCTGATAAACTATCAAAACTAATTAT
Organism: Schistosoma turkestanicum; assembly: GCA_944470395.2. Classification (NCBI taxonomy): domain Eukaryota; kingdom Metazoa; phylum Platyhelminthes; class Trematoda; order Strigeidida; family Schistosomatidae; genus Schistosoma; species Schistosoma turkestanicum. The sequence continues at coordinate 12,460,173 of OX103972.1, forward strand.
AAGATCAGTTGTGACATATATGACTTACTCTTGTTTCCCCCTAATGGGGTATAGGCCTGTTAAGTTCGTCACTAGGTAAGCTTGAAGCTATCGCGAGTTCACCTTAGTCGATAAATGCGAACGAGACAATTACCAGCCTCCAGGTAGGCTACTTTGATCCTAGGCTGTAAACAGAAGTCTTGATATGCGTAAAAAGTATATTCTACAAAAACTCAGCAAGCACAGTGCAATCAAGCACACAAATCTCGTTTATTTATACATCATAGAAACGTCCTTGGGACAGTCACAAAAATAGCACACTAAAATACACAGCAGCCAATCACAGCCAAAGATTTTCCTGGTTAGAAATGAAATCTCAAGGTCAGTTGATCAATCCATGTTCGCAAACGTGAATGCAAGATAAGGCATTTATGAAGTGAGTTCTGGAAATCTAACATCCCCAACAAGGCGAACGACAAGCATTCTTCAACCTACTCTGTCCTCGGCCTTCCTTTCTAGTTCTATCCAATTACTGTTCATTTTTATCATGTGTGCTTCCAATTTTCGGCGTCATCTGTTCTTTGGTCTTCTCCTTTTTCTTTGGTAACATCTCTGACGGTGCCAATAAATAACAAAAGTTTAAATCTTGCTGATAGATATCGTTACAATCTAATATCTAACTACTGATAAATAGTATGAAATTTTAAATCAGTAAGGAACCTGTTTATTACCATTGATCACCTGACAAAAAACGTATGAGCCGGCTCATTGTTTAAATAACCAGGCTAAATATCATATAAATTCGTTTGTTTCATCTGTGAAAACATAAGTTCATAAATCAATAGGACTATACTATAATACAAACTTTGAACAGTAATCGAATGAACTCGAAATTTTTCACGTTCTTTATATGATCCATATAAACCATCGACGTCTCCGTAAAAAAAATTAAAACTCAGACTTATAAAGTGATTTTAAGATAACTTATAAATAGTTCAAAGTTTATAATTGCTGTTTCTGTACTCCGACATGGAAATTGGTTCGTTCGGTAAACGAATGAATTTCTGCATTTGATAATTCTTGAAATTCAAACAGTTTATTATTTTGTGAGAAATATTCTTTTCCTATTGAAAAATTTATTTAATTAACTCATTACATCTACAAAAAATAAGAACAACTTATCGGAATATCGTATCCTATACTGTGTCAGAAACACAGAATATTGAACAAAAGGGATTACTGAAGGTATCAAATGCTTAAACTGAATGATTTTTTATCTTACCAATTGTGTTACTTGTAAGTAGTACACTTTTTTAATAAAAAATAATTTAAGAACTTACATTAGACTGTCGTTGCGTCGATGAAATCATATGATGACAAAATGTCTGAGAGAAAATATCTTTCTGTACTAAGAACACTTGTAACTAGTGAAAAATTATTTATATTCTTATCAATTTGCGACGATGACAGTTTTAAAATAAAAATACGGTGATTAATTAACCACACTTTCTAATCTAGTTTGGAAACAAGAAGTGTTGTTTCAGTGTTTAGTCTGAACTCCCAGATAAATAATTCAAGAGAATCACTAAATAGTAGATTGTTAATTGATACAGAAGTGCCTAAATAATCGATAATCATTGATAGAAATTTCATTCCAGCTTTGTTATAATGCTTAGAGTCCTACAGAGAAGTTAACCTTGAAAAAGAAAGTGATACTCAAATTCTAACTGGCCAGATTGGAATAAAGTTTAAACTTTCATTTAGACAATGAACGAATTGATTTGAGAAATATTTATTTGTGGTCTATCCCTTCCTCACAGATTTATACTAATATGAAACCAATGAAAAAATCGATACCAGTTAGAAAACAATTAGTCAACAATACTGAAAACCCATCAATATTGATAAAAAATAAGGCTGAATATTTGAGGGAATCATAATAATAATAAGAGATTAGTAAATAAGTTAGTTATGATAGTCATTGACATTATCGAGTTGAAATCGCTTGTAGGATTTTGACCATGTATTGTAAATAGTCAAATATGAATTTTGACAATTTCTATCACTCACAGAAAGCATTTCAGTTGACCTTGACTCGATACATGATAATCTTTAATCACAAATTGTTGATCTTTCTAGGTTAATATAAGTTAGTTGACCAGTCATTCTATACTGACTGATATTACTGATTATTATTATCTCCGATGAGACAAGCAACGAAGTAATCAGTAGACTAATACTGGGAAAATCCTCTTTTCATAGTACTAAGAAAGTATGATCCTATGCATATAATTTTATGTTATTATGTTGTCTTGACTTTATAAATTCAAATTTTTACAACAGCATAAAATGAATTATCATGTTACATTAAGGATTTATTGATTTTTAACGCAATCTAAAGAATAAAGGCATATTAAACATTAGGTGACACGAAATCTTAGCATGGATACAGAGGGCTCGATTAGCTTTTGCCAACCTGCGTCAATTATGTTGTAGGCGAGATATCCGTTTGCTGACTAAAGGAAGAGCGTACTGCGCAGTAGTTCGTTCCGTCTTACTTTATGTCTGTGAAACATGGCCAATGAGGGTAGAAGATATTCGAAGGTTACTGGCTTTCGATCACAGGTGTCTTCGAAGCATTGCTCGTACATCCTGGGACAACCTAGTGAGTAATGCTGTTATTAGGAATCGGGTGCTAGGTAAGAATGGCAGATCAATAGATGAAGTAATGAAACTTCATCAGTTGATGTGCTGGGGACATGTGTTATGTATGCCTAACCACCAACAGCCTCTACAGGCGATGTCTTGTGGTGTATAGGAATGGGTTGGAAGAAAGTTAGGGGCGGACAAACGAAAACATGGCAGGAATCCATGAAGTCATTGACAAGTGGACTTAGCCATGTCGGTAATTGTCGACTACTTGGTTGGGGTCCGCGAGATGTTAGTAATCTATGGTTAGAGAGCCTGAATGACATGGCTCAATATCGTTTGCAATGGCGCCGGTGCATTCATTTTTTGTGTTATCTCAAACCCTAAACTTTTTAATTCTTCATCACTTTATCTTCATCTTTTTAAGTCTATTTCACTAGTTTCTATTTCTTGTCTAATATCTTCTAATCCTAACCTCTCCAACTATTGCTAATATCTTTACTACCTCTACTACTAATGGATTTGAACTGACAATTAGATCTCTGTGCTAATGTGGTATGGCAACATGAACTGATGTACGTACATACGAAGTTCTACGTTGCTATTGATTGATTAAAACATTAGGTGACATTCACTCTCTGATTTGAAATATATATGTATATATATCGAACTAGTTATTTAAATACATACATACACAAAAATAAATTCAACATGCAGTTATGATTTTCATATAATCACAGTCCAATTTCAAATGATCAATTATTATATATATGAATTCTAAATGAAATATTTAAACTAGGTATTCCTTAAGATTACGTAATCTGAAGATAGTTAACATCATAGGTTGACGTAAATCAGACAGTCATTGAAAACCAGGAACAGTTGGCTTATAGCACGGAACTGTTTACCAGTGTGTACCAGTAATCCAACCAGAAGAGATCAAACACACGACCTTTAGATCTTTCATCTACGATGTTGTAGTCCACTGGTTTCACATTTCCCGCTTTTAGTGTATCTAGTGTAGAACAGCTATGCAAGTACAAAATAAATCTAGTGAAAATCATCAGTTATATTTTTTCTAGGGAAAGTTATGATTAGTTATACGTAACACCGTTTAATAAGGGTTCTAAAATCTGATCAATGATAACTGTTGGATGATACTTATGAAGACTATTGAGTGAACTTACTGCTCGAACAGTTTTGAGTGAAAAGGATTATCTTCAGTGATCTGAATATCCAATGCAAAACAATTCAATGACCTAAAGCTATCTGGATCTTTGTACAGGCTGTTACCTATGGGTTCGATATCTGTTAGTGAAGTAGTTACTCATTGTTTGAACGTTTTCATACTGAGACGAAACATTGTCAATTGCTTATTGGTTTTCATTGACCAGGTAATTAAAGTCAGTGCGGTAGTCAAACCAAAATTCTTTATGGATAGTAAACTCATGTTATCACTTAAAATAGACAATTACTTTGAGAAGTGCAAGCCTTAGGTGGCGCAGTAATCCGTACGGGGTGCCTGGTCTAACTGAGTCTGCCCACCTTGTTGTCTTTGCTAGCTAATTGGGGGAAATGGTTTGTGAATTGGTTGGAAGGATCGATGTAGTTCATAAAGACCCCTGAGGGGGTGCCTGGTGAGGCTGTAACTAGCAAAATAAACTGCAAATCTTAGAGTATTGATTATGCGATTCCTTTTAATTTATTTTTAATATTGATATTTGATTTGATTCCGTATGCTGACTTTAATATATAAAAATGACTTCCAGAATTAATTATCGAAAACACTGCTTCGTATGACACTCACTTATAAATCTAGTCATCAAATCAGATTAATTTTTGAAACTTATACAATAATATTAAAATAGCCAATTTTGATTGAATTAGACACATATGATAATGTCTGGAAGATAAATAAATTTAGGGAGTAGCTGTTACGTCAACACGTCATTTGATATGCTTGAACTATTACAAGTCTACCTTAGTCAGTAAACGAGAACGAGGATCAAGGGTCCGGCGACATGACATGCTACTCTAATCCGAGTGTCCCAAACCCCCAATGAATAAAGAAGAAGACTTGATATGAAGTAGAACATGTATTCTACAAACATCCAGAAAGTACGAGGTCCGAGTCCAGAAGAAAATCAGGATCCCGGACTAGGGATCCGGGTCCGGGTCATAAAACGTTACAGATAATGCATATTTATACAGTTAGGTTGAATAGCAAACAACATTGAAGTCTGTGACATTGACAGTTAGGACGGTCATATCATTGACCAGTAGGAATTGACCAATTCTCTTAGGATATATGGATGAATATCCTAACAGTAGCCAATTATCAAACAGATCCATCACAACGACAACCTTTCTCTGTTATGCTAAGATTCACTTTTAGTGCTACTTTTCAAAATTCGATCAATAAATGGATTCTAGTATGTTTACTTTCAAAATCCCAGTCTAAATTGTACTCTTTAAAAACTTATCAGTCTTATTTGTTCAATGGATTTTTGTTAAAACAGCTTGACGCTTTATGCATTTTATTTAACTTGCAATCATAATCTCTGCGCTATAGTTTGTTTTACCCAGAGAAAATCAATATATGTCAATTGGTTTTACAAGCAAAGAAAAAAAAAATAACCACAATGTACATTCCTTAAGTGTACATTGAATTTTCATTTTTTTCGTGACTAACAAAGCAAAAAATGGATGTGAAAATAGCACACACACACACAGAGACACACACGAAAAACAAAATAGAAACGAACTACACGTTGGACATGATCATTAAATGTAATGATCAGGATGATGATAATGATGAGGATGATGTTGGTGAAAATGTTATGCTTCCATTTCAGATTACTACTGTTTATCATCAAATAAATCGAACGAATCAATAGGGAAAGAATTTGTTTGTTTGTTTTTAATTCCACTACTGGCAAAAATACAAACAGTACACATTAATTGTTACAGCATTTTGTTTTTTTTATTCTTTTCTCTCTCCGTGTGTGTGTGTACTTCAATCTTTTGTGTTTGTTCTTTGATAAGTGACTTTGTGAACATGATTTGTAAATCGTCTGTAGGCATTTGTAGATAATAACTTTATTTTTATACGATCGAACGCATACACACACAGACACAGTTGCACATACATATACATATATTTGCAAGAATGTCAACATACAATGTGTCATTTTGTAATATTGACAAAGAGAATGGCACAGAAAATGGTATTGTCTAACTTGATATCTTGATTTTTTCTTAAAATTAGTCATAACATTCGTTAGTTCATTCTTATTTGAATAATAATTATAGAGAAGAAATGAAAATAATTCAGAAATTATAATTGTTAGATAAGTGTCGCGCATATTAAGCTAGTTTGTTAGTTATTAAACATGTAACTGTTAAGTATCATGAGTTCAAGTTTAACAGGCTAAACTGACACTGATTTACTGGGACTTCACATTTAACTTAGTTTCAGACAGCTGAAGATTGATGTGAAGGCAAGTTGACATCACTGTTTCACTGAAGATATTCCACAAAAGTTCAGTTACGAGTCATCTACTTGATAGTGGACATAAAGTTGAAATTTCAAACTCGTCCAAAATGATTAAGAGAGAAATATTTACGAACTTATTACGTTTTTCATTACAGAGTTGTAGAGATTGTCAAGCTTCATTGTGTGGTGTGAGCTACTTATAAGTAGTATATGACGTGAGTGTCAACGTAATGTCTGGCAGCGGAAGATGGGGAGAGATCAAGATAGGAAGAGTTAGAAAACAATGGAATTTGTATGAAACGCATGAATAGTGACAATGGATTGATGTTCGGCAACAGGAACAGTCCAGTTCGATAGGATGGACTGATAATTTGCAAATGAACGATTTATGATATGGTTTTCCAATTTTACTGAGTAACTCTGTAATTTTCGCTAAACACAATTCGGTTGCCCCACCTGCGTTTCCGTTCACTACAATTGAAATAATAAATCGATCATTGTGAGATCACCATAATAAACCTGGTAGAACTGGACAGCCATTTCGTCCTAACATGAAACTTGTCGGGAGTGCATATCCACGGCCACCGTTCGAGGGAATCAAACTCAGGACTGTTGGTCTCTCGCAAGAAAATTCTCAGAGTTCTGAAGAGAAGCTGTGACCAGTAGGGTTCAGCCGCGTCGATAAATAGGTTACTATCCACTCAAGACAATGGATGAGGTCGTGTAATACCGTGGATTGATTAAAGCTTGACATTAACACTACTAGATGCCGGAAGGCTCAGTGGTCTAGAGGTTAAGCGTTCGCGCACAATACCGTAGACCCTGGGGTTCAATGCCCGCAAGCTGAGGTCGTGTACGGCTGTCTAGTGCTGCCATGTCTCTGATGGTGATCTAAAAAATGATCGATACATTATTTCAATAATGATACCATGTTTAGGTTGTACATAACTGATGAGAAACCATGAAATAAAATGAATTTATCTTATTCAGCTATATTTGTAGTTCTTGTTCTATTTAAATTTATCAATGGGAAAAATTGTATGAAGTAAGTTTCTACTCAATTAATAACCAAACTAAATACAAATTAGTAAAAAATGAAACAGCAACATATTCAGTCAATAATAATTATTCAATGTATTGGTCTACTGTACTGAATTGGTCAATAATCCTTGACCTTAGGTGTGAATATGAATTTGTGAAGAGCTTGATATAATAATCCTCTGATTATAAACTATACTTTATGGATGTACGTTTACGCACGAACTCATTATGAATCTAAACTGGAACAATAAAATTTCATGGTGTGTGAACACTTAACATTCTACAACATTGAGTCGAAATCATGCATTTCATGCTTCCAACACTGATCAGTTAGCATTACGGGGTTGTTGTGAAGACTGTTAAGTTTTATTTGGAACCATGAAACGATCAATGTTAGACCACCGATAGAAACCTGGAAGCACTGGACGGCCGTTTCGTCCTGGTATGGGACTCCCCAGCAGTGCTCATCCACGACTCCTGCACTCCGCAGGATTCGAGCCCAGGACCTTCGGTATTGTGCGCGAACGCCTAACCATCGGACCACTGGGCCAGTATCCAACGGTGTTAATGTCTAACTTGATCAATTCAAGGAGTTGCGCAACCTCATACACAGTCTTCGGTAGTTACTGTCTACACCCGAACAGGTTGAACTTCACTGGTCACGTTTTCCCACTAGAACTCAGAGAAGATTCCTCACGAAGCTAGTCACTAGTGAGCACAGGTAATTTGCATTACGGGGTTGTTGTGAAGATTGTTAAGTTTTATTTTGACGAAACGGCTGTCCAGTGCTTCCAGGTTTCTAATGGTGGTCTAACATTGATCGATTCATGGTTCCAAATAAATCGATCAATTAATCAATTAGCTCTCTTCCCACTGTTGATAGATATCTTGCTCTTCAAATGACTGAACTTGATCAGTCAGAGATTTTCATTGAAACGTCCAGATTATTCACGATTGTTTGATTTCATTCATTCATTTCTCTAAGTAGAATGCAAATCATATTTTATAGAGATTTTTAATCAAAGATTTTTGATGGTCCTATAGTTTTAGTACATAGAATGACCATAAACTTTACTGATGCAATCAGCTTTGTCATAAATGTTCTTGGTATATTAATCGAACAAATCTCAAACAATATCTGTAACCTGGTTAGTGTCAACTATACTACTAGTTTGAAAAACCACCACAGTGATGACTGAGTATCCCAACCATTGGATGCTTTAAGTGTTTCAGATTTTGATTATTGGACGATACAGCAATATACTATTGATCACGACTTTCTACTTCACTAATCATTTAAAGACCTAATCACAATTACCACAGTCTACTTCGAAAGTCATCTGATAAACACAATATTACTATTATACAAGGCCCTTTATTTGAATTAGCAATAGTGCTAAAAACACTTAACTATTAATGAAATTTTATGAAAAACTGAATAGAAAATTTGTCTCACAACGCTCAGTCAACAAAGTATAGAAGATTGAAGTGCTGTAAAATGTCATCTTCTATTCTAGTTTTAAATAACCATTCAGATGTTGTGATGATTTTAGCTTCGAAAAAATAATTTAAAAAAGATGATAAAATATTTTTTGAAGAAAATAAATATATCTATAAGGTCACTTATAATATGTTCATCGAAACTCTATCAGTAGGTATAAATAATTAGTTCGTAATATCACTTAGTTGAGTACTTATTCACTGTTTGTTTTTCTGAATTAAATTCTTACTGATAAATTACTATGACTACAGTGAAACGCTTGAAAATACTGTTTATTCTATACATACATTTTTGTTTAATGAAATGTTTTGATTGATTCAAAATTCCCGGATGAATATCACAAATATTCAATGTTCAATCTAATTCATGAGCTCATTTAGGATCGATTAGGTCAGTCAGTATGTCAATTATCATCATTACTACACCCAATTTAGGCGAGATTCATTTTGAAATTTAATTCTAACTGAATTAGATTCAAATGAATAAATAAATGACAGAGAATATTTAACGTGATCAATATTTTACAAAAAAAAGTTGAAAGTTCAACAGTTGCAAAGTTTCATGTTAGACTAAATAGAGTATTAAACTACTATTGATGAACATATATTACAATGAATTGAAATATTCTCATTTGTCTAATAATTAATTAATTAATTGATGTTCAACCATCATAAAATGTATTTATTATTCAGTATGTTTATATGAAAATCTGGTTCGTATGATCAATAATTTGTTTGTTTATGATGATATTGGCTACTTTTCATTTGTCGTTATTATTATTATTATTGATTTTTACAGTGTAATCCGATGCTAGCGCTGAAATGAATTTACTAATTTATTTAAAATGGTAATTGACAGTCAATTTAATATTATAAACAGTTCACTGATGGTTGATTGACTAACTAACTAACTGATAGATTATGCAATCAAATACTTCATTAAAACTAGTCCATAAATTCAATGATCATGTCATGTGTATATAATATGTGTCTAAATTGATTGTCTAATTATCAGACTAAAATGAAATGATTATGTAAACAAATATATATATATATATATATATATATATATATATATATATAAGTAGTAACCAAAATATCATGTTGCATTGTCTAAGGTGTCGATTGGATTCGATCGATTCGTTTGGCGTGTAGCCAAATAGGTATAGTAATTCAATACCTTGGCATATACGACTTGAAGGTACGAATTTAGAATGTTCAGTTGGAGACGTTAGATCCCCGGAACTCACTTGATAAATGCCTTAATTATGGATTTCACGTTTGCGAGAATGGTCTGATCAGTTGACCTTGAGATTTCATTTCCCACCTGGAAAATCTTTGGCTGTGATTGGCTGCTGTGTATTTTAATATGCTATTTATGTGACTGTTACAAGGACATTTCTATGATGTATAAATAAACGAGATTTGTGTGCTTGATTGTATTGTGCTTGCTGGGTTTTTGTAGAATATACTTTCTACGCTATATCAAGACTTCTCTTTAGCTGTTTTCGAGTCAACGAATCGAGATAGCCTACCTGGACGCTGGTTGATTGTCTCGTTCGCGTTTATCGACTAAGGTGAACCCATAATAGTTTCAAGCATACTTAATGACGAACCCTACAATTTCGGACAGTTTATTTTATTTGTAGTGTAGTTCAGATAGCCTTCTGTCAAATAAACAGCTAAGATGGTACTTGCTGCCGCTTATAATGATATTCGAATTTAACAATTTTTGCATGTTATAACAGCTCCGTTTTGAGTAGTGCCGAGTTCTTTGAAATTTCATTAATTGTACATTTGAGTTTGTTTTTGTGCATCAGCAACAGTTGAGAATGTTCTCTTTACTTCCTTCAGTTGTTAACTTTTGTTCAGATCCTTCTATCTTTACGTTTATAGTACTTGTATAGAATCAAATACCAATCGCCTTATGTATATGACTGTTATTGTCGTGACATAATCAGAGAAACGAATGGACAAACAGATAATACTTTCAGTAGGTTATAACTCCTTGTTTAATCTGCCCCGACCGTAGCTGCTACCTTGACGTGGTGGTCGGGCTTGCCTATCGTGATCACCCAACCGAGCTAATATTGGCTGGAACATATGTTCCTGAAGGTTCTACCATGCCAGGCAGGTCGATTGGAGAACGATGAGACTAAAAGCAGCTACCCAAGGTCTGAGGGCGAAGTCGTACTGCTGACTGCAGAGGGGTGTGATAGCAGTAAGGTGTTTCCCTCGGACAACCAGCATCTGCAGCGATGCTGCCTTCTCACAAGGAAGGAAGGGTTAGAAAGGGTCGACCTCAAAAAATGTCACACCTCATCCTACCTCATGGATTTCCGTCTCTGTCGTTAAGGGTGCCCATTAAGGGCCTTTAAGAGCGGAGCCAATCCTCAAAAAACCTCTCATCAAATGGCCGTGCGTGACCGGCCTCAAGCAGTTGTCCCTTGTGCTCTGCGGTCACGCTCCCAGGTCTCCAAGACCAACACTAATCTATCTTCCTTTTCAGGTCCCTCAAGAAACAACCTTCCATGGTGTGGGCAGCCGGGAAGTGACAACCGCCCTCATACCTGTAACAGCACACGAAACCAAATTGGTCGAAATCAAATCCTTCCTTCACCCCGTAATACTTCTCTTATCTCCACAACGAACTCTACTCACAGTCCTTTTTCTCACTGCACCGTCAATGCAGACGAAGCGAGTTCACGAAACGTCATTCCTGGTCTCTTGAAACCTTGCATCTGACTGTTTAATCTGCAGTTAACAGTTAACTGAAATCTGTCATATTTTAACCAACCATAAAATTTCAAGCAAACTGTCGTCAATAAACGCCTACTTTAAAGTTGTTGGATTAGATTAGAAATTGGCTAAGGACTGTACATTTTGATAGTCTTAACAGAATCATGTTCGTGAGGTTATTCATCCTATTCCAATATTGAATAAAACTGTGATATCTATCATTTTAAAGCATTTTTCTTTCATTTGGAGGCTGAGTGCTCTCTATAACAGCATGGTTTTCACTGGGGATTGCATTTCAATCATTGAAAACTATTTATATATATATATGTTTTCTATGGAAACATCACTGTAGCATATATAAACTTGCCAGATGAATAAAGTAAGTCAATAGGTTAGAGTTTTAGGCGAAATCTTCAGTGAAAATGATGCTTTAATATTGTAACACTCACTCATTTAATGAATGGAGAAATGTCTTAAAATACCACACAAATATTGAACATCGAAAAACAAATGCTCTATACATTGTTGGAAATATTCTATGCTAATTAGGTAATTAGGAGCGTATCTGATGACTGTGAAACAAGGAATATCCATTCCAACTGAGTGGTGAATTGTTTAAAAGGTTTAGCATTTACGTTGTTGGCAGTGTGCTAATTAAATCTAATTAAATCCGAATATCACGAGAATAACTGGTGTCGCGACAACAACAATCAAACAGTTGAGATGATAGAGATTTGTATTCTGTACAAGTACAATTAACAAAAAGATAGAAGCATCCGAATAAAAGCTAACAACTAAAGGGAGTGAATAGAATATTCTCAATCGTTACCGATGCTTACAAACAAGTTAAAATGTATGTTTTGGGGCACAGTTTTGGAGGTTTGCGTTTTTACACATTTTAGATCATCAATCAATCATTGTTAGACCACCATTAGAAACCTGGAAGCACTGGGAGGTCGTTTCGTCCTGGCATGGGACTCCTAGGCAGGGCGCATCCACGACTCCTGCACCTCGCAGGATTCGAACCCGGGACCTTCGGTATTGTGCGCGAATGCCTAACCATCGGACCACTGGGCTGGCATCCAACGGTGATGAATCCCATACCAGGACGAAACGGCCGTCTTTCAGTGCTTCCAGGTTTCTAAAGGTGCTGGTCTAACAATGATTGATTGATGATTTCACTATTATCAGTCAATATCATATGACCTTATAGAACATGCGTTATTTGTTTGTTTATAGTTTGAATATTGACTTTTGTTTATTTCGCGACTAAATATTCACCGCGAGAATACAAGTCAATAAATAAATATATAGTGATGAATAGTTTTTAACTAAATTTATTTGTTTATTTCTGTGTAGCATGTGACTCTACTCTACATGATTACAAATATGATCTACAAAACAAGTTTCTTTTGTTTACAACAAATTAAGCCTATCAGCGAATAATAAATAATTTCAATATTCAGTTTTTTAATAAGAGACAAACAATGTCATTTTTAATCACATATTTTTTTTAATTCTATCTAGGTAATCAATATTATATTATATCATTTCGATTTGTAATTAGGATTAACGCAAAGAATTGATCAGTCTGATAATTAATACCTGCTGCAAATATGCATAACTTGAAATGATGAATACAACAGACAATTTATTTTCTCGAGTAACCGTTAGATTGATTTAAGAATTTAACTCAAAAACTACTAACCATGAAGATATTTACAGTATTATTGAACAGGATATTAAGACAATAATAGATTGATGAGGAAGAAATCAGAAAGAAGCGTTGGAGATGGATAGGACACTTATTGAGGAAAGCACCCAACTGGGTTACAAGACCAGCCTTAACTTGAAATACTCACGGTCGGAAGAAAAGAGGAAGACCAAAGAACAAACTACATCAAGAATTGGAAGCAGACTTGAGAAGATTAAACAGCGATTGGGTAGAATTTGAAAGGAAGGCCGGTAATAACAAGTAAGTAGGTAGGTAGGTAAGTAAGTAATGGATTATTGATTTACCTGAAAACACAAAGGATTAAACAATGGAAAATGTTTCTCAGATTTATTGATTCAAACTATTCATAACATGATTGTAAAACTAATTTCATTAAGTATCATTCCTAATTAAGTTGGGTTTCGCCTGTTGCCTCTGACCACTATTCTCCAAACAACTCTGTTCTGGGCTTCCCTTTCCAGTTCTGTCCAAATTTAGTTCATTCTTCTCATATCTTTCTCTATTTCTCGACGTAATGTGTACTTTGGCCTTCCTCTTATCCTTTTACCTGGAGGGTTCCAAGTAAAGGCTTGTCTTGTGACATAGTTGGGGGCTTTTCGCAGTGTGTCCTATCCACTTACACCGCTTCTTCCTGATTTCCTTCTCCGCTGTAATATGGTTTGTTCTTTCCCACAGTAGATTGTTGCTGATGGTGTCTGGCTAACAAATCCGAAGTATTTTACGAAGAAAACTGTTGATAAACACTTGTATCTTCTGGATGATGGTTTCGGTTGTTCACTAAGTTTCCGCCCCATACAGTAGAACTGTCTTGATATTTGTATTGAAAATTCTGATTTTTGTGTTGGTTGATATGTGTTTGGAGTTCCACATATTGTTAAGTTGTATAAATGCAGCCCTTGTTTTGCTGATCCGCGCGCTCACGTCTAGGTCAGATTCACCTTGCTCATCAATGATGCTGCCCAGATATGTAGGGGTTTTTACGTCTTCTAAAGCATCTCCATCAAGAGTGATTTGCTTGGCGCATGTTGTGTTGTATCATAGAATCTTACTTTTCCCTTTATGCATGTGGAGACTTACTGCTGCTGAGGCTGTTGTTAAACTGGTTATCTTCTCTTGCATTTGTTGTTGTGTGTGCGACAGAAGAGCCAGATCATCTGCGAAGTGCAGATCGTCCAGCTGCATCCTAGCTGTTCATTGGATACCATGCTTCCCTCCAGATGTTGATGCCTTTATAATCCAGTCGATCAGATACAAATATTTAAATATCTTCAATCTTTTTTAATAGTCATTATCCAATGATTCCGATAAAAATGAGATATGGTCAGAAGTTGGGGTTATGATTCAGTTGAAAGAGTATTAAATCCTTTAATTTATCTGATAAAATTATATCATGAATCAGATTGTTAACCTTTGTATTCATGACAATAATATATTTTTTTCGCATTTCGGTGTAGAATTAAATTCAGTTGTATTTTTTAAAAGCAAGCTTTCTAACCCTATTAATAATAATAATATCTATCATTGATTGTGTTCGGATATTCACCAAATATCCTACAAATAATTCTATTGGTTGATTCCTATTGGTCAATATTATGGTCGTCCTGACTATCAATGTCACTTCAAGTGTTGTTTCCTATTGGTCGTCCTAACTGTCAATGTCTCAGACTTCGATGCTGTTTCCTGTTCGACATACATGTATAAATATGCATTATCTGGAACGTTTTATGACCTGGATCCCTATTACGGGATCATGATTCTCTTCTGGACTTAGACTTCGAACTTTCTGGTTGCTTGTAGAATACATGTTCTACTTCATATCAAGTCTTCTTCTTTTACTCAATGGGGGGTTTGCGATATTCGGATCAGTGTAGCATGTCGTGTCGCCGGATCTTCGATCCTCGCTCTCATTTACTGACTAAGGTAAACTCATCATAGTTCAAGCATATCAAATGACGTGTTTATGTACATGCGTAACAGAAAGACTTCTTAATCCATCGACTGTTTATGGTTTCTTATCTTTTTTTACAAAGAAAACCATTTGAATTGATCAGGTAATAAATATGGTTTAAACACTTACCATGCTTCAATGAATACTGAATAATTATCCCATAATATTAATTAACTGTTACACAACTGCAACAAACCGATCACTTCAACAACAGAGACTAGTATTGTTTTGTTTTAAGTCAATCACATCTATGTTTTACCGGGACTGTTAATGTTTACTGACTTGAACGTCAGTAGATTACAAATTAGTAACATGTATGATTACCTGTTGATATGCCTGAGTTAGAGGCTTTCAGCTAGGATTATTTTCTGCATGAAATATGAATAGCTTTTCACACTTATTAACTAATACAATACATTAACTAATAGACAGAATGATAAACCTAGTAACTTGAGAAATGATAAGAATCAAGAAATTTTGTATTGTATTTTTTATGGATAGAGAAGTGATCATCACATTAGATCAGGATGATTATTATTCAACTCCGGTGGATAAGTAAACAGTTTGAAAGGACGAGTCTATTGCGCAGTAGTTCACTTCATCCTACTTTATGGTTAGGAGACTTGGCCAGTAAGAGTAGAAGATATTCGTAGGTTACTGGTTTTTGATCATAGGTGTCTCCGAAGCATTGTTCGTTTATCTTGGGACTATCGAGTAAACAATGTTGTTGTTAGGAAACGGGTACTAAGTAAGGATGGCAAATCAGTAGATGAAGTAGTGAAACTTCATCAGTCGAGATGGTTGGGATATGTGTTACGTATGCCTAACTACCGACTGCCTCGTCGAGCTATGTTTTGTAGTGTAGGAGTAGGTTGGTCGAAAGCTAGGGGCGGCCAGACCAGAACATGGTACAGATCCATGAAGTCACTGACTAATGGATTGAATCATGTTGGTAAGTGTAGACTACCTGGTTGGGGCCCGCGAGATGATAGTAATCGATGATTAGAGACCTTGGATGAAATGGCGCCAAACCATTTGCAATGGCTCAGATGCATCCATTTCTTTGGCTTCTCCGAAATCTTAATCCTCTTGATTCTTCATCACTTTTATTTTTCGCTTTTTAAGTTTATTTCACTAGATTATACTTCTTAAATAACAGCATCGAACCATAATCTCTCTGATTACTACTTATGCTTCTACTACTTCTACTACAATGGGATGTGAATTGACAATTGCGTCATTGTGCTAATATGGTATGGCAACGTGAACTTGATGCACGCACGCACGAAGCAGTTCTATGTTTTAAAAAATAATGTTCATGTTTAGATAGTATAACTAAAAGGAAAGGAGTACAAATTATGCGATTTATTGATTTTGAATTCTCTAATTAGAAAGTTGAATAATAATTAATTTAATCGCTGTGCCGATGATCTATATAGTGTGTGAGAGCTTATTAAAATTGCTCTGCAAGTGTTAAATCAGTAGGTTTTGATGACCTTGTTTATGATTGGTTGTCATCATTCTAAGCTTGTATTCTTAGATTGATCTCTAACCATGTGATTGATTGACTTTTAACTTATAAACTAACAGATTAGTAAAATGGTATGGGGTCTTTGAAATTTCTAATGAACTATAATAGTGAATACCAGTCAATACAAAATATAATAGATCAAATAAGGTTTTTTGTAGAATATTTCAATAAATTTTGTTTTGGTTAGAAAATTCCCCATTTGTATTCGGACACAATGTTAGAAAAGTAATATACGTCTATCAAGAAATTTTTGATGTTTTTTATTCCAATGGTTAGTAGGTTACGTTTAACTTTTACAGCAGTTTTGTGTAGTATGACCGTTACACATTTTTGAAACCATGAATCGATCAATATTAGACCACCATTAGAAACCTGGAAGCACTGGACGGCCGTTTCGTCCTGGTATGGGACCCCTCAGCAGTGCGCATCCACGACTCCTGCACCCCGCAGGATTCGAACCCAGGACCTTCGATATTGCGCGCGAACGCCTAACCATCGGACCACTGAGCCAGTATCTAACGGTGTTAATGTCTAGCTTGACTGTGACAATTAAAATTTATGGACAAGTCATTAAATTGAAATAAAATATAGCTTACATTTTTGTATGTAAGTAAGAGTACAGCTACAAATGAAAAAATAATATCGACTATAGTAAACTTGATTTAAATTGTATACACACGCCGCAAAGATTAGATTTATTGTTAAATAATTACATAGGCTGTAGAGTCTTTAACAGTAGATGAATTTTACTGAACATACGATAAATGCGGCTAAAAAGGAAAGTGATCGGATCATGTTACTGACTTATCTACGCCCGTTACCCTCGATGGAGCACAGGCCGCTGACCAGCACTCTCCAACCTACTCTATCCTGGGCCTTCCCTTCCAATTCTACCCAAGCGATGTTCCTTTTTTTCATTTCTCCTGATTCCCGGTGTAATGTGTATTTTGGTGTTTCTCCTTTCCTTTGGCACTGAGTTGGTGTTTGAGGTTAGCGTTCTTTTAGTGAGCTGGTTTTCTACAGGAAGGAGTCACTAACGCCATGTCCAATCCTTCTCCTTTATCCGGCCTTGGAACAGACAGTAACCTCAGAAGGTCTACAGGCAGAGATGGTTGGATAATGTGCTGGATTTTTATTAGCGTTGGAAGTTTGAATAAAATAGATAGTGTGCCTTAGTTTTATGCGTAATTACAAGGATGTATTAGTGAAAAAGTTTAACTGATCGCTCCTCTTCAATTATTATTGTAACTCACTTGTCAAGTATACATTTATGCACTTACCTATAAGCTACAGTGTTTATATCAGGATTACGGATACTGTTCAGCGGTACAAATTGAAATAGATCCAGTGGGATTCGGACCGATAACTTATTGATCTCAGAGAAAGTAGTTTAACTTCTAAGTCACAGCGTTCACGAAGCGGATTCCTTTGACCAATTTTTCAGGTTTCCTCTCATTTACTAGCAAAGAATTTCTATAATGTTAAAAGGACAAGTGTTTTTGTATCAATCAATCTTCCACGGTGTGGGCAGCCGGGAAGTGACAACCGCCCTCATACCCTTAACAGCACACGAGACCAAATTGGTTGAAATCAAATCCTTCTTACACCCCCTTCACTCCCTAATCTTCTCCATTACTGCTAATACTTCTATTATTGCTATCACTCTTGGATTTGAACTGACAGTTGCGTCTCTGTGCTGATGGGGCATGGCAACCTGAACTGATGTACTTACGTAGGAAGTTCTGCGTTGTATCTGTCTGTCTGTCTGTCTGTGTCACTTAAAACTGCACTATCTCAGTGTCATTGTCGTAGACATATTCAGTGATCTATGTGAACTGCAACTTACTTTATTTATGGCTAAGATGATGACCATAATCGATAGTCGGGTAACCATTCGATCTATTCAGCTCTACGACCTACACTTTTCAGTTGTCCTTAATCACCTTACGCATGAACAAAAGGAACTGCGACTTTCAAATTAATTAGCGTAATATGAACATTCTAAATTTACCGACTTAATTTGACCTGCACTAAATACATAACAATACTTTGAATTACTGCTCTATGACTAGATGTACATAATGATACTGACTGGTTACTTCCAGTTCGAACATTATCATGGCAGTGACCATGACAATCTTGTAGACTGACGTAGGCACAATTCAGTGACGTATTATGAATTTTTTCGCAAATAATAGGTATATTTTGTTGATGAGTTATGAGCATTATATTTCATAGAAAATCCTACAGGCATTCAAGTCATTGAAGTATCATGGGAGAAACCTTAAAATCTGATCTACCCAAGATTTTCTCTATCAATAAAGCCGGATGAAGTCGAATATTGTTCATGAACTGGACACTTTATATCGATTTGCCACACTAGTTATTGCTTTTTAAGAATGGAGACATGATTTCTCGATTTCTTGTAAGTATACTCATTTAGTTTAAGCTTTAATTTCTATGTTCTGGTATATTTATTATATTTTTGAGGGTTTTTATTAGTTTACAGAACATTATACAAAAATCGTAAAGTGCATTAACTGTGCTATCTATAGGTAAATAATAGTCATGATTTATATTTGTAAAACGAAATCTTCCTGAATGTAATTTTTGGTAATCTAATCTAAATTAGGAAGTAATTCCAACCCACTCTCCTAAATTTAACTTTATCTCACCGAATTATACCCTAATCTTCTCCATTACTGCTAATACTTCTACTTTCTCTACCACTATTGGATTTGAACTGATATTTGCGTCTCTAGGCTAACGCGGTACGGTAACCTGAACTGATATACATACGTACGAAGTTCTGTGTTGTATCTGTCTGTCTGTTTTTCTGTCCAACCCACTCTTCTAACCGAAGATTATCTGTCTGCGCTATACTAACCTATGAAATAAACGAATTTCATTGAATAATGCTAACATATGTGATGATAAATTCTAATCTATGGACTAGAAGGTAGTCCAGTTTTTAAATGCAACTAATCAAGGATATCATGAACGATCATTGCAACATCATATCCTTCCAATAAATGACGTACAAGTACATAAATTCTACACATTCAGTATTATGTAAATCAAAAAATTTAACGATAAAGATGACAATACAGATGTCATTTAAAAGATCGATTCGAGCAACTTGGCTCCAAACAAACATCAGGCAAGCCTCCTCCGTCTACATTGGCTAGTAGTAAAACGCCAATGGTTTATTTCCACTTATTACAAGATATAACAACAATTATGGGTATCAATTCAACTATAAAAATTTCAAGAAAAACAAAGAAAATAGGCTGATTTTTACGAAGCCTGGGATTGAGGACACACATCAATCAATAGACATTGTGAAACAAACTTTATTTATTAGCCAATAAGAAAACTGAAAAACAAACTGCAAGGTCAAGCAAGGATCAGGTCAGAGGGGAAGATAATCTGCAAATATAATCAAAATAAATGTCCATACAATCACAATAACATTGTTACTAGAAGCCAATCAAAAGCCATGATAGCAAACTATGCGACAGGGAAAAATCATCCACTGATTATGTATTTTGTATATAAATGTGATTTGAAATTGAAATGAATTGTATGTTCATCAGAAATCACAGGTGTGTAACTTCCTAGAAACGTACACCTATAATACCGTATAAGATCTACTTCAATATATTTAGGTTTCATTACTTACTTAATTAATTTAGTCTGTAACCCCAAATGGAGAATAGGCTGCCGACCAGTATTATCCAACCTACTCTATTCTGGGCTTTCCTTTCTAGTTCTGACCAAATTTAGTTCATTCTTCTCATATCTTTCCCTATTTCTCGACGTATTGTGTTCTTTGCCCTTCCTCTTCTCCTTTGACTTTGAGGGTTCCACGTGGGGGCTTGTCTTGTGACGCACTTCGGTGCTTTCCACAGTTTGTCCTATCCACTTCCACCGCTTCTTCCTGATTTTATCCTCCACTGGAATCTGGTTTGTTCTCTCCCACAGTACTTTGTTGCTGACAGTGTCTAGCCAACGAATGCGAAGTATTTTGCATAAACAACTGTTCATAAATACTTGTATCTTCTGGATGATGGCTTTCGTAGCTCTGCAAGTTTCCGTCCCATACAACAGAACTGTCTTGACATTTGTATTGAAAATTCTGATTTCGGTGTTGACTGATATTTGTTTGGAGTTTCAGATGTTGTTCAGTTGTAGAAATGCAGCCCTTGCTTTGCCGATCCGCACCCTCACATCTGCATCGGATCCACCTAGATTGTCAGTGCTGCTGCACAGATATGTAAAGGTTTTCAAATCCTCCAAGGCATCTCTATGAAAATTGGTTTCGTTTGTGCATGTTGTGTTGTATCGGATAATCTTGCTTTTCTCTGTATGTATGTTGAGACCTACTGCTGCAGAGGCTGCTGTTACACTGGTTGTCTTCTTTTGTATTTGTTGTTGCGTGTGCGATAGAAGAGCCAGGTCATCTTCAAAGGCCAGATCGTCCAACTGCATCCTGGCTGACAACTGCATGCCTTGCTTCCCTCCAGATGTTGAAGTTGATCGCCAGGATAAAGAGGAAGGGTGATGGTAAGCAACCTTGCCTGACACCGGTCTTCAATAAGAGTGAATCTACTCTCCATTTGCATATTTACGTTTATCGGCTCTGATGATCTTCACTTTCCTGTTTGCTTCTGTGTATTCAGCTTTTCCCTTGGCTTTCTCTGCTCTTGTTCAGCTGATGTTGATTGCTGCCTTCTTGTTCCTCCTTTCTTCAATTTTTTCAAGAGTACCAACAGAGATCCATTCCTTGTGATGGTACTTCCTGTGGCCCAGAACCTCCTGACATGTTGAAGTGATTGCCTCTTTGATCCCTTTCTAATTGTCCTCCATGGATGTTTCCTCTCCATTGAGTAGATCCTGAAAGGCCTGGAACCTATTGCTGAGTGCTACCTCACATCCTCCATGGTCCTTCTGAACATATTTTTGATTTGGTTCTTAGATGTATGGTCCGGGGAAACCCATGTAGCTTTGTGTATGCGTTTGTGTGAGGATATTGTATCTCCGATGACCAGTTTGTTGAAGGCATATAGGTTTGCAAATCTCTCACCATTTTCGTTACTTTCTCCCAGTCCATGTCGTCCCATGATGTCTTCATATCCAGTGTTGTCTATGCCAGCCTTGACATTTAGGTCTCCCACCAAAATCGTCAAATCCTTTGGTGGGCATCTGTTGACGATTCACTGCAGCCTTTCGTAGAATTGATCTTTATGTCGTCATTGTAGTCATTGGTAGGTGCATAACATTGGATGACGTTGATTGTAATGTCCTTTTTCTTTGTTTTGAAGGATGATCAGTGCCTTTTGTGTTTGTTTAGACAGCGTCACAGCAACTCCTTTTGTGTGTGAGGCATGTTCTTCTTCACGTCCAGAGTACAACGGCAGCTCTCCTCAAGCTAGTCTCAGTCGTCCAACGTTCACTCAATGCGTTTCACTGATTCCAAGCACCTCCAGGCTGTATCTTTTCATTTCTGCAACAACTTGGAATAGTCTTCCAGTCTCTCACAATATTAGAATATTCCATTTACCTAAAAGAATGGTTGCTCTGGTTGTGAGAAGGAGCATCGGCCTCATGACTTCAGAAGGAACTTGGCTTTCATCATGAGACCTCATGACTCTTCTGAACGAAAACCTTCTAACTCCGAAGGCAGAGTTAAAATGGTTTGAATTACGTTTACTGGTTAGCGTATTTTTAGCGAGTTAGTTTTTTATGGGGTGGGGTCTCCAACCCCATCCCCAATCCTCCTCTTTTATCTGGGCTTGGGACCGGCAGTAGCCCCAGAGGAGCTCTAGGCAGAGTTATTTAGGTTTCATAGTGAGTAAGATATCTTCAAACCACTGAATTGGTATCCAGTGATTCATACATCTCATACCCCGAGATATATTGTATGTCGAGAGTTTGACTCATGACCTATGATTTCATAGTAAGCCTCTCATTAAACTAAATCAACTACACTTGTTAATGCTGAAAACAAATCCTATTTTACCTACATAGTCAGTGAATTGATGTATCGTAGTAAGGTGAATCGAATAATAAGTAATCATGGAATTGCCTGTTGATAATAGTCTTCAAACATAATCCTTCAGCTTTTCTTCCTAAGATTAATCTGTAATTTTTACACTGTAGTAGCTTGCCACAATTGATTTTATCCTTTCATTTTAAATCAAATAATTAGTATTCATCTTGTTTTATTCATCAATCGTTAATACTGTTCAATATTAAAAATGTTCAATCCGTTTAATTATATATCATTCGAATGAGGTTAATACGTGAGATTCTTTTATTAACATTTTCATTAAGAACATTGGAAATATAAGTTCATTCATTTATAAATTAAATAAAACTATATACATATATATATAGGCTAAAAGGTTATTTATATGCTTAATTCTTCTTAATAGATGTGCTTACTTAAATTTGTTTTCGCTTTTTAAAGAAACCTGACTAAAACATTAAGTTCAAATTCGGTCACACACACAATGATTACATATTAAACAACACGATCTATTCAACGGAAAACTATTCTTTCTTTTTTTTCATAAACAATATTCTTATCAAATAACTATGTGATGCTTTTTAGAATAAATGATCTGTGGCTAGTAATAGAATGTAGATTGAGTTTTTTGTCATGTATATCGGACACATCAGCTGAATGCATCTTCACTTTGTTAATGTTCACTTTGCAACTCTAACCTAGTATGTATGCTTCATATCTAGTGGTTAATGGATTATCAAATGAGTTATTGAATCCCGTGATGCACTAACTTGTTTGACAGAGATAATGCTTGCCTTTCTGTTATTATTGATTTGAATTATCCGAATTTTTCACAGCCAGGAATGAGTTTTGATGAGTGTTTAGTGAAATATGTGTTTTCTGTGTGGAGAATTACGTATTTACGTATTTACATGCTAATAGGGTTAAAAAAACAGTCAGTAAAATGTTCTGGATTAGGATTTTTGTAAAACTGTTAATACTTGTCAAGAAGATATGTATTTAGGCTTTAAAAAAAACTTCAGTATCTCGATTTTGATAATCTTATCATTTAGCAAACACCGTTACCAATCGAAACCTACAATATAATTCAACTGTGATTACACTAAAAAAATCATTAGACAGAAGTTAATTACACATCACATTGTCTAGTCAAGGCATAAATTATATAAATCTATTTTATTGACATTTTCAACAAATTAAACAAGCTTAATTCTAATAATCAAGTCACTTGTTGGAAATAAGATCAGTTACATTTTCTACTCGAAAAGACAATATATGATACTACGTATTTGAAATGAAACATTTATATTCTTTGAACTGAATATTCCCCCCAATGAAGCCTTACGATCAACGTCAGTCAGTCAGTTGCAACGTAGAACTTCGTACGTATATACATAAGTTCATGTTGCCATACCATCACATTAGCACAGAGACGCAAATGTCAAATCAAATCCCATAGTGATAAAGATGGTAGAGGTATTAATGGTAATGAAGAAGACTAGGGTTTGAAGATATTATTCAAGAAGTATAATTCAGTGAGATAAGGTTAGAAAGACAAAGGTAGAGGTGCTGACGAATCCAGAAGATTAGGATTTGAGAGAGCACAATGAATGGATGCACTTGCGCGATTGCAAACGATTTTGAGCCATGTTGTTCAAAGTCTCTAACCATCGATGACTTTCGTCTCGCGGACCCCAACCAGATAGTCTACATCTACCAACATGACTCAGTCCACTTGTCAGTGACTTCATGGATTTGTGCCATGTTTTGATCTGGCCGCCCCTAGCTTTCTTCCAATCTACTCCTACACCACAAAACATAGCTCGTCGAGGCAGTCGGTGGTTAGGCATTTGTAACACATGTCCCAACCACCTCAACTGATGAGGCTTCACCACTTCTGATCAACGTCATCAGAGCTTAATTCAAGTTGAAATCGGCATTTTGATTATTACCCATGTTTTAAACCAGCTATTTCTGATAAAGTTGTCTATAAATAGTTGTTTGTATTTGTCATGATATTCATGAGTATTTGCATTCTTGAACTTCAGAGGACGCGAACATCAGCAAAAGTATTTATTTGAGGTGTAAACATTTTTTTAATCGTTTCATAGCAACTTTCTGTCCAAATAGATTTTCCAAAAAATTTCCTTTTATATATTTAAGTGTTTTGGAGAACTCGGAAAAGAACACATGTTATTACTCACCCATATTTAAGACATTTCTAAACACACTTCTTTCCGAAAGTTAGATCATTTTGACGTAAACTAATCCCATCTATTTAGTACATATTATTTATGATCTTTTCATACTTTTCTAATCAAATATTCTAATAAATAGTTTTCAGATAGTTAACTTTTCTGACTGCTTTCTTGTGGTTAGTCATTAAAAAGCTAGGAGCAGTGAACACTTTGTTATTTTTAGTTTAGGAATCAGACAGACAGGATTTAGGCATTTTTCATTATAGAGTTATGAATTCCTGATACCAATGATAAAAAACAATCTAAATAGTGAAAAATTGTAAATTGGGCTGATTAGTGGCTAGCTTCGTGAGCGAATTCTCGGAATTCTAGTAGGAAAACGTTCCCAGTGGAGTTCAACCCTGTCGGGTGTAGACAGTAACTGCTGAAGATAATAAGTGAGGTAATGCGAAGCCTTAGATTGATTAAAATTAGACATGAACACCATTGGATGCCGGTTAGCTCAGTAGTCTAAAGGTTAAGCGTTCACGTGCAAGACCGAAAGTCCTAAGTTCGATTCTTGCGAGCCGTGCTCGTTGATGTACAACACTACTGAAGAGTTCCATACTAGGACGAAATGGCCATCCAGTGTTTCCAGGTTTCTATTAATGATCTAACAATGATTGATTTATGATTTCAATAACATACCGTTACCATCAACAGACTGTGTTTGTGGCAGATCAATAACTAACTGAGGTCCGATTTATGAACCGATCATTAGTCCCAGTTCAATTCTTTCTACAATCATTTCTATCCAATAATAAATAGCTTGAAAACTATTCCCAAAATTAAATTAGTCTCTTCCTAACCAAAGAATCACAAAAAATAAATATTTTATTTTTTTAATAAATAAAAAAAGATTTTTCAACAAAAACTCTACATATTAACTGAAATGAAAATAAACTTTTCAACAATTGACTTGATGATTTTACATAATTTTAACTGTGAATTTGATTAATTAAGCTGTCATCTAGAACATTATTGTTGTTGTTTAGTTAAAAATATCCAGAAAAAAAATAATATTCAATAATTCATGTAGGTAAAAAATGATTATCCTAATCCTACAAGCCATTCCCAAGAAATGATATGTGTACATATATATATATATATATATATATATATATATATATATATATATGCCACATTGATATATACAACTAGTGTTATTTAAGAGAGAGAAACTTTTTTATACGGTAATCATAATAAAGACATTGGAAAATGAAATAAAAAGTTTATGATCAGGAATATATATATATATACCTACTGTTTAGAATCATTTCAACAATTGTATGACATTTAAAATGTCTTACTATTACTACTACTGTGGTGTGAGCTACTTATAAGTAGTATATGACGTGAGCGTCAACTCAATGTCTGGCAGCCGAAGATGGGGGAAGATCAAGAAAGGAAGGGCTAGAAAACAATGGAATTTGTATGAAACACATGAATAGTGACAATGGATTGATGTTTTGCAAGAGGAACTGTCCAGTTCAATATGATGAACTGTTATTCTGCAAATGAACGATTTACGATATGGTTTTCCGATTTTACTGAGTAACTCTGTAATTTTCGTTCAATAAAATTCGGTTGCCGAACCTGTGTTCTCTTTCACTACACTACTACTACTACATCGATACGTGAACTAAACCTCTTGCGGTCAGTTGCTTCGAAATAATTTCATTGTACACTAAATAGATGATTATTGATTAATGACTTGATCTCACGAATTGATCATAATTAGATTATCATTGAAAAGTAAACGGCATTGAAAAGCTGTTTCATCCAGAAATGGGACGACTTAATGGTGCGTATTCATGTCCCAACACACGGGAGTCAAACCTAGGACCTACGGGCAATACATATACTTCAAACCTTAACGTTGATAAATACTCACATAGACCAAAGTTGTCATTTTCTTAGGTCTTTAAAGTTGATTATAAGTTTTGATTTTGATGTTGATTGATTGAATTATTTTACAATGATTCTATTTTTCTGTTTTCATTTTCTTATGCGATCATTTGAACTAATTCAGTAATATGCTAAATTCAATCAATGTTATTCTTGACTTTGTCAAGTTTACAGCTGGGCTAGGGTTCAGTGGTTGAGGGTTAACGTGTGAGGCAGGAGGTTGTGGGCATAAATCCATGAAGTCACTGACAAGTGGACTGAGTCATGTTGGTAGATGTAAGCTACCTGGTTGAGTTCGGCGAGATGATAATAATCGATGGTTGGAGACCCTGAATGACATGGCTCAAAGCCGTTTGAAATGGCGCAGGTGCATTTACTCTTTGTGTTCTATGAAATTCTTACCTTCTGAATTCCTCATCACCCCCTATCTTTCTCTTTCTTAATTTACCTCACTGAATTATACATTTTCGAACCCTAATCTCTCAGATTACTTCTAATAATTTTACTACCTCTGAGAAGACTGAGGCAGGCGCGGAAGATTGTATTATGCAAATTTACACTCTTAGTCAATTAAAAACGAAAACATTACATTGAACACTCTACTACTATGGGATTTGAATTGACATTTATATCTCTGTGCTAATGTGGTATGGCTGCTGTACTGCTGTACTTACGTGCAAAGTTCTACGTTGCTGTTGATGATGATGATGATCGTGGGCTCGATTTTTGTAAGTGAGGTCATGGACACACAAAGCTGAAAAATCAATCCCATACCAAGATGAAGCGGCCATCCACTGCTTCTGTGTTTTCGATGCTTGTCTAACTTATGTAGGTTCGTGATTTCAATAAAATTATAAACTCCCTATAGTTTCACATTCCTAAAAAAAATTCTATTAATTCATTCATATGATGTGAGGTATACTATGAAAATATATTTCTCTAACAAATTCTTAATTAGTGTTGTGTTTCCGACACAGACTGTATTTATAATAATAAGTCGTTATCTATAAATCTTATTGCTTTGAGTATGAAACTGGAGACCAGACAAAGTTAATGTTTTACTTATCAAAAAAACACACAAGTTCCTATACTTGATTACTTTACATGATATTACATAACTCAGTGGAGTTCTCAACTGCGGCTAAATATTCATACAATTATATTAGATTAGAACTACGTCCTAGTTGATATTCAGTAATAAAAAAAATAACTACCAGTATTCTGGATTAGATGCTGTTTTATTTCAGTGATGTTTAAAAGAAACCAGAAAGTATCATTTCATTACAATCTGAAACAAACATAACACTGAATAGGAACATTACGAATTATTTGTTTCAACTTCAATAGTTTTATAAAAGCTGATATATATATATATATATATATATATATATATATATATATATATATATATATCTTTCTGATGGACAGACTGTTTTCCTATCATGGAAAAATAGGACAATACTAATGTTAGTATTGATTTTCATTTGGTTAAAGAAAAAAAAAGATAGAACTGAGCAAGTAGTCAAATTTTAAAGGTTATATAAGGTCATAAAAGTAGAGATAGAATAGTAATAGATGTGTCAGAATGGGAACAAATATGTTGTAAGATGTTAAAGATAGTAAGAAATATGAAAGAAATATCTGATAAACTTAACAACACTGGGAATACTACCTGAAGTAAGCATATATGCAGGAGACGGGATCGAACTCCGTTAGGAAATGATGGAGGTGTACGATAGATCACTCGAAAAGATCTAGATTTATCTACAATGTGACCACTATCCTTCTGAAGTCGACCAGCGATGTCTACCCGAACGAAGGATAAGTTACCTGAGTTGGCCTCCTCTATGTGCATTTACAAATTCAGCTGCTCCTGTGGAGATAGCTCTATCGAGCGTACTACCAGGCAACTTAACCAACGAATGAGTGAACATCTCACAGCATGGTTTACGAAGGGTCACTCAAAAACAATACGCAGTTCTATCTTAGCACACCTAGTAGATAGTGGTCACATTGTAGATAAATCTAGATCCTTTCGAGTGATCTATCGTAAGCATATATGACAGATGGATAGATACATAGTGAATTTATTTGTATTACACCAGAAACAACTTGTCATACTTTGATTTGATCCATTATGTATATATATTGTGTCAGTATGATTGAGCGGCTGTCTGCACTTCATTTCTTTACCTATTTTCTCTAATTGGTTACCGTCATGGGCAATCAATAACTTTATCCACCTATTGATTAATACTGATGAAATACACAGATATTCTCTTCACTTATTATTCATCAACTCACTCACTCTCTGGTGTGCTAGTGCATTCCATTAATCTTTGAAATTACTTAATGACCCCAGTAACTGGTGCTCTGGCTTTTTAATTGTCCTCGAGTCAATTCAAGGTAAGTCATGTAACTAACTCTGGAAGAGTGAAGAAAATTGTTAACTCTCATTGATAAGCTTTTCAACAGTGATTTATTCTCATTTCATTTAGTCAAAATTTGTTTATAAATTATATTAAACATCCTTCCACGTAACTTGGTCAAAAGAAACATCAACTGAAATCGTCAAACGAAAGCGAAATCAAGCGCAGGAACCAATAAACGAATCATCCTACCATACCTGAAAGACATCTCGGAACTTACAGCACGACTACTGAGACCATTCGGAATAGGTGTGGCACACAAACCATCAGAATCACTTCAATCAATCCTATGCAAACCAAAGGATAAAATGATAAATGGAAGAAAAACCAA
The DNA here is from genome assembly GCA_944470395.2 of Schistosoma turkestanicum. Taxonomy (NCBI): domain Eukaryota; kingdom Metazoa; phylum Platyhelminthes; class Trematoda; order Strigeidida; family Schistosomatidae; genus Schistosoma; species Schistosoma turkestanicum. The sequence goes on from OX103972.1 coordinate 12,489,727, forward strand.
ATATTATCTACACTACTAAGGACAGAGTGTATGTCTTCTTCAGCTTCGTTTACGTGAACATCAGTTAGCAGTCCAACGCCACGACAATTCTTCGCCTATATCAATACATACGGACAACTATGGACATACGTTCAATCGGAACAATATGAATAAACTGGATAAGGAGAGCACAAAGAACATTAGAGAATTTCAAGAAGCCTGGCACTCAGGTCAATCGGCAATCAATATACACATCGACTTTGACCCAACTTATCAACCAATTAGAAAAATCATAGGTGACATAGAAACAGTTCAAATGGGAATACAATCAAAATCAAGCTGCAAACAACGACAGGTTTAAGGTCAATAACAACCAATCAAGATCAAGGTTAACAGAACAAACTATGGGTCAAACATGGAGAAATTTGAATACTTCACTTCTATCTGAAGTTTGTGCTGATGATGTTGTTCAGAAAAACAATGAATGCTCTACAACCAAAACATCCAGCACAGAGAACAAAACACCACCATAAACATCGTTCTTGTATAGACTCGTTTAGATGGCATATTATAACATCTCCGTTTAAATTACGCCAAAAATCATCCATTAAGTTCAAATTTTGATTACACAAAGTGACTATTCTCATTTTTCAAAATTTTTTTCTTGACTAAGCAATATTGTATACTTTCAGTCTTAAACAGGATTAAATTAATTGAAATTCAGAACTCTATGATGACTACTTCATGTTTCATGTTTTTAGATCTTAATTCAGTTATTGATGTTTTATAGATTGAATCAATTTTTTGTGATATAATGCGATTATCATTTAATCATCTTTGTAAATATTTGTTTTCTCCATTTAGAATTACGTGGTTGTGAAGATTGTTAAGTTACACATTTTTGAAACCATGAATCGATCAATGTTAGACCACTATTAGAAACCTGGAAGCACTGGACGGCCGTCTCGTCCTGGTATGGGACTCCTCAGCAGTGCGCATCCATGACTCCTGCACCCCTCAGGATTCGAACCCAGGACCTTCGGTATTGTAGGCGAACGCCTAACCATCGGAACCACTGAACCGGCATCTAACGGTGTTAATGTCTAACTTGATCAATTCTCTCCATTTAGATTATCAAGTTGTTATTCATTGTTAATAAAATTCATAATTTCATAATACAGCAGATAATAGACTCATTCTGTAAGTTATTAAACATCTTTTTACTCTTTGGCTTATTGTATATTCTCAAGGGTTTTTTGCATCTATGTATGTTTTGGAAATGATCAATAGTTTTCTGCATACTTCTCTTTTAATAACTGTACTCTTTTGTATTCATTTCAAGTTTACTATTTTGATTGAAATAAACTATGCCAATAAACCTGTTCATTTAGCTTTTTGATATTATGTCACTCACAATAGTTGGGTTGTTGTTGTTAGCAACCTAATAAAATACAACAAAATGGTTGAAAATAATTTAAATTTGGAGTCAGATTAACTATAAAAACATGAATACATTACATGTGTATGGCAAATAGTGTTATTCTATCTGGTTATTATTAATTCAGTTAACATTAGAGATTTATGTTGACTAAATTTTATAGTAGTGATTTCAAATATTTGTTATATCGTTTTGATTAACGAAATATTTACAGATAATGTGATGTGATACCAAACGATAAAATCAGTTCATTATTTACATCAGAATGAAGGTTTTAGAGCCGAAACAGCTATCCACTTATTTCAGATTTCTAATGGTTATCTAACCTGGGTCAGTTGTGTATTCTGAATAAAATTCAATCATCTCCACAAATTCTCCTGTACTAACAAATGTAATGCGCTCATAAAGGAATAGCTTCAAGAGGTAACTGGTCTAGTCGTAGTGAGAGGTCATGAATTGTTCACTCTCAAGACCGACGGTCTTGAAGCAGACCCCAATGGTTAGGTCATAGATGTTCGTCACTGGCCGTCCAATGCTTCCTGATGTTAAATGCTTGTCTGACTTGGACGGGTTTGCCGCAGAATACATTTAGTAAATATGATCGAGATGTATTTGACAAATAAGAAAACTAAGACTGAAAATTAGAGTATGCCTTATGTTATACCCATATTTTAGTCTATTAATCTAACCAAGGATATGAAGAACATACTTGTTGAACTAAATAAAATCAAGTTTAACGAATGAAAATTAAATGAAGATCGAATTTTATTGATCGAATTTCAATGTGGACATTAATGTGACTGACATGAAATCGCATATGCTATGATGAAATATTCAGCCGATCACTTCCAACCACCTAAATACCTTAATGCGAATCAGCATGAGCCATTGTGTAACAATTCTAAACTATGCATATAAGTTGTGTTTAATTTAATGGTCTAGTAACTAAACTCGTCTGTATGTCAATTTGTGAATAGAGGGATGAAAACCCAAACAACAGGAAGTTCAATAATACAAACATCGTATACAAGAGTAGTTCACAAATGAATTAATTTAACTACTTAGGGAAAGTAGGCCTACATTGTTGCGTTTGCTTATTAAATAAATAAATAATTCCACCGATTCCCTTAACGATAAAATCATATTAAAATATTTCAGAATAATTGGATTACAGTAAGTATTACTCTAATAACTTGCTTGGAATTTTCAAACTGGAAATGGGATTTTATATCTTTAGACATAATGAATACTATTGGTTAGGACATTGATAACATAAGACAGCATATTGTATCAAAACATGAATAAAGAGACTACTGAATAAACAGATACTATTTATGGAGTTTTATGTCAGCTCAGTGGTCTAAAGATTAACCTTTTGCTCTTGGGACCCAATGTCTGGCGTTCGACTCTCGCTGCGAGAGTAATAAATATTTCTATAGAGTAGTGGTTCCAGAATCCCTTCGTGCAAAAGTGCTGAGACAGTTCCATCTTGGCCATCCTGAGGTTAAACGAATGAAGTCCATAGCCAGGAGTTACTCATACTGGCCTCTCATGGATCAACATATCACAGCGTTAGTTGAAAAATGTTTGCGGTGTCAGCAAGCGTCAAAGATGAATGCCAAAGTTCCGCTGGTTTTATGGCAGAAACCTGATCACCCTTGGTCCAGAATACACGTTGACTTCGCTGGTCCAATCAATGGAACTATGTAGTTGTGGTCTACGCCTTCTCGAAATGGCCAGAAATCACACAATTCCAAACTTTCTGCCAACGGCTAGCCATTAAGCACTTACGCTCACCACCATATAACCCGCAATCGAATGGGCAAGCGGAAAGGTTTGTGGATACGTTTAAAAGAGCATTGGTTAAGTCAAAAGGGGAGGGGTCACCAGCCAACGAGTTACAAAATTTCTTGTACGTCTATCGAACAACACCAAATGAGTTGTTACTGGAGCAAAAGTCCTCAGCAGAAATTTTGATGGGAAGAAGACTGAAAACGATCCACAGCCTAATACATCTGACTAATGCACCAACATCAGTAGAGACAAGGCCGCAAAGGCAGTCATGTCACGAAGTGGTATGTCCTGTGTTCGCCCGTGACTGTAGAGTGTAACGGAGTCAAAATCACTATGTAGATGTTGCTAACCCATCCTGTTTTCTTTCTATTTCAGGGCGATCAAACACTAACGCTTTGGAAGCAGAAGAACGAGCCCTGAATGCTCTGACCTTACAGGAGGACTCATAACACCTTGGCACACCGCCCACTCTATTTCCGTAGAAACCCCGCGTGTTTAACTTTAAAAATAAAGATTGCCTTGGCGACGACTTCGTGTTCTCTCTCTCGGTGTGAAGTGTTGAGATAGCTCTGTGTGTTGCGATTCTGATCGGACCCGCTGTTCGGTGACTACTGTAAACGCATGTTACAATTGATGATGGAGGTGTCTACCGGAAAACTTAAATCAAAACCAGAGGAACCCCCAGTACTGCCAGTCAAGGCAACAACTCCCACAAGTGCTCGGCAACCACCACTTTTAGAAACGTCGTCTGATTATTCAGTGTGGAAATTTAGAGTCGAAGCATACCTGAGTAAAGTACCTGTTTCAGAGTACTTCGACTATCATGGTCCCTGGGTAGAAGCGCGAGTAATCAGAAGAGTTGGGAGAGTTATGTACGAAGTAGAGGTAGGAGGCGAAAGGTGGTTACGCCATCGAAACCAGATACGCAAACGGCTAGCACCAGATCGTCCATCAAGAGCAGAAAATCTTCTCCTTGACATCCTGATTGATACCTTCAACCTACCAGCAGCCCTCCACAAGAAGAAACTCAGTCACAAGCTAATCTCCATTCCCGAAGATATCCTCTCAGACAGCGGCAAACAACGGTCAAGCTGCAAGTCGACCCCAGGAGCGCACGCTATTAAAAAGGGGAGGAGTGTTGGGGAGGTTAGATCCCCAGAACTCGCTTGATAAACATTTTTATTTTGGACTTATTTCATGGACCGACCACTTGACCTTGAGATCACATTTCCCACCAAGAAGATCCTTGGCTGTGATTGGTTACTGAGTCATTTTAGTGTGCTATATTTGTGACTATCCCAAATACGTCTCTATAGAGTACAAATAAACGCACTTTGAGTGCTTGGATTCATTGTATTCTGGCTGAGTGTTTGTAGAATACACTTTCTACGCTATATCAAGACTTCTGGCTGGTATAATTGGGACAATCGGGTCACAGTAACCTACCTGGACTCTGATTCATTATTTTGTTTTCGTAATTCGACTAAGGTGAACCCGTAAAAGTTTTAAGCATACCTAGAGACAAGCATAACACCGTACTACAACAAAACAACTCAGTGTCCATTAGTTTCTAATGCTTCCCTAGCTGAAACATCTGATAATAAGATCTTATTTATATTTGCGAAATAATCTATGAATTTATGCATATTTTATCTACGATAACTGTTTGTCGTGCATGTTAGCCAATTATCATTCTGACATTTGTAAACTATAGCTTTCTTTAACAAAGATCCAACTCATCTGCTCATGAACTTTACATCAAACAAATTGATCATGGTTTCATCCAGCTCTTCCGTTTGTTCACGTTTAGACAACCAATTATTGTTAACATTTAGGTCCGGGTCAGTACCTGGAGCACTTAACACGTGTAAAATTTACTTCAAACTTGCAATAAAGTTACCCGTATTCTTAATTTATTGTTGAAATTTAGGTTAACTAGAGTTTTATTTTGTATTACTGTATAAACAAACAGTTCGTCGTATCATTTAAAAGTTTCAACTAATTGAATGTAATTTAACAACCCAATTTCAATCTTCAACTGAGTTTATTGATTACTGAACGTTGTCGCATTTATAGTAAATGAGGATTGACTTTGATTAGTTGGATAGACCATTGTAGAATACTCTGTTGAAAATAAGTGCCTTCAAGTATATAGCGCAGAGTGGATCTACCCTTTGTAATGATAAGAATTCCTGTATCCATATACTTGTGAATGCGGTCGGTTATCATAGTAGTTGATAGTAAAAATCATAGTGTATTATGTCAGTCAGGGTCACCTTGTTACCGTTAAAATTTTGTTTGATGATAGATCTTGTGTACTTTTCCTTCTTGCTTGAAAAAGTTGACCTTTTTCAGGTTCGAATTCTCGACAACTCAGTGTTTCACGTCATTTCTGCCTTCAAAAGCTTACTAACAGTATATGTAACGCAGAGGTTGAATAGTGTATATTTGGGCACAGGTTTGGTGAACCAGTTTACCTTACCGCACTGAAAATCAATTTCATTCTTTGCTTATACCAAGACTATGAGGGAAAATTATCGGTTTGTGCTACAGCTCACGAATAATGAACAATAATTTTGATTGGATCAGTTTATCTTTGTTTATCATAACTATTTGGAGAGGATTTTAAAACTTTGTAACCTCATTTGAGAATATCAAAGTCAGAATTTTCAATACAAATGTTAAGACAATTCTACTGTATGGGGTGGAAACTTGAAAAACTACCAAAGCTATCATCCAGAAGATACAAGTATTCATTTAACAGTTTTCTACGCAAAATAAGTTAGATCCGTTGTCCAGACACCATTAGCAACAAGCTGCTGTGGGAAAGAACAAACCAGATTCCAGAAGAGGGTGAAATCAGGAAGAAGCGCTGGAAGTGGATGGGACACACACACTGCGGAAAGCATCCAGCTGCGGCACAAGACAAGTCCTCACTTGAAATTCTTAAAGTCTAATGAGAATAGGAAGGCTAAGGAACTGACTACACGGAGAAACGGAGACAGATATGAGAAGAATGAACAAAAGTTGGACAGAACTGGAAAGTAACGCCCAGGACAGAGTAGGTTGAAGAATGCGGGTTGGCGGCCTACACTCCATTGGGGGTAACAGACATACGTAAGTAAGTAACCTCAATATGTTAAAAAGTTATTAGACATGGCTTTGAACGGCAGTCACTGGTCATTCTACTTCAATTTTCCATTACATTCAACGCCTTCGAATTGAGTTAAATCTACCTCAGTTTCTATAGTTCACTTATTAATGACTTACTATAACTAACTTTTTTACATTGTTTTTTTTCACTGTGATTATTTTTATCATAAACTGACTAATCTTGAAAAAACTTCTTTAAATTATTGGAAGAATGCTGACTTTATTAGTTTTATCATTACTCTAACCAGATATGCAAATTAGGCAAAGAGATAATTATGCCTGTTATGCAACACTGTTTGAAAATGATTGACCATTTTTTAAGATCTATGTAAATACTATATACGTCTGCATTCATTGATCACGTCAAACTTTCTTCAAACATTAATATATTCTCCAGCATAATTCAATTGTCTTTTATTTGTTTTAAGTTTTATGCAGTTATGTAGTCAGTCACTGAAGTATCATCACATCTTGGATTGGTCATTTCACTTATCTATTCCCCCCTAGATGAGTACACGTATTTTTTTTCTGGAGTTTGTCAATCTAATTAGTAATACAAGCATAAAAGATAATAAAATTACTGGGAAATTTTTTTTTCTGCCGAATATTTTCAAACTATTTTATAGCTTACATTTAGTTTTATATAATTAACAAACCGTTGGGAAAATCTGTTGCGGTGAGCTAATTGGTCTGCATTTTAAGATTGAATTAATTAGCACTTGAGGGTCGTTAGTTTAATAGTTTACTTTTAACCAATAACTGTAATTTAGTTTTTCAAGATAATCTATGTGTGAAGGCTACATATCAGATCGAACTCTAACCAGATGATCTACAGACAGTGTTTGTTTCTTAGAATAATGGAGAATTTACACGGCTCTTCCAATCAGTATTAGTTACTTACGCCTGTTACCCCAAATGGAGCATAGGCCGCCCACCAGTTTCCTCTAACCAACTCTGGCCTGGGCTTCCCTCTCCATTCCTGTCCAATGTTTGTTCATTCCTCTCAAATCTTTCTCACTTTCTCTGCGTAATGTGTTCCTTGGTCTTCCTCTTTTCCTTTTGCCTTGAGGGTTCCATGTGAGGGCTTGTCTCGTGACGCAGTTAGATGCTTTTCGTGGTGTGTGTCCTATTCCCTTCCACCGCTTCTTCCTGATTTCCTCCTCCACTGGAATCTGGTTTGTTCTATCCCACAGTAAGTTGTTGCTGATGATGTCTGGCCAACGAATCCGAAATATTTTGCGTAGGCAGCTGTTGATAAACATTCGTATCTTCGTAGTTCTTTCGTAGTTCTCCAAGTTTCCTCTCCATTCAGTAGAACTTTCTTGACATTTGTATTGAAAATCCTGATTTTGGTTTTGGTTGAAAGTTGTTTGGATTTCCAGATATTTTTCAACTGTAGAAATGCAGCCCTTGCTTTGCCAATCCGTGCCCTCACATCTGCGTCGAATCCACCTTGATTGTCGATGATGCTGCCAAGATATGTAAAGGTGTTAACATCCTCCAAGGCTTCTTCATCAACAGTGATTTGGTTGGTGCACGTTGTGTTGCATCGGAGAATTTTGCTTTTTCCTTTATGTATGTTGAGACCTACTGCTGCAGAGACTGCTGCTACACTGGTCGTCTTCTCTTGCATTTGTTGTTGCGTGTGCGATAGAAGAGCCAGATCATCATCCAATCAGTATATATATATATATATATATGTATATATCCGTTAATTAATTATACCTAATGTTATGTACTGACCAGTCCCTGCCTGTTCAACCACATTGAATGACTCCAGAAATATGGTAGCTCATGACTTCTCACCACATTCCATCTTAGGTATCAGTATTCAGTATGACAATTAGGCTCTGAAAAAAAATTTGAATTTTGTTGTTACCGATGATGATGCAGTAAGAATAGTGTAAATATGTAAGGAGTCGTTTAGTATGGCTTTCAGGACCAGTCACTTAGATTACAATTTTAGTGGCTTTGGTTTGGACGATTTGAAAAGTCAATTTTCGTAGTACACTAGGTTAATATTTTAGGCGATAACAGATTTAAAACAGTTGGCCCCTTTGGTAATGAACTGATGAAGTTTTCCATTAAAAAACCTAAACAGAGTGCAACTGGTTACTTACTACATGTTCTGTCGTAATTACCGATGTATATATGTGTATCTAGGCCGAATACTGTAGCCATGTGAAAATTCACACCTTTTCAAAAACAATTTTTTTTTACACTAAACTTATTCTGACAATGTTGAATTCTGATACAAAAGTGATATGATCCACACTAGTTGTTTTTCTCTATGATCTTTATTTCTCGACAATTTTTCAATTTCTCTAATTGACCATCTATTTTCCAACGATAAATGTCTCTAGTTAAATTATTCGAAATAGTTTTGATAAACTTTGTCTTAAAGTCAGGACATAAACGATTATTCAAAATTATTCGCTGAAATGACCGTCAACAGAAATGATATGTTTTCAAAATGTTAGACATTGGTTGGTTACACGATAGGATGGCATGGCTTAAAATTGTTTGCAATGACGCAGATCCATCCAAGCTTTGTCTTCTTCTCTCAAATTCTAATCTTCTGAATACCACATTACCTTCAACTTTCTTTTCTCAAATTTATTTCATTAGATTATACTCCTTGAATAACATCTTCAAACCCTAATCTTTCCGATCACTACTCATACTTCAGCTATCCCTATCATTATGGAATTCGAATCGACAATAGCATCTATTTATGTGTGTTTATGTTGTACGTCAACTTGAACTGATGTACGTTAGTATCAAGTTCTACGTTGCAGCTGACTGATGCAATAGGAAATTGAGTATTCTCATCCCATGTGATCTGAATGAATTAACTGTTGCTTTTCTTTTGAATCAAAATACTACAACATATGTGAAATCTATAAAATGTTCAATACTACTAAAAAATACACAATAAGCAGTTAGTTATAATCAATAAATGATCTCGCATAAATCATTCATCAATTCATTTTACCAGACTAATACTAACATTAAACCTGTTATTCTATGGAGTCAAATATACAGCCTTAAGGTCACAAGAAAAAAATACAACTATAGTAGTCTACGGTTAGTAAGTAGGCTGATTTCTAGAATTTGATCCAAGATAAACACATTCGAATGTGAAACAGTTAAATATTCTAAATAGGATTAATTATCAAGGTTAGAATTGAAATGATGCACACTAAATACAGTAACAATTAAAAATACAGATCATAATTTTATATCACGTTCTATTGATCAAGTTTAACAGACTATAGATGAATGATTTAGAACAAAGAGATGTTTTAAAAATCAAATAATTGTAATCAGATTTGAAAGACGGAATGATTTTTTATCTTAGAGTTATTTGAAGTGTAACATTGTGTAAAATGTGCGCTGAATTACCAAAACAAATCAATAAAGGTAGGAAAATCAACAAAACAAATGTACATCCATTACATGTACATGTCTTGACCATAGCTGCTAACTTGACATGGTGGTCGGGCTTGCCTATCATGATGACTTAACCAAGCTAATATTGGCTGGAACATATGTTCCTGGAGGTTCTACCATGCCAGGCAGGTCGATTGGAGAACGATGAGGCTAAAAGCAGCTACCCAAGGTCTGAGGGCGAAGTCGTACCTACCTTTTAAAGTTTGATTATTTGAAACATTCTCTTCTGCTCATGATTTTGGTTTGAAATCAGGAATACTAGTAACTCTCCCAATATAAATGTTTCTTCAGTCGTGTTTTTTTATCTGAGTCACTCAGTAAGGATTTGATGTAACCGATTTTGTCTCGTATGCTTTTACAAGTATGATGAAGGTGGATGTCACTTCCCAGCTACTCACATCATCAACAGCCAAGCATAACTTTCCACGTAAGTACAGCAGTTCAAGTTGCCATACAACATTAGCACAGAGATATAGTTGTTAAATCAAATCCCATAGTAGTAGAGGTAGTAAAAGTATTAGAAATAATCGGAGAGATTAGGGTTCGAAGATGTTGTTCGAGAAGTATAATCCAGTGAGGTAAATTTAGAAATAGAAAGATAGAAGTGATGAGGAATTCAGAAGGTTAGGATTTCATAGAACACAAAGAGTAAATGCACCCTGCGTCATCGCAAACGATTTTGAGCCATGTCATTCAGGGTTTCCAACCATCTATTACTAACAGCTCGCGGACCCCAACCAGGTAGTCGACACTTGCCAACTTGACTCAGTCCCCTTGTCAGTGATTTCATGGATTTGTACCATGTTCTGGTCTGACCGCCCCTAGCTTTCGTTCAGCATACCCCTACACCACAAAACATAGCTCGACAAGGCAGTCGATGGTTAGGCATACGTAACACATGTCCCAACCACCTTAACTGATGAAGTTTCACTAATTCATCTACTGACCTGCCATCCTTACCTAGCACTTACTTACTTACTTACTCCTGTTACCCCCAATAGAGCATGCACCTGCGCCATTTCAAACGGCTTTGAGCCATGTCATTCAGGGTCTCCAACCATCGATTATTATCATCTCGCGGACCGCAACCAGATGGTCGACACCTACTGGCATGACTTAGTCCACTTATCAGTGACTTCATGGATTTCTAGCCACAACATCCGGCCTCACACGTGGACCCTCAACTGGCTATGTTTCACAGCCATAAAGTAGGACGGGGTGAACTACAGCGCAGTACACTCGTCCTTTGGTCAGCAAACGGATAATGTACTTCTTTGGTACACCTTTAGATGACAGACACTGCCACAGAACCTCACAATAAACAGAGTCAAATGCTGCCTTAAGGTCCAGGAGTAAAACTATTGTCGGATGCCTAAATGTGTGTCGGCGTTCCAGAACCTTCCGTAGTGTGAAAATGTAGTCTGTGCAGCCATGTCCAGGTCTGAAACCAGCCTGGTTTTCTCTAGTCTGCTCTTCACGAGCTCTAGTTAAGCGTCTAAGAAGTAACGAGGCTAACAAATTAGAAACTATATTAGTTAGATTGATTCCCCTGTGATTGTCACAAGAGGACTTTCATCCTTTCTTATAAATTGGGACAATCAGTTATTAAGACCAGTCAGATGGTATTACGCCCAGCTCCCAGATTCTAACTAAGTCTCAGTCAGTCTTACTGCTGGTAGACAGACTGTTAAAACTGGACCACTATCTTTAAAAATCTCAGGGATCAATCTATCAGGACCCGCTGCTCTCTCTCGCTTCAGATTTCCTATCGCCTTCTCAACTTCATAAAGACTAGGAGGAATTATTTCGGTTTCCCATCCAGGATGACTGGAGGTTGTGGGTAACCAAAGTATGACTGAAGGTCAGTTGAACTGATCCCTGAAGTGTGCTGCCTATCGATCCAATCTCCTGGGTTGAGAATGAATAATAAGACAATCCTTTTCCGAGATAGTTTCACTCCCATTTGGATTCCTACAACCGGTATCCTTGATGATTCTGAATAGTTGCCTAATGTAGCCTATCGCCGTTGCCTTTTACATCTCTCTTGCTTTCGCTACCCACCACTGTTCGCGATCATTGCGAAGGTTTTTTATGAGCATGCGCCTGAGCTGACTCCGCTCCTCATCGCACTCAGAGTCAGGCGGGATGAGCTTTCGAGCATCCATCAGTTCGGCAGATGCTACTGAAATCCACGGCTTCTCCCTAACCTCACGGTTTACCTTACTAGAAGATATCACTGCTGTTTCCATCATTCAGTCAGCCAGTCAGATGCAACGTAGAACATGATACGTACGTACATCAGTTCATGTCGCCATACCATATCAGCACGGAGATATAATTGTCAATTCAAATCCAAAAGTAGAAGAGGTAGTAAGGGTATTAGGAGTAATCGGAGAGCTTAGGTTTAGAAGATATTATACAGGAAGTATGATTCAGTGAGAAAAGTTTAGGAAGTCAAAACTAGAGGGGTTGAATAATCCAGAAGATTAAGATTTGAGAGGACACAAAGAATAAATGCACCGGCGCCATTGCGAACGGTTTTGATCCATGTCATTCAGGGTCTCTAACCATCGATTATTATGATCTCGCGAACCCCAACCAGGTAGTCGACAATTACCGACATGGCTAAGTCAGCTCGTCAATGACTTCATGGATTGCTGCCATGTTTTGGTTTGGCCGCCCCTAACTTTCTTCCAACCTATTCCTACACTACAAAACAAAGCTCGTCGAGGCAGTCGGTGGTTGGGCATACGCAACACATATCCCAACCACCTCAACTGATGAAGTTTCACCACTTCATCTATTGATCTGCCATCCTTACCTAGTACTCGTTTCCTAACGACAGCATTGTTCACTCGGTTGTCCCACGGTATACGAGCAATGCTTCGAAGACACCTATGATCGAAAACCAGTAACCTACGAATATCTTCTACTCTTAACGGCCATGTTTCACAGCCATATAGGAGAACGGAACGAACTGCTGCGCAGTACACCCGCCCTTTGGTTAGCGAACGGATATCACGCCTACGCCATAAGTGACGCAGGTTGGCAAAAGCCAATCGAGCCTTCTGTATCCGTGCTGAGATTTCGTCAGTCACCAGGCCATCGGCACTGATGAGACTCCCAAGATAAGTGAAGCGGTCTACACGTTCGACTACTTCACTCCCTATCACTAGTTCAGGTGCCGATGCAACCCAGTATTGAAGCAACATTTTGCATTTCAAGGGGTAAAACCGCATACCGAACATGCTTGCATTGTTGCTTAGGGTGGTCAGAAGACTCTGCATTTTGTCAGCGTCTTCACCAAGTAGGACAATGTCATCGGCATATTCTAAGTCAATAAGCGAGCCACCTGGTAAAAGGTCTACTCCTAAAAATTCAGACGAGGATAAGGTTATTTCTAGGAGCATGTCTATGATAAAATTAAACAAGAATGGAGAAAGTGGACATCCCTGACGGACACCACTTGAAGTAAAGAATTCCGTTGACAATGCGCCATAAGCTCTCACTCGACCAGTAGTGTTCGAGTAGAGAGCTTGTATAAGGTTAATGTACTTCTTTGGTACACCTTTCAATGACAGACACTGCCACAGAACCTCACGATCCACTGAGTCAAATGCCGCTTTTAGGTCCAGGCATTGATGAGAAGCACTGATGAGAAGCTATGAAATAATATGGAAGACAACTATAGTAATTACCAATGAAGTATATCTTCGTCGGAAGGTAGGCTTAAAGCTAACTAGAAAAAGGATATCAAAGAAGATCAGTACAAAAAATGTACACTACATAAATGAAGCTCATGACATAATCTAACTTCGAATTTCGTAACAGGTTAACCGCAAAATGTAAAGATGTTCAGAGAAACGACTTAAGAGAAATATGAGAAAACTAAATTTGCCAGGATATGTAAAGGATTTTATAATTCATGAAAATCATACTACTTTTGTAAAGACTTGATCAAACTATTTTACACAAAGAGAGAGAACCTTCGCCAGCTCAGGAATCGACAACATTCAAAATTCCTAAGCGTAACTTCGTAAAGAGGTGGGGCACTTTAGATGAGTATTGGCCATATGGTCAAAATCGTATCTCAACCAATTAATTAAATGTAAATTCACATCTTTATTGAATAAATTCATATTTGGCAACCAACATAAGCGCAACTTCCTAATGATTACAGAATGTGCAAGCTAGTTTTAAGAGAACAACAAACATTTAACACACACTGTACTAGACATTCATTAAACAAAACCAAATCACGGCGAGATAATTTGATCCATGTACACTGAAACATCACTACTTATTTTTCTCGACGACCACTACACCTATAATAATGAATCGCCAGTTTACTTCACTTATGGGTACAAACCAAGTATAATTCTACCCTTGACACGTTTAAAAGGCATATCGATCATTATCCAACATTTACTCAAGATTTCAGAAGCTGAATTTCTTCAGCATTGCATGAAAAGATCACATTCGTATGTTACAATATTTTAGTCGATCAATACTTTATAACATAAGCAGAATTCTATCTTTGCAGACCGATTTAAACTGAACAAAAAAAAGTAGTAGAAACAACCTCAAAAAACATCTACTTCGAAGTATGCACAAACGCTATTCATTGTCTTTTCATAGATAAGTAAACACCAACTATGTAAGATATATTAAGACACAGTTTCTTTTACTAACAAACAGTGTTACAGCAACTTCTGGTTGGCTTCAGATTGGTGAGTAGTAAGTAGTATAAACAGATGGTAGTTTTTTTATAATGCAAACAATGTTTGTGAGTAAATAATCCACTAATTTTTTCTAACTTAAATCGTTAGTTATGGTGTTTGCAGTAAATAATAAAAGTACTATTCTCTATAATGAGATTTTGGTGCATTAACCAACTGATAATTGTACTGTAAAATTTGGTAAACTACAGGTTTTACATTTAAAAATTAATAGACAATCGAATGATAAAATATATATATATATATATATATATATATTTCTTTTGAAGAAAAGTAACACTGATGCAGTAAGGCGAAGTTATATTTTATACTCAGTCCAACATACTGTTGCGTCAAAGAAAATTGAGGTTTTACAACAGAAAGTAGCTAACTGTACAATATAAGTAAACTTGAAAATTGAAAATACTGAAACTCAGTTCCTTATTGTAAACAATCGGAGTTTGAAAAAACAAAAAAAAAAGTAGCACACACACAAACACACACACATTCAATAAGATACACACGGCAGGCTAAGCATTTTTCGTGATTTATCAAAATTTAGTATAGGTGTAGCTTCTACCGTCAAATTATTTTTTTATAACACAATAGTGTCTGATCAATCAAGGTAGCAATTGAGCAAAACAAATGAAAACTACTCATTCCTCCAACTTGAAAGAGTTAACACGTAAGGAATAGAAGAAATGTACAATTACGATAGTAGTAATAACAATAATAAAAAAAAAATTGGTACTCATTCGAACAGATTTAACAACCATCAATGGTGTTTAATTTTGTGTATGCTTCTACAACATGCAAGAAAAAAAACAGAAGACTAAGATTTGCAGGTATGAAAAAGAAGATGAATGAAAAAAAAGCTGTCTGATTACTCACAGAAACAACACACACACACACACACACACATAGAAGAGAATTCAACACTGATTAATCCAATCTCAATGATATATATGTATAAAGGACCAAAATACAACTGCTACTTCCAGAAAATAATAATTTTTATTTAAGGGGAAATCTAAACTTTTCAATGCAGAAAATGATTGTTATTTTTGTTTTGTGTTTTAAAAAGAACTGCAAAAAAATGACAACAATGAACAGGGGAGATAGTATAGTCATCGCAAAATTATTCACCTGACACTTAGATTATTATTGCCTTAAAAGCAAAAAAGAAAAAAATTGGAAATACAGTGTATGTTGAGATTCTTTATAATTTCCCTTTAGCTTTAGCTCCACGAGGTGGAGTGATTGGTCGGCTGCCAGTTGGAACACCAACATAGTATTTTTTCTTTTCAGCTGGACGCAAAATCTACAAAAGAAGAAAGCAGGCACAAAAACCCAATCAATTAATAATATAGGTAATCTATAATAACAGTCCACATGAATCGTTTCTTGATTGTTATTTTTTTCTAAGGACAATCTTCTATATTTAGTGTGATTGCCTTTATTTTGTTGTAATACACGACTTACGAAGCACATGGTAAATAATTCGAGAGTATTACAATGTTCATAGAAAGTAATGCCGTAATATATTATCTACATACAATGACAATTATTATTACGCTTTATGGTAAATATGTTGTGATATGCAAGTTCAAAACTGGTCATACAGTTACAGATACACTCATTCTTTATCTTTTCAACGATTCAAAGTTTCTTCAGTATTTAATACTCTTCTTCAGTGAATTCAGTTTGTTTACGAATCATATTTCTGATAGTGAATCTTTCTTATTATCAGTAATGCGATTATTAATTTGATTTCCTTAGTATTGAACTTGTTAATTTTATATCGCTGCGCTGATAATGTGCAGGAACTTGGTATGGTGAATATATGTGCAAGGTTCTAGGTTGATTATGGATAGTTGTCTTCTCACTACTAGTGGCAATAAACAAACATGACACCCTTCGGAAGTAATCTTTTAGTGATATACATGAACAAATATAAACCGTATATAGCAAGTTTAATTTACCGAAATACTCAAGAACATTAATTAGCTGCAAAAATAATCACACTTTAAGTAGAACTACTGTTGCCGAGTAATAAGTGATAGTCTGCCGTAAATACAAATGAACATAAATCCTAATTATTGTTGTCAATCATTTACTAAACACAGGTTAATGTACCATGTTTTGAGTCCCATTTTGGCGTGAGGGTTAGTAACACTATTGGCTAACTGTGACCAACTGGTACATGTCGACTTGTGGCGTAGTTTCGTTCTCTCAGCACAAAGAACACGAGAGAATTTTTAGAAACTTGGCACACAGGTCAATCAGCAATCAACAAACACATCAGCATTGATCCAATTTATCAAACAATCACAAAAATCATAGGCAAGAAACAGATCAAAGGGAAATATATAATCAAAATAAAGCTGCAAACAATGACAGGTTTAAGGTCAATAATAGTCAGTCAGTCACAACACAGAACTTCCTACGTACGTACATCAGTCCAAGTTGCCATACCACATTAGCACAGAAATGCAATTGTCACTCCAAATCCCATAGCAATAGAGGTAGTAGAAGTATTGGCAGTAATCAGAGAGATTATGGTTCGATGTTATTATTCAAGAGGTATAATTTAGTGAAATAAACTTAAAATAAAAAGATAAAGCTGATGAGGAACTCAGAAGATTAGCATTTTAGAGAACACAAAAAGTGGATGCACCCGCGCGATTGCAAATGATTTTGAGCCATGTCGTTTACGGTCTGCAACCATCCATGACCATCGTCTCCTGGACTCCAACCAGGTAGTCGACACCTACCAACATCACTCAGCTCACTTGTCAGTGACTATGAATTCGTGCCACGTTTGGGTTTGTCCACCCCTAGCTTTCTTCCGACCTATTCCTACGCCACAAAACATTGCTGGTCGAGGCATTCGGTGGTTTGGCATACGCTTTACATGTCCCAACCCCCTCACCTACTAAAGTTTCAATACTTCATCTATGAATTTTTCATCCTCACCTAGTTCTCGTTTTCTAACGACAGCATTGCTAACTTGGTTGTCTCAGGATACACGAGCAATGCTTCGGAGACACCTATGATCGCAAATCATTGCCCTACGAATAACTTCTATTACGACTGACCATATTTCACAGCCGTATGGTAGGATGGAGGGTACTGCTGCGCAGTAAACTCGTCCTTTGGTTAGCAAACGGATATCTCCTCTACGCCATAAGTGACGCAAGTTGGCAAAAGCCAGTCGAGCCTTCTGTATCTATGCTGAGATTTCGTCAGTCACCAGGCCATCGGTACTGATGAGACTCCCGAGTTAAGTGAAGCGGTCAACCCGCTCAATAACAACCAGTCAAGATCGAGGTAAACAGAATAAGCTACAGGTCAAACGTGGAGAAATTCGAACACTTCACTTCTATCTGAAGTTTGTGGTGATGAAGTTGTTCAGAAGAACACCGAAAGCTCCACAACCAAAACATCCAGCTCAGAGAATAAAACTCCATCACAATCATCCACCTGTGCTACATATTTTATCCGTCTCAAAAGTCGAGTTCTTTTACCATTAAACCCCATGTTTCTTACAGATCAAAGGCAATTTAATCCCAAAAAGGTGTAATTAAATATTTACACCAAGTAGGGTATAACCAGTTTAGTTTGGTGAATAATTTCAAAACACCAATAAAACCATGTTTAGAAGGAAGCCGTTGATAAGCTTTTTTCTATTATTATGACAAAAGCTTTAGATAATAAGCAGCCGATAAAAACCTAATTAAAAATAAAGTGAACTAATATTACTACTTAGTGTTGCCTTTGCTCGCTTAGTGTTAGTAAGTTAAACTAAATGAGGTTTCGTAAGCGATAGAAGTTGACGCTTGGGTTTGAAGTTTTCAGTAAGACTATCTGGCACTATTTGTGCGAATGAAGTAGTAGCGAGAATTTCCAGGTGGATTCTATGTCGTATTTATATGTCTGTTCATCACTAATCTAAATACATCAAAACTAGAAACAAAACATTACTAACAGTTTTAGACCTTTTACCTGAAATGAGCACAATAACGTATCATCTACAGACATCATAGCTCCTGCGTTATCAAATTCACCGCAATAATTCGGGGCAGAAAAAAGCGTAACTAACTGACGCTTGGCGAAGAACTCATAACCATCTTCAACAACCTAAAGTAGTGAGTGAAATTGTGTGTGCGTATTACCTGATGAGCACGGCATATTAAATCTAAATCATGTTTATGTAAAAATCTGGCCACAATATCTGGACCAAATGTGTAACTGACACCACGGTCGTTTTCACCCCAACCAGTTACATCTTTGTCTGGATCTGACCAAAGTAAGTCACACAGTAGTCCTTGATCGGGAACATCTGTAGGACGCATGATGCGTCTGATTTGTTCCATTGTCGAAAGATCTGGTGAGAGACCTGTAACAGATTATCGTATAAAATAAAGAACTAACCGCCATGACAGCAGAAAATTTTTTCGTCGATAATTGCAACAATCGGCAAACAATTGAAACAATCTGTGAAGGTCTTCCACAATTTTATGTTATATCGACGTTTGCCTATATGTCAAATAAACTAACTAATCGCTTACATTCATCATAAAATCCATATATACGGTTAATAGAGGCACATTCATGATTGCCCCTCAGCAGGAAGAAATTTTCTGGGTATTTGATTTTATAAGCTAGTAGCAGGCATATTGTTTCAAGAGACTGCTTTCCCCGGTCCACATAGTCGCCCAAAAACAGATAATTTGCTTCAGGAGGAAATGCTCCATACTCAAAAAGTCGGAGTAAATCATAATATTGCCCGTGAATGTCACCGCAAATTTTGAGAGGAGCCTCCAATTCTAGTAAAATAGGTTGACTTAAAAAGATTTCGCGAGACTTCAGACACAGCCCGCGAATTTCTGCTTCGCTCATTTGAACATTTTTGCCAGGACGAGTGCGTCGGACTAAATGACATAAAATGGAAATAAAAACAAAACATGTGTTGATAATTAGGTGACTTCAATCCTAGATTTCAAACAAAAAAGCAATTAAATATATCATAGAGGTAAAGAGATCATCCATTGGTTACGTTAACGGTGCAATGACTGTAACAGAGCGACGACTTTCAAGAAAACTATTTAGATATTCTACTGTATCAGCGACGAGTGTTTCGTACTCAGATTCATGTGATAAGTCTAGTAATGTTTACACAATCAGTGTTTTTATGTAAGAAAATGGAATGGCATAATACATAGACTAATCGAAATTGTCCTGAAGTGTCCAGCTTAGCAATTAATGAATACCAAGGCGTATAGTCTCAGATATCTTACCTGTGTAACAATAATTGTGTTCAAGTAAATAATGACTAAACGTCTGGCTGGAAGTAACCGAAGATTTTCATGGACGCACTTCCAAGACAGCATATCAAAATACACGATTCATGCTAAATCAACTCCATACATACTGTATCTTGATATGACTGGCGTGAGCTTATTGTTAGCTTAGTTTCACTTAAACCAAAATTACAAACAGAAATGGCCAACGACTGAAGGCGGATTACTGGTACTGACTCGAAATCTGGTTCGTTAACTGATTTACTAATTGTATCCAAACTCAGCATTACTTAGTTTTCATTTTATTTAAATACAATTATTGGTATAAAGGGGCACCTTAAAGTTCGTGCGCCACACTTGAATCTGAGTGTGAGCTGGGTCACTGCCTGGACACCTAAACCGAAGCAGATGGTTTCTTTGAAGGGTGATTCGAGCCGCTGACCCAGACGTTTAATCCACAAGACTGGAGAGAAGCCAGGACATGTGATCCTATGGTATTTAGTAACCAAGCGTAGGTTCATACACTGTTTATTCCTTCGGGGTCCTGGAGTCCACGTGCACCAGTGGTTTGGGACCAGGGTTTCCCAACTCTTCTAGGTGGATTGTCCGTGCCCATCAACCCGGTTTAAGTCTTCGCCAGGCACCTGCATACCATCCTCTCAATTTCATAAACAACACCCTCTCATCGAGGCAAGACTTCTTTAGCAGAAGCTATACATATGTAAGTATATGAGGATTCTGAGGGAGAATGGAACTTTTCAATATACTGTTCGTAGTGTCTACTTTTTAAATTTGGTAAGCATAGCTGGCAGTAGCAGAGTAGTGGAGAATGTATTCTTGTGTTGCATGCTTGCATTTCGTTAGAAACTTTAGACTTGTTGGCAATGTATGGAGATTTTAAAATGCACTTCAAGTACGCATTTCGCATTCACTTTGACAATTTGGAATTTTTAGAGTTGAATGTGAATTTGTTCCCATTCTTCAAATCTCAGACTGATCAGACAAATATCCGCTTATTCCCGTAATTTTAACACAAGAATACTAGCTGTTGGGAAACCGTGAGAAATTTGAAGGCACAAGTTGTTGACTAAATTCCACGTGGGTTAAAATTAGATCATAAGGTAGAGCAACGAGCTATGATATGTCAACTCTATAACCAATCAGGGGTTGTACCGCACTATCGACCGTCAAGTTGATTGGAATACCGACGTTAACTGAAATTCGTGTCATGCGTCTCATGTGTAACTAGGTTGATGGTCAGTAGATATAAATAAATGGTGGAAAACCCTGGTTGATAAGTGAGAGTGGCGTTGTATGGTTTACGAATAGTTGTGATGAGAACTTGGAACTGTCGGGTTACTGTAGCAAATCTTACCAGACATTTAGGAATCATAAAAACTCAGGCGATCCAACAGATACAAGATCTAGACCGCAGAAAGTAGTCTGGGGGAAAGTGTATAAACCGTTAGAAAGATATCATTAAGAGTAGCCAAAACACCTGATTGTCAGTGTTAGCATTCGAGTGACACTAATGACATACATATGCTGAGATTGTGAACACCAACAAGCTGTGTGAATGGAGAAATGCCGTGTAACAGATAAATCGGCCATCAGGTGTCGAGTCGGAATACATTCCGCAACTTAATGAACGTACACAACCGACCCAGGTCAAAGAGTCGCTAGTCTCTGTACTAAAATGGAATAAGCTCGTGTATTTGATACCAAGATGTACCACTGGCTTGAGTCTAAGAAGTTAGAAATCTTACGGGTGAAGACGATGAGTGACTACATATATTTAAATCTTGTGTTCTATTAGCCATACACTATTAGATTGATGAGTTGTTATTCCATTAAGTGGACATCAATAATGCTATTACTTACCCTCCAGCAATCTACCAATAACACTATCAATGTTCACCTTATCATCCCCTGCCATTGTCTCACGAGAAAATCGAAACTACGTTAACGGTACCGCCTGGACTTTTTATTAGCCCATTGAACATTGTAAAGGATTTCGCGAAAGTTGAACAGAAGAAATTGTTTATTGTTGAGTAAGTATCTTTATGTGCGGTTCAAAAACAATTTTTGACTTCATCTCCAACACATATGTTTTTCAGTCTCAGTTTGGGAAGGACAGAAGATTAAGAGGACCATCCAATATCCAATGTCTTTTTCACGAGCTAGTGTAAACCAACTGATTTCTTTGTGCTCGATTCTTGTTCTTGAGGTACGGTTCCAGGTGTTCCGTAGTGTCAAATTAATGGAGGTCTAGCCACTGGACTGTCTAATTCTAGTCAGTTGGCAGTTGGTTGTGAGTTTGTATGTCTCGGGATTTGAATGAAAACGTTTGTTTCAGGGCAGTAGGGTTTCTGGGTACCAGCGGCTATCACATTACCACACTGGAGATCAGTTATTTTCAATGTGGAGAGTAATAGGGATAATAAGGATAAAATTCTAATGCTAATATGAATAAAATTTCAGAACTAGGTAATATATAAATGATTTAGCTTATTGATTGTTAGTGAAGATTGTGAGAGAGAACCGTAGTGTAAGCAAGGAAGAGGAAACAGAGATAATAGGCGAGATAGGTTCAGTAAGCGATCTGAGGAAATGGCAGTGATAACAACTAGAAGGTCTCAAGATATCCATCATAAACAGCTTGTCCAAGAGGGAGATGATAGTCCGTATGTGAGTACATGATTATCAAGTCTCTTCGATCAGGTCTCAAGATATGCACCATGAAAGTCCGCATTTGTTGCACTCTTTTCCTTATTGCGTCAACTAAAGGTTCATCAACCACCCATTGAGGTTATTAATTCAATTCATTTATGATCCGTTTGGAAGATATTTGATTCATTCCACTCCTGTCGAGGTTTTAAGTCCTAGTGCTTACCAACAACCAAGGGGTTATGTTTGAACGTCATACAGTCCTCTAACTCATTAGAGAGAAATCGAGCAATATTGTCAAGTAAATATTCAAATGAAATAGCCTTCATATCTCTCAAACTGATGCCTACCTTATTAGTGTTACTGGGTATACCTCTAACTGAAGAGGCTCAAGCTGGCAGCTATCCGAATCTGATTCGTGTGGACCGTGCAGTTCAATCACATGACAACCAATGAGATTAGATTCCACACCTTATAATACCCCAACCTATAATTTAAATATAACTTCATATCCTATCATTTTTGACTATTTGTCTTATTTGATTTGCAGCTGTTCGGTAAAAAGAGACTTTGGATGTTAAAATTCTTCGCATCAGAGAATCTTCATTTTTTCCCCTATGAAGAACATGGAAATTGCAAACACTATGGTTCTGAACTGACAATATAGTACTTATCTTATGGCCGTACAAGTAAGTCAGACAGGGTAATGATTTATAGGTTATTTTGGATAAGTTTTGAAATTACATTAGTAAGTTCCAGTAGTATCTTTTAATGGGTTTTGTCAACCCTAGTAAATTTTCCTGTATTATATGTAATCGGTTATTTGATCATATCTGTTTACAGTATAGTCGCTGCGATCGAGTTTTACCTTTAAAGTGTTAAATATTCTTGTAAGAATGTTGTATCTACTAGATACCATTCGTCAGGGATGATGTGTTGCCGAAAGACATAGATCGAGGTTTTCTGTTTCTTGATTTTGTTTATAATTAAGGCACTAGTGGCTGAATAATTCAAGCATAATGGGTGGGGGCCTTTGGTACGAAAAATCAGTCTACTGAATTCTCTGTCTGTATTATTGCTTAACTTTATGCTTTTCCAATGTTCAGTCTGAATTTAGATTCCGTGATTGCAGTGGTGATCCATTATGTGAGAGAAATCAGCTGCTTATCAGACAGGGTTGAAATAACTGATTCGAAGCAAACTCAAAACTTTGCCGTGCGTATTTAATGGATGAGTAGTTTCTTATAGTTTGCATTGAAGTTCCAAACGGGGGCTTGTCTTGTGACGCAGTTGGGTACTTTCCTCAGTGTGTGTCTTATCCATAGCCAGCGCATCTCCCTAATTTTTTGTCTGTTGGAATCTGGTTTGTTCTCTCACATATCAAGTGGTGGCGGATTGTTTCCGGTCAACCGATCCGAAGTCTCTTGCGAAAAAACTGTTACCAAATAGAGAAATAAGAAGACATATTTTGTGAGATAGTATCATTTCGTGCTTTCTCGTCAGTCACATACAAGCAACATGTTATTTGTGTAAATACAGTTTTGAAGATAAGGTCATGCTAAATAAGAAATTTTGACCTTATCTTCAAAACTGTATTTACACAAATAACATGTTGTTTGTATGTGACTGACGAGAAAGCACGAAATGGTACTATGTTACCAAATACTTGTATAAACCAGATTATGGACTTCAGGTTTCGCCAAGTCTCCGCTACATACAGTAGAACAGTCTTGACTTTTATTTTGAAAATTCTGACTTTCGTATTGGTTGATAATTGTTTTGAGTTCTAGGTATTCTTCAATTGTAGAAATGCTGCTCTTGCTTTACCAAGCCGTGCCTTTACATATAAATCATACTCACCTTGTTTATCACTGATGCTCTCCAGATATATAAAGTTTTCTGCATTTTCCAGAGCTTCTCCGTCATATATGATTTAGTTGGTACATGTTGTGTTGTGTCAGATGATCTTTCGTTTTCCGCTAGGATTGACGAAGTGTAGTGCTGCAGAGACTGCTGCTAAAATGGTCATATTCCCCTGTATTCGTTGTTGCGTGAAGGATAGAAGGGTTGGATCAGCTTCAAAGTCCAGATCATGTGGCTGCACCGCCCACACCATCTCTGGGGCTCATTCCACCTGGTTCTGAACATGACAGAGCGAAGTCACCTTGATCGTGGGCTGATCAGAGGCCTGTGCAACGATCGCAAACATTAGTGGATAGTGGAAGCAAGAGCGATGGAAAAGACGGCAATGACAGCTAACGTTACAAAAAACTGGTACCAGGAATTCATCGATTAGCGAAACTGTCCCCGTCTGTTGCCTCCACATTCATTTGACTTCGCTCATATTTAATTTGGTTAAGCCTTTTGATTAGCTTGTTCAACAAAGCCATTTGTATAGCAACAGCTTATATGTACCATTGGCTTTTACTATTGTCTGGTTTGTATGAGCTGGTATGACGAAACGTTGCTTAACAACTACGCGCATATTCATCCTATTCGCTGTAATGTTAATCTCTTAAATATTTCAACGACTCAGACATTTTACTATGTATATATAAGTACATTTTATTCTTATTATTTCATTCGCCAGTTCGTTCGCTACTGTGCTTGTCCTTCTCTGTGTGTTTGTGGTCTGCTGGTCCATTTGTGGTGTGCCGAAACAAACATTTTTAACACCTCGTATTCTCCTTGTGATTTATAAACCGTGAGGCGCTATTAAGTAACGGTTGCCTGGACGAGCAGATTACGAATTCTAAAAACACGATAGATATCGATCGTCAGGAAACTAGTGATACTTTGGCCACCATCTCAGAAAAGGTTGGGCTTATTGTTCATTCTCAATTCAGGAGATTAGATCGAACGCTTCCGATTTCATTTCAGCTGGTCTTAAGCGACACTTCGGATGCCCATGATCTCCGTTATTCTGGAACAGCAAGTCGATGTAAGTGCTCCGACCCATAGTGAAAATGAGAAAGCTCCAACAAATAATAATATATTTGTTCTCAAATAACTACGTTACAAGAGTCACGCTCCAAATGTTAGGGGTGGCAGAAAAATGGCGTGATTTACTGTTGTCAGCAGGAGAATGCGTCTTTCATTTCATGACACTTGCATGAATGGTGAAGTCAATGGGAGTGTAACATATACATGGTCTATTATAGTTTCTATGGTTGGTCTAAGTATTAGGTGGACCATAAAAAAGTGCCTCGGGATTTCGTGAGTTCTGAATGAAGTTAATAAATTTTCCTTGGGTCTAACAGCGTTATAAGTTTCTTGAACCTGGTGATTGTGTCTGATTGTCTGTTCCACAATAAATTGTATCGTGTTACTCTAACGCAGACTTTTTGCGTTTTGCCGTTAGTAGTATATTTGGGTTTTTCTGAGTTTGTAAGCAGGGTCGTGGTCCACAATTTTGCGGGATGTTACGAACGAGCGGCCATACATTAAATCATGGGAGAATATTGAGTAGCTTTTCAACTAATAACTCCACAGAGGTTCTAGGGAAAGATGTTTGCATCGTTCTGTGTAGTCCAGAGTATGGTTTCATCCTAGCAGTCTCCGTGTGAAGCTCCTTTGCATACTTCCTAATCGTATCTTGTCTATGATATTCATGTTTAGAAAGATAAATGAGCAGTATTCAAGGGAAGGTCTTATACACATTTTGAAAGGTGTAAGTTTAGCCTCGTTTGTCAAGAAGTTCTTATTTATAAACCGCGCAAGCCGCCTAGATTTAGAGATAAAAGAAGAAGCATGTTTCTCAAATTTTGGGCTTCCAGCGCAATGAACACCCAATTCATGAGCTGATATGAATGTTAGTGAGTGATATTTCATATTGATGCTTGCTAAAATGCATGATTCCACATTAACTGTGATTAGAAGGTAGTTGCCATGTTTCCCTTCTGGCAGATACGTTGTCACGGTCCTGCCTATACTTTCATTCAGATACTCAGGCTTATAGATGTATATAATATTGAGACCGTCCGCTCATAGGTATGATCTCCCAAATTTTACAGTTTTAAATAAATATTTGTTGGGGATGTTAGATCCCCAGAACTCGCTTGATAAACACTTTTATTTTGGGTTTATTCCATGGGCCGATCAGTTGACCTTGAGATTGTAGCATCTCATCATTCATTCATTGTACTTTCGTTTGAATTAATCTATAACGGTACTGACCATAATTTTGTATTTGAATGATTCGATTACAATATCGATTATTGTATATTGTATATATTTCATTGTGTGCAGCTTGTTGGTGTAGAATACAATTTCTACGCTTACCGAGACTTCTGATTTGCAGTTTCGGATTCAAGGTAGCCTACCTGGACGCTGGTAATTGTCTCGTTCACGTTTACCGACTAATGTGAACTCGAAATAGCTTCAAGCGTACCAAGTGACGAGCGTAAAATATTTTATATTCATAAGGAAAACGAATGAACCTAATACACTTCCTAGGATAACTGCACTTGTTAAAGGTGATGGTGATGAAAGGCGATTCCTTTAATTTATGATTTGTTGGCGTCCATTTACGGATGAAACAAACAACGAATATAATGGGTTACTTATTCCGAATGACTTTAGTTTGAAGCGACGCCTTTAGTGTGGGGACTTTATCAAAAGCTTTCTTAAAGTCGAAAAGAGTCATTTGTCTTATTTCTGGGCAATTTTATTGAGACAGTATATCAGGCATGCATCGACCACATGATTTAAACCTCAAGAACCCATGCTGTGAGGTCCATATGAGATTGTTATTAAGAAGGTATTGTATTATCTCCGCTTTACTACTTTCTCCATCACCCTAGATACCCCCGAGGTAAAGTTTATGGGTCCGTAACTTTCAGCATTCACGGTAGACGAAGATTTATATGTGGGGATTACACGTGTAGTTTCCCAGATATTAGGGCAACACTCTGTAGAGAATGATATGATGAACAGTAGTCAATTCTGAGGAGTTTTTCATACCAGGCGCTTCAACTAGCACATAAATTAAGGAAACTTGGAGTGATGTTATCGTTTCATGGTGACTATATCCTAACTTACATAAAATCAACGGTGTAAAACCTGTATCACTCGGCTTAATTCAGCCTTAGATTGTCCGTTAGGCCCATAGACCTCCACAAAAACCGTCTTTCGTCTCTGTGCGCCAGTAATCTCTTCATAATAATATTATCTGCTTCCCAACTAACAGTATTAATTCTAACTAGTCAAAAAGAAAGCCATGCATTTTGTGAATCACGGTCGGTAACACCAGGTTTGATGTGGGAGGCCACACAATTCCTGTTTAACCTGAGAAGAATACAGACATCAAGCCAGTCAGTCAAATACAACGTAGAACTTTGTACATACTTACGTAAGTTCAGGTTGCCATTCCACATCAGCACACAGGCGCAATCGTCAATTACAATCCCATAGTGGTAGACATGGTAGAACTATTATCTTTATTGGAAAAGTTTCATTTCCGTAGTAATTACCACAGTATGTATAAAACTGTGCCTAACGGTAACTTTGACCAGCGACAGTTAAAATGTGTAAACGTCAAAAGATTATGTAACTTAGGAAAAATGATTACGGTGCGATGGTTTATAATAATAAATGCCAACGAAATACAAGCTTTAACATTTTAAAGTCGAAGTAAACTGCATATTCAAAAGTACTTTACCAACACACATAGCGCCAAAACCGTTCAATATGAGTTTGAATCTAACTTCTGGTAACATAAACGCAACATAAATATAATATCTGAACACGTAGAAAATTTCACTTCCTTTGACTGGATGTGCATGGATGGAATGTATTCCAAGTGTTCTTAAATTTAGATAGTCTATCTCTGCACTAAATCTACAAAGTCATTTCGAACAACGTAGAATTAACTTTCTCTTTTTTGTAGTCTACACATCAGAATTATTTACAGTCTCCGAGTCAGTCGACGTGAGCAATGCTTTTCAACATATAATACTAAGCAGAAATTTCGGAAGCTGGGCTGAATTCGAAAGTGCGTTAATTGGATTTGAACAAGCGGTGAAAAGTTTAATCGCTTTGTATACAATTCATACCCATTAAATTAGTGTCCGCAGTAAACTGCTCAAGTTGGCAAGATTTAAATAAATGTACGTGATGTTTAGTGTTCGTTTGGTCGTAAGCATAAACCGTATGGTTCACAGAATAACTAATCAATGATATTTATGATACCTTTCTATCTCAACCACGTCTATGACTCATGCTTGTAAAAAGAATATTTCCTGTTCCGCCCCTCTCCAATTTCTCTTAGTTTCTTTTTTACAGCACCTCACCCTACTCATCAAATATTAGCTTTCATAATGTCTAAGACTTGGTGGCTTTACTCAGGAGCCTTTCAAATCATTACCTGATGAATCTCGACAAGAAGATCCTCACAGACCTACCTCATCACTTCTTGTTATATGCAGACCTAGGTTTAACTTGCATTGATTCTCAACGAACAGTGGTTCGTCGCACCGCAACCAACATAACTTGCGCCAACAACTGTATTGTATATTCCAGAGTCTGAAGCATTATTTACAATGTTATGTGAAAACTGTTAGCCCTCAATAAAAGGCCAGGGTATCTTGTGAATTTTTTGTCTAACTGAACAACCTTTTACAGAAAATGTGTTAACGATTTAAACATTTTGGTCTTGCCTGTAAATTAACATGTCCCATATAACACTTTGTTGTTTGAGAATAATCAACAATGTAAGATCCATTTTTGAACGCTTTGTTTTGGAAAATCTCTCCATGTATACCTTTGTAATATGTCCTTATTGATTCTTTCACTTCTACATTTTGGTAATCTGTTCAATTTTTTTATGCTCATTTTGAAATGATAATATTTGTATTTTATTGTAGTTTCTATCTTTTGTTCCTTTACTGAGTTTCTGTTTTTCTTTCCGAACTGCATTATGTTGTTTAAGCTGATACTTAGTTATGGCGACAGCCATAATGATTTTGTTCCGTTGATGGTTGGAGCGCCTACACTGACCGGAAGTGTGCAATTTGGGTTGGAAATTGCAGCACTCTACCACAAGTGGAAACATTCTGTGTTATCATTGAAAGAATAACGCGGTAATATTGCTTAGGTAATGATATATATTCATATTTATGATTAATAATAGAAGAGTTACTTACCCAAAACACTTGTTTGGGATTTAAACTAGGCAAGGCGAGTATCTTAATTACCCGGACAGTTATTCCTCAATCCAAACCTCAGTTTGGATCCCAAAATTAATATTATTAGTGTTGGAATAGGCCTATAGTTTGAGAATGTCAGCTGACGGCTTACGATCAGCAGCAGTTTCCGCACTAGGCTGCTCATGATCACTAGTTAGATGCTAACATTTTTAAGGGCCGGATGTAATAGGGATGCCCCCTGGCTGCTAGATGAACAAATTATTCAAAAATCCATCATTTAATTGAAATCGCTCTTCGCTAGTCTTGACTTTTCAGAAACTACTCCCCATGTTTCCCGTGATACAGGTAGCCGTATACGCGGCAGTTAAAACGCTGGCTTATAGGGCTCGGGATACTCGGAAAGTACCGGCCAGAAGTACGAATCAGCAGCATTTAAATTCCTAACAACGCGTAACTTGATTTCAGAGATTAGACCGTACAAAAAGGTGATATGCTACACGACACATAAAAATACGTAGACTTAAGTCCTATCCATTCGTACGTATTCGCTTTTTATGCTTGCAGTCTGTTATGCAATGCAAAATCATTATGATAGTTTCGCACTCTCCCCTCAAGTTTGCATACAGTCAGGAATTAACTAGTAATTGTTAATAGGACGAGTGAAATACGGAGAATATGAATAATGTTGAAGATATTCTGTAAACACTATTCAGAATGGTTTTCAGTACTAACGTCAGATATTATACAGAAAAACTCATTTTCTTTGTCCATTGACCTTAGACGAGGTGTCATTTACATCGAGTAGGTTCCAAAAGGAAAGGTTTAAAGGTACCTGGTTCTTTTGAACTTACAACTTGCAGTAAGGTGTTATGAAGAATATGGTTGTGATATATATATGATATACGATATATATATGCTTGCAATAATCTATAACCAACAGATCGTCAGTACGGTTCCGTACCAAACTACAGTGAATAAGGCAAGTATTTAGAATAGAATCGCGATATAGTTAGTACAGAGTTTTATTTTCATGGCTAGGCTTGGTGGGCTGTAGAATTTTCCACAGACGGAATACTTTCACTAAAGTGAAAGAAGAATTGAAGCTATTCTTTGTTCATTATGAATTGATAGGGACAACCCTCAGCGTTACTTCTACCAATATTAACGGATGCTTTTGTCCTGCACATCCAAAAAGAACTTAGTAAGCGTTATGCTTCGCCGTTACTAAGAACATTATCCTACAATCATACAGAATAACTGTTAACCATCTCAGATTTACCTAATGAGAACAGAGGACCTATAGCCTTCATAAGTCGCTTTCTGGTTAGCTTCTGAGAGTGTCTAGCCTCTTTTTGACAGAGTTAATTAGAGGGGATGATGGCATACCTCTGTGTAACGGGTTGACAGAGTATGTGACTCGACGTACAGATCTATATTTCAAGGTTTATTTGTTTATCCTCGGCTTCTGTTTCAGAGCGCTACATCCTAAGACAAAAAAGAAAAGGTGTATGTGCACCAAAATCATTTATCAGTATTTCTTACGAAGAACCAGATTAACTCCAAAGTAGGAGAGAGTAAGAAGTCATGAAAATTCAAACCACATCGTATAATGAACTTCAGAGTTCCGGAATGGCATAGGTAGCCGCCATTCGTACTTTTTCTGAGATACATTAATCACTATTTAAAGGGGGGTCTGTAGCTTGAAGCTAGTCTTCAAGTTTAGATCTCACCAAGGTTGTATGTGCTGTAGTAAACATACTAGTATCTGACTTGGTAAGTGTTCTTCTTGAAGTCCAGTATGCTCTGAACCACTTAGCTGCAACAATACGGCAGTGGGCCGTGGTGTTAAGGTCGAGGCTTACTGTTACTCAAAGGTCGCAGTGAGACCAGTCATATGGGTGTTGACGCTTCCTAAGTGCTCTACCTACTTGCTTCTGTATCCCCAATATGTATGAAGATACACTTGGTCACTTTGATAGGCACAGGCAATGTTTTAGATCAGCTAAACAAAATATCTAAATGTAACAGTTTAAAACCTTCACACTTTCCACTCCTAATTTTGCTTTCTGACTCTCAGAATCTATCACTTTCATGATCACCGGTAATTGTTTATAAATATTTTCGTTGAACGTAAGTGCATTGAGTGTGCTTACTAGGTCATCAGCTTATCTTGCCTCTAGTTCTTTTTCCCAATTCTCCCCACCTTTTCTACTTTGTATGCCCCCTAGTACCAAAGGTATTCTAGTCAGATGCAGATCCCTACATAAGCCAGCGTGAAGCGCACATGCATCTTCCTATATTTCTTGCTCAAATATATCTAGGTTACTAAGTGGAGGCATCATTGGTACATTGCTATTAGATCGCTAACTAAATCTATCTAGCTAAATGTCTCTGTTCCCTCTCCCTTGCTTACACTTTGATCCTCTCGAACAATCTGCAATCTTATTCACATTGGCGTTAAAATTTTCCCCTTATTATTCTCTGTATTGCAACTAACTGATCGCCACTCTCGTAGTGTGATAGCTGCTCGTATCCAGAAACCTTATTTCCCTGAAACAAACGTCTTCATTGAAATCACAGGACATAAAACTCACAAACTGCTGCCAACTCACTAGAATTGGGCCTTCGATTAGCTAGACCCCCATCCATTGGACACTACCAAATACCTGGGACCGTACCGAAAGAACAAGAATCGTGTGAAAAGGAATCATTTGGTTTATACAAGCCGATGAAAAAGATATTTGATATTGGATAAGCGTTTGTACAAGTCTATGTGTTTCTCTATCTTCCCTCTGATTTAAATTTTGCGTTACAATTCGACGTCATGATATCTATGCAAGACATAAGAGTATGGGCAGAGAAGCATAATATGTATATGGTAGTGTTTAAGTTCGTATAAATATTTCCTAAGGATTTCGTGGGCCAGAAAAAAGCTGAAAAATTTATGAACCGAATGATAATAGCATTTCTGGTTAGTTTCTCTGATATCAAAGTCTTGACATGTTATTGTCTGTAGATTATCGCATTCCCAGTTGGATATTGCAAACAGCAGCTGTCTGATAGCGTCCTAATACTCTTGTTTGGTTGTATACTTACGGCACTTGTTGTATTGCCTCCATGGCCATTTTACCATAAAAATCCAATTGACTGGTACCACGAAGAACCAAAAAGCAGCAAAAAACAGACCAATTCTTAAGTCATGTCTTCAGTTTAATTTTTTATTTTTCTCAATAATAAATTTGATTTTTCTGACGCCAATGGCGACTTCGAATTATATTATGACAGACTGTATTTTGATGATACATTTACACTAACTTGTAATTTTTATATAGAGCTCAACCATTTATAATCTTGGGGTTTATAGTGCAAGTTCCCGTGCTGGTTACACAAACTACTTTAATGTATCCCGTCACCTAAAATTGCGTTAGAAGTAAGAGTACAACCGGCTTATTCTGTATTCCATAGGCCATTCGAAACTGATATTCTCGAGACTTTGGTATCCTTAGTAGCCTAAAGTGTGTATGTTATCAAAGAATACAACTAAATAATCAATAGGTATTTTTCTTGCATAAGATTGACGTTCGGCCTATAAATACTAAGTTATTAAATCTAGCGTAATCTCACTGCGGGGCCGAGTCCTAAACCAATTGCCTCAGCCTTTTCTGGTACTTGTTAATTTTACATATGGACTTCCACCGTAAGTTTTAGATTATTGCTGTACGTGATTAGTAGAAATAAACAGGTTTCTCTAGTATTTTGCATTATTTGAGGTTTCATTATGCTTTGTTATCCACGGATTTAATTACTACGTTAGACTCAGGTGGGTATCGTATAAGTGAACCACAACTCCGTGTTATTCAAATTCTGTTAATTTTCATCTGAATGACCGTAGATATCTTTACGAAAGCTTCAAACAATAATGACAGTGGCGATTTTACATTTAACATTCGATTGGGAATTCAAGTGATCCTAAATTCTGTAGCAAAATTTGAACAATGTGATTTTACTGGCTTCGTTCACTACTGAAGGCAGGATAACTTGAACATATGCACTGTTGGTGTGGATCTTAACCTATCTGCCATTTATATATGCAGCGAAATGCAAAGCATGCCATCGGAGATTTGATCAAGTAAAGCCAACCTCATCAGTCAGTCGGTCATTTACAACATAGAACTTCGTACGTACGTACATCATTTCAAGTTGCCATACTGCATTGGCACAAAGACGCAATTGTCAATTCAAATCCCATAGTAGTATAGGTGGTAGAAGTATTAACAGTAATCGAAGAGATTAGGGTTGGGCATACGTATCTCATGTACCAACTATCTCAACTGATGAAGTTTCAATACTTCATCTATTGATCTACCATTCTTACCTAGTGCCCGTCGCCTAACAACAAAATTGCTTACTCGGTAGTCCCAAGATAAACGAGCAATGCTTCGGAGATACCTATGATCGAAAACCAGTAACCTACGAATATCTTCTACTCTCACTGGCCATGTTTCACAGTCGTATGGTAGGACGGAGCGAACTACTGCTCACGACACTCATCCTCTGGTTAACAGACGGCTCTCGTCTACGCCAAAAGTGAGGCAAGTTGGCAAAAGCCAGTCGAGCTCTGTGTATCTGTGCTGAGATTTCGTCAGTCACCAGGCTATCAGCGCTGATGAGACTCCCCAGATATGTGAAGTGGTCTACACGTTTGACTGCTTCACTCCCTGTCACTAGTTCAGGTGTCAATGCAAGCCAATCCTGAAGTAACATTTGCATTTCGGCTGGGAGAATCGCATCCCGAACATGCATTGCTGCTTAGGATAGTCAGAAGACTGCGTTTGGCCAGCGTCTTCATCGAATAGAAATATGTCATCAGCATATTCTAAGTTAACGAGCGAATCATTGAAGGTAAGTAACCTATTCCAAAACTTATGATAACCTTCCACTAGAAAAACAACTTAAAAATAAATCTGTCGAAATACCACAATCGGTAGACAATAATCTTATCAAAGACTAATTTACTCGATGACCTACAGTTAGCTTCAGTTTTGTTCAATCACCCATGCAACACTGAAATGAATGTTGGATACAGATAGAACTATTATGTGGACTGTATATGACATCGTACAACCATATAGTGGATTAGAACGTCGCTAGACACTAGGTTTATCATTCAATACCTTGATATCCTGTTTGAGCTATAGTTGGCGTTCATTATCACTTCACAAAACGATGTTGTATACCCACTCAGGAAAACAAAATGTGAAGCAAAAGCCATGTGGCTTAGAATACGTTGCTTAAGTCTCATCTTTGTGTAAAACGTTTACCCGAGTCTCAGTAATCTACCTATGATCCAAGTGTATAAACTCACGTTGAATTGACTCTTATAAATAATAGGTAGCGTCTTTCGATCAATACTCCCGACCGAAGCTGCTACCTTGACGTGGTGGTCGGGCTTGACTATCGTGATGATTCAACTGAGCTATACTGGCTGGAACATATGTTCCTGAAGGTCCTACCATGCCATGCTGATCGATTGGAGAATGATGAGACTAAAAGCAGCTACCCAAGGTCTGAGGGCGAAGTCGTACTGCTGACTGCAGAGGGGTGTGACAGCAGTAAGGTGTTTCCCTCGGACAACCAGCATCTGCAGCGATGCTGCCTTCTCACAAGGAAGGAAGGGTTAGAAAAGGTAGACCCTAAAATTGTCACACCTCACCCTACCTCACGGATTTCCGTCTCCGGCGGTAGGGGTGCCCAATGAGGGCTTTCAAGAGCAGAGCTAATCCTCAAAAAACCCTTCACAAAAAGGCCGTGCGTGACCGGCCTCAAGCAGTTGTCCCTTGGGCTCTGCGGTCACGTACCTAGGTCTCTAAGACCAACACAAATCTATTTTCCTTTCCAGGTTCCTCAAGAAACAACCTTCCACGGTGTGGGCAGCCGGGAAGTGACAACCGCCCTCATACCCGTAACAGCACGCGAGACCAAATTGGTCAAAATCAAGTCCTTCCTACACCCCCAGTACCTCTCTTATCTCTACTACTAACTCTTCTCACATTCCTTTATCACACTGCATAGCTAATGCAAACGATGCGAGTTCACGGAACGTCGTTTCTGGACTCCTGAAACCCCGCTCTAGACTACTTGTTGAAGCATTTAATGTACGTACATTATGTCAAATAGGGCAACAGGCTTCGTTAGCTAGAACTTTACAATCTCGTGCCATCGACGTATGCTGCGTCTCGGAAACGCGCATACAGGATCCTAGTAAAATTATTAATCTGATTTCACCTTATCAAAATAAAGAAGCAGGTCGATTTACTCTTCGTGTATCCGGTAGCCCTGATGCTGCTTCTCGGGATCTCGCTGGTGTAGGTATAGTATTGAGTCGCAGAGCTGAACAATCTCTCCTTGACTGGATCCCAGTAGATAGTCGCTTGTGCGCTGTCCGACTAAACGGGACGGTAAGGACTCGGAAAGATAGTGACAATCGTCGTTGCCTCTTCATCGTATCTGCCTATGCCCCCACTGAATGCAGTTCAGACGAGGTTAAGGATGAGTTTTACAGAAAGCTTTCGGACCTCCTCCAAAAAGCTAGGCGTTCTGATATAGTAATAATGGCTGGTGACTTTTATGCTCAAGTAGGTAGACTAAGTGAGCAGGAGAGACACCTAGGTGGATGTTATGGTGTCGCGGCTCAGAGAACAGACAATGGTGACCGTCTGTTGCAAGCATGCTCAGACAACCGCCTATTCTTAGCAAACACTAACTTTAGGCATAAGGAAAAGCATCTGTTGACCTGGCGACCTCCAAAGTCGTCTCAACGTTGGACGCAACTAGATCACATCGCCATCAGCCACCGATGGAGAGGTTCGATAGAGGACTGTCGCTCGTTCTGGGTCACATGTTTAGATTTAGATGATGCCCTAGTGCGAGCGCGTATTTGTTTGAAGCTTACTGGGCGTAGGAAAGACACCGTAAGAAAGCCTCTTAGGGTTTTACTTAATGATAATAAGGCGAAAAATATATTTCAGGAACAACTAGAAAAACAGTTAGGCGGCCATGCAAGTGATTCCCATCCTGAAGCAGGTTGGAATCATATTAAGAAGGCTGTGGAAACAGCAATGGTATCTGCTAGCAAGGTAAACCTCAATGCTAGGATGAAGCAGTGGATATCAGTCGCATCCACCGAACTGATGGATGCCCGAAAACTCATCCCACCTGGCTCTGAACATGATGAAGAACGAAGTCAACTTAGGCGTAGACTTATGAAAAGCCTACGTAACGATCGTGAACAGTGGTGGGTGGCGAAAGCAAAAGCGATGGAAAAGGCAGCGGCGATAGGCAACACTAGACAACTTTTCCGACTTATCAAGGAAACTGGTATTAGGAATCCTAGTGTAAGTGAGACTATCTCAGAAAATGACGGGACTATTATTTATTCTCAATCCAGGAGACTGGATCGATGGGCAGAACACTTTAGGGATCAGTTCAACTGGCCTCGAGCCACTGTTCGGTTACCCACGACCTCCAGTCATCCTGAATGGCAAATCGACGTAAGTCACCCTAGTCTTTACGAAGTTCAAAAAGCGTTAGGAAATATGAACCGAGGGCGAGCTGCAGGTCCTGATAGACTGACCCCTGAGATATTTAAGGATGGTGGTCCAGTTTTAGCAGCTAGGTTGACTGAGATCTAAGGTAGAATCTGGGAACTGGACGTAATCCCATCCGACTGGTCTCAATCACTGATTGTCCCAATTTATAAGAAAGGACAAAAGTCTTCTTGTGACAATCACAGGGGAATAAGTCTAACTAATGTAGTATCTAAAATATTGGCCTTAGTAATACTTCGACGCTTAACGAAAGCTCGTGAAGAGCAAACTCGAGAAAACCAATCTGGTTTTCGACCTGGACGTGGTAGTATAGACCACATTTTCACACTACAACAGGTCCTGGAACACACACACATTTATGCGTCCTACAATAGTTGTGTTCCTGGACCTAAAAGCTGCATTTGACTCAGTGGATCGTGAGGTTCTGTGGTAGTGTCTGTCATTGAAAGGTGTACCAAAGAAGTACATTAACCTTATACAAGCTCTCTACTCGAACACCACTGGTCGAGTGAGAGCTTATGGCGAACTGTCACCGGAATTCTCTACTTCAAGTGGTGTCCGTCAGGGATGTCCACTTTCTCCATTCTTGTTTAATTTTATCATAGACATGCTCCTAGAAATAACCTTATACTCGTCTGAATTTTCTGGAGTAGACCTTTTACCAGGTGGCTCGCTTATTGACTTAGAATATGCCGATGACATTGTCCTACTTGATGAAGACGCTGACAACATGCAGAGTCTTCTGACTACCCTAAGCAACAATGCAAGCATGTTCAGGATGTGGTTTTCCCCCTCGAAATGCGAAATGTTGCTCCAGGATTGGCTTTCGACTTCACCTGAACTAGTGACAGGGAGTGAAGCAGTCAAACGTGTAGACCACTTCACATATCTGGGGAGTCTCATCAGCGCTGATAGCTTGGTGACTGACGAAATCTCAGCACGGATTACAGTAGGCTCGATTGGGTTTTACCAACCTGCGTCACCTTTGGCGCAGGCGAGATATCAGCTTGCTAACCAAAGGACGAGTGTACTGTTCAGCAGTTCACTCCGTTCTACCATACGGCTGTGAAACATGGCCAGTCATAGTAGGAGATATTCGTAGGTTACTGGTTTTCGATCATAGGTGTCTCTGCAGCGTTGCTCGTGTATCCGGGGACAACCGTATAAGCAATACTGTCGTTAGGAAATGAGTTCTAGGTAAGGATGGCAAATCAATAGATGAAGTATTGAAACTTCATCAGTTGAGGTGGTTGGGATATGTGTTACGTATGGCTAACTACCGACTGCCTCGATGAGCTTTGTTTTGTAGTGTAGGAATAGGTTGGAAGAAAGTTAGGGGTGGCCAAATCAAAACATGGCAGAAATCCATGAAGTCATTGACGAGTGGACTTAGCCATGTCGGTAATTGTCGACTACCTGGTTGGGGTCCGCGAGATGATAATAATCGATGGTTAGAGACCCTGAATGACATGGATCAAAATCGTTCGCAATGGAGCCGGCGCATTTATTCTTTGTGTCCTCTCAAATCCTAACCTTCTGGATTCTTCAAAAACTCTAGGTTTGACTTTCTAAACTTTTCTCATTGAATCATATTTCTTGAATTATATCTTCTAAACCTAAGCTCTCCGATTACTCACATGCATAAATGTGGCCAGTTTTTTTCATACATAACACTATTCAATCGAGAATAATTAGTTTTCTTGTATTACCATTAATTGAATTATGGATAAATTCTCTGAATTTATGCGACTGTACAAGATGAACCATCAGATTTAATTGAAAAACTGAAACGGTCAACATGGTTTATTGCGGTTTTTTCCCAGCGACTGCCTCGACGAGCTATGTTTTACAGCGTAGGAGTAGGTTGGAAGAAAGCTAGAGGCGGCCAAACCAAAACATGGCACAAATCCATGAAGTCACTGACAAGTGGACTGAGTCATGTTGGTAGATGTAGGCTACCTGGTTGGGGTCCGCGAGACGAAAGTCACCAATGGTTAGAGACCTTGAACGACATGGCTCAAAATCGTTTGCAATCGCGCAGGTGCATCCACTCTGTGTTCTCTAAAATGCTAATCTTCTGAGTTCCTCATCAGCTTTATCTTTTTATTTTAAGTTTGTTTCACTAGATTATACCTCTTGAATCATATCTTCGCTCGCTGATCTTGTCCATTGCTGCTAATAATTCTTCTATCGCTATCACTCTTGGATTTGAACTGACAGTTGCGTCTCTGTGCTGATGTGTTGTGGCAACCTGAACTGATGTACTTACGTACCAAGTTCTGCGTTGTATCTGTCTGTCTCTATTTTACTAAGTAGATTTCCCCAAATTATCTTCGATGCCTAACTCTGTCTATTACCATCGGTTCTGTCTCCATCTCTATTATGTCTTAGATTAACCTGGAAAATTTCATCGCACTGTGCTAATTGTTCCATCTATTATCATGGATGGAACAATTACCCAGTTCTCTAGGGCTTTTAGTAGTCTTCCTTTTTATGTTAAGACAGCATGATCAAATGTAAACCAGGTTCCTTGATCAGTTATTTTCACTATGAAGATCATAGTAAACAAATGTTAAGATGTATATCAGTAAGAAATTAATCAGTTGGTTTAGTCAAACTAACGCTAACAATGAAATCAATAATATATAAACGAAAATTCAATCAACTATCATTCCAATAATAAAATATTATATGAAGATTTTATCGCTCAACTCCACTTGTAGAAACTTCGGGGCTACTACCGGTCCAAGAAGTACCATCACAAGGATTGGATGTCTGTTGGTACTCTTGAAAAAATTGAAGAAAGGAGGAACAAGAGGGCAGCAATCAATCTCAGACGAACAAAAGCAGAGAAAGTTACCGCACAAGCTGCATACACAGAAGCGAACAGGGAAGTGAAGAAGAGCATCAGAGCTGACAAACGAAAATATGTGGAGGATCTAGCGATGACGGCGGAAAAGGTTGCAAGAGACGGAAACTTAAGACAATTGTACGATACAACAAAGAAGCTCGCTGGAAACCATCGTAAACCAGGACGACCAGTGAAAATCAAGGAAGGCAAAGTAATCAGCAACACTGAAGAACAACGAAATAGGTATGTAGAGCACTTTAAGGAACTGTTGAATCGACCAACTCCACTGAACCCACCCAACATCGAAGCAGCATCTACGGACCTCCCAATTAATATTGGCGCACCTACGATTGAGGAGATCAGTATGGCCATCAGACAAATCAAGAGCGGCAAAGCAGCAGGACCAGACAGCATTCTAGCAGAGGCAATGAAAGCAGGCGTGGAAGCAACTGCAAAATTATTACAGATTTTCCTCAAAACGATTTGGAATGAAGTACCAACAGACTAGAAAGAAGGACACCTCATCAAAATACCAAAGAAAGGTGATCTCAGCAAGTGTGTGAACTACAGAGGCATCACTCTTCTTTCAACATCAGGCAAAGTCTTCAACAGGGTATTGTTAAACAGAATGAAGCACTTGATGGAGATGCCTTGGAGGACGTTACCACCTTTACATATCTTGGCAGCATCATCGGAAACCGAGGTGGGTCCGATGCAGATGTGAGGGCGCCGATCGGCAATGCAAGGGCTGCATTTCTACAATTGAAAAATATCTGGAACTCCAAACAAATATCAACAAACACCAAAATCAGGATTTTCAATACGAATGTCAAGACAGTTCTACTGTGTGGAGAGGAAACTTGGAGAACCACGAAAGCCATCACTCAGAAGATACAACTATTTATGGACAGTTGTCTACGCATAATAATTCTGATTCGTTGGCCAGATAAGATCAGCACCAACGTACTGTGGGAGAGAACAAACCAGATTCCAGTGGAGGAGGAAATCAGGAAGAAGCGGTGGAAGGGAATAGGATACACACTACGAAAAGCATCTAACTGCGTCACGAGACAAGCCCTCACATGGAACCTTCAAGGTCAAAGGAAGAGAGGAAGGCCAAGGAACATATTACGCCAAGAAGTAGAGAAAGATATGAGAAGAATGAATGAAAACAGCAAAGAACTGGGAAGGGAAGCCCAGGCCAGAGTTGGTTGGAGAAAACTGGTAGGTGGCCTATGTTCCGTTTGGGGGAACAGGCGTAAGTTAGTGCTAATACGGTATAGCGACGTGAATCGACGAAAATATACCCCAGGTTTTACATTGCGTTTGACCGACTAATACTTAACCCGACATTCAGAAGTCGGTCAAACTGTTCTAACTGCTGATTTTGGAGAAGCGGCATTATGCTAGGCTTTCTCAGACAAGATTTTGTAGATCGACTAAAACAAATTAAACAACTAGCCAGTGTAGCGTTTCGTCGATCCTGTCTGAAAACTTTTCCAACGACAACCACTGATAACGTTGTTTATTGTTTCCACTCTGTTTTAAGGCATTGAGAAGTAGTTTATTTATATTGATTAATTCTATGGCCATGGCTAAAATAAACTTTATTTGTAAACAATTTTCGTCATTGTGCGTAACTTCAAAATTCACTTCCATGTATACAAACTGTGTATTGACTAAAATTGTTAACAAAATAAGTTCATTTCAGCCATCTCTGCAGTCCAGTCTTAGGTTGTTGCTTCTGTGACAAGTATTATCGCACAAAATCTAATTCAGAAATCTAACAATATTACTTTTTACTTTTATTTCTAAGCTACTGATAAGTAGTATGAATCTTAATAAATAGAATAGAAATGTTTGCCTCTGCCATTATCGAAAAAGTATTAAAAAGATTAAAGACTGTTAGTCTTTTGATACTAGTAAGTTTCGGGATAAAATATCCCTGCTAGAGTTGTGGAGGACTAGAATATGTAAGTTGGTTTTGCGATATCAAGCACCCCCAAAATTCTCTGCTATGAAATCCGCTCTCTGGGACCAAGTGTCTGTCCATTCCTCCGCTCCTCAGGATATTAAACTGTGTTCAGCATGCCATTTAGTGAGAAATTCATTACATCAAACCGGAGATCCAGAACTGCACTTATTTAAAAAAATGGCAGAACAGCTCTGAGAATCATAAAATAGACAAGTAGAAACTCTCAGTATGAGGATGTGAAATGCGACAGACTGTGCTATTTCGACTGCAGAGTACTGTTTTGAATTCAATAGAGATATTACTAACCCGGGTTAGTCCTTTTTGATACAGGGATTAAGTAGTGTAGGCTTCTTTACTCTGTTGAACAAAGCTTTCGCATAGACTGTCTGCACTATATACAGAAGGTGTGTAAAGATTCTAAAATACCCAAGATCTTGGACGATTTATTTGACTTAAAGTCGGTCGCAGTGGTCCACATGTACTTATAAGTAATCTTCTTCCAAAATTTCAGTTCCCCTACTCTCCGCTAGTTCAGTGTTATTGTTGATCTCCTAAGATCGTGTTCAGAACTAAATGTTGCAGCTACCAATATTTGTACTTAATTGTCTGAACAAACAACAGAATTCATTAGCTAGGACTCTAGAATCTCAACTCATGAACAAATGCTGCGTCTCCAAAGGTCGCATGCTCGATCCAGGTGTGATATTTCACTCGATCTCATCTAGCTAGTGTCAAGAACCAAAGGGAACCACGCCTCGTGCCTGCAACCTTCTCGTGGACTTACTGGTATGGCATTAAGTCTAGGATCAGAACAAACTATCCTGGACTAGATTCGGAAGGATAGTCGCTTGTACACTGTCATACTAAACGGAACATTATGAACCCATAAGCATAGGGACACACACCATTGCCTCTTCGTCTCCAACCATGCCCTCACTAACTGCAGCTCTGGTAGAAAAAATAATAATTTGTACAGAAAGATTTATG
Source organism: Schistosoma turkestanicum (assembly GCA_944470395.2). NCBI lineage: Eukaryota > Metazoa > Platyhelminthes > Trematoda > Strigeidida > Schistosomatidae > Schistosoma > Schistosoma turkestanicum. The sequence continues at coordinate 12,532,797 of OX103972.1, forward strand.
ACCTCTGCCAGAAAGCTAGACGGTCTCATTACTTATTACAAAACATTTAGGATGGGAGATGAACTTAACTCCCGAATTTGATCAAAGTTGAAATATGTAAGGCTTGTAAACAACGAACTAGGTTGCTCTGAGACCTGGACTTATTGATCAAGTATTCACTCGAGTTTGGAACAGAGATATACTTATTGAGATCAGACAATAGTAGTAATTGTTGACCTGAAGAAGTCACTTGATTATGTCATCTGAGATTTTTAATGGGAATATCTGTAAATGAAAGGTGCACTGTAGAAGTGTGTAAACCTTGTCAGACTCACTACTCAAGTAAGAGCTTATAAACAATCGCTATTAGCGTTGTCAACCTTAAATGATGTTTGTCAGGAGTACCGATTTCCCCGTTTCTATTTAACGTCGTCATAGACACATAGAAATAACTTTTTTATGCGACGTAAGAGGGATATTTGTCTGACAACCAGAGGACGACCGTGCTACTCTGTTTTACCTTATGGCTGACTAGCAGAAGTGGGCTATAGAAATAGAGGGGTGTTTTATCGTAGAGGATATTCGTGGGTCAACAGTATTCGATTATAGGTGTCTTCGAAGCATCGCTTGTTTATTCTTGGACCATCAGTAAGTAATGCTGGTGTTAGGAAAAGGGTACTTGGTAAGGATGACAGCAAATCAGTTGATGAAGTAGTGAATATTCATCAGTCGAGGTGGTTGGGACATGTGTTGCGAATGCCCAACTACCGACTGCCCAGACGAGTGATGTCTGATATAGGAGCAGGCTGAAAGCTAGGGGTGGCCAGACTAAAACATTGCATAAATCAATGAAATCACTGAGAACTGAACTGAGCCATGTTAGGTGTAGACTACCCGGTTGGGGTCCGCGAGACAACAGTAAACGGCGTTTAGAGACTTTGAATGATATGACTCAACATCGTTTGCAGTAGCGCAGATACATCCATTCTTTGCCCTTCTCTGAAATCTTCATGACCGGTTTCCTCCTATTTTTAATTTATTTCACTAGGACATACTTCTCGAACCATAATCTTTTCCATTACAGCTGATATTATTAATCTGGGATTTGAACTGACAACTCGATCTCTGTGTGCTAATAATGTAGTATGGCGACTTAGTGGCGTATGTGGTGCGTATGAAGTTCTGGATTGTAGCTGACAGATATATGTTTAACTACCGAATATATCGACGTATGATGTTTGCTGAAGGAGTAAGATGGGAGAAAGCCAAGGTCAGCGAAATTGATGATGTAGTATTAGTTTACTAATTCACTTAGAGATGCTGGCAGATAAAGATTACCCAGTCACGGTTTACGTAATAACAATGATCAGTGGCTGTATATATATTAGGTGAAATGGCTTAGAATAAACCACAATGGACCAGCTATATTCACTTTTTATCTTCCTATCAATCTTGGGTCCTAGTACTCATACCGTATTGGAATTTCTCAGAGATGATTCATGTGCTTCGTATATCATTCATCCTAAAAAATTTCAGAAGACAATATGAAGCGATGGCTACGATGCATAACACAGATCACAAGCATACGAAGCAAACTGATAGGATTTAGGGAGTATATATATACATATAAGCAACTACATTATTCATCGAGCGATTTAAGTAACTCACATTTAAGCTTGTAAGAGAAGTACATAAGTGGGCTGTATTAAGTGGTCAAGCACATATAATCATAGAAGTGTTATAGATACACCTTTGTTTACGAGTGTCAAGCAGTACAAAAAACCCAGATCTAGTGTTTTCTGTTGACTAGCTCCAATCACTTAAGAAGTTGTTGAGCTACAATAGCACAGACATTCAATGTTGCCTCTTAATATTCCTACAAGAATCAAGGTACTAGGGGAGGCAGTATATATTTTGTGTATATGATCTGGGCAGCATCATCGACAACCATCCAATGCAGATGTGAGAGCGCAGATTGGCAAAGCAAGGGCTGCATTTCTACAGTTGAAAAATATCTGGAACTCCAAACAACTTTCAACCGAAACCAAAATCAGAACTTTCAATACGAATGTCAAGACAGTTCTACTGTATGGAGCGAAAACTTGGAGAACTACCAAAGCCATCATCCAGAAGATACAAGTAATTATGAACAGTTGTCTACTCAAAACACTTCGGATCCTTTGGCCAGACACTATCAACAACAACTCACCTTGGGAAAGAACAAAACATATTTCAGCGGAGGAGGAAATCAGGAAGAAGCAGTGGGAGGGAATAGGACACACACTACGAAAAGCACCCAACTGCGTCATAAGTCAAGACCTCACATGGAACCCTCAAGGTCAAAGGAAAAGAGGAAGGCCAAGGAACATATTACGCCAAGAACTAGAGAAAGATATGAGCGGAATGAACAAACATTGGACAGAACTGGGAAGGGAAGCTGAGGCCAGATTTGGTTGGAGAAAACTGGTCAGTAGCCTGTGTTTCGTTTGGGGGAGCAGGTGTAAGTAAGTAAGAAATATGTATAAATTACTGCAATTCGCCATTTGTGTCTACATAAGTATAATACCGTTGAGTCAAAACAACAATATTTACCACTTTCAATAACAATTCATCTAAATATATGAACAAATATTTCCAAAGAAATTAAGCATGGAATAAATATAAAGTAGAAGATATGAGAAAATAATAAAAAAGCAAACAAACATTGTATTGTAATAATCATAATAATAATAATAATAATTCCAATGATTTAAGTTTGAATAATTTTTAGCACTTTTTTTTCATTATATATTATTATTTGCCTGAAGAAGTTTGATTTATTTAGCAAAATCGAAAATAAAACATCTAAATAACAACCGCCAAAATGATTTAAATTGAAAGTTTTATTTTTTTTTCTAAAAAAAAACAATTCAATAACAATCAGATGAAATGACTTTATTTTTTCCGTTTTCTTCAAAAAAAACCAAAGGATGTACAAGTGAGTAAAATTATCCATAGGCATACAATACACACACACATACGTACACACATAATCGATTGACTGGAACAAAACACATAATCCTAGTATCATTCTATTTCATCAAAGGTAAAAAGTAAATTCACAAAGAGACAATCATCAAACTTCCAATGATGTCACAGAGAGAGAGAGGGAAAGTTTTGAAATAAATTTCACTCGATTAAACAAGAAACTGCTGTGCGGGCACGGGCGCACACACATACACACATACACAACTGTAATTGAATTCAGAGCATTTTATTTCGATATGAAGAAATTCTAACTAAAACGTTAATTATCTCAAGATTTTTCATCTCGCTTCTATGAGAAAAAATTGTTTACTTGGAACAAGCAGTTACAAACACAAGTACATACATAAAAATAAATACATAAAGGTGGGCATATTGGTTAGCACAAACTTTATTGATTTTTTCTCACACCGACTATGTCATTAATGTGTCTGTGTAAAACAATCGGTATTTTTGTAATCATCATTATTGTTATCATTGAATTAAAAAGTAAAAAAAAGAGTTGAATTTATTCAGTAAGTGTGTGTGCGTGTGTGTGTGTGATACACAGATTGTTGGTTGAGGAGATCCTGCGTTAGTTATCATACAAACTCTAACTACATTCATATGTCAATAAAATAAAAAAAAGGATTGACATATTATGAATTGAGCATTATAAAAAAAGAGAATTTTAAATGATCATTGACTATTTTTTAGAATAAAGAAATAAAACACACATTATTTCTTTTTGTTATATGAATCATTTCTTCCTGTGGAATAATGTACAACACTATGATAATTGTTTCTACGTAGTCTAGGTTCACTCTTTGATCCTTGTCGAGAATAGGAACTACGTCGTGTTTCATTTGTATATCTGTTTAAGGCAGATGTAGTAGTTGTACTACTACTAGTAGTAGTAGTATTCTTTGTAATGGTAGTAGTTTCAGTTTGGAATGTTGAAAGGTAATCGTCATCTTCATGAGGTCGTTTTGTGCGTAATAATCTATTGATTGGTTTTTTTTATGGTAAGAAAAAGAAAGAATATTATCAAAGTGACAATTAAGGAAATTTGCTCATTTATCCATAAGTGTGAAAACATACTTTTACACTAAGGTTCCTTATTCTCACCTTTTCTTTTTCTCTCTCCTGGTGATCGACTAGGATTATGAAGACGTCAACAGCTGAAGTGAAGCACAGTATATACAGTGAACAACCAGGATGCAGCTGGACGATCTGCACTTCGCAGATGATCTGGCTCTTCTATCGCACACACAACAACAAATTGCAAGAGAAGACAACCAGTGTAGCAGCAGCCTCAGCATCATCAGCAGGTCTCAACATACACAATAACAATAACATTGTAATGGAGTTTGATAACTACCATTTACATTGGTTGATTACTGAGTATTGACCAATGTCATATTTGTCCAGTCGAATTCAATCGATCCGACAGCTATGTAGTCAATAGTCTAAGTGGTTGAACATCGACAACAACGTTTGAATGTCTTCAGGCATATCTTGTTGACAATTGTCAACTTGTATGAAACCCAGGGTGTCCAGGGTAAATGTATCCAGCAAAATGACATAATTATCACTAGTTAACGATGAAATGAATTCATCAATTTAAATTATCATGCATGTTTGTAACAATGAACACAGGCGGTTAGACAATTCAACTTCATATTTCTCCATTTTTAGTAGGCCAGTAATGCCGACAACATCAGTTGAATCTACTTATTCTTTATTAATACTAATAGTTTCTAATGACAATAGACGATTATGAAACATGTTATAGTTGATAAGATGAAAGGGTGATAGAAGTCTGAAAAGATTACCTACACTTGTTACCCTCACTGGAGCATAGGCCGCCGACTAGCATTATCCAACCTATTCTATCCTGGGCCTTCCTTACCAGTTCTGTCTAACTTTTGTTCACTCTTCTTATGTCTATTTCCGTTTCTTGGCTTAATGTGTTTTCTGGTCCTCCTCTTTTCCTTTGACCTTGAGGGTCCCAGGTGAGGGATTGTCCCTAATTTATCCTATGGGATAAAATTTTTCTAGCTTCATATTTACATCAGGTGTTCCTCATTGTTCATAAATTATTTTTTTAAATAATGAAACGAACAAATTTGTGAGGAAAAAAAGTAGTAGTATATCATATTCCATGTTAATAGTGTACGAAATGATTGGCACATTTTCACTTTAAGATAGTAGAAATTTTTTTGGGGATGTTAAATCCCCAGAACTCGCTTGATAAATGACCTAATTTTGGATTTTATGTTTTCGAGCATGTGCTGATCAGTTAGTTGACCTTGAGATCACTTTTCCCTCCAGGAAAATCCATGGCTGTGATTGGTTGCTGTGTATTTTAGTGTGCTATTTTTGTGACTGTCCCAACGACGTCTCTATAGAGTATAAATAAACGAGATTTGTGTGCTTGATTGTATTGCGATTGCTGGTGGGTGTTTGTAGAATATACTTTCTACGCTTACAAAGCCTTCTATATTCAGCTTGGGATTCAAGGTAGCCTATCTGGACGCCGGTAATTGTCTCGTTCGCGTTTATCGACCTAGGTGAACTTGCAATAACTTCAAGCGTACCTAGTGACAAACCCTACAGACTGCACTCAATGAAAAAAAAATTTTCTAACACAGAAAACTCAGAATTTTGAAGCTGATAAAACAGTCCATAGGAGAAAAAAAAACACAAAAACTATTTCAACTTACATGCTTTGTTCATTGATCTGTTGTTCATCGGAATCACTAAATGGACTACTGGATTTTGATCTAAACGTTGACATACTATAACATTTTCTTGGTTTTTTATTACGATATGGTTCATCTGACTTATTATCGTCATCATCATCATCATCTTCACTAGCACTACATGTTGGTGATGTTTGTGGTGTGTAAAAAGTGGAACTTAACGATGATATCGGTCGTTTACAATGACGTGATGACCACCAATGACGTAAATGACCATCAGAACCAAAAATACGCATAAATGAACGAACAACTTCATGTGAAATATCTTCTAATTGATCAACAAATTCACGACGTTTACTATCGAAATTTTGTATAAAAGTAGAACCACGTTTCATCATTGTTTCAAGATTATCTTGTAATTGAATACTTTTTTCCTACGGAAATTTGAGAAAAAAAAACAGATGAAACTATAAACATTTAAAAAAGGAAATATTATACTTTAAACAACATTATCCATTTATGGTCGGTCACTCACTTTAAGGAAGAGACTTGCGTCGTGAACGCCACTACTAGTCACTACTTTATTCTACTTAAAACGCTTGCGGCTTAATGGCAATATGGAGACAAGCCACAAAGGATGTACATATCTAAAAAAAGAGACTGAGTCAATAGCAGTTCTTAACATTAACAACGCAAATATTCAAAAGACATAAAGGAATTGCAATGATATATACGCTGAAAAAAATACTAACTTTGTGAGGAAATTGCATTTTTTTCAACTTTGGGATAGTGGAGAAGATTTATTTCTCCATAAAGATGATTTTAGTAGAGTTGCTGATGATATATGTTTCTGTCTAGATAGAATGCTGAAAACTTCACGACTGAACCAAGTAATTTTAACGAAAATGCTAGGTATGTATGGTTCCAAAAATGTAGTTTTTATGTTATATAACTCTATCAATAATGAATTAGATATAAACTATTAGAAATAACTAATTTAACAGGTTGTTGAGCAACAGCGCTAAAACAATCTTAGAGTGAATTCACTATCACTGATAGATAGGACATTTTCTCTCTTCTGACGCTACCTTGGATACGCACTCATACTAGCGATTGGATAACAATTCGCTGGTGAAACCACGAGAAAATCAAATGAGCAAATATGTCATTATTAGAGGTTTGAATTATTTGGCTGTTAATAAGCTGAATTGGTCAATCTTTGATCAATCTTTGTTGATATATATGTGTATCCTCCTGTGTGAACTGCCTCGATGTAGCTATTTCATACTGTTCTTTCCTCTTATTTAGAATTGTATTCTATAAGAAACACTTATATCGAGGTGATTTTGACAAGATGGACATAAATCAACAAAGACTGATCAAAATACAGCTGTGATAATCATCAACAGGATAATCCAAACTATTTCAAATTGAATAAAATTTCATATCCGCTGCACAAGTAAGTAGCTGATTGGACTCAGCAGCCTAGTCGATGACATGTTAGGCATTAAAAAAGAAACGTACTCGACCTAAAATCGTAACATGAACATCAACAGCATATTCTGTTAACAGGTTCCGAAAAGGATGAAAAGTGTATCCCAGATTCCGCCAGTAATCAAAGTTCATTTATTTTTTTTGTAAAAAAACCGCTCTCACTAAGCCTACTTAATACAGGCTATACTTCGCTAATCATGATGTTTATCCTCAATACACCATTTACTACGTTATTACTGTGATGGAGTATACAGAACAACATATCATATTAAAAAATCTCTATAGATCAGTCAAACGTATATATATATATATATATATATATATATATATATAGGGTTTTTTATTCTTTCTGATTTATTTTCTTCTTTTTTCAATTAGAGTTATGGAGATTTGTGTTTTTACACATTGAGATCATCAATCAATCATTGTTATGCCATCATTAGAAACCTGGAAGCACTGAAAGAAGGCCGTTTCGTCCTGGTATGGGATTCATCAGTAGTGCGCATCCATGGATCCTGCATCTCGCAGGGTTTGAACCCAGGACCTCTAGTCTTGCACGTGAACGCCTAACCTCTGAACCACTGTGCCGGCATCCAACGGTGTTAATGTCTAACTCTGATCAATCTAGAGATTTTGTGCGACTTCACCAATCTGTCTTTAGTATTTACTGCCGACACCCGACAGGGTTCTATCGAATTATGACTGAAATAGAATCATCTAACACCACACTATTTAGTTCATCTTTTCACTTTAACAGTCAAAAGTTCCAAATTAACCCATTTATAGTTCAGTAAATGTAACACTATTAAAATATTCCACCTGAGACAAACGTTTACTTTTATTTAAAAAAAAATTATGAAATACAGTCTTATTAGGAAATGTGATTTAAGAAGATTAGACGTTTTACTTATGGTAGTATAATCTGTTTTATTAGCTAAACTATTATACGCTGTACATATAACACCTATTTTTCTTATTGTTGTAGTGAAAATCGATAAAATTTACTTGACTTTTGAGAGAAAACAGGATTGATCAAACAATGTTCGTCTTAAACACAACAACAACGACTACTACTACTTATAATGATAATAGTAGTAATTTCTATTATCGTGTGCTAGTTATAATATTATTTTTGTTTGAAATACGACAATATCATACATGTGTGAGGATTAATAATTTATTTCAGTCATAATGATGAAAAGAAGGATTTTTTCTGGATTAGTTGCTTGTACAACTATATAAGTTGATTTTAAATTTCAGGTCAGTTAAAAACGCAAAAATAAAATCTGATAAATTATTAGATTCTTTTTTTTGATAGAATAATAAAATATTCTTACAATTTATGTGAACAATAATTATTTCAGAATTGATTGACGGTACACTAGTTTTTCGATATTGATGATTACTAGTTGAATAGGGAAATATTTCAGTAATTATTGACTTGTAGTACAGATTAAAAGTTATTTAAGTGATCAGAAGGAATGGTATGTTGTTATTCGATAGTATCTTTCAGTTAATTAGTTAAAATCAACATAAAGTCTGTAATAAGATTTCATATTATTTTGTCACGTGACGAAATGAAATAAACAAAATGGACAGTCGAGAAAGCAGTCAGTCTGTTACAACGTAGAATTGCGTACGTACGTTACATCAGTTCAAGTTGCCATACCACATTAGCACAGAGACGTAATTGTCAATTCAAATCCCATAGTACTAGAGGTAGTAGTGTGGTGCGCGCTACTCATAAGTAGTATATGACGCGAGTGTAAACGTAATGTCTGGTAGCAGAAGATGGGGGAAGATCAAGAACGGAAGAGTGGGAACACAATGGAATTTGTATGAAACGCATGAATAGTGAAATGTCAGACAATGGATTGAAGATTTTCAAATTAACGGTTACGATATGGTTTTCCTATTTTACTGTAATTTTCTGTAATTTTCATGAAGTACAATTCGGTTGCCCTCACCTGTGGTCTCCTTCACTACAGTAGAAGTATTAGCAGTAATCGGAGAGATTAGGGTTCAAGGATACAGTGAACCTGGAGAATATGATTTGTCAAGACAAATAGAAAAAAAAAGGAATGTGTATAAAGGAATATTGAAGCCTCAGAAGTTTTAAATAAACAGTAAATGCACCTGCACCACCATTGTAACCTATTTGGAGTAACATCATTTTACTTGAGCATCTCAGCAATTCAGCTACAAAATGAATAATACTTAGTGTGAATAAAAAAAAATCATAATTCATTAAATTATCAACATTGTACTTCTTTCTTTAATTCACATGGAAATTTAACATTTAAAGTATTTGGAAAAAAATAACAGAGTTTCAAGGATGAAAGAATCTGAGAAATGTTGAAAAATAAATCAGAATCCACCATCACATTCAAAATGTAAAAGTTACATCGACTTTTATAACTTAATCAAGGATAAACAATAACAAGACTATTAACTTCAACTACTTAACATTTCGATGTAGAGAATGTGTGTGGTATTGGAGCCACTAAGATTAACTAGAAACCACACTCTGCAATTTAATCGACAGGATTCAATCATCACTGCTGAAAGACTGAACAAACAACATATCAGTGATCAATCAATTGTTAAATTAAATTATAAAAACGCAGTGCTAATGTGATCGTGTGAATGGATTCGAGTTAATGGAAATCGATTTTTATTCGTTGCATGATACAATAAAATGCTTATCTAACTCATGTCAGACAAAAGTTGTATATAAATTACTGATTACTAAAAGAAAACCTTGATGTTAACAGACAAAAGATTAATGAGTCAGAATTAATCTTACCTGATATCTTTCGACAGACATTGAATTAAAAAAATAATCAGAACATCGTTTCAAGGTTGTGATGAAAGAGACATTGTACAAAGAGAATTTCAACACTTATTCACAAATTAATTATTTATTTGTCTAGATATTAAGAATTTACTGTAAGAAGTATGAAAGTTCGAAAAATGATCAGACAAACAACTCTATTACTTTTGTAAGACAGGAGAGAACAGTTGTATTGATTTATTCCACGTATTGACTAACTCACCTAGACTTTCTATCTAGTACTAATGACACGGATAAATGTAAGATAACAGCCGAGATTACGAAGGAATGATTGTTAGTTCAAAATCCAGTTTCTAAGCTTGCCTGCTCAATAGAATCGAACTCACAACACAACAAGTAGTTAGCTTTAAACTACACAATTTGAATTTATGAATCACTTATAGAGTAAAAACTTGCCTCCGAAACCAACCAATAGTTTAAGTGTTTAATAATACGAAAAGTATAACAGTAGTCTTAGTCTTTCTTACATGACTATAATACATTTGGATAAAGTCTTAAATGTAGTTGTTGCTCGTTATCCGAAGTCAACACTGACAGCCATTATACATATTCCATGAAACTTTTTTTAATGGCTTAACTAGAAGGAATACCAGCAAAGGTGCGGAAACAATAGAGGGAAAAAATTTACTGGGGCTCAAACAAAAATAAATCAAGCTATTGAATTTGTAGTTCAATTATATTCTTATCACAATTTTATCTTGATGGTCATAACTAATATGTCACTAATGTACTTGATCAAGGATTATTCACACAGTAATTACTTACGCCTGTTACCCCTCGTAGAGTATACGCTGCCAACCATCAATCTCCAACCAACTCTGTCCTGGGCTCTCCTCTCCAGTTGTCCCCAATTGCTATTCATTCTTTTCATATCTGCTTCCTTTCTTTTGATCTTGAGGATTTCGAGTTAGGGCTTGCTTCGTGACTCAATTGAATTGTCTCTGTAATATGTGTCCTGTCCACCCTTAGAAGTAGCATGACTTTATTCAATCAATGTACAGCAACGTAGAACTTTATTCAATATTTTTATCTCCTTTGAAATTTAACTAATGCCTTAGGCCTATACAGCCGTTAACTATTGAACTGGCTGTATACGTAAATGTAGTCGACATGATTTAGAATCGGTCACTCTGATCTTTTAAATATCGTATCCTTTTTATTCCCCTAGTTCATTCTTTCTGCTTTAATCATACAGTCGCTGATAGTCAACATTAACCATCAGAAAGATCAATATCACCCCAAAAATAAGAACAATAGTTGAACATACTCAATAATATAATTTGGAATTAACTACACAAATGTGATGTTTGACTTGATCCTATCAACATTTTATACATTTAATAGCTTAACATTTTGATTCTTTCTGACATTGAATGATACAAAAAAAGGTGTGCGTATAAATACTATGCATTTCTAAATCTATTTCAATTTAATCCTGTCATCATATAAATCAAGTTGACTGTTTTACACATGAAGGAAACTATCTTACGATATTGAAATTTAATGCTAAGATTAATGTATAGAGAAATCTTCAATGTCAAGAATAAAAATAATAGATTATTCAATAATTAAGTATAATAGTTGATGATATTATGCAAAGAAATGGTACGATGAATTAATTCACTAGTTTTAAACGTGTAGAATATAATGACTGAGGTCATGACAATAAGATACAAGTAACTAACTAATCACTAAGTTAAGCATCATATCATGTTTGTTTAAGTACTTTAAATGATCAGTGAATTCTATCGATCAAGGCGTAGTACTACGGTCATTCAACTTTGCATGTGAATGATTTAAACTAGTAGTAGGAAAGAGAGTCTGGGTAGTGGCTTTGTATACCGTAGGGAGTATCAGCTACCCCCCCCCCGCCACAGCCCAAGATTCCTGATGAATGCCAACTCACACAGAACTAAAATCCATGAGTTCGTGCTGATTAATTTCAACTACTATCTGACATTGTGCGGGATAAACTGAATTCAAATGAATATCTAGATGAAAGTGTATTTTCATCCTCATAGACAATGTTTCTAGTAACAAAGAATGGATGAGAAATATAGATTTGGTTTATAAAAAGAAAGAAACAAATAAACAGATGAACGAAATCAAAAGTAAGATGTGAATGTCAGTCAGCGAGAAAAGGGACTGTGAGTAGAGTTAGTCGTAGAGATAAGAGAGATATTAGGGGGTGTAGGAAGGATTTGATTTTGAACAATCTGGTCTCGCGTGCTGTTACGGGTATGAGGGCAGTTGTCATTTCCCGGCTACCCGCACCGTGGAAGGTTGTTTCTTGAGGAACCTGAAAATGAAGATAGATTAGTGTTGGTCTTGGAGACCTGGGAGCGTGACCGCAGAGCCCAAGGGACAACTGCTTGAGGCCGGTCACGCACGGCCTTTTTGTGAAGGGTGTTTTGAGGATTAGCTCTGCTCTTGAAAGCCCTTAATGGGCACCCTTACCCAAGGAGACGGAAATCCGTGAGGTACGGTGAGGTGTGTTATTTTTAGGGTCGATCTTTTCTAACCCTTCCTTCCTTGTGAGAAGGCAGCATCGCTGCAGATGCTGGTCGTCCGAGAGAAACACCTTACTGCTGTCACACCCATCTGCAGTCAGCAGTACGACTTCACCCTCAGACCTTGGGTAGCTGCTTTTAGTCTCATCGTTCTCCAATCGACCAGCCTGGAATGGTAGGACCTGTAGGAACATATGTTCCAGCCAGTATAGCTCCGTTGGGTCATCACGATAGGCAAGCCCGACCACCACGTCAAGGTAGCAGCTACGGTCGGGAAGATGTGAATGACTGTTTACACATTAACTTTTTCCTTAACTAAACGTTTTAATCTTAAAACACGATAATTGTTATGCAATCCTATCAGAATTTATTTGGTTAAGAAAGATATCTTTAGAGTTTGTTATTAATAATATGATTATTACCTAAACGTTGATGTTAATTAAACAAAATATTGATGAACTCGGATCAAATTTACCTGATATTCTTCTTGAGAGTAAAACAAAAACAAGAACACAGTTTTTGTGTTATTCGGAAACAAACATTGTACAGTGGGAATTTCAACACTGATTAACACTTAACAATTACTCGTGTAGTATTTATTTATTTAAACACAGACATTGGTACAAGGGGGTGCCCAAATATTCATGCACCGGTCAGTCGGCTACATTATAGAACTTCATGCGTACGTACATCAGTTCAAGTTGCCATATCACATTAGCACAGAGATTCGGTGATCAATTCAAATCCCATAGTGGTAGAGGTAGTAAGAGAATTAGCGGTAATCAATAAGATAACGGATCGACGATATTATTCAAGAAGTATAATCCAGTGAAATAAATTTAAAAAGGAAAAGATAAAGGTATTCAGGGACTCATAAAACTAGAATTTGAGAAAACACAAGGAACTGATGCACCTGCGACATCATGTCACCACTTCATCAACTGATTTGCCGTCATCCTTACCAAGTACCCTTTGCCTAACACTAGCTTGCTTACTAACGATCGAAGAATAAACAAGCGATGCTTCGAAGACATCGATGATCGAATATTAATATCCTACCAATATCTACTACTCTTACCGGCTATGCTTCAAAGCCATATAGTACGACAGAGTAAACCGCTGCACAGTAGACTCGTCCTTTGGTTAGCGAACGGATATCTCGCTTACGTCATAAGTGACGTAAGTTGATTCATGCACCATACAAACTTGTAAATTTGTGACAGAGCTGAGATACTGCGCGGACGCTGAAACAGAAGCAGGTGGTTATCTTAGGTGGTCACATTCCGAACATTTGACCCAAAATTTTAATCCACAAGGAAGTGGAGCAACATAAAGAGACGTAGTCCTATGGTAGCGGGTGACGAACAATATTTTCACATACTGTTGGACCGTTGGGGACTCTAGAATCCATGTGTACCACCGGTTAGGGATCAGGGTTTTACAACCAATCCAGGTGGATCCTTTGCACCAATCAACAAGGTTCACGTACTCATCGGACATTCGCTTCCCATTCTCTCTATTTCGTAATCAATACCCCTACCACGAAAATACAGTGAGTAGGACTTCTCTAGCATTAGCTAAACACCCATGGCCATATGCAAAGATTTCGAAAGCGAGAGCGGACGCTCTTCACTCTCAGCTGTACCAGGGAATTTGAAGACTTTCAAGCCTGTACAAATCATATACGCAAAAAAGGAATATGATCAAGGCAAAAGAGTATTTGATCAATGAACACTGATTGAATACTTCAAATAATACATATATATATATATTTTAAAATGTAAAACAATACAATAAATTAATTACAACCAAAACAATAACAGGAAAAAGAAATAATTAAGGTATAGATTTAAAAATCTATCAAAAGAACAAAAAACACACTCTATCAGTTAGTTAGTTTAGTTAGTTAGATAAACTGAAATGAGAGAAAAAAATGAAAAGATTTTTTAAAAAAATATATTTGTATATGTATATAAATGAGAAAAATATGAAGAGAAAAACAATTACAATAGTGTACATCATATAATCTAACTTGTTTATAGTGTGATAAATGGTATGAAATTATCATCATTATTATCAATACTACTATTATTATTATCAGTAGTAGTAGTAGTACTGGTAGTTGGGTCGGTAGTACTAGTATTCTGATTAGTAATCTGATTACCATTTAATAAATAAAATCCAGACTCTTTTAAAATACCAATTAAACATTGTGATGTTGACAATGAATGCACTGATGATATACAAATATTCACATTTAATAACCATAAAGATAATAATTGTTGATTTGTACAAGTATGAGTAGTATTAGTAGTAGTACAATGAATTTCAAATAATTTTTCAATAGTATTTAGTGTTGACTGAGGTGATAGAAATGTAATAGAACAAGATGAATGTAGGAATGGATGATATTCACAAGACCAATTCACTTCATAAGCATTAGTTAATTGATTAAAACAACTAGTTTTTACAAAATTCGGATAAATTAAACAAGATAATATATCGAAATGTGTCAATCGAAGTGAATCCAATGGCATAGAATGATTTTGTTGTTGTTTATGCATAGCTAATTGACAACTATTAGCAAATAAATTGCATAGAACATTTTTTGAATCAATACAATCCATAAGACATTGTGGTATAACAATACTAATACGATAAGTAACAATACTATTATTATTATTGTTACTACATGTACTACTATTCAAAATATTTTTATCCATATCAGAGAGTAATTTTGACATTAATAAATGTATAATATAAGGTAATTGTAATAAGCATTTAATTTCATTAGATGATAAATTTTTAGACCAATTATTTTTCATAACGTGATGAAATAATTTACCTAATTCATTCATATTCACTGCACCTTCTAAACCTAAATTCCAATTAGATAATTTACCATGAATAAGTAATAATAAACGACTAATATGTATAGCTACACGTATTTGTGCTTCACAACTAATTTCATTTAAATGTGGTGAAGCAATCACATTTGGATGTTGTAATAACTTATCCATAGTACAATGTACCGATGATGACGATGTTGATGGTGAGGATGACGATGACGAGGAGGAGCAGGAGGATAAATTAACAACAGGTGGTTCATGTTCAAAAACATCCAATGCTGCACCGAAACAATGACCAGATTCTAAGGCTTCTAATAAAGCCGCTTCATCAATAATACCACCATTGGAACAATTGACAATTTTTATACCCGGTGAACAAAGTGACAATGTTTTAGAATTTAATAAATGTTTTGTTTCTGGTGTATAATTAATATGTATAGTAAGATAATTGGATTCACTTAATAAATTATCTAAATCCATTACAGCATCTAACCAATTTGGTAAATGAGTAGTAGTAGTATGATCATAATTGTAATTTAAATCATAACCAATAATACGCATACCGAATGCTTTCATACGTTGACCAACAGCTGACGCAATTTCATTATTAAAACCTATAATACCTAATGTTTTACCAGATATTTCAGTAATATGAAATGTAGCATTTCGTTCAGTGGATTTCTTTTTAATATTAAACCATTCCGTCGAAGAATTTAATAAAATATGTGGAATATGTTTAGCTAAAGCTAATATTAATCCACATGTATATTCAGCTGTTGATATAATATTTCCATATGGTGCATTAATTACTAGAATTCCATATTCTTGTGCTGTGTTACAATCAATTGTATCCACATTACTACCAGACTGGACAATAATACGTAGACCGAATTGAAATGCTAATTGTAAAAAGTGTTGAGTTATTCGTATAGATGAACTAACAATTAGTACACTAGCAGATGAGGATTGTAAAATATCTAAGAGACGATCTTCTGATACATAATTCTCTTTAAAATGATATACAACTAGACCATTTTCTGTCAATAGATCAATTGTTAATTCAGCTAAATTATCAGCAATGACAATTTTATTCAATACTGGAAGCAATGACATTTTGTTAGTGTAGCATTAACTGAATGTGATTTTAACAAAAAAACCACTATGATAAATGCCTTTTTATAGTAGTGATGATTGGAGTGTAGTTTGTGTTAAACTACACAGTTTCTAGGTCAAACATATAGAATAGTAAATGTAAGAGTTTAATAATAAAGATGAATTAAGTAGATAAGCGTATCAATGGAGACGTGACTAATGATTAATCTACAACTGATAAGGGCTTAACAGTAAAACTGACCGAACTCAATAAAATTGACTGAGGTAAGGTTAAAAATGAAACGATACGTTTAATCATATATATGAAAGGATGGTTATCGAAAGAAAAGTGCAAGTTGTATTGATAGTCAATAATTTTACACTGAGCAGCGACCGAAATAAAAAAAACACTGTGCAAGAATGAGTACACTATGATTGGTAGTGGTGTAAGAAGAAGGAAATGCATAATGTACCGCATATAACAATGCTGGCTATTAATTACTATTATCAATTGTATAGTAAAAGAATAAACAGTTTTACTAGTGACCCACGTGGTGTAAATTAAAACACTGTCTAGTTATAATAGTACTGATGTATGTATACACCAAAGTAACAATCAGTTCTTGATACATCCAAAACCGTTTAAAAAAAAACGTCTTTTTTAGCAACCTACGTCCAGTGTGTGTTTTACTGATTCCGAATACCACTGTAGTGAAGGAGAACACAGGTGAGGGCAACCGAATTCTATTTACCTCAAATTACAGAGTTAATTGGTAAAATAGAAAAACCATATCGTAAATCGTTAATTTGCAAAATATCAATCCATCATATCGAACTGGACTGTTCCTGTTGCAAACATCAATCCATTGTCTAACATTTCACTGTTCATGAGTTTCATACAAATCCCATTGTTTTCTCACTCTTCCCCCATCTTCTGCTGCAAGACATTGCGTTTTTATTCGCGTCATATACTACTTATAAGTAGCGCGCACCACACCACCAGGTTGTATTTTTTTTTATTTCTGTAGTAACTTAGATGACCCTACCAGTCTCGCACAATGTACGAACATTTCATGTGCTTAAATAAATTGTTGCTGTGATTTTCAGAAGGAGCGTTGACCTAGTTACTACCGAAGAAACTCTGCTTGCGTTATGGGATGTCATAACTCTTCTAAGTGAAGATCTAACTTCAAGGACAGAGTTTAAATGGATATAATTATTTTTTCTGACTGGTGTTTTTTTAGTGAGTTACTTTTCTACGGAATGTGGTGACTAACCCCATACTCAACCATCCTCCTTTGTCGATCCCAAGCCCAGATAAAGGAGGGTTGGGATCGGGGTTGGCGACCCCATCCCGCAAAACACTAACTCACTAAAAAGACGCTAAGAAAAAATAATTCAAACCATTTAAACTCTGCTCTGGGAGTTAAGTCCTCATTTAGAAGAGTTATGACGTCTCATTATGAAAGCCGAGTTCCTTCAGAAGTTATGAGGCCGATGCCCCTTTCTGGCAACAAGAACCCTTCCACAGTGATGGCAGACGAGAAGTAACATCCGCCTTCATACCCATAGAAGCACACGAGACTAAATAGGTCACAATCAAATCCTTTCTACACCTCCTAATAACTCTCTTATCTAATCGACCAACCATTTCTCCAAACGTTTGTCACTTCGTGCCGCTGAAGCAAACGGTATGAGCTCATGAAACATTGTTCCTGGTCTCCTGAAACCCAGTACTAAATAACATTTTGGAGTTTTTATTGTTCAGACGCTATGCCAAAAAGGGCAACAGGCTTCATTAGCTAGAACTCTGGAGTCCCGGGCGATCGATGTATGTTGTGTCTCCAAAACGCGCATACAAGATCCGAGTAAAATAATCAATTTGATTTCACTTAGTGCAGACAGAGACACATGGTTTACACTTCGTTTTTCTGGAAGCCCTGATCCCGCTTCTCGTGGCCTCGCCTGCATAGGTGTAGTATTAAGTCCTAGGGCAGAACTAGCTCTCTTAGATAGTCGCATGTGCGCTGTCCGACTGAAGGAGACGGTACGGAATCGGAAGGATAGGGACAGTCGCCGTTGCCTCTTCCTCATATCTGCCTACGCTCCCACTGAATACAGTTCAGATGATGTGAAAGATAGGTTTTATAGAAACCTCTCTAAAATTTTAAGCGCTCTGATATAGTAATAATGGCTGGTGACTTTAACGCTCAAGTAGGTAGACTCAGAGAAAAAGAAAGACACCTGTGTGGATCCTATGGTGACGCGGCTCAGAGAAAAGATAATGGCGACCGTCTGTTGCAAATGTGCTCAGATAACCGCCTATTCCTAGCAAATACTAACTTTAGGCATAAGGTAGAACATCTTTTGACCTGGCGACCCCCAAAGCCGATCCAACAATGGACCGTACTAGAGCACATCGCAATGAGCCATCAGTGGAGAGGCTTTATTGAAGACTGCCGCTCATTCTGGAGCACTTGTTTAGACTCTACTTAATGATAACACAGCTAAGAATATATTTCAGGAAAAACTAAAAAACAGGCGGCAATGTAGTAAGTGATGCCCACCCTGGAATGATGTCAAAAAAGCTGTGGAAACAGCAGTGATATCTGCTAGCAAGCTAAACCATAATGTTAGGGAGAGGCCGTAGATTTCAGTAGCATCTACCGAACTGATGGAAGCTAGAAAAGTCATCTCGCCTGGCTCTCAGCGCGATGAGGAGCGGAGTCAGCTTAGACGTAGCCTGATAAAATCCTACACAATGATCGAGAACGGTGGTGGGTGGAGAAAGCGAGAGAGATGAGAAAGGCAACGGCCATAGGCAACTATTCAGACTCATCAAAAAAAGCCGGTATAAGGAATTTGACTGTAAGTGAGACTATCTCGGAAAAGGATGGTCTTATTATCCATTCTCAATCCAGGAGATTGGATCGATGGGCAGAACACCTCAAGGATCAGTCCCATTGGCCTTTAGCCACACTTTGGTTGCCCACGAACTCCAGTCATCATGAATGGAAAATCGACGTAAGTCCTCCAACACTTTATAAAGTTGAGAAAGCGATAAGAAATCTGAAGCGGGGGCGAGCAGCGGGTCCTGATAGATTAACACCTGAGATTTTCGAGGATGGTGGTCCAGTTTTAGCAGTCTATCTATGAGCAGTAATACTGACTGAGATCTTAGGTAGAATCTGGGAACTGGACGTAATCCCATCCGACTGGTCTCAATCCTTGATTGTTCCAATCTATAAGGAAGGACAAAAGTCTTCTTGTGACAATCACAGAGGAATCAGTCTAACTAATATAGTTTCTAAATTGTTAACCTCGATAATCCTTAGACGCCTAAGTAGAGCTCGTGAAGAGCAGACTAGAGAAAACCAAGCTCGTTTGAGACCTGGACGTGGCTGTATAGACCACATTTAAACACAACGGCAGGTTCTGGAAAACAGAAACACACATCGGCCCCTGAATCAATGACAAGGAGTGAAGCAGCTGAGCACGTTGACCGCTTCCATTAACTTGGGAGTCTCATCAGTGCTGATGGCCTAGTGACTGACGAAATCTCAGCACGGATATAGAAGGCTCGTTCGGCTTTTGCGAACCAGTCTCTTATGGCGTAGGTGAAACATCTGTTTGCTAACCAAAGGACGAGTCTACTGCGCAGCAGTTTGTCGAGGGTTCTTCAAGGATTAAAGTTATGCATTCAGATACTAAATTAATCAAGCTTGCATACAAACTTAGTTGTTAGCAACTCCGGCAAGCCCTAGCTTTTTTGTGCTATATCAAGTCTAACTTGGTGATGGAAATCTTGTGGAGTAATGAACCTCAGATACAACACTAGCCTGACTTTTAAAAACCAACTATGTAACTTCAGCTACATTCAAGGATTGAACTAAATTTAAATAATATGCCTATCAAACGATCATTTAGACGTTTAGGACCTGCTGGTGGTGGTGGCGGTGTGAATAGCAGTGCACGAAGGACAAGCGATCCTTTTTTCTGTACTTAGCCCGCGTTATTTCATTTCCAAATAAAAGTCCCGTGGCTACCACTCCGTATTCTATCGTTGTGAAGTGCTTAGCTAACATTGTATGTTGTGGTTTTAGATCTTCTCCGCGCTTCAGTGACTGCCGATTACACGTGTTACAACTGCTGATGGATGTGGTTACTGGAAAACTCGACGCAAACTAAGGCGAACACCTGGTGCTCCCAGTCAAGGCAACAACCAGAGCAACCCTTCGTCAACCACCACTATTGGAAACTTCATCAGATTATGCTGTTTGGAAATTTAGAGTGGTAGCATATGTGCGCAAAGTGCCAGCCTCAGAACATTTTGATTACCTTGTATCGTACCTGAGTGATGAGACAGTAAAAAGAGTAACAGCATATGGCTTCGCAGTAAGCAACTCCCTAGCCCAAAATTGGAATATATTAGATGACAGTATTTCATTACCTGTGGATAGTCAGCAGGTGACTATACAATTCTTGTTGCGGGCAAAAATCCTATAGGATACCTTGACTGTTTACAGCGAATTACTGTCCAAGTGTCTTCCAATTTGGATGCCAGGGGACGAGATGAATTGGTACGATCCCGTTTTGTTGAAGGGCTGTTTCACGGCCCACTAAGAGAACACCAAATCCGAATGACAGCGATCAATAACACCGATTTGAAAAGAACGGCGCTTGGGTTTATTACTGCAAACAGACTGTCAGGGTCATCAAAAGCCAGTCAACATTCGGTGATGACGGTGGAACCAGCCATAGAACCTAGTCACTTGGATAGTTTCTCGGGGGCAACAGCTATTGCACACATTCCCAGCAGAGGTAGTTGTGGGCAGTCAAACTCGTGGAATAGACGGCCGTCATGGAACAACTACCATGGGGTCGTCAAACTGAATGTATCTACTGCAGGCGTTTTTGTAGGAATACTTGGAGGTCTAGTCATAACCGATTCCGTAACCCAGGTGAGCCGTGTCTTTACTGTTTATCTTCTTGTCATACTAATCATATCTGCCCGATTAACCTTAAAGGTAGAGTGCAAGGTATTGCGATTGAAATACTGCTAGACACTGCAGCTTTGGCATCTCTTATCAAGGAAGAGTTCTTGAAGAAACTGAACCATAAAGCTCAGCAAAAACGACGTCCTTCTGCGTTACTAACAGCGAGTGGTGACCCCCTTAAAGTGTGCTTGTTTGTTAAGTGAGATGGTTCATAGAGATGCGTTTATTTTGAAGGGAGTTTCAACGATGAACTGACAGAAATTGTCGAAGCCGTAATGAACAAAGGTTGTCACGGCCGGAGAATCTTTGACAATGTGCAAGTGACAACCCATAATGGACGGAAATTAGGATGTCTGCATACTTCAGAAAGCACAACATATTAAGTCCTCTGGGTCACTATTCAATAGTTCACATTTTCAATCTAAGTCAATTGATAAAGAAGCGCCAGTGTTACTCAGTACTGTCGGTCGTTCAGTAACAGCTTCACTTTTGAATTGGTTAGTTCTATTGGTCACGGTTTTCTAATAAAATATCGGAATATCGAATTTAAAGTCACTTAACTTATGACTAGCTAGTCATTAATTTCGACACGATTTAGATAACTTTTTGAAAGAAAGAAAGTAAATGTTCTTCATCTAATTTTTAATGAAGTCATTTCGCTGAACACAAAAACTAATTGCTTCGTCGGTTGCTTTATGAAAACATAAATTTATCTGAATATCACAGTGACAGAATAAACTTAGATATCCAAATCTTTCAATGCCAGGACTGGAAAATGTTCACAACACTTCCTTCACCAGTCATAATTTTAAATTCTTACTTCCGCAATCATCATCACAATCCAGATCTTAATCATCCGCGTGCGGAGAGAATGTAAAGAGCAGAAAGGTATCATAGAACAAAGTTAAAAGTAATTTACTTTCACTTTAGAAATAATTCCTGCCTGAGAAGCACTTAGTTTGAACATAAGAATGTTATAAAGCGCCAAGTATCGTTTAAATTGACAGATATATAAGGGATATAAGTAGAACACATAAAAAAAAATAATTATGCTCATCTTTATGTTTGTATAATACCAAGTAAATGATTTAAGTCGACCCGTAAAAATTTAGATAATGGCTGATTGGAAAAAATGAACAGCATAAACCAACAAATGGATCATTGCCTCAAATATATAGGGCATATTCGAGATCACAACAAGATTGTTGAGATGGTTTGAAGTAGGCGTAGAGCATGAGCAAGCCAAATCACTTCAATTAATCTTGAGCAAACCAAAGGATGAGATAAGAAAAGGAGAAAAGCTAAACACACAAAATAAGTTTCTTTAACTGAGAGAAAAATTTATCGGGTGTGGTAGACAACATCAACTAGCTATCAACCACCAAGATGTACCTATGCGCATATCAGTTGAGGTGGTTGGGACATGTATTGCGTATGCCTCGTGTTGTTAGCTGCATGCTGATTGGCTAGATCTAATCCAGTCGATCACGTGAATTACTGTCCAGAAGCATCTCATCTAAAAAAATAAAGATACTAACGTTGTATCTATTTTGCCTTCGCCTTCGTCTTCGTATTTCCATCAAACCTTGCTATTAGGAATATAATCCTTTCCTGTTCCACCGTGTTCTTGATTCTTTGAAACTTGTCCAGTGTATTGTGGTCAGAGAATACTAAGCAATAGGAATTAGCCGGAAATTATTCAAACAAGCGTTACAACACACAGGTGCATTCATTCTTTGTGTTCTTTCAAATCCTAAACTTTTTAATTCTCCATCACTTTATCTTTATCTTTCTAAGACCATTTTACTAGATTCTACTTTTTGAATAATATCTTCTAATCCTAACCTCTCCGACTAGTGCTAATACCTCTACTACTATTGGATTTGAATTGACAATTACATCTCTGCTCTAACGTGGTATGGCAACATGAACTGATGTACGTACGTACGAAGTTCTACGTTGCTATTGATTGATTGATTGAATGCACGGAGTCGATCATAGCCACATGTTTGACTAGGAAATGTTAAAATCGTCAACAGATAAAATACTAAAGATATCAAAGTACATTTATAAGCTTTGGATTCATTGTAATTCCACGATAAATAAACACCAAAATCGACTCAGCTTATCAACCAATCAGGAAAATTCGGGAAAAATACACGGTCAAAAGTCAGGTGGAAGCGGATGTCAATGAAAATCAATATACAGTATCAGGAAAAATATGAATAACAACCAATCATCTCAAAATGATCACATTTATCAAGTGCTTATCTAGAACATATTCTTTAGAGAATCTTAAGTTAACGAAACAATTAAACAAGAAATTAGCATGGAAAAAATATACACTATTTTTGGCGTTATGCTCGTCACTTGATATGCTTGAAACTATTACGAGTTCACCTTAGTCGATAAAGGATTACAAAATAATGAACCAGTGACACGGTAGGCTACTCTGACCCGTTACCCCAATTGACGAAAAAGTCTTGATATAGCGTAGAAAGTCTATTCTACAAACGCCCAGCAAACACAATGATCTCAAGCACACAAATCGCGTTTATTCATACATCATACAAACGTTTTTGGGAGAGCCACAAAAATAGCACACTAAAATAACACAGTGACCAATCACAGCCGAGAATTTTCCTGGTCAAAAATGTGATCTCAAGGTCAACTGATCAGTCCATAAAATTCGAAATTAAGACATTCATCAAGCGAGTTCTGGGGATCTAACATCCTCAACAGTTGGACAATCGATTTTTTATTAATGGAGTCTGTTTATGATTGATTAAATTGCAATCTGCTTATTGAAAACCAAGCAAACTTTAGAGTACGTAAACAATTCTTGTAAGTGTTAGACATCTGGTACAAACTAGTCGGAGAGGTAATAAATCATTTCGGATTATATTTATTAGAAGAAACAAATACACTGGAGAATAAAGTAAATTAGAATTCAATTTATCTCATGAACATAGTTGATTTTATTAGTTTACAGAGAACAATAACAAAGGTTTAAGTTAATTGTATTTGATCAGGTTCACGTCATATGCTTGCATGGTGCGTAATATTTTAAAAAGAGTGATAATACAAAATGGATTGAAAATACTCAAACAAATGCATTTTTGGCGGATTGAAATGTACTTTTTTTATCGAGATAGCTGTATTTTTTTCAATGTTCTATAAAAATGGAATATATCTAACATTTTTCTGATTATTTAATCCGTTAGCATTGCTCATAAGAGAATGATTTTCATTGGGGATTTCATTTCAGTCTTTGAAGGCTAAAGTCTTTACTGAATATACACTAATGTAGTGTAACTCAACTTGCCGCATGAGAACAGCAAACGAACGAAGTGATAATTAAGCCTTTATGTACAACAGTCATTCAGTAAAAAACAACGTAAAAATGACCGAAAACACTTGTTATCACACAAATATTGAACATTTAATCGTGCTACAACGCCATGGATACGTATGTATCTTATCTCTTTTTGATTACCTTGTTCAGTGATATAATAAACATCAATACACATTATTCCCTCAGAGTATTTGAAAATAAATATACTGAGGAAGAAAAACTATTCACAAAAGTTTCATGTTATAAAATATGTTAGTAAGAAAATAAAATAGGATTTGAAAATTATGAACTGAATAGAGTGCATTTATATATATACACAAATATTTACCAGTAATAAATTATGAAATCAACTTACTTTCATATAACTAATATTTAAATCTTTACGAGATAATCCACGTCGTATATTTCTTCTTAAATAAATATCATAATCACGTACAATTCGTCCAATTACATCAGTAGTAGAAATTCCTTCTGTACGTTGAGTTACAAGAAACCTTAATAATACATAATACATAAATGGAAAAAAAATGAATCGAGTATGTGAATTTTATAAGGAAGAGATTTACAACGAAAGAAAGAAATTTATTTTGGGGCACAGTTTTGGAGGTTTGCGTTTTTACACATTTGAAATCATCATAACAGTGCTCACTAGTGACTAGTTTCGTGAGGAAATTCTCGGAGTTCTAGTTGAGAAGACGTGACCGATGGAGTTCAACCCTGTAGTGTTGACAAAGACAAATGGGTGAGGTCGCAAAATCCCTAGATCAATCAGAGTTAGACATTAACACCGTTGGATGCCGGTCCAGTGGTCCGATGGTAAGGCGTTCACTTACAATGCCAAAGGTCCCGGGTTCGAATCCTGCGAGGAGCAGGAGTCGTGAATGCGCACTGATGATGAGTAGTCCCATACCAGGACGAAACGGCCGTCCAGTGCTTCCAGGTTTCTAATGGTGATCTAACAATGATTGATTGATGATTTCAAATGTGTAAAAAAGAAATTTATATTACACATTTTATAACACGCAAAATGTTATGTAATTAGAACAATAATAATAATAATAATACGAAATAGATTGGTGACATTTACAGAGTATGGGAAGTTGAAAATTGAACAACAAAATAATCTCCAATACAATCAGAAAAAGATAACTTGTAATCTGGTGTTGTTTTTTTTAAAGTGGGTAGATTAAATTACTATCAGTATTGCAAAGTCTTGTAAGAAATAAATAAGGAAAAAACTGTTGAAAACAATGATAATTAATCATCTTAAAGCATCATAAATCATAAAGAATTTTTTTCTACTCTTACTTATTATTAATGCAATATAAAATGCAATCTACCTTGGATAGTGAATAAGTGACTAAGTCAAGTTTTGAAAAGCACAAAATTATTAGGTTGACAAAATAATTCATTCATTAATTAAATATGACAAGAAACATTCGAGTACACAAACAAACAAATAAAAAAATAACTTGATCAGGAATACAATATGGTTTAGCTTATATTGGACCAAAACATGGCAGAAATCCATGAAGTCACTGACTAGTGGATTGAGTCATGTTGGTTGATGTAGACCACCTAGTTGGGGTCCGCGAGACGAAAGTCATCAATGGTTAGAGACCTTGAACGACATGGCTCAAAATCGTTTGCAATGGCGCAAGTGCATCCATTCTTTCAGCTCTCTCAAATCCTAATCTTCTGGATTCGTCAGCACCTCTACCTTTGTCTTTCTAACCTTATCTCACTGAACTATACTTCTTGAATAATATCTTCAAACCCTAGTCTTCTTCATTGCCATTAATACCTCTATTATCTTTATCACTATGGGATTTGATTTGACATCTGCGTCTCTGTGCTAATGTGCTATGGCAACATGAACTTATGTACATACGTACTAAGTTCTACGTTGCAACTGACTGACTGAAGCTTATATTGATTGAGTACCATCTTCAACATTGATAATTTAAGAGAGGAAGAGAAAGAAGAAGTTAGCAATGAAACAAACATGTTAAATTAGTTTTGAAAGACTATAAAATCATGATAAATTCTAAATGGTTTGAATATGGAATGTGTCAGGTAAGCATTCGACTGAAAACTTTTACACAACAATATATAACTACTAATATGACTAATTGAGTAGTTTGATGGTTTATATTTAATTGATTTTAAATTATTAAATCAATAATTTCAATTTAGTTTTAGTTGCTTTAGTTTAGATAATTTGATAGTATTGAGTTTATTAGTATTATACTACTAGTCTTGTTAGTAAGGTGAAAACAATCCAGTTGAGGTTTGGTCAATTATCACGAACAATGGATTCTAGATGTTGGATGAGGTAAGCTCTGAATCGGTGACAGAGGAGTAAGTGCATTCACAGGGATGAAGTTCATTAGTATTGGCTATAAAACAATAAGATCAACAAAAAAGACTGTAAAAAAAAAATACTAGAACCACCCACTTATAGACGACTTTCATGGTTAGAAAAATATTTTAAAAATTTAGTACAACCCAGTTTACGTATTGGACTTTGATCCATACTATTTTATATGAACACCAGTTAGCTAAATTGAGATTTAAATCTCTAGCCGAAGGTTTGGAGGAAAAATGTTCCTATTGCTAAGCCTCTATTTGATTGTACATTGGTTTCTCTGTTATACTACATACATACATACATACTACACTCCAGTAATACAAGTATGGATTGTAATGACTTGAGCATAATGAGTCACATATTATCTATCTATCTGTCTATCTATCTAATGAAACTTCATCAGTTGAGGTGGTTGGGACATGTGTTACATATGTTTAACCACCGAATGCCTCGACGAGCTATGTGATGTGGTGTAGGCGTAGACTGCGAGAACGTTAAGGGCGGCCAAACCAAAACACGGCACATATACATAAAGTCGCTAACAACTGAAATAAGCCATGTTGGTAGGTGTAGAATCACTGGTTAGGGTCTGCGAGACAACCGTAACTAATGGTTAGAGACTATGAGTGGCACGGCTCAAAATCATTTACAATAGCGCAGGTGCTCCCATTCTTTATGTTCTCTCAAATGCTAATCTTTTGAATTACTCATCATCTCTATCTTACTTTTTCTAAATTTATTTCGCTGAATTATATGTCTTTAATAATTTCTTCGAACTCTAATCTCCTCGATTACCGCTAATACTTCGAATATCTCTACAATTATGTCTCTGTACTAATGTGGTGCGGCAACTCTAACCACCTATGGCTATATTGTCTTGCAGATCCTAACGAAATAATCTACACCAATTGTCAGTAGCTTCATAAATTTTTGTCATGTTTATTCCAATTTTTTGTTCAGCTATTCTTGTCTGAACTTCTTTGGGGTAATAATAATAATCAAAACTATCAAAGAATGTATTACTTTTGACAATAAAATCAAGTTTACATTAAATGTTGTTTATTCAATCATCCAGTCAGATGTTAATTTTAGTAAGTAGGACAACATTCGTCAATTGAAATGCGCATCATGTGAAACGTTCACAATGTGAAAAAAAATAAATGAGCATGCTTATGTGTATATGTGTAAATTTATGTTAATATTAGTCAAAATTCGATGAACGAATGTGTTCAGTCACTTGTTTATTAAATGTAAACATTAGAGTGCAATTATAAATGATTTTTTAAAGTAAATTGCAAATTACCACTTACATAGTTGTGATGAATAGAATGTTAAAATTAATTAATTAATTAACGCTCAATCAATGTTTGCATGTGAATTAAACAAGATAGATGCAGATGAGATCCAACTACTCGTGAACGGTCATTTGCCATGGGATGACTAGTTGATTACTATCTTTTCTATTGAAGCTGTTTCTGATTAGCTCTTACATATATCATTCCTACAATCAATCCTTCTTTAAGTGGTATAAACCGTTTCTGAAGTATTTTGGTCCCATCAAAGATCGGTGTCAATGAAAGCTAAAGAATCTTCCAATGGAAGAACAATAGAACATTGTCTATCAAGTCAGTTGTCAGGATAACAATGCAGTTTATGTTGACGATACATCTCGACTGTTGAGTGTGAGGTTGGAGGAATAAAAACAGTGTTTGAAACATATTCTAAAAACCACGATTACTCTGAAGGCAACAGCGTTGCCTACATGCGTTAGAAACACAATACACACCTCAGCATTATTTACTCGGTTGTACCATTATATCAAAATTATGCTTGAACCTTACACATGTTTATTACTTGTGAATGTTTCACAACCATATATCGATACAGACTGAACACGTAGATAGTAAGTAAAATGGCTATTTGTTATAGTCAGTCAGTCAGTCAGGTGCAACGTAGAACTTCGTACATAAGCACATCAGTTCATGTTGTCATACCACATTAGCACAGAGATGTAATTGTCAATTTAAATCCAATAGTAGTAGAGGTATTAGCAGTAGTCGGAGAGGTAAGGATTAGAAGATATTAGACAAGAAGTAGAAACTAGTGAAATATACTTAAAAAAATAGAGATAAAGTGATGAAGAATTAAAACGTTTATGGTTTGAGAGAACACAAAAAATGAATGCACCTGCGCCATTGCAAACGGTTTTGAGCCATGTCATTCAGGGTCTCTAACCATCGATTACTATCATCTCGCAAACCCCAACCAGGTAGTTGACAACTACCGTCATGACTCAGTCCACTTGTCAATGACTTCATGGATTGCTCTTTGTTATATCCCCAAGTTATCTTAAGAATGATTTTTATCATCCAGTGAAGAAACAAACAATTAGGCGACTTGCTATTTTTTCAACGGGTTAAATGACAACGATCATTGATTTTATGATTTGCCGTTAGGGTTAGGGTTAGTTACATGCATTTCCCTTTCTACATCTATTTTAGCATAACATAACGTATTAATTGGAATCATGAACTGATCAATGACAGACCATCATTGGAAAACTGGAAGCACTGGTCGGCTGTTTCGTTTTAATATCGTTAATATCATACAAACACAAATTTAGCGTTCAAATGGGTGATGTAACAAAATGAAATCGGAATAATTCTGGGCGATAATCAATAATTTTCAATGTCGTAGTAGTGATAAACTTACATCAGTGTTTTTTAGTAAAGTAATGGCATATTTCATGGTCTTTCACAATGATAAATTCAAATGGAGCAAGAAGAACAAACGTAGCATGTATCAAATAAAAATGATACAACACAACTCAGTCGATTGGTTAATTTTGGGACAGAGTTTTGGAGGTTTGTGTTTTTACACATTTGAAATCATCAATCAATCATTGTTAGACGACAATTAGAAACCTGGAAGCACTGTATGGCCGTTTCGTCCTGGTATGGGACTCATCAGCAGTGCGCATCCACGTCTCCTGCACCTCGCAGGATCCGAACCCGAGACCTTCCGTATTGTGCGCGAACGCCTTACCATCGGACCACTGGGCCGGCATTCAACGGTGTTAATGTCTAACTCTGATTGATCTACAGATTTTGCGCGACCTCACCCATTTGTCTTTGGTAGTTACTGCCTACACCCGACAGGTTTGAAATCCACTGGTCACGTCTTCTCACTAGAACTCCGAGGAACTCCTCACGAAGCTAGTCAATAGCGAGCACTGTTACGATATTTTGGGGCAGAGTTTTGGAGTTAGACATAAACACTGTTGGATGCCGGCCCAGTGGTCCGATGGTCAGGCGTTCGCGCACAATACCGAAGGTCTCGTGTTCGGATCCTGCAAGGAGCAGGAGTCGTGGATGCGCACTGCTGATGAGTCCCGTACCGGGACGAAACGGCCATACAGTGCTTCCAGGTTTCTGATTGTCGTCTAACAATGATTGATTGATGACTTCAGATTGGTTAATTGTTAGAAATAATTACTCCAGCATAGATGGAATCTTGGTTTTAAGGACCTAAAATATACATACAATTTAATATTAACTACATGAGAGCTAGTTAACAATTTACCAATAAGTTGTATGTAAGAAATATCCGATCAGTTGATTATTTTAATTGATTACCCAAATATGAGAGACTAAAATGAAACACTTTAGTATGAATTTGAATTCAGGAATCAGTTGATCATTGGGAATAACTAAATATGAGGAAGAAAAGATGAAAAGTGTAACACTGTAGACTTTGAAGTGTGAAGAGGACTAGGTTAAGAGATAAGGGTTGAAATATTTAGTAGCTTAGAGAGAATTCGTTATGGATTGGAGTCAGTTGATGGGGTAGGTATCACTGAAAGCCAGGATGTAGTGAACAGCTCTTTTGTTCGAGTACGTGACACATAGGTTACCTTTAAATCATGGAATCGGAATGTATCCCGTAATTCAAACTTCAAATAATAATAAGGGATGAGAAGTCAAGGTGTCTGGTGGATCCAAATTTGACAAGGCGTACCTTGAGAGAATGGATTCTTACCTGTGCGATATGAATCTACGTCACCCAGTTACACAGTCTGCAACATTATCACGGATGCACCTTGCCAAAGAATGCCGAATAACATGAAATCTATGTCCATGGTTTCCAACCGACTACCTCCAACCAACTAACATTATTGTTGTTAGTAGTATTTTATCTCAATTTAAAAAGGGGAAATTTTGTACAAACCTACTGAAAAGTGATATGACTACATTTCGTCAGTCAGCTACAACATAGAGCTTCTTTCATGCATACATCAGTTCAAATTCCATAATGTAGAAGTAATAGAAGTAATAGCGGTAATCAAAAAGATTAGGATTCGAAGAAATTATTCAAGAAGTATAAGTCAGTGAAATAAATTAAAAGAGAGGCGACAAAGAATGGATACACCTGATTCTTTGCAAACGATTCATCATTCACGGTCTCTGACCTTCAGTTACTATTGTCTCGCGGACCCCACCCAACCTCGCAGTCTACACAAGTAGTAACACAACTCAGTCTAGTTGTTACTGATTTCAAGGATTGGTGTCATGTTTCGGTGTGGTCACCCCTAACTTTCTTCCAGTCGAAC
Source organism: Schistosoma turkestanicum (assembly GCA_944470395.2). Taxonomy (NCBI): domain Eukaryota; kingdom Metazoa; phylum Platyhelminthes; class Trematoda; order Strigeidida; family Schistosomatidae; genus Schistosoma; species Schistosoma turkestanicum. The sequence goes on from OX103972.1 coordinate 12,564,615, forward strand.
CCTACACATCACAAAACATCGCTCGTCGTTTACAACAATGAAATACATAATATTAATTGTTATTATAGTAACACTAGAAAATCAAAACCATATATATATGATGTTAAAAAGTTTTTTTCCCTCAAAAATTAAGATTGAATTCAAACAATTTTATTCTACGTTTGATTGGTAATGTAAAAAAATTATTTTCAAATCAATTTCGCCATCATTATTTTCATTGTAGCTTTCATTTAAGACGTCACAATTTCAAATGACAATTACATGATAACGATTGGGTTTTTTTTCCACTTGAATTTGGAAATTTTTAAACCGACATTATATTTATAATATAACATAATATGTAAGCAAATCACTTTGATATCTTGTAATAAATCAGTACTTGCAGTGGAACAATGAACCAAACTCATTTTCTGTAGAAAACAAAAAGAAAAGTTTAAAAAAAACTTACATGCCAGCCTCTTTCAGCGGTTTGTACACATCTTCACTGTCAGGTGATGCATATGGAATGTCGTCATGTGCAACAAAATCAATCTGTGTGTGAGAATTTGAAGATTTAAAAAAAAAAAAAGAAAGACATTAAAGTTAAACATTTGTGTATGATATACAAATTACAAAGACTGATTGGATGCGCTTACATGTGAAGATGTCAATCAGAAAAAAAGGTGACGATTAAGTTATAACATTGATGAGTAAAAAATAGAGGTGTTAATGAAGATTTTAATTTTTTTTTTGGTACATTCATATTTCAATGGTTAATTGAGAATGGAATGTAGCAGGTGGGAAAAGACTGCGATTATAGATAGATACAACGCAGAACGTCGTACGAAAGTACATTAGTTCAGGTTGCCTTACCACATCAGCACAGAGATGTAATTGTCAATTCAAATCCAATGGTAGAAGAGTTAGTAAGGGTATTAGAAGTAATCGGAGAGGTTAGGATTAGAAGATATTATTCAAGAAGTACGATTAAATGAGAAAAGTTTAGAAAGTCAAAACTAGAGGTGTTGAAGAACCCAGAAGATTAGGATTTGAGAGAACACAAAGAATAAATGCACTGGCGCCATTGCGAACGATTTTGAGCCATGTCATTCAAGGTCTCTAACCATCGATTATTATCATCTCGCGGACCCAAACCACGTAGCCTACATCTACCGACACGACTCAGTCCACTTGTCAATGACTTCATGGATTTCTGCCATGTTTTGGTCTGGCCGCCCCTAACTTTCTTCCAACCTATTCCTACACTACAAAACAAAGCTCGTCGAGGCAGTCGGTGAGAAAAGACTGCAATTAACCATGTTGACCGTTTCAGTTTTTCAATTAAATCTGATGGTTCATCTTGTACAGTCGCATAAATTCAGAGAATTTATCCATATTTCAATTAATAGTAATACAAGAAAACTAACTATTCTCGATTGAATAGTGTTATGTATGAAAAAAATTGGCCACATTTATGCATGTGAGTAATCGGGGAGCTTAGGTTTAGAAGATATAATTCAAGAAATATGATTCAATGAGAAAAGTTTAGAAAGTCAAAACTAGAGTTGTTGAAGAATCCAGAAGGTTAGGATTTGAGAGGACACAAAGAATAAATGCACCGGCTCCATTTCGAACGATTTTGATCCATGTCATTCAGGGTCTCTAACCATCGATTATTATCATCTCGCGGACCCCAACCAGGTAGTCGACAATTACCGACATGGCTAAGTCCACTCGTCAATGACTTCATGGATTTCTGCCATGTTTTGATTTGGCCACCCCTAACTTTCTTCCAACCTATTCCCACACTACAAAACAAAGCTCGTCGAGGCAGTCGGTGAGAAAAGACTGCAATTAACCATGTTGACCGTTTCAGTTTTTCAATTAAATCTGATGGTTCATCTTGTACAGTCGCATAAATTCAGAGAATTTATCCATATTTCAATTAATAGTAATACAAGAAAACTAACTATTCTCGATTGAATAGTGTTATGTATGAAAAAACTGGCCACATTTATGCATGTATTAAAAAGTTGCAGTATAAAAACCCTGAGCATTACACATACGTAAATAGTATTAAAGTGATATAAGGAATGAACTGTAGAATAAACTAATAATAATGGTTGAACCTTAATGGTATTTGTTTGACAGTACCATTTTTGTGAAGGTTAATTGTTTGTTTAATTATTAAAAGGTGAGTACACTACACAATAATGTATTTTGTAATTTATAGCCACAAAATCTATATATAGCACCTCTTAAGGTAGAGTTTATTCGCAAATTACTAGTATTTTTTGGCATAAGATGATGCCAACTAGTGAGCAAAAACGATGTTCAGGATAGTAGTGTATTAGGTGTGTACGTGAAAATAATTACGCGAAAACTGCTCACCAAAATAAATATACAAAAATATACCTGTGACTATGCAGCACATTATTTATCAACTACAGGTTTATGTGCTCTGCTTTGGGCCACATTATCTATAAGGTTTAATGATGTTATGTCACACTGCCTAAATAGCGGCAAATGCAAAGAAATACGAGCAAGTGACCGATTTATCGGCTGTAAGTTAAGTGCTCTTAGTTATGAAGCCAAAAAAGTAGTAGAATAAATCTAATCAGTTAATCATTAAAAAAACGTAAAGTCTGGGCATAAATAATATCATATTTCTAGTTGTCATTACCAAATCAACACAAGATGAAATTAATGAGATATATAGTAAAAAGAATAACAAAGCAGTGACAAAGATAGCAATTAATACTACTGTACTAGTTAGTTAGTGTTACCTTGTGTTTCTGTAAAAATTCACTTGTAATAGACCAAGGAGCATCATTGATAACTTCATCTACATAACGACAATGTCGTATAGCTTCATAACGTTCTTTCTCATTCATAACTGTACGACCTTTGTAATGATGAACATCTGCATCATTTGAGACTGAGATAAAAAAAAAATTGAAGTACATGAATTAAAGTGGAAAATAAATCAGTACAACGATGTTGATTTGATAAAAAAAATAGTAAAATAATATTTTATACAATGTAACTTAGTAATCTCGAATGTCACTTGATACTTAAACTGTAAACCATACCTAACGGACAGGCTGAAGAGATCATCTTACTGCCAAAACTTAATTTTCTTTAATTGGTGTAGCAAATTGGGATTACAATTAAATTCTATCTAAATTTATAGAGCATTATCAACGAGAATATAGTCACTTTAAAACGATCATCTCATAAGATGTCCAATCAAACATCAATAATCAAATTAAACTTACCACCAACAATTAAGTAAGTATCAGGGAAAGCACATTTCGCTTGCATTAATTGACGTGCATGGCCAGAATGAAACATATCATATGCTCCATCTGCATAAACACGTACTGGTCTAGGAGCTAAAATAGCAAAGCATTAAAGAAAACAATTTTGTGGAGATTCGAAGACGTGTAACAACAAAATTTATTGCATGTATACGTACAACTGAGTGTTATGCAATATATAACAAAAAATCCACCTTCCTTTAGATTTTAAGTTTTCAAATTATCTTGTTGATATGATGTGGTAACTTGAACCAATGCACTTATATGCTAAGTTGTATGTTGTGTGACTGACTGACTCAGTGGTTAAGGCATCATTCAGCGTTTAGCCATTGATTTTCAGTCTGTTTCAACTTCTTTACTTTTGGGTATTTGGGTAGTATTACTAGCCCTTATATTTAGTGTGGTTTAAAATCAAGTAAACTAATTTGTACCACTTAAATGAGTTGAAATGAATATTGTCAATTTAATCGATGGTTTGATTCTATCAAATACCATATTTAGTAATAAGAAGAAAGATTAGAAAGATAAATAAGTTCAATGAAGAGTTCTCTTTTTTTCAGTGGATTCATTTACAAAGCTGTACAATTGCAAATGTATATTTATTTTTCAAGCTGATGATAATGACAATAATAATGATAAATATGGTAACATAACGGTAAAGGGATAAAAAGACATCATTTTTATTAAGCTTGAATAATCATTATGAATAGAGATAAAGAATTACAAATAGAAAGGGGAGACATAACATTAAAATTGAAATCAACTGTTAACAGCAATAAATCAGTTGAGAGTAAAAAGTCCTACAGAAAAACATAGAAGAGAATCAGATGGCTTTGAAAGAAGAAAATAAGTAGTAATAATAATAATAAATTTACGAGAAACGAAGACAATGGTTGAGTAAGAGGGTTTTACAAATATTGGGTTCGTCACTAAGTATGCTTGAGGCTATTACGAGTTTACCTTAGTCGATAAACGCGAACGAGACAATTACCAGCGTCCAGGTAGGCTACCTTGAATCCCAAACTAAAGTAAGAAGGCTTTGTAAGCGTAGAAAGTATATTCTACAAACACCCAGCAATCACAGTACAATCAAGCATACAACTCTCGTTTATTTATACATCATAGAGATATCCTTGGGGGAGTCACAAAAATAGCACACTAAAATACACAGCAGCCAAGCACAGCCACAGATTTTCCTGGTGGGAATTGAAATCTCAAGGTCAACCGATCTTTTCTCTTATTTTTAACCAAGCAGGGCAATGTTCTTGAGTTCTCTTGAGTAAAATGCACACTGAGTGACCCATATACCTAGCTTTATATTAACAAGTAATTGATAAGTGCACATGAAATCGGTCAACTGAGGTAACTTGTCCTTTAGATTGTAACTGAACAGTGGAAGACTATAGAACATTCATCGCAGAGTTGGTACAAAGAATGTTCTATTGGGCGGCAAAAATTCTTCTCCTCAGGACGCCTGTAGTTACATCACCTTTGGAATTGATGTTTATACAAGTTTTGTTTTGGCACGGAAGTTATTTGTGCTTTAGGTGTGAGTTTTAGGTTCGTATCAGTAAATACCGATAGATATCCGTTTTCCATAAGTATGTCCCTGTAGATAGTCGATTGTGCGCTGTCCGACTAAACGGGACAGTAAGGACTCGGAAAGATAGGGACACTCGCCGTTGCCTCTTCGTCGTATCTGCCTATGCCCCCACTGAATGCAGTTCAGACGAGGTTAAGGATGAGTTTTACAGAAAGCTTTCGGACCTCCTCCAAAAAGCTAGGCGCTCTGATATAGTAATAATGGCTGGTGACTTTAATGCTCAAGTAGGTAGACTAAGTGAGCAGGAGAGACACCTAGGTGGATGTTATGGTGTCCCGGCTCAGAGAACAGACAATGGTGACCGTCTGTTGCAAATATGCTCAGACAACCGCCTATTCTTAGCAAACACTAACTTTAGGCATAAGGAAAAGCATCTGTTGACCTGGCGACCTGCAAAGTCGTCTCAACGTTGGACTCAACTAGATCACATTGCCATCAGCCACCGATGGAGGGGTTCGATAGAGGACTGTCGCTCGTTCTGGAGCACATGTCTAGATTCAGATCATGCCCTAGTGCGAGCGCGTATTTGTTTGAAGCTTAATGGGCGTAGGAAAGACACCGTAAGGAAGCCTCTTAGGGTTTTACTTAATGATAATAAGGCGAAAAATATATTTCAGGAACAACTAGAAAGACAGTTAGGCGACCATATAAGCGATTCCCATCCGGAAGCAGGATGGAATGATATCAAAAAGGCTGTGGAAACAGCAGTGATATCTGCTAGTAAGGTTGACCATAAGGCTAGAATGAAACCGTGGATCTCAGTAGCATCCACCGATCTGATGGATGCTCGAAAACTCATCCCACCTGGCTCTGAACATGATGAAGAACGAAGTCAACTTAGGCGCAGACTTATAAAAAGCCTACGTAACGATCGCGAACAGTGGTGGGTGGCGAAAGCAAAAGCGATGGAAAAGGCAGCCACGATAGGCAACAGTAGACAACTTTTCCGACTTATCAAGGAAACTGGTATTAGGAATCCTAGTGTAAGCGAGACTATCTCAGAAAATGACGGGACTATTATTTATTCTCAATCCAGGAGACTGGATCGATGGGCAGAACACTTTAGGGATCAGTTCAATTGGCCTCGAGCCACTCTTCGGTTACCCACGATCTCCAGTCATCATGAATGGCAAATCGACGTAAGTCCCCCTAGTCTTAATGAAGTTGAAAAAGCTTTAGGAAATCTGAAGCGAGGACGAGCTGACCCCTGAGATATTTAAGGATGGTGGTCCAGTTTTAGCAGCTAGGTTGACTGAGATCTTAGGTAGAATCTAGGAACTGGACGTAATCCCATCCGACTGGTCTCAATCACTGATTGTCCCAATCTATAAGAAAGGACAGAAGTCTTCTTGTGACAATCACAGGGGAATAAGTCTAACTAATATAGTATCTAAAATATTGGCCTCAATAATACTTCGACGCTTAACGAAAGCTCGTGAAGAGCAGACTCGAGAAAACCAGGCTGGTTTTCGACCTGGACGTGGCTGTATAGACCACATTTTCACACTACGACAGGTCTTGGAACACAGACACACATTTAGGCGTCCTACGATAGTTGTTTTCCTGGACCTTAAGGCGGCATTTGACTCAGTGGATCGTGAGGTTCTGTGGCAGTGTCTGTCATTGAAAGGTGTACCAAATAAGTACATTAACCTCATACAAGCTCTCTACTCAAACACCACTGGTCGAGTGAGAGCTTATGGCGAACTGTCAACGGAATTCTCTACTTCAAGTGGTGTCCGTCAGGGATGTCCACTCTCTCCATTCTTGTTTAATTTTATCATAGACATGCTCCTAGAAATAACCTTATCCTCGTCTGAATTTTCTGGAGTAGACCTTTTACCAGGTGGCTCGCTTATTGACTTAGAATATGCCGATGACATAGTCCTACTTGGTGAAGATGCTGACAAAATGCAGTCTTCTGACTACCCTAAGCAACAATGCAAGCATGTTCGGGATGCGGTTTTCCCCCTCGAAATGCAAAATGTTGCTTCAAGATTGGGTTGCAACGGCACCTGAACTAGTGATAGGGAGTGAAGTAGTCGAACGTGTAGACCGCTTCACTTATCTCGGGTGTCTCATCAGTGCCGATGGCCTGGTGACTGACGAAATCTCGGCACGGATACAGAAGGCTCGATTGGCTTTTGCCAACCTGCGTCACTTATGGCGTAGGCGAGATATCCGTCTGCTGACTAAAGGACGAGTGTACTGCGCAGTGGTTCGCTCCGTCTTACTTTATGGCTGTGAAACATGGCCAATGAGAGTAGAAGATACTCGTCGGTTATTGGTTTTCGATCATAGATGTCTTCGAAGCATTGCTCGTATATCCTGGGACAACCGAGTGAGCAACGCTGTTATTAGGAATCGGGTGCTAGGTAAGAATGGCAGACCAATCGATGAAGTGGTGAAACTTCATCAGTTGAGGTGGTTGGGACACGTGTTGCGTATGCCTAACCAGCGACTCCCTCGTCGAGCTTTGTTTTGTAGTGTAGGAATAGGTTGGAAGAAAGCTAGGGGCGGCCAGACCAAAACATGGCAGAAATCCATGAAGTCATTGACTAGTGGACTTAGCCATGTCGGTAATTGTCGACTACCTGGTTGGGGTCCGCGAGATGATAATAATCGATGGCTAGAGACCTTGAAGGACATGGCTCAAAATCGTTCGCAATGGCGCCAGTGCATTTATTCTTTGTGTTCTCTCAAATCCTAATATTCTGGATTCTTCAACACCTCTAGTTTTTACTTTCTAAACTTATCTCATTTAATCATACTTCATGAATAATATCTTCTAATCCTAACCTCTCCGATTACTTCTAATACCTTCACTACCTCTTCTACTATTGGATTTGAATTGACAATTATATCTCTGTGTTGATGTGGTATGGCGACATGAACTGATGTACTTACGTACGAAGTTCTACGTTGCATCTGACTGACTGACTGACTCGATAAGTATGTTCTCTAGTAGGTTCCGTTTATCATCTATGACATCGGGACTACTAATTCTTTATATCCGAGTAGCAAGGGGTATAATTAAATTACTCTTTGTTAACTAGTCATTCCGCAAGTGTTTCCTGTAGATAGATATTTCTAGGGTTCTATTGTGTTTTATTGTTACTTCAACATCAAAGAAAAAAATGATTACTCTTTGATTTTCAACTGTTAGTATGAAATTTATTGTCTAGTAACAGTTCCTATAAGTATGTAGATGATTGAAATCATATTTATTGTCACAAATGATAAAGACATCATAAATTAGAGTTGTCAATACTTGTTTTAAGTTGATCGCCATGAAAGCCATGAAACAATCTGTTATGCTATCATCATTTTGTCTGTAAATAGTACATTAAAAGTGCATCATAATAGTAATTACTTTAAACAAGATTTTGATAGCCAGATATTAATCCGATTATCATTTACGTATTTGCAGATAAAACCAATGGTCTCAGTGAGTGGGACATTCGTGAATAGTATGATTCGACATCAAGAGGATAAGTTTGTCATGTACATTTACTTCTTTCAAAGAATCAATGAATTCAAGTGTCAAGTAAAGTATATAAATACGTTTTCTTACAGGTCCCACTTCTGCCAGTTTTTTTACTATACAGTAGTGATAAACAGTCCCATTCATATTAAAAATTGGTACGAAGGTTGGGCCAGGTTTGTTTACTTTAAACAGACTATATAGTCGGAGCATTGTTGATGTTGTTGGCTTTATACACTCCTAGATATCATTGTTGATTACATGATCATTTTACATTCTCTTAAGAACCTCATTCAATTGCTTTTCGATCAGTTTCGTCCTACTGCTTTGTTCGGAGAATTTGATGTAATTTGATATTAGGTTTATCATACTGTCGATCTAAAATCTTACGATCTATTAGTACTACAACTATGCCTTTGTCTGGATACCTTATTACCAGGTTTTTTTTGTTGCTACTATAACCATTTGTACAGCTTTGAAAATGAATTCACCGAAAACAGAACACTTCGCTGAACTAAGCGTTTCTATTTCATATCTGAATAGGTATATTCAGTTTACACAACAACAAAAATAGACGAACTATAGCGTAGATCGAATTGTAAGTCATAACAAACTAATGGTAAACCAACTTTTCAAATCAAAACATACTTTAAAACGCCATTTATTAATAATAACGTTCATGACAACGATGTTAACAAAAACAGGATTACATACCTACAAATCCATTGTACTAACTAATTAGCACAGACAGTAGAAATCGGACGAAGAAACGTAAGTATATCGAGACAAATAGTAAATATTTTTATCAAACAAAAGATAAACAGACATAAACTACTAAGATGTTTAAGTTTAGAAAGAGGTAAAGAACAACAGCGCATGTGTCACTGTACTTACTTACTTACGCCTGTTACCCCCAATGGAGCATAGGCCACCCACCAGTTTTCTCCAACCAACTCTGTCCTGGGCTTCCCTCTCCAGTTCTGTCCAATTTTTGTTAATTCATATCTTTCTCTATTTCTCGGCGTAATGTGTTCCTTGGCCCTCCTCTTTCCCTTGTGCCTTGAGGGTTCCAAGTGAGGGCTTGTCTTGTGGTGCAGTTAGGTGCTTTCCGCAATGTGTGTCCTATCCACTTCCAACGCTTCTTCCTGATTTCCTCCTCCACTCGAATCTGCTTTGTTCTCTCCCACAGTACGTTGCTGCTGATCGTGTCTAGCCAGCGAATACGAAGTATTTTGCGTAGACAACTGTTAATAAACACTTGTATCTTCTGGATGATGCCTTTCGTAGTTCTCCAAGTTTCTGCTCCATACAGTAGAACTGTCTTCACATTTGTATTGAAAATCCTGATTTTGGTTTTGGTTGAAAGTTGTTTGGAGTTCCAGATATTTTTCAATTGTAGAAATGCAGCCCTTGCTTTGCCTATCCGCGCCCTTACATCTGCATCGGATCCACCTTGATTGTCGATGATGCTGCCCAGATATGTAAAGGTGTTAATGTCCTCCAAGGCATCTCCATCAAGAGTGATTTGGTTGGTGCATGTTGTGTTGCATCGGAGAATTTTGTTTTTTCCTTTATGTATGTTGAGACCTACTGCTGCAGAGGCTGCTGCTACACTGGTCGTCTTCTCTTGCGTTTGTTGTTGCGTGTGAGATAGAAGAGCCAGGTCATCTGCGAAGTCCAGATCGTCTAGCTGCGTCCTAGCTGATGTGTCACTGTACTGCAGTCAATATTTTCATCTATGCCACGATGAATATGAGGATGCATCAATGTTATACATTTTGACAAGTGGCAAAAAAATCAGCAATCAACAGCTTAATACGTTGATAGCATGTCAAGCGATAATCGTCATTTTCTTTTCAAACTAACTTTTACTAATGTCAACAAAACATATCGAAGCGAGAAAACTTGAATAAAAAAAACTGTAGAACAGTGTGGATTAGTCGTAAAAGTTTCCAAAAAAAATTAGTTACGCAATATATTTTGCTTAACGCCTTGTTTGTTTTTTTTACAATTCAGGTCATCTATTTACGGTAATACATTATTTGAATTACGTATCATTATTACAAGTAAAATAATCAATAAGAATTTGAGTTTCACTGGCAGTGAGTATTGTTTGTTAATTAATTGATCGATTCTAATGAAAACAACAGTTGGTTTATTTTAATGTTGTAGGTGTTTAAATCAATGAAAACCATTTAATACTGTTAATTTGCCTATAAACAATATACTTTCAATGAATACGTTTTTTGTAAGTAGCCAATATTGATTTTTTGAGTTAGAAGTTATAGATTAACCGATAACTTTATGATGTGAGATGTGTAAGAAACTAACTTAGGCTTTTTTTTGAAATGTCAGACATTCACATTGTAGAGAGATCGTTTTCATTCCTACCTATTGGTCTTTAAGTCAATCAGCCACACCACATTAGCACACAGATGTAATTGTCACTTAAAATCCCATATTCGTAGACGTGGTAGCAGTAATCGGAAGTTTTAGGGTTCGACGATATCATTCAAGAAGTATAAGCTAGTGAAATAGACTTAAAAAGAAAAAAGTGATGAAGAATCCAGAGGATTAGGACTTGAAAGAACACAAAGAATAAATGCACCTGCACCATTGTAAACGGTTTTACACTATGTCATTCACGATCTTTAACCATCGATTACAATCGTCTCACGGACCTCAATCAGGTAGTCGACACCTACCGACATGACTCAGTCCACTTATCAGTGAATTAATGGGTTTGTGTCATGCTTTGGTTAGGCCACCTTTAGCTTTCTTCCAACCTATTACTACATCGCAAAATATGTAGCTGGACGAGGAAGTCGGTGGTTAGGTATACGCAACACATCCCCAAACCACCTCAACTGATGAATTTCATTACTTCAGCTATTTACCTGCCATTCTTACCTAGCACCCGTTTTCTAACAACAACAATGCTTACTCGATTGTCCCAGGATACACGAGCAATGCTTCAGAGACACCGATGATATAAAATCAGCTACCTATGAACATCTATTCTGAATGGCCATGTTTCGTAGCCATAAAGTAGGCTGGAGCAGACTGCTTCGTAGAACAGTCGTCCTTTGATTAGCAAACGGATATCTCGCCTACGCCGTGAGTGACGCAAGTTGGCAATTAGTCTTTAAGACACGAACAGATTGCGAATTTTTTTGACCATATTTCTTGTATATGTGAATATTTCACATTAACCCTAGAGGTATGATTTTTTAAAATTTGCTTTTCTATTGAATAGGTAATTGCATTTTTGTCTACTGTTTCTACATTGCCTTTCCATCAATACTTTCAGCTTTATATTAATTGAATAAAATAGAGTTATTTACAATAAAGAAGATTTTTTTCGAATGTAAGTGAGATGATAACCAACATATAAAAGCACATTTTTAACGGATTCTCAAGTCAGAGTGAAAAAAATCCGTGTTGGAAACATACAATAATATTAGTGTGGTGCTAGCTACTTATAAGTAGTATATGACGTGAGTGTCAACGTAATGTCTGGCAGCAGAAGAAGGGGAAGATCAAGAGAAAGGAAGAGTTAGAACAAAATGGAATTTGTATGAAACGCATGAACAGTGACATTGGATTGATGTTTTGCAACAGGAACAGTCCAGTTCGATATGATGAACTGATATTTTGCAAATTAACGATTTACGATATGGTTTTCCGATTTTACTCAGTAACTCTGTAATTTTCGTTAAATACAATCCGGTTGCCCCCACCTGTGTTCTCGTTCACTACATTAGTAGTATATAGATGGTTGAATGTACTTTTATGAATTTAAGCATAAAAATTATATATATATACAACGAAAACTAAATAAAATGCTACCCTACCTTGACCTGATTTAGCCATTTCTAAAGTAATCTTAATTGTATAATCACAAGCATTGTTGGCAGCCACAGCTAATGGTTCATACCAAAATGGAGCAGGTGAACGATATGTTGAAGAATGTGAATTTGGCTGAGATAATAAACTAATATCGTTGTTATCGATTGGTGAACAATGATTTTCAACTTCAGTCTCATTAGAAGTGATAATATCCGCATTTGATGACGACTTAGTAGTAGTAGTAGTAGTAGTAGTAGTAGGAGTAGTCACAACAGAGGATATTTCAGATGTATCTATGTCATTTTCATTATTCTGAAATGAGTCAGATTCTGTTTGTTCTGTGATATCTGATGCTTGAGAATTTGTCAAATTGTCTGTTGAATTTTGAATTGATGATGATTCTTCATTAAAATATGTTGTTTGATAATTAAACTTTTCACCATTCATGATTTCTGAAAATGATTTATGATCAATTGATGATGCAGTCGGTATCATTTGACATAGAATAAAAATAATGGAATATTTATACTGTGTCTATATATATATATGTAATTGTCGAAAGGAACTAATTTCTAAATATTAATATTGTCTTCAATTTGATTGGATTACGTAGGTCTGTATATAATTGAAAATAATAATTCATGTTAGAGAGAGCATTGTAGTATGATTATTACATTCAAATCCTATACAATCAACAAATATATAGAAACAAAAAGAAATGACTAAATACTAATTGGTATTTTTTTTATATGAATATGTTAAGCACTACAGTAGTGCAATTATCTTTCAAGGTTAAGTATTAAAAAAAAAAAACAAGTCTTATATAGTTAATATTGTGGTTGAAATCTTCTTTTGTTCTTAATTGCGTTAATTAACATAAAGCATACATCTGAGTTTTATTTAGTTAAACTTAAGACAATTATATTATAATTCAATGAACTAGTAATGTATGTTTATTTTAATTAAGGTTTGAATCACTTTTGGTTGACCTATTTGGATTTTATAGTCAATAATGAACATTGATATTGATTAAGAGAACATGAACTTCTTAGTGTGAGAAACCCATTATGAATGGGTTTTTTTTGAAGAAAATAATTGAACTTTAGTGAAAAAAAGCCATTATCACTGTGAGATGCGTTCCAAATAATGAGCGATGCCATTATTCAATTATAAATGTTATTTATAGAAAAAAAATTGGTGAGTAGAATTTTCACTTGATAGTTTGTATTTTGGGGCACAGTTTTGGAGGTTTGAGATTTTTTTTAAACATTTGAAATCATCAATCAATCATTGTTAGACCACCATTAGAAACCTGGAAGCACTGGACGGCCGTTTGGTCCTGGTATGGGACTTATCAGCAGTGCGCATCCACGACTCCTGCTCCTCGCAGGATTCGAACCCGGGACCTTTGGCATTGTAGGCGAACACCTTACCATCGGACCACTGGGCCGGCATCCATCTAATGGTGGTCTAACAATGATTGATTGATGATAGTTTGTATACCAAGTCTCCAGCTATCCAAAAATAGTGATGAATACCTTAAGTCATTTAATGTTGTCTGCAAAAATTTTTTGGGAGGAATTGAACAATTTGTTAAAATATACATATATGCTCACAAGTGCAACAAGCTCATTTTTTGAAATAACGAAGGCTAAGATATATTTGTACAGGATAGATAAGCTTTAATCTCTCTAGAAATGTAAGTTTAAAAGGTTAATAACAAGTCTGTAGTACTTGACTCAGTTTTAAGGAAGTTAGTATAACTACACTTGAAAGCAGGTTTTTCTAATCCAGTCTATGACATTAATGTGTACATAGTTGACTCAGTCAGTCAGTCAATGAGAACGTAGAACTTCGTACATACGTACATCAGTTCAGGTTATCATACCCCATCAGCACAGAGACACAACTGTCAGTTCAAATTCTATAGTGGTGAAGATAGTAGAAGAATTATTGGTAATGGAGAGTATTAAGGATCGAAGATATAGTTCAATGAGATAACTTTAGAAAGAGAAAGATAGAGATGATGAGGAATTCTGAAGATTAGAATTTGAGAGAACACAAAACATAGTAATCACATAATTGATTACATGTTTCTCCGAGGCATGTTAGTCAACATTATAAGATTTATTTATTCAAAGACAGATTATCAACAAACAAAATCTAATACAAACAAATCAATAATAGAAACATCAACATAAAAATGAACCACGAGACACAAAAAACAAAGAAAAACACATCAATATATTGAATAATAAGTGTATATTTACAAAAGTCTCAAAAGAAAACAATTGTTTGCATGATAAATTAAATCAGTTATCATGGAAGTTAATGAAATTATTATGCAAATCAGTTGAAAAAAAAACTTCAAGAAGCTGCAATAATACTCAATGGTTCTTGTAAATTTTGTACTAGAGCATTCATTTTAGCTCGTAACATTCCCAAACCAACATCTTTGGAAGCATGTAGGCAAAGAAGAACTGATGCTACACGTGTAATTATTAGTCTGCCTTCAGTTAGTTGTAAGATTATTTCCTGAACAGTATCCTAAAAATAAACAGATAAGATAGATATTATGCTTGACATAATTTTATCATTAAAAAAATCCAAGTTTTTTTTAAAGAATGCTGTTTCACGTACTTATGAGTAGTATATAAAGCTATGTAAAAGTATCTTTCCAAGTCCTTTCGGACTATATTCACAGCATAACATGTCTGGAATAAAAATGCCTACTCAGAGAAATGAACAGTGGTTATTAGTCCGATAAATACTTTATCAGTGCTTAAAATCGCATAGGTATTTGCGAGCAAAAATTAAACACTAAATTTATTGGATACTTTCGAAGTACTGACAACGGGATGCAATTACTAATCGGTTTCTTTATCGTGATTTGAACCAACGGCTATATATATTTAATGAAACAGAGAATTTGAAAAACCATTTTATTGAAGCTACGAGGTTAAATGAAATATTTTGGTGGAGGTAAATCACAATATGTTTAAGCAAGTGGGGATTAATACTTCATATTTCTTAAGATTGATGATATCAGAAAATTAATCGGCAAACTCCTGGCTTCTGATGACTAGATGATCGTGTTAAATTTAAGGTACATTAGTGTACAGGGTGTAATCTATGTAACCTAGTAAAAATACTCCTTAAACCATAATTAAACCAAAATTTACGTATTATTTAGTTCAAGACAGAATATCTTCTTTTGTTCAGACTAGAAAATGTCTAGTAAGTTAATGAACCAATGATAACTGAAGAAAACAAGAGAAATGAACTCTAAACAGTAAAAAGTACGATAATGACTACATTATTGGACAGTCAATTATAATCAACGCAAGTCTTAGTCCAAATGTATATCAACTCAAGTTGATAAATGACGCTAGTACGACACGATAAAATTGATAAGACGAAAAGTGAAGGAATAAAAATTTTTGTATTGATGATGTGTTGTAACGCTTGCTTGAATAATTCCCGGCTAAATCCTATTGCTTAGTATTCTCTGACCACAATACACTGGACAAGTTCCAAAGAATCAAAAACACGGTGGAACAGGAAAAGATTATATTCCAAATAGCAAAGATTAAATGGAAATAAGAAGCCGAAGGCGAA